>JAGPOW010000261.1:85533273-85569349 GCA_030014935.1 Caiman crocodilus | reverse complement strand
TTTTTTTTTTTAATGCAAAAGTAAGAAAAAAGTGTTAGTTTCCTACGTGTTTGAATGTGGATCTAATGGGAAGCAGGATTTCTATTAATTTGAAAAATTATCATTGGGTGCATCTCTCTGCTTTACTTGGACTCTTTTTACACCAAAAGCTTTTTAGCTAAACTAAACTAGCATAGTAGCAAGGAATGAAAGAGGAATGGAAGTCATAAACTGAGGCAGCATCCAAGCTCCATGCTTAGAAAACATTTAAAAGGTTTTGCCCCATTGTGATGCATCTTAATTACTAAATTATCTTGATCTAAAGGTCACGTCAGTATCATGTTGGACTGATCTGTTAAGTATATAGACATAGTCCGTTTTTGGAGCAGAATCTTTTTTTTTTTTTTTAATTAAGAAAGAAAGTTGAAAACTTTAGTTTAAAAATAACATTTTGTAAAGAGAACTTACTGAATTGTGTGTCTCTACAGACAACAAAATAGTGAAATGGTGTTTCAAAATCCAGTAAAATTTAGTCTTGTGTTTATAGTTTTAAAAAACTAGTATTTTTGAAGCAATTTCTGTACGTTTCTAGGATGTCTTCTTACTTGCATTTTAATACTACTGCTACCAATTTATGTTTTGTTCCTGATATTGATAAGCTAGACACAGAGACAACTTCATCCCCCAATTTACAAATTTATTTTAAAAACAATTTTGAAAAACTTGTACTCCAAATGAAATGTTTTGTAACAAATGTCAAAACTGTAAATCAGTGAATAGAAGTTATAAGTGGATAGAGAAGATGTAGTTTACACTATAAGATTCTCTATCTCTGTTAAAGTAAAAGTTGTTAAATACAATTTAATATACCCTGGAGTGCAGTTAAATAGTTATGATGGATGGCAGCTTGTCTTAGTCTTTTCCATTTGTTAAATTATGATAGATGAATTATGCACATTACAGAATTTCAATGCACTCTCTCCGTTTATTCTCCCTGTTTTCATGAAATACGTCCAATCAACAATTGTACTAAATCCATCTCCATCAGAACAATGTGACATTCTGCAATTATGATAAAGAAGGTGAAAGCCAAAAATGTTAGAGAATAGACCCCTTGGCAATATGAAGAGCAATCTATGTACAAGTGTACTGTAACTATCAACACATTTTCTGTACCCTTGGCTTCAGATCAAGTAGCTGAACATGTATTTAATAAAAATGCTCCTGACTTCATTATTTTATGACATTTTTGAAAGAGTGGACATTTTTGAAAGAAAGAAAGCAAAAAAACCAAAAGACATGCAAGCATTTTTTTCTGAATAATTACGTAACACACTTTCAAAATCAAGCACATCTATAATTATTATGTAAAAATATTCTTTTAGAGAAAGTTCATGAATAGCAAGCACATTCTTATCCAGCTGTAGTATTTACTTGTGAATCTTTAGTTTAATACTTTCTTGGTACTTAAGTAGTTGGACTACCTGCCCTGCTGAGTTTCACCATTGGTGAACCATTAAATTGTTCCTCCTGGACATGGAATTCTAAGTCATTTGGATGTCTGCTACCTCACATTACCATGCTTTCAAAAAAATAACACTAAACTTCCAGATAAGTTTTCTATTTTCATCCCATTGACTTTACACCTTTTTTAGAATGTCCCCTCCTCTTTGGTTCCTCATACACTTGCACATAGATTGCTCTTCATATTGTCAAGGGGCCTATTCTCTAACATTTTTGGCTTTCACCTTCTTTATCATAATTGCAGAATGTCACATTGTTCTGATGGATTTTTATACTTCTTATGAGCAGTCTAACACTGAGGTATTTTTGTTCGTGGTTTTGGTGTAAGCATGTTTTTATATTCAAATGGTGGTTTTTTTATTGTGCTGCATTTGCTCAAGTGTGGTGGTGTGCCTTAAGGGCCTCTATGTGGAGCTAATTATATGAATAAAATTACTACTATCAGTTTTCCTTTCAGTACCTTAAACCTTGCTTCTACCTTAGTAACTAGTATTCTAAATGAGGTCTGGCACAGACATATAAATCTGTTTATAGAGCAAGACTTCAAGACTAATTCTAATCTTGCTTAATGTCTCACAAGTAATTCCATTTAAATCAATGGAATTGTACCAGTTTAAAATTAAGATATTAGAAATCATAGTCAAGTTCTTCGGCTTTATGTTTGCCCCTCTAATTAAACAGAACCAAAAGAAATGCTAAGACAAAGACATGATTAAACTATAGATGTAATCTCTTACAAATTTCTACATTTTTTAAAATATCACTAAATATTTACTTAGAATAATGCTGAAGTAAATGGTTATACTACTGCAGAATAATACTATGGATCTGGTTCAGACTGCTAAACTGACAAACAAACTTTAGGATTTGATCAGGTATAGCAGAGAAAAGGACTGAGCTCTTAAAGGTTACTGTTAACAGTTCTTCTTAAATTATTCCTAAAAGTATTTCCTGATAAGTTATTCCATCTTTGAAAAAAACAAGAGAGATGCAATAACTACTCATGTTACACTGGGAAGTGGATAAAAAGAAGTACAAACATAAGGCAGCAGTTCTGTCAAATCTTGGAAAACTAGTCTGAATGACAGGTATATATCTTCACAACTGCCACCGGACAGTTACATGGACTGCAGAATAAGGAATCTTATTTTAAGTAAAGTTTATAAAAAACTAAAATATGACGTTTACAAGATTTCTGAACAGAAAACCTCAGGGACAAATTCAATCTGTTTTACCTGCAATTTATCTTATTTTTCTATAATGCACTGTCCTGGATTGTTATTTTGATGTCTCATATTCTGTAATGGACCTTAATGCCTAGACACCATAATGTCACATCCACTCTACCAGAAGCCTTCAGAACATATTTTTCTCCTTAAATATAGTGTTTCCTGTTTGTGAAATTGGCAATGCATCTAACAGAATTCTTCATTCATCCCCAGTGATACCACCTTGTGTAGAAGGTTAGATCTGAATCAGCTCCTTAAAGGAGTCTTGACAGCTCATTTCAGAGGTTCCTTTTTTGTCTAAAAAGAACACATCGTACATTCAGAAACTGTGAGCAGCCTATGCACTATTATAAATGCCTTTGAACTACAATGTAGTTCAGAATTATACCTGTCATAGTTTAAAAGCATCAATTAGTTAAGTGATTTTAAAATGCACCTTAGCAGTAGCAATGTTATGGTTTAGGCAGGAAAAAAATATTTCAAACTAAATATCTATTTTCCACTGCTTATGATTTTTTCAGAAGTATTCCGGGGGGTGGGGGATAGTGTAGAATGAGACTGAGAGAAAATACTGCCTTTACTCTTACCCACTTTTCCAATGTAATTTTAATAATTAGATAAGGTATTCACCTAATTTCTTAAAAGGTTATCATACAAAACAGCAAAGAGGTTAACGTGCAAAAAAAAATAAGGACAATTAAATTAAAACAGAAGGCATGTTTCTGTGCCATTGCACTTTTTCTCTTTAAGGTTTTTAAAAGTTCTATTTTGGCACATGCCACGAGGCACCTCAGTTTTGCCATGGCTGAGTAGCTTAGTGCCTAACTCAAGCATAAGCCTGACTGGGATCCAGAAACCACGTGTTTCCAACCAGTGTCTCCAGAAAGACTCAATCTAGCAGTTAATATACACCAACTCTCTTTTAAGAAGTGGCCAGGAGACAAGGAGTGGGGATGCACCCCCTCCCATTTTACATAATTGCCTACAAGTTGGAGCAGTCTTGCAGGATGGTTCAATTCTGGAGCAAGTGCAGGCATTCTCTCTCTCTCCCCTACTGAAGATGCATGCCACTGTACAGGACACAAAAATTCAGTGGGCCAGAAGTACAAGAGCAAGCATGATACTCAGAGCAGTCATCTGGAAAGAGAAGTTGTGTCTATTCCACACTGCATACATCTAAGCAGTATTGAATAAAGTATAGAAAATTTCTCCCACCCTGAACAACCTATTGTCTGGTAAGTAGGGCACTCTCCCAGGAGTTAGAGAGATGGGTTTGATCCTTGAAATAAGAGTAGGGAACTGAAGATGGGTCTGATGCTTTGGATGTTGACCATTATGCTACTGCAAGCAGATCCAGGAATTTGTAAAGGGTGGTGCTTTTCATAGAGTAATTAGATTCTGTACATGGAAAATCATAACAGATCTATACATTTTCCCTGTACACAATCTAATTATTAGGAGGTTTCTTAAATTCAGAGTGGTGTTGGCTTCAGGTAAAAGGAGAAAAATCTTGGGAAAGATAAAACTTACAGGTATTGGAGCAAAAAAATAGCTCAGGTGTATTACGTATATAGATTGGCTTTGGAGAAAGATGTCCCTGTCCCTGTCATCCCCTGAGCCTGCCAGTAGAATATTAAGAGTTAGCTATGTCAATAAACCCTATTCACCCACACCCACATCCTTCCCCTATTATTATGTGGCAA
Organism: Caiman crocodilus; assembly: GCA_030014935.1. Taxonomy (NCBI): domain Eukaryota; kingdom Metazoa; phylum Chordata; order Crocodylia; family Alligatoridae; genus Caiman; species Caiman crocodilus. The sequence goes on along the minus strand of JAGPOW010000261.1, from coordinate 85,564,914 downwards.
GACAATGGTGTAAAGTAGTAAATCAATAAAACAGCTGGTAGACATGTAATAAGAGAACGCTCTCTCAGCAAAGCAGGATTCATCTTCTTTTCTTGCACCAATGGGGGCCTGGGACTACCAGTAGTTATTCTGCTTTATTGTCACCCTCTTTCTGAATGTTTCCTCTTCCCCTTTGTAAATTTCCTTATTTTTATCTCCTGTTTCTTTTCCTCACCTCACCTTTACTTTTACCCTTAGCCACTCACTGCTCTACAGCCTTCTGCAAACTGAGACCTAATTTAAAGACTCAGTTTCCTTCATATCTTGGGGGTTCTCAAGGCAAAGGCCACAAGTGACCTTTACTGTTCTCCCCTGCTCCAAAATAAAGTGCAATTTGTTACTACGCTGCAGACAGAATCTGAAGGCACAAGGAGGAAAAATGAGCAGCTAGTTATGTTGAAAATAGCAATATTATGGACAGACTCCAAATGCCGCTAACTATTGGAGTGTGGGATTTGGACAGAGCGCTGCCTCAGAAAGCTGAGGGGCTGATATTGTAAGGAGCCTGGTCTAACACACTGGAAATCCAGAGCGTCAGAACAGACTCAATTACTCGAGTCTGTTGGACCACAAAAATTGACATGCTGCAGCAGCCTTACGTGTCACATGCATCAGTAGTAGTGTGCTTTGAAATAAAACACAACCAATGAGCTTTAGGTCAAAGTGCCCTACCACCATAATGATACACAAGATGTGCATGCACTTGTAATTAGCACAGCTTGCTAACTAAAATGCCCAGTGCCACACTGGGCACAGGATGTTAAAATTTCCAGTGACTTTAAAGTTCCTTTGGTGCCTAATAGGATCTATTGCATGACTGCACACTAGCACATCCTGTCATGCTATATGTACATGCCACAACTGTGTGGATCACACATTCTATCCTATCATGCCTTTACCTGCGCATGTAGAGGGGACCTTAAAGTTATTTTCAGCCAAAAATCCAAGGGGCCTGGAGTTTAAGACTTTAACACAAGGCTTTCCTAAATACATACCATAATGGTTTACTGGCCACAGCTGGCTCCTTGTGTTGCCAAGTATGCATGAAGAGCTGAAAGAATGAAAACATCCAGCATTATGTCCACTATATTCTTCACTTTGCATGTAATCCAACAGACATATGACTTTCTCACTTGACATGTGTGGTGATTCTGCAGATGCAGACTTTGTTAACACCAAGTTATGGTGTCAGTACTTTGCCCATACTTCTGTTACTGGAAGCAGTATTTGAATTGTAGGTTATAGGCCATACACCATTTCTTCATCATAGTGGTGGGTGAAAAGTTTTGGAAAAGTGTTGAAAAAGTTTTTTAAAAATTGCTAACGTCACTGAGTAGTGTAATGTTAATCCCCTGCCTCAACTCTAAACTTAGACTGAGACTCTGCTTAGCCCCTAACACTAAGAGACCACTATTCTCAATGAGTTTTTCTGTTTGTCATAAAGGACTGGAGGACAAGCCCCTATAAAAGAAGCTGAATGAGAGCTCAAGCACCAGCAGCTATTCAAAGGAATTCTCAGATCCTTTTCTTCTGAGAAGGAAAATAAAGATTGTGGAAGTAAATTGGCTGATTAGAGATGAATAAAACAAGTGGTCTTAGGTCTTTCAAAAGCTATTATAACCATAGTAATGAAGCTGATATGGTCTGAGCTGGGAATTGCATTCATACAGGAGATAAAGAAAGGATCTGTAAAACCTCTCAAGCAGATTAGAGAAGTGTTAATTCCAGACTGTAATGTGAATTAACAACTAAAATTTTAGGTATTAAAATTGCTTTCCCCAACTTTATTCTGTATGGCTTCTGGATATATTTGTTTATTTATAAAAAAGAAAAACACCAATAAGACCAAAAGAGCACACATTTTTCTTCCAATTAAAATCAGGAATTTATGAAGAAATAAGCAGTAGAAAAATTAATCATCAAAATAGGAGTGAACATTTTCCAGGTAAAAAGACCTAATTGAAATGCATAAATACCCACCAGCACCTCAATTTTCTTAATTTTTAACTAAACATATACCTTAATATACTCTTGGGACCAAGCAGTGTAATGTATGTTTTATTACAAGACATACATTGATAAAATTTCCTGCTGTATACCTACATTCACAAATTACTTTTTTCCTGTTTTGTCAGGGCAACTAAAGTGACAGTTAATTTAATCCTATTTTGAATAATCTAGACAAATTTCAGTACTCATTACACTTTCACTGTAATAATTTACAGGTTAAAAGCTTACAATGGCTAACAGTAGGTTGGAAGCTTCAATTTGAATAAGAAAAAGTGCACCTTAAATCAACAATATAAAAACCTTTTACCAAAGCATGTTATTCTGTTAAAACTGTAATCTCTAGTAAATTACACAGAAGAAACTTGATTATAGTTTTCAGTCTTTTAGAATGGGATAATTTAATATGAATAAGCTGGAAGCAGATTCATTTCACAAGGACTTTCCTTACTGTTAATTATGCTACACATGAGTTGTGGCCACTAAAATATACTAAACTGAGTCTAGAAAACCATACTTTGTTTTAGTTCAGCTACTGAAGGGGTCAGTAAAGGAATTTAAAATGATTCATATCAAATTATAAAGTATAAAAGGGCACAACATTGCTAAAAGAGTCATGAAAAGAAGGTTAAAAGAGTTGCCATGAGATGTCAACAAAAGATCAAGATACTAAGGGTAAGAACCAACAAAATTCTTCAATGGTTTAGGCATAACATTCATAAGAGAAACACCAGAAGGGAGACTCTCCCCACACAGGGACCCAAACGCAGAAATTTAACTTCTTTTTCACATTTGAGGGATTTCTGACGATTGCGTTAAGGAAGATCAACATGAAACACACAGGCTTTCATCAACTGACCTAAGTCCATTCATCAAGACAAATTACACCTTTTATTATCAGTTCTTGAATAATGTCCTAGACTTTAAAATTATCACAAACATCAAGCTGAAGAAGTTGGATAGGCATGAGATGCCATCGTTGCTTAGGCCCTTGTTGCACATTAATTTTAGGTGGCTCCTGGAGCTTTTAGCCCATAGATTACCTACACATTAACACCTGAAACTAGTTTTAAGCACACTTTAGATGCTACTTGAGGGCAGGTTTCTCTCTGGTCTGGGTTACCCTGCTCATGTTCCATTAATATGTGGCCACTCTCCATAGATGAGCCACCCAAGTTGCAGCCCTCCAGCATCCCAGGATGCAATATCTCCTCCCTCACCCTCCTGTTCTGTGTGGACAAAATTTCCACCCTCTGAACTCTACTGACAAGCCAGTGGTTCTGATACCAAGTCAACTCCCCTTTCTGCCCCCAGGGGTATGATTTTCCCACTAACAGGGGTATAAAAACATCACTCCCAAATTATAATTTATTAAAACATGAGATCTTCTTTAGTTTACTTCCTCTTTATTTCTTTTTAAATTCTTTTTTCTTTAAATTTTACTTGTTATTTTATCCTTCAGTGGTTGGCTGACTTCATTTTACCATCCTCCTCCATTCCCATTTCTTTTCCATCTCCCACTTGATTATCCACTCCCATCCCGTTAATTCTCTGACTCTTGGCTTCATGTTCCTGCCCCACCACCTCACCCCCAAGCAATCTCTCCCCACCACCACCTGGATCAGGGATAGAAGTGTCTTATAGTGACAACTCACAGATGTAATCCCTAGTTAGGCCCCTGTATACCAGCCCTCTCAAAGCAAGTCACAGCTATGCAGGTGAGGGGGAGGAGGCAGTCAGAGAAAGTTCAGTCTTGAGGTGCGACTGCTCCAAACACAAGCTACCACTAACACTATTTGATAAAAATGCCAAAAACCCTGCTAAAGTGCCCAATCTATACAGACGCTGCAGAGCTGGGTGAAACTAACGTGTTGCCTCTTCTGGGCACGTGCTAGGCTTGGCACAGGGGTGCTCCAAGTTTAACATAAAGCACAGTTTGTTTTTTTTCCCACCCACATCTGCAAGCACCCACGCTCAAGCAGAACTTAATTAGACAAGCTTCTTTCTTGAAAGGCCTCACTAAATCTACTGAATATACGAGTTCTAGCTGTATTTAAAGTAGTCAACAAGTGAAAACCCTTGACTAGAAGTACTTAACCTCATATCACTGACTCACTACAGCAAACAGAACTTTTGCATAAGAAATACATACAGAAAAATTGGTGATTGGTCAAATTACCTCTGACATCAGAATAGCAACATTTAAGAGGTATAGCTAAGCTGAATCTCTGACCTATAACAGCAGCAGTTACATAATTGTTAATTACTTGAATTAGAATATAATTTTGTCAAATATACTCTTTGCATTAAATTTCAATTAATTATAATTATACAAACAACCTTAAGAATTAGTTATGTTCAGTTATTGAGAACACCTGATGCAAATAAAGCAGAAAGAGATGATACATGTGTTAAAAGACCCATTTTCAATTAACCTCAACTCTAGCTAATCAACATATTCACTTGTATATTTTCAGAAATTTGATTCTATTTCCAAGTAGGTATTACAAGCTTGACGAGGGACTGGTGTATTTTTCACATGGAACAAAGGGACTGAATCCATACTTTAAAGTAAAACAGAACTCAACCTTAACTATAAAGTTGTAACCAGTGCTTTCATAATGTTTCAAACTAGCATTCTTTACAAAATGTAATCATAAACCCTGGATTTCTCTGATAAACTTTTTATTACGGTATCTTTTTTATTTAATTGACAGCACTTTCACTTTCATACACAGCCCAATAACTTGGTAAAGAACAACATTAATAATATGATTCTATGCAATAGAAAAAACCAGGCCATAGCTGAATGCACTCAGTTATAAGACATTTCTTAGAGAGTTCAACCTTATTCTGTCATAGAACTTTTTGATCAATGGTTAAGATAGCCAAGTCCCAACATTTTAATAAAGATTTCTCCAAACTTTCATCCTTAGTTTTTCCCCATGTCTGTCTGTTCTCCTAGTGTATCTGGAAGGTACTGACAACTTTTCAAGATTCCAAGGAAAGAGAAAAAGTGAGAAGTATATATTTAAAAATCCTCCTTAATACCCACTCTGTTCAATAGAATGCCATTCTTTGATGATTCTGTAATCAAAGAAAGTTGCTCTGGTAATATATACAAAGTCCCAGATAAAGGCTTACAGGATTAAAGGATTACAAGAGGGTTATTAAAGAGGGTTAGGGGGTTTTTTTTGTTGTTTTGTGTTGTTTTGGGGGGGGGGTTAGTCTGTTTGGAAATGATAGGTTTATGCTTTGGTTGTGTTTTATTTTGGCTTCTGAAACAATTGTACTCTGCTTCCTTTCTTTTGAGAGTAAGCAAAGTAATAATTTATAAAAACAATTTCAAAACAGCTCTTAACATGGACCTAATTGGTTAAGACCTGTGGGTAAAATAAATCTGTTGCATTGGTATAGTTCCATTAAATGAAGGTTTTAACGCTAACCTTCCCCTTTAAAGGCTGACTTTTTTGCTGATGAGATTGTTAGCCGGTATATTTTTAACATTTAGTCCAATGAAAAAGCAGAACAAATGAAAAGCAAATGATAAAATTGCAGTATTATTATTTTCAAAGACAGAATAACTATGGCTGTAATATTTAAGAATACTATATACAAAATTTACAAAATTTGCAATTCAGCAAGATGAAACCTAACCTGCTCGCTACCCCTCCTACCCACTAAAGAAATTAGCACACCATATGAACTAAAGTTCCCAAAATATTTTTTGTACCATATAAAAGAGGTTCTGAGACATTTTTAAAAGGAGAGCATTCCAAACAATCCCACCAGCATACAATTTAAGGAACAGAATAATTCAATTACTTATAAAATAACTGTGGCAGGTGTAAATACTGTACATAAAATATCCTTCATGTTTCCCAAGACTGACAGTCCCATGCACTCATACAAGCATTGGCTTTGTGGAACTCTCGAGCTAATTAAGTTAAAGAAAGGATATGAAAAGGATTCCACGTCTACATGCCATCTCTCCTCTAAGTACAAAAATCAGGATTACATTCAATGAATATAATAACCTCCCTTCCCACCTAAGAATCCCCTGGGATTTTGCAAAATTTTGAAAGGCTGTGGCCTGCGTAAATGCATCATCTCATTTCACTCTTCAAAAAAACTGGGTTCTGCTTGGTTGGTCTCCTACTGTTGAATATACTTTACAGCTGTTACACATTCCAAAAAAGTAATTAGAGACAATGTGTTCCATATATGACCCAACAATAAGTGTTCAGGTACTAGTATGGATACAGATACCTGGAGATCCAAGAGAATCATGGAATCTCTCTCAGATTAATGAGAAGAAAACAGATTATTTCAAACAGACGATGCTATTAAGATCTCTACAACAAGGAAGACAATTTAATGTATGTGGCAACTTATGGGGTGTCTCACCACTAAAGAAAAAGGTACAGGACACAACTAAGATCTGCAGATATATGGCATTTCTTTCTTTTAACATAAAATAACTCTCGTCTCTGACTTAACCTCTCTATTCCTATTTTAATGAAGTCGCAAAGCTGAAGACAACACAAAGAGCAATGGAAAGACGTATACTAGGTATACGGCTCCAAGACAAGGTCCACAACAACAAAATCTGACAAAAAACTCAATTCAAAGACGCATACGAGGACGCTCAAATACGAAAGCTACGATGGGCTGGTCATGTCACGAGGAGAGAAGGCAACCATCGGTCAACTCGAACAACCTTCTGGTGGCCGTATGACCGCAAATGACCTCGAGGACATCCGCCGGATCGCTGGAGAAAAGAAGTCGAAGCAAAACTAGGCAAGAACTGGCAACAAATCGCAAGAGATGAACGTTTTAATTAAAAGATCTGCTATTTTTTAAGAGCTCTTCCATTTCCTTAGTGGAAAAAAATTGCTTCCGAAGAAAACGTTGATAGTTTATGGGGGGTGGCAAGTAATAAATCCAGGCTAACTGCACACACACGCACAACCCTCTGCTACTTCCCAAATCATCATGGAATACAGGGAGAGAGATATGTACGCTTAATAATTAATCATAGATCTACAAACTTGATACAGGAAGACCAATATGCATTTACAGTAGTGATCTAAACCAGCAGGATACTAGGCCAATTGCATACCCATAGCAATATTCAAGATGACCCAAGAGTTTTAGCTCAAAATGTTTTGGTATAAAAATTCCTAATTGTTGTTACGCACGTTCAATTACAGTACGAAAATTTTATATACTTCAGTGAACAAGAGAAAGAAAATATGTTTTCCTAGAATGACAGAAAAATAATTTTGCAAATTCACATGAACAAACATGACACTGAAAGTTCTCTCTCTCCATATTCCAATATTACACTATATATATTGCAATGGATAAAAAAAGTGACAGAATTCTCTATCACTTGCACATTTTGAAAAGGAACCTCATAAAATTTATTTACAGAATAATTTAATAGCAGAATGAAGCTAGCATTTAAGAAATGAAGACTGCCAGTGTCCTTCTCCAATATCTTATATGAGCAGTTTTTGACCTTAGTCACTTTTTCATGTCATCTTGTCAATCACTGTCATCCAACAGATGGAGGTTGCAAATGAAAAGCAAAGAGGCAGTGAATACCTGCAACAACACTGATATACATAACAAAAAACTTTCAAGTAACATTGAGGAAACATAGCAGCATTATTTGAAACATCCAATTTATCCCTTCAATGCTCTTACTTATAACCTATTATCCTAATCCATCTGGTTTAAAGAGATGCTGCTAAGCACACATTTAAGGGTGTGGAAGATTTATGCGCATAATCACATTAATGTTAAGGGGAGTTACTAGCAAAAATCTCTTGCCACCAAGGAGAAAAAAGGTATCTTAATACAAATAATGGAGCAACATATTATTTGTACGTAGGATTGATTTTGGACAACAGGATTCTTCTGTCCAAGGCCTCTGTTCAACAAAACTTAAAAGTTGCACGAACTTATATGAGTCATTTTCTGGAAATCTCATTCAGGACAGAAAAAAAGATATCTTCTGTGTGCGTGGAACATGGCTTAAGAGCTTCCACTTCACCCTATATCCATACATCAGTAAATACATCTCTCTACAGAAAATTCCTTGACATGCCTTGTCCTAGTCTGCTGGTTGTAAAGAATTATGTAAAAGTGACTGGAATAAGAAAGGCCAGAATCTATTTTTTTTTTTTTTTAAAAAAAGGGGGGGAGGGTTTGCTAAATCATGACATGAGTTCCCTATAGGCAAAGCACAAAAGGCAAGGTTCTAAACAGTAAACCCTAATGAAACTGGGAAAATAATAAATCCACAAAAAAGGAGCTTTCTTGTGATTAATTTAAATGAATGCTCATCCACTGGTTCTGCAACCTGACAGACTCCATCTTTTTTTCCTGCTGAATAAAGATATATTCAATTCTCCTAAAGATGTGAAAATAAAAGCTAGCGGGTATTTTTTTTCCATTTAGTGCATCAGGAGAGGTCAAAGGAACAGGTAGTAGCTCTTTGGAGACCTTAAGAAAATTACTCTCCAATGAAAGCTCAAAATACGCGTGTATCCTTTTCATCAACCACCTACACAGATGGATGATGCTTATTGCTTTTGAAAGCTCTGATAAATTACGTTTGTAAAATTTTATACTTTTTTTTTTTTTTTTTAACAATATTCACCTAACTCGCAATAGTTTTAAAGCTTCACACATATGGATAATGCTGCTTTGTATATGCTAACAATCCTGGCAGGTTTCCCTTCAATAAACCAACTCCAGATGTTAGTCCCAGTAATTATTCCTGACATCGCTCAGCTTTAGCAATGAAACACTGCTACTACAATGCCTTATTTGTATTTCTATGGATCACCTGCAGATATAAAGAGTGCAGCATTAAAAAAACCCACATGGATAGCCACTAAATAGAAATATGCTAAAATGAAAATATTAGCCAATAGTGTGGTTAGCATAAAGAGGATAAACATGGAAATACAGTATTCTATGGGGAAAAAAGTAGGTGTACAATGCTATATATTTCATACACTACTATATCATGATGACTTAAAAGACATGTTAAGACACTTAACTTACAGCTATCCCTGGTGTTGAAAAATTCAAGACCAAACTTTCTACTCTTATGGAGTTCTTAAATCAACAACACAAGAAAAGCACAGACCTGCAAACTAGGCTCCTAAACTTCATTTGCCAGTGATTTCATTCAATTAACTTAACTAAATATTCAGAGAGGCATATAAAAATAAGTTAAATAATTCATATTAAAAGAAAAAAAAAAACACTTCATCTCCAAAGATTTGATTTTCAATTATACAATTCTGGGAAAGTATATTTTAAAAGATGTGTACAGTTTCCAGACTGAAAAATAAACCTACTCAAGAGATGATCAAACACAGTCTCTTGAGGTATTTAAATAATCACGTTAAATGTCAACTTTAACCATAAAAATGACTAAATCAGCATACAACTTTTGCTGACACTTGAATTTTAATATATTAATAATGTTTCCAAAGCTGTATGGGGGATACAGAAAGAAATTCATGTGGAAAGGATTTTATATTAAAAATTGGGCAATATTTAATACTATTGGTTGTAAACATTAAAAGAAGCCATGTCAACATTCCTGTTAACTTTAATTTGTTTCAGTGACAGTATCAAGTAATGATGATGGTTTCTTAGTGATGAGAATTTTCCTGTAAATTACGTAAGTATGCTAATTAGACTTTCAAGTTTCATTATGAACACATAATGACATTAAACTTCACCATTAAGCAGTAACTTTCAAAATCTTCCAGTCAACGTAAGTCAATTCCCATTTAAAGCATTACAAATAAGCAAAGGTGTTTCTCTCACTGAAGGAAGTACTTTGGAATAACAGCTGAATAATCTGAATGACAACTATGTTCATACTATTTGAAAGAGGGGCTCCCCAATTCTCAGTTGGTATTTAACATAAAATTTCTTTCAACACTCTCATAGCAGGCAACATAACTCTGAAGATAGGGTACAGGACAGGTTATTAAGAGACCTGAAATCTGCACAATAATATGGGAAAGAGGGGGCAGTCAGTTACCTAAACAAAAATACTGAGCTTATAAATTAGTATCTGGCACAGAAGTAGCTCTTCTTGAGAACTGCTATGTAATATCTTTGCTACCTCTAGAAATAAGCATGCTGTACACACACACCTGTATACATTCATGAATTAAGGACAGTTTTAGGCATATGTTTAATTCCCTTGGGGCCCCTAAATTTATAAGATGTACAGCTGAGAAATTCACATGGACACTTGTACACATAGCTAATTTGAATCATAGAATCAAAGGGCTAGAAGTGATTACTTCGAGGATATCTAGTCACAACCCTCTGACTGAATCAAGATGCACTGCTACAAAACCAACCAAGACAAATGCTAATGCAAATGCTTATATCCAATAAAGGAGATTCCACTGTTTCTAAGACAGCCTGTTCCATTTTCCTAATGTTCTGATAATGAATTCCTGCCCCAGCCACACCTCTGATAAATTCTAAATCTGCCTTGTTATAGTTTAAACCCATAGCTTTGTATTCTGTCCTCCATAGCAAAGGAAAACATTTTTCTTCTTCTTAATGTAGCCTTTCAAGTCTTTGAAATATGCTATAATGTCCACTATTTGTCCCTTTTCTCCTAATTACACATACCTGGAGCTCTCAATATTTCCTCATACGATTTGCAATCCAATCCCTTTATCACACTTATCTCTATGAATCCTCGATTCGCTACATCTGAAAAAAATGGTGGTAAGGACATAATACTCTAGCACCAAGTAGAGTGGTATTATAAGAACCCATTTCTTGTGCCATATTTTCTTGCATACCACACCCTCTCAAATAGGATACATACCTTGATTTTAGAACACAGAACTTAAAAAAAAAAATTCCAGTCACAGCCAACTATATGACAGAGTAAATCCTTCTGGAAACAAATAATGTCCAGGAAATGTGACATCCCATGAGACAGCCTGGCTGAGACAGCAGGAACTTCCTGGTAAGGCAGAACAGCAACAAGGCTAAAGCCCAATCCTTGCAAAGGCAGCATAAAAACTATTACCTCTTTACTGCAAAAAATGGTATTTATATAAAAGTTCCTGTAAGTCAGGGATGATGCACTCATCCAGCCTGTGGACCCAATCCAGACCAGCACAAACAGCATGCAAAGCTGGTTTTGCATGGGTGTCATATGCAGCATGCCCCAGTCCCTTGTGCTGCACACAGCATTTGCCAGCTCCAGCCCCCATTGTATGTGTAGCCTGTGCCAAACAGGCTCCATGCACCACACATAGCACGTGAGGCCAGGACCAGCATTTGTTGTATGCAGTGCAGTGGTTCAAGACCCACTGGCAGCTCTGTGCGACACATGATAGGGCTCAGTGGGCTAGATTTGGTCCATGGGACCTATCTCTGACATCCCTGCTATAAATAATACTCCACAAGCCTCATCAAGATACTACAGACTGCATGCAGCAGCTCATTTGCCCTGAGTTAGATAAATTGCTCCTACAAGCACAAGCTACAGTGCTCAGCCAGTAGCCATGGCTTTAACACAGGACTTCTGTTGAACACTGGCAAATGTTCTGCTTGCTGGGGACCAGACACAAGTAGCAGCCACCTTGACACCCATTAAAACATGCATCTGCTTGCTTCTATTGCTCCCTGCTTCTCTTCCAGTGATGAAAAATACCTTCCCCATTGAAGACATGTACCCCAATTTCAGCTGTGGGCTTCAGGCCAGAAAAGAAGAATGTGGTAGGTAAGTAAATATATATGACCAAAATTATATTTGCTTTCTTACAACTGCATCACATTGCTGGCTCATACTAAGTTATGGTCCTTCTCAGAAACACTTCTACCTATACAAAAAATGTTTTCCTATTTTATATTAGTGAAGAATGTAGTGTGAAAAAGTCAATGCAGGTGAAGAGAGGAGAGCCCACGTCCTTTAATCATTAAGCATCATGAAGAAGCAAATGTGCCCAGTTCTTAAGGTTTGCAGAGTCTCCCCAAGCAATCCTAAAAGGTGATGGAATAGGGGACACCAATGGAAGTGACATTTGTCATGCAATCAGCCCACTGAAAGTGCTGTGACAGAAGTACATGACTACAGAGTGCTTTAAAAGTGGCCAATTGCATGACAAATTAACCCTCATTTAACGAGAGCTCAGACAAAGGCGCTCATGGATGGCCCACCCCTGGTGCCATCTGCAGGAAGGGAGGGTTGATGAGAGAGGGAAAGCACACTGGGCAAACCCCTGCCTGAGTTCGAGGGGGGCAGGTGGATTGGAGTCTCCCCTTTCCCCCAAATTCATGGGCTCCCTGCAAACCACCTTCCCCTCCCTCATGCCTTCTCCCTTCCTGCAGATAGCACAACTTGGAGGGCCGGGGGGAGGAGCAGAGCTAGGACAGAGAGAAAGGCTGCAGGTCGGCACACCTCCTTGGCTGAATCAGCTTCAAAGTGGAGCTTGATCCCCATCCCACTGGAGCAAACAGTGAATGTCTGTTGGGTGGAGAGGGGGCTCTAACTCACGATGCTTTCTGTAAAGTGTCAGTTACAGGAGGGAGCTGCACATTTGCCAGTGTTCAAGGTGTTCTTCCAGTGGCAGTAGGAGTGAGCCTATATTTCTATGATATAGGCAACCCCCGCTTAGTGCTCTTAATCGGTTCCAAAAAAACTAAGCATTAAGTGGAACTGTGCTAAACAAAACTCATTTCCCCATAGAAATGAATGTAAAGAGAGATGAATTGGTTATTCCCCACCCTGCTGCCACCACCTCTCCCCACTTCCCTTTCCACCTACTGGCACTCCAGCCCAAGCCTGTCGTCCTGATGCCCCACTCTGGGCCCCCGCTGATCCTGGCCTTGTGCACTGGCACGGATCCCATGTTCATGCCCAACCACCTCCCCTCCTCGCTGCTTTTCACTGCTGCCACCTCTCCCCACTCCCCTCACCTACCCACCGGCCTCTCCAGCCCCACCTGCCAGCCCAGGCACCGGCACTACTGCTACCCCACTCTGAACACCAGCCCCTGCTGCTGGGCATTGATATGGGCCCCATGCTCCTGCCACTCTGGGCACAGGCTCCCACTGGCACTGGCCCCGGGCACTGGTGTGAGTCCCACACTACTCACCTCTGTTGCCATTGCTTCTCTTCCCCCACCCACTCCAGACTGAACACAGGTGCTCCTGCCAGCCAGCTCTGAGTGTGAGCTTCCACTGGCCCCTGCACAGGTCCCACACACCAGCACAGGCCTCATGCTCCTGCCCCCTACCCTGGATGTGGGCCCCTGCCAGCCCTGGCCCTGGGTACCAGCTTGGGCCCCATGCTCCTCCCCTCTTTTGCAGCCAATTGTCTCCACCCCCCACCCACTCTGGCACCATGTGTCAGCCTGAGCCCACACTTCTGCCGTCCTGCCCTGTGTCCTCATGCCTGCCCACCCACTTACTGCCATTCACTCACCTCCCACTCGCTGCTGCCCCCACTGCTTCTCCCTGCCCACCTGCCTGCAGAAACTCCAATTCCACTGAGTACTGTAGCAAAACTGGCTGAGCGCTCAGTGGAATTGAGTATCAATTCTAAATGGGCACTATAGCGAAATAGCCCTAATTGAAATTTTGTTATGCGGGGTTCCCTATAACACATTCCTATAACAACTGAGTATCCAAAAACTGATGATGGTCTTGACAAGACTATGTAAGGAGTAATCTATATGGAAACAGAAACACCTAACTCCACATATGTATGTTCACAAATGTTGAAAATATACATTTACAAATACATTCATGATCTGTTCACATGCTGCTAGGAGTTTAATTGTATGACAAAAAAATATATACCAGTGGCTCTTTTAAAGCAATAACTGTATCTATAAAGAGCTACTAGAATTCTTCTTTTACTTGAGAAGAACTTAGGTTAGCAAAAGGCTTTTCCATTATAATCACTTAAAAGTTTCAGCAAGTAGATTCTAAGCAAATGGTGACCTGGGAAAGCTTCGGGACTCCAGATTATCATTGAAGCCCCAATTATGATTTTTGTAATGCAATGCGTGTCAAGTATTATGAAGGTTCAAGTGGAACTATCATAAAGGGAACTTAAGTATCTAAAATAGACAGACATTTGCATTAGGACTAACCCATCAGGACAAGAGAAAAATGTGGACAGAGTGATTGCCCAGAGTCTCACAAACCTCAGAAAATTTGATAATTTTATGGAATTATTTGGTAAAAAAACAATGTTTGATAAAAAAGAGAAAAACACCAAAAAAAGTCATCTACAACTTTTTGGTCATTACTAGCCACATGCAACAAAGGGGTGTCTTAGTGTTAAGACGACTGTATTTAACTCAGACAATTCTTCTAATGTGTTATTCCGGGTGGAATGAATGCATGCAGAAGAAAAAGATCTGCAATTTGGGACAGAACAATTTCAGCAATCTAGAAACAATCTTGTGTGGGGAAAAAATAACTTTTTTTATGGTCTGTAAAGTTACACGTTAGATCAACAACGATGTACAATAAACTGGATTTACTATTGTATTTTATGGCATATCATGGAGAGGAATTGGTTTTATTAATTTTGAAGAAAACTTGTTTCAATGGAAATTTTTGATGAAACACTAGACTAATGAACATAATCTTTTTTTTTTTTTCAGACAGACTCTGGAATTAAAATTTACTCTAGTCCCTGCATCATATTTGAAGAAGTCTGAAGTAAATGACATTTAGATATTCAGCTTAAAGGGGCTTAAATTATATTTTCACATGTTCCTGAATAACACTTAATATTACTGTGCTCCAATTTACTCTTCTCCTCTCCAACATAAATAATGAGAAAACCAATACCAATACAAGGTAAAATATCTCACAGCATCCTCCATTCATATAAGATAAACAAGACTGCTAGTAAGTCTTGAAAAGAATCGCCTTTGGATGTTTAAAAAGAAATATATAGCCAGAAAGTCATTGTGACCTGATATCTTCCATACTTTGAACAAAGCTAGGCACAAGAAAAAGCTGAAGTTCCTTCTTTTCTAGCCCAGTACAACACTAAACAACAATGTAGCCATTCTTTAAAAAGGCAAGATTCTTATTTGGGGTGCTTAAAAGCAAAGCCAAACTAGACGTATCCAGATAATAATAACTACTTTTATTGCTTGGTTCCTGAGATAAGAGGATTCTATCATTAAACTGTTCCCTTGTGTAGTGCTTATTCTAGCTCCAGTTTACTGACTAAGATTTAAAAAGCTCACAACAGATCACTCACTTTGTGTTTTAATAAACTGCCCTACTTAACCCTCAATATTGCGTTGGGTGCATCATAAAAAGAGATTTAGTTGGTGGTGATTAAAATGCATCACATTTGTATAGCTTAAGAACAATTTTCCTAACATGGGCACTTTTATAGGCAACATTAATTGGCAATAAGCAACTATTTCGCCTAAACAGAGCATGTTTTATTCATTCTGTTGGAAAGATAAGCAAGGATTATTATAGAGCCAGTTTAATAGTTTAAATACATTCTAAGGGTCCAGTTATTTTCCAGGTACAATTTAATTCACAAAAAAAATATTTTTATATCAGACTGCGTGATCAAACATGTCTTTTCTCACTCTGCTGTCTATATTGTTTTGACAGCTTATTTCAAAGCATTCATGTAGTCATTTATTGTACTTCTGAGGTTTGTGCAACATGCTGTGTTCCCAGGCACAGGTAAATACGCTTAGCCTGGGAGCGATAAACTCCAGCACAAACTGTGCTGGGTTTACTGCAACATGTTAATTGCCTGTGTAGATACACCCCCTGACTAGCAAAGGCTGTTTTAGTCTTTTCAAGCCTTGCAGCTCCTGTGACAGAAGTGAGAAGTCAGGCAGAAGATAAGAAAGAAGGCAAGGAAAAGTGGCAATTTACACATTTAGACCTTATAGACTAATTCAGAGAGGCATGAGTTTCAGTGAGCAACAACTTACTTTGTCAAATGCTACGGTCAAAAATAATAGCGTTAACAGTTCAGTTGAGGGTCTCTGGAGTTGAAGAACAAAGCAGGAGTGGGGAGGAGAAGGAAGAAAATACAACCCTTTCCTAGGGGGTAAGAGATTCACATTTATCTATTTTTTATACTTCAAATCCAGGTGCAAGAATATCAAGTGTCTACAAGAAGCAAAAGACTAAAAAACTAAAACTGACAGTTGTGCGTGGATAGGGCAAGTACACAAACAGAAGCAAAGAAAATGGCTATGCTAGCACTTTCCTTGGGAAGCATGTGTGTAATTTCTGTTTACACAATCTAAAGGCTTGAGTTTATACTTGGTATATCATCCAGCTTTGGATTCTTACATTATAGCAGTGACTGCACCTTTTTCATCCTTTTGTGCTGGATATATACAGAGAGTATGCAGAGTTTTTACAGTTTTCTTTTACTTATTTATAGAGAAGCGAAATATAGCTGAGTCTAAGTCAGAACTCACTTGTAACAAACTAACCATGCCAAGACATGTACAAAATTATGTACATACCTTGTATCTACATTATGGAAGTCAGCCATTATAACCATTACTTCTACATCTCTGTTCCTAACACATGCACATAGCATCACAGCAGTCCAGCTACAATTACATTATCCTTAACAAAAATTCAGTATTATAAACTCTTCCACAAGTATTCTTTCACAACTTACCTTTATTTTAGCATGGTTTTCTCAGACTCAAATAAAATATCTGACCAAATATTACAGAAAAAACTATTAAATGGAGGTTTTAAATAAGGACCCATATTTATTGAATAATAGAATTGAGAATTTTTTTTGCAAGAATTACAGAACTACTTTCCCATATTTATCATATGGTAGTCGATACCAAGAACTACAACTGTAAATCAGATTTATTTTGATATGGAAGTGGAAAATGCAAACTTGTCCATTGTAATTATTTTATTTTAGCATTAAGTTGCATTATCAGCTTTAAAGATTTTGTCTGCTACCAAACCATGAATCTGGTCAGTATTATTCCTTGGACTACATTAAACTGATTTTACTGTGTGCATGGTAGCAATAATTAAAGACTTGTTTGCCAGAAAGGTATCATTTAACATAAGCAGTGTATTTTGTTTTGCTCTATGTTCTTTGCAAAATATGCTGTAATTTTTGCTTTAAAGTGTCATGTTCCTACTGGAGTTATACTACATCTTTCAGTTGCTTTCTCTAGATTGTCATTAAGTTTAGCCTCCTGTTTATCGTCAATCTGAAATTAATTCCCTGGACAGAATGTTACTTGCTGGTTTGAGGGATTAAATATAAGGCTTTATGAAGAAAAGCAGCTTTAGGTACAATGTTATTACACCATGATAGCTTTCACATAAATTGCCAGCTCTTGAAAATAGATGTTAGACACACATGTTGCTCTTTTAAAAAGAACTATTATCATATTGCAAAATAATAAAAATAGGATTATTTGGAAGCATTCACTGTAAGTATACACAATCTATCAAAGAACTGACTACAGTACAGCCAACGTCTCAGATTGGAATTCACACACAAATTCAAAAAATAAAATGTTGTTTGTTAATTATACAAAAGGATATCTTCTGAAATATACAAAATATAATAAGGCTTCAAAGTCTGAATTTTGTTAGGATAAAGGTACAACAGGAGGTACAAGGTACAACTGGAAAAGCATTATTTAAATTCATAAACGTAGCACAATTTATAGTTATGTTCTGTTTGTTTTGGAAGCTCATTTTATCTTTGCCTGACTGTGGATGAATGAATGTGTATCCGCTTATAAAGTAATGTGGAAATTTAAAACTCTAAATAAATGGTTTATATTCAGCATAATGAGCTGTCCATATCAATGCTGTTAACATGGTCTGTGCTTAATCATAACATGAACAGCACCGGAGCATACTGTGCCTAATTTTACCAACTTTAAACTAGGATGGGTTTATTGACCATATATAAAAGCATATGCCAATGGACTGACAATAGTTATAAATAAGATGTTTTCGGCTGAACCTCTTAAGTCAATGCACTTAAGAACAAGAAAGGGAATAGACCAGATTATTTACAAGTTGGGTAGGTGAAGAGCAGACTGTACATATCAACTTTAAACAACATCTGCCATAATCTGTGTCAGCTGAGGATAAGGACCCACTGATGTTCTGACTACACTCCCCGCCCCATGTGCGGGGAGTAGCAGGTCTAAGGGAGTAGCAGGTAAGATGTATTGTGCCAACACTGGGTTTCCTCATTCTGGGAGAATTCTGTGCAGGATCAATCAGGTGCCTTTATACCCTCCATTCACATTCTATTATATTTTGCATTTGAGATGGCAGAACTTTGTATCATGAAATAAATGGGAAATTGAAAATTGACTTTTTGGACAACATGCCAACTAGGCTGCGGCATGCTTCAGTGGACAAAACAGCATGTGACACATCTTTCACTTAAATGAAAGTCATGTTACATGTGAAAAATGAACACTACTGTCTCAGCAGTCTAATTTTTAAAACAATTTCCATTCCAGTCAGTTCCCTCACATATGGGATTTTGAAACCGATGACTATTTCTAACATATTAGTAATTTGCCCTGGATTATAGCTGAGTGACTTAAACAAAAAGTATTATTAAATATTACATCTGTCACAGATGTTATAAGCATGGATAAGAGTAATCTTTTCATTGTTTTATGGAAGCACAATCCTCAAGAGAGTGTACAAATCCACATGATATCCTTGAGTGCTGGATTTAAGTTTAGATCTCAGTTAAGTGAAAGAACTGAGTATTTTTCTGTATACTTGAGATGAACAGGCATCTAAAGAAGATTGTGTGCTGTTTGTAGAAATAAAAGATATTATCCTTTCCTTTGCACCCTTGCATCACAGTTACTCCCATTCTGCCAAACACTTCAAACATGTGGGAAGAAGGACGGTCAAATGACTCCAGTCTTAGCTGGGACATACAGAACAGGATCCAATTCTCTACTCTGCCACAAACATCCTAGGCAAATTACCTGGGCATATACCAGTAATTTAACAGTTATTGGTATAGCTCTCCTGGCAAACACACTCCAAATGGATTCAGATTATATAAGAAGAGTTGATTGATTGCAAGCACAAGGCCTTTTGTGCTTGGCAGAACTACATCAACTGTAAGCAAAAGAAACTGAATCACCAACAAGCCAAGGCAGAGGCCCAAAGGAAGACCTGCAATATAAAGAACAGACAGTGGGAAGATGAGGTAAAGGAGATTCAACATCTCCTGACATACATAATATTAAGACGAGAGTTGAGTAAGGTTGTCATCACTCCACCACTGTTCTCAATATTCCTTACCATGATGTTGCATCTGACCACCAACAAGCTTCTAGTCAGAGTGGAGCTAAACTACCAAATGGATGATAAGTTGTTTAATCTCAGCTGACTTCAAGCCAAAACCAAGATCACACCAACCTCAATCAGTGAGCACCAGTACACTGAAGATGCTGTAGTCTGTGCTTACTAGGAAGTACAACTGTCAATGTCTTTACTGAGGCATACAAGAAAATGGAACTGACGCTTAATGTTCAGAAGACTATGGTCTTCCATCAACAAACACTTAATGAGCAGTTTCCATCTCCAGTAATTCAGATTCACAGCAAGACTCTAAATTTGAGTATTTTCTGTACCTCAGAAGCTATGTCTCACAGAAGGCTGAAATAGACAAAGAAATCCAACATCACCTCAAATATGCAAGTGCAACCTTCAGACACCTAAGGAAATGGGTGTTTGAAGACTGCAACATCAGATCTGAAACCAAGCTCAGGGTTCATCAAGCAGTTACGATCCCCATCTCACTATATGGAGCTGAGACGTGGGCAACATACAGAAGACACCTCAAGCCACTGGAGAAGTACCATTAATATTGCCCATGGAAGATCTTACGAATCCAGCGGGTAGATAGGCACACTAATATTGGCATCTTATCACAAGCAAACATGAGCACTGAATGAGTTTATCTAACATCAACTTCGCTGGACTGGCTACATCGTCCGGATGTCCAACTCCAGATTCCTAAAGCAAGTCTTAGCCAGTCAAGGCATACAGTCAAGAGGAAGGCAGAGAAAGCATTTCAAGGATGTTCTCAGGACCAACTTGGCTGCCCCAAATGGAGGAAGACTCTGCTGCAAGGATCCCAGTACTTTGAAATCTTACAATGACAACAGGAGACAAAAAAAAGGGAGCAGCAAAAACAGTGTGTTGCAAATTGAACCAAGAATCCAGAGACACCCACCCTGCCCAAACTGCAACACAGACATATTGCAATGCTTGTCTAATACACGTCTGCATGCATGTGTATGTGCCCATACATATATATTAGAATGCATAGCAATATTTCTAGAAGTACTTCATTCTAGAACTAGTACTTAATTCATAGACTGAGAAAGTGAAGTATAGAAAAGACTGGATGGTGATTATATTTTAGAAAAGTAGCAGCCATCAAGTACTACAATTGTAGAACTTACAGGAGTAGACACACATGAAGACTGAATGGCAGATTTCCAGGTTTGTGTGTCTGTCTGCTTCAGGTTTAAACTGCATTTAAACACTTCTACATGCCATGCCCTAACAAACATAGATACTATGAACAGCTATGGGTCTTACAGTCACAGATTTGAAACAATAATTTATTTTCAACGTAAATACAAAACTGATTCCTAAACAATGATAGGACCTCTTTATCTCACATGTGTCTGATGATAGCACCAACTTCAATTTTCAAAAGTCAAACCTAGGATCACAAGTATAAAATGAGTCTGATGGACTGTTCTGTGCCGATCGCTGACAAACTTACTCTCAAGGGCTTCTATTAAAAAGTCTACCTCAGACTACAGAAAAGAACCCCCTCAAACTAGAAATTCCACTAAGTCCTCCTTCTCACTAATTTTTACCACTTCATGCTTAAAAGTACAACAAGCATGCAGACTTCTTAAAAGAGGTCCTTGTAGAAGAAAAACAGGTTCCAAGTATTCCTCACAAATCACATAGTTCAAGAAGAGTATAAAGTCAATCTGACCTCTGGGTTCATCTACCTACACCTGACTTCCTGACTGCAACAGTTTCTGGTCCATTTTCAAAGGTTCATTAGAATACACTTTTCAACCCTCAAAACATTTACCTCACAAGGTTTTTCAGGAGCTATATCACCATGTATGCAACAGACCTAGAAAAAAGACCCTGTACAGTCTGCTCATAAGCCTACAAATCCTCATGTTGGCTAGTAATAGAAAATACAAGCTCTTTGAAGCAGGGATGGAGAGAGTTTTCTTTGTTAGTACAGCATTGAATCATTCCATATATGTGAATAAATAATGGTCATGTACTGATGTTACACTTCATGCACTTAAGCGTGCAGAAAGTGATATACTGCCATAACAGAACAGGCATTCACAGCACAAAGGGCAATAAAAATGGCAGACCCCCCCCTGTAATTTAACTGTGGATGGAAAGCACCTAAACTGCTTTCTGTTAGAGCATTTTATTGAACATCTGTGCCAGATCCCATCAAGAGTTAACTTAGAGCGCAATGATCATCATCACGATCCTGGGCTGGCCCTGTCCCCTCGACTGTCACTGACCTGAGTCAGCCTTTGATCTCAGACCCATGCACCATGCACCGGCTGGGAGCAAGATGGGGGTTTCTGTCCCTGAAGCAGCCTCAGTCCCACAATATGCTGCAGCCCTGCTGGGGGGGAGGGGGCGTGCCATAGGGAAAGAAGGCCAGGGTCTCTCTCCTGGCAGCCACTATTGGAGTGGCCCCTCTCCCTAGTCCTGAACCCCCTGCCATCAAGTAACTGTCAGCAGTGGCTAGTGTGGAGAGAGGGAGAAGGGAACCCCCCCATCAAGAGGGCCCCCACATCATGTGCTGGCTCACTGTTCAGGAGGGGGGGGGGAACAGGACACAAGGACTCCTCCACAGCTTGCTGGCTTGTGGGGAGAGGGACAAGGAAGGCCAGGCTAGGCCAAGTCCATGCAGCAGCACTCACCCCTCAACCTGAGCAATCTGGCAGCAGCAGAGGAGAGCAGAGCAACTTGTGGCCAGGAACTATGACTAGGTGGGAGTTGGGGGAGGGAATCCTCCTGCTGCAAGGGCCCACCCCGACAGCTTGTTGGTTTGGGGTCAGGGGTGGTCAGCCTAAGTCCACATAGCATGGGGACTCCCCCCTCCCCTGCTCAATTCCAAGCAAAAGGAAACACTGAGCCAAGTTCCCCCTCCTGTAGCTACTGGCTGCCACTGCCCCTGTTAGGGTAGCTTGTTATGTTTAATGCTTTGAAGTTGCACCTGCTCATAGTATTGTTTAAATTTAGTCTTCTTTAATCATTGCTTAAGTTCTGTCCTTATTAACTTTTTATTTTTATCACTGAATTATGTTCTTTTAACATAACATAGCAATGGACTTGTTACCAGCTCAGATTAACTGAACTTGGCACTAACCAGCTGAATTAGAAGGATGAAAGAATTGGCTATATTAATGAAAGGTGATAAGGGAGACCCGTGGACAATGCCTAAAGTACGACACTGAAAAAAGGAACTGAGTGGCCATCTTTTCTGTTGAGCAAAGTAACATCTGGGATTGGGTGAGATTATTGTATTGAATGTTTTTTTCTCTCTGAATATAAAAACTGCTACGATAATACTTGTGACAGTAGTGGTAACTCTCTAACCATGTGGACCCAGCCCAGCCTACCCCAAAGACAACAGATAGAAAGCTGTGGAGGGGCCCTCACAGTGGGGGAGACTTCCTGCCCCTCTTGACAGTGGCAGCCAGCAGCCGTAGGAGGAGTAGTCCAGCCTGGCATTTTCCTGCACCAAGAACTGGGGATGGGGGGAGGAAGACCCCACTATGGGGACCTGGTCAGACCTCCCCAAAGACCCCAGATAGAAAGGTGTGGAGGAGGAGGGCACTGACAGTAGGGGACTCAGTTCCCCTCCTCCTTCTGCCCCTAGCCACTGCCAACCATCACCAGCTTCTGGGTGGGTCAGGCTGGGAGGGGGAGTGCTGCTCCAGCAGCATCATGGGAAGTGTGTGGGAACACTCCCTGCCTGCTCGCTTTAGCCATTGCAGGCAGTCACGCAGCCTCTCCTCCCCACACCAAATAACACATGACTATTTGGTTGAAAACTTATTATACTTTCAATGCAAGTGAAAAAGTCCCTGGTGGAAACAACTCTATATCTGTACTTAACTAATGTTAACAAATTGCTGAGCTAGAATATGGGCATTCTTACAGTCCCATTTCATTCATCTCTGGTATTGAAGCCATAAAAAGCATATAATCCATAAATCCCTTATGCCTTCAGCCCCAGTTATTTGGCGAACGTACACAGATAATCATCTGGCAAATATGGCTGGTTTCTTTGTCAGAGTTACTTTTTCATACAGTTCCAAAGAGGTTCAGGCCAGTAAGAATCCTAATAACACCTGCTTTGGATTCTGTACAATATAACACAGATACACTTCTAATAAGCCCAGAGACTTCAGTTAAACTAAGCCCTTCAGAATTCAGGGAAGTAAGATGTATGCCATAAGACAGAGAGCTAGAGACTAAGATGCTACCAATGCCCAGTGTTCTTTGCAGTGTCAGGGAACTGAAGTACTCCTAAATCATCCCATTAGGTGAACTATACTTACGCTGCAGTGAAGGATGAAAAACTCCAAGAGAAAAACACCCAGAGAAAATTCTTTCCTTCTCCACTCCAAACAATCAATATGGCCCCAAGAATGTGAGAATCATTTCATGACAAACACCCAAGAAAAAGAGCATTCAAAATGCTGATCGCATCAGTAGCTCATCTCCAGATTAAGTCAGTCTCTGAATACCTCTAACCTACTTTACACTGTTGGACCACGACCCTCACTTCAGAACGAGAGACATGCTCAGGTGGGATGGGCTTCACCTCTCCCCCAAAGGTAAGCGTGTGTTCTCTTCCAGGTTGGCTGATCTCCTCTGGCGGGCTTTAAACTAGGCATGTTGGGGGAGCGGGGGGAAAGAGGACCAAGGGTGCCACAGAACACCAAACCAAGAGACACCCACAAGAACAGCCCCACCAAGTCAGGAGACAAGCACAAGAAATACCCAGGTAAGAGACAGGGGCCCGGACAGTCCGGGAATTGTGGGGAAGGTGCACACACACTCAGGAGGCCTTAAATGCCTCTACACTAATGTTCACAGTACAGGGAATAAGCAGGAGAAACTTGCCCTCCTGCTGGCTAACACGAACCCAGACATAGTGGGGCTCATTGAAACTTGGTGGGATCCAATGCATGACTGGGTGATAAATATCAAGGGCTATAGGCTGTATAGGCAGGATAAAAGCGAGGAAAGGTGGGGGTGTATTGCTCTATGTCAAAGAGCAATACACGTCCTCTGCAAACAGCACTGGGTCTGAAGTAGGGCAGATGGAGGTGCTCTGGGTCATAATACAAGGGGGTTAGGGGGCAAGGGACCTAACAGTGAGGGTCTACTATAGGCCACCTAACCAGGGAGAAGAGCTGGACTGGGAATTCTCAGGTCAGCTTGCGGAGGCAGATAAGTCAAGGGATGTGGTCATCATGGGTGACCTAAATTAGCCAGACATCTGCTGGGAAGAGCAATCAGCCAGGTCTGACCACTCACATAGGTTCCTAGCCAAGTTACAGGACCTCCACTTAACCCAGGAGGTGCATAGTCCCACCAGGGGAGATGCCTTGTTGGACCCAGTCCTGGCCACAGGCAACGACCTGAAGTTTACCATCCAGCGCAGGGTGTCAAAGGCCTGCAGCAAGGCAGCAGCCCTGGATTTCAGAAGGGCGGGTTTCAATGAGATAAGGAAACTTGTTGGGGAGGCACTGAGGTCCCAGAGGGGAAGGGAGTTGGGAGTCGAAGAACAGTGGTCATTCCTTAAGGAGACGATCCTCCAAGCCCAAAGTGCAACAATCCCCATGCAGAACAAAGCGGGCAAGAGTGCTCAAAAGCCCCCATGGCTCACCAAAAATATCCATGAATGCCTCAAAGCCAAAAAGGAGGCATACACCCAATGGAAATGAGGGGCCATCACTAAGGAGGAAATTGTAGGGGTGCTATTAGGAAGACTAAGGCAGAGATGGAACTGGGACTAGCAACCCAGATCAAAGATAACAAGAAATCCTTTTTTAAATACATAGGGGGTAAAAAGAAGTGCCAAATAATGTGGGGCCTCTGCAGAACATGCTTGGTAATCTGGTGGTAGCACCAGATGACAAAGCTAATCTCTTTAACAGATTCTTTGCTTCCATTTTTCTGAGCAGGGACAGGGACATCTCTGCACTGGGATTCCAGACGGATCCAGGGGAGGTGCAGCCAGGCCCAGGGTCCATGAGGGAACTTCTGGAGGGACTAGTTGTATTCAAATCAGCAGGTCCTGATGATCTCCACCCCAGAGTGCTTAGGGAACCAGCAGAAGTCATTGAAGGACCCCTGGCACAGCTTTACAAGCACTCATGGTGCTCTGGTGAGATGCCTGACAACTGAAAAAGGGCCAGTATGGTCCCCACTTTCAAAAAAGGGAGGACAGAGGACCCAGGAAACTATAGGACCATTAGTCTTACCTCGGTCTTAGGGAAGCTCTTTGAGAAAATTATCCAGGAGCACATCTGAGAGGGGCAAGCAGGGGAGTTTATGCTTAAGGGCAATCAACATGGGTTCATTAGAGGCAGGTCCTGTCAGACCAACCTGGTGACCTTCTATGACCAGATCACAAAAGCCTTGGACACAGGTGTCACGGTAGATGTAGTCTTCCCAGACTTTAGGAAGGCCTTCGACACTGTCTCTTACCCCATCCTCATTAAAAAATTAGGCACCTTGGGTGTCAATGCCTACACAGTCAGATGGGTCACAAATTGGCTGGAGGGCCGCACCCAGAGAGTGGTGGTGGATGGGTCTTTTTCAACCTGGAAAGATGTGGGCAGTGGGGCTTCCCAGGGCTCGGTCCTCAGGCCCACGCTGTTCAATATCTTCATTGGTGATTTGGACGAGGGGGTGAAAAGCACCTTGTTCAAGTTTGCAGATGACAGTAAGATGTGGAAAGAAATGGGCATTCTAGAAGAGAGGGACAGGCAACAACTAGATCTTGACAGGTTACAGAGCTGGGCAGATAAGAATTGGATGGGTTTCAATACTTACAAGTGTAAGGTACTGCACCTGAGGAGGAAGAACCAGCAGCATACCTACAGGCTGGGGAACTTACTTCCCTGAGCTCTACCAGGGGGTAACAAGGAACATTGGCGGTAAGTTGACTGAAAGTAGATTCAGGATAGATATCAGGAGGCACTAGTTCACAGTCAGGGCAGCTAGGAGCTGGAACCAACTTCCAAGGGAAGTGGCTCTTCAAAAGGAGGCTAGACAGCCACCTAGCTGCGTGACCCCAGCATCCTTTCCTGACCA
The DNA here is from genome assembly GCA_030014935.1 of Caiman crocodilus. NCBI lineage: Eukaryota > Metazoa > Chordata > Crocodylia > Alligatoridae > Caiman > Caiman crocodilus. The sequence continues at coordinate 85,538,400 of JAGPOW010000261.1, read as the reverse complement.
TGGCAGGGGGTCAGACTAGATGATCTGCTCAGGTTCCTTCTGACCCTACCAACCATGAACGTATGAAACTATGAAAGAATTCCTTCTTCCTCTGCAATAAACAGAATTTGCTCAGCTAGACTGCTGAGGTTTGTGTTCTCAGATCCAAATCCAGTCCAAAATGCTGTGCTTATTAATCTCATTCAGCTGCAATACTTATGCTCTTATAAACACTGTACTGATCTGCACTTTAAACAATGAGCTATTTCTGGTCTATTTTAAATCTTAATCAAACAAGCTCACAGTATTTGTATCTCATGTAAAATCATAAGCACCTTCTTCAAAGCACAAACACAAAAGACTATGGTGAGAATTTAAAGGGTTTTAAGCAAGCAGCAGATGTATTCTTATCTTATTCAGCTTGCTCTTGCAAAAATATAAGCAAACTTCAGCATCTGCTTTTCAAAAGAAAGAAATAGGAAAGCAAGCAAAATGTAACTACACTAGCATTCTGAGTTTTACTTGTCTAGAATGTGTTGGCTGGTTAGTGAAAAATGATGCCTTTAAATCTTGCAGTTGTGTAAATAATTTATGTAGTTGTCCCTCTTGGCTTATCACTAACTTCATCTGCAAAACTGGAATAAGCAGGGACAGTTAACAGCACTTCAGGGACTTATAAATGTCCCTCAATGATTTGAAATAGCAATTTAAAACATAATTTAATAGTCCCAGGTCTCACAAGAAATTACATGAATGCATTTTTAAGCATTTTAAATTTGAAGGGTCTAATGCAGAAAATAGTTTTATATTAATTTAGATTTGTGTACATCAACAGACCATTCCTTTGTTCCTCACATTTCCTGGGAGTCACCTGGTGGTTGGAATAGTTTAATATCCTTCTCTTTACTGAACTTCAACAAATAAGTCTATTGCCATACAAGGCCAATGATGATACTCATTAGGGCTGTGCGAAGCTTTGGTCCCTGGTTCGATTTGACAGAGATTCGGTGTCCAAATCTCCAAATTCAAATTGAATCATAGGAACCTTTAATCTCTCCAGATCAAATCAGAACCCTCCAAATGGATTCAGAAAGATTCAGTGATTCAGATAGACACAGCGTTATTTATTTATTTTTATTTTTTTACATACCACTAGGTAGCAGGCAGCTTGCGAATGCTGTAATGTTGGGGTAGATGGAGTGTCCCTCAGGAGCATGGGGGCTCCCCAGCACGCTCAGCAGCAGACCCTGAAGTAGACCAAAAGCACTTACAGTCCACTTCAGGGTCCCCTGGGGAGTGCACTGGGGGTTCCCTGTGCCCCCCCAGCTTGGCAACTGGTGTGCCCTGGGGGCTGTGGAGGTCCCACTGTGGCCAACTGCTGAGCCAAGGAGCGCATGGGGGTCCAATTCCTGGTTCACCACAAAGCACATCAGGAGCCCCCTACGCTTCTTTGGGATACTCCATGCACCTCAGCATTGCAGCGTTTATGAGCCACACCTGTTACCTCAAGATATGTAGAAAAAACTTTAAAACTCTGAATTGCTGATTGTCCAAATCAGCATTGAATCTTCAACAAATCGAATCACTGTCCCTGATTTGGGCTGAATTCAAATCGAACAGGGCCCGCTTTGCACATCCCTAATACTCATCTGTCAGGGATGGCTTAAGCAGAATGAATCACTTTTGCCACACTGTTGCAATAAAGGGGAGTAAAGGGAAACAAGTCCCATTCACAGACTTTCTAATACAAATCATTCTATGATATGGACATACTCTGACCCTCAAGAAGAAATAAACTGTAGGCTGGTAGATATTGCATAGCAATACTAAGGTCACTTGACAACTAACAAGCAAACAAAGAGACAATCTGCCCAAAAACAAGTGAACGTGAATGCATAGCTTTACTATTACAGATATTAAAATGTTCAGTTTAATACTAAATCCATTTTAAAATTCAAACTCTAATTTGAGAGTATAATAGAAAATTAAGCAACAGTTAGAATCCCATCATCATTCAGGATCTCGGATATTCAGTTCCCAAGATTAATGCACCATGTTCCAGTAAAGTCAGAAACTAAAGACCAAATTCTGCTAATGTAAAACTCCACTGAATTTAAAGCAGTTATATATAGTAGCAACTTGCCTCTAAATACATCAATGTCACATTTTAATTACAAAGGTAAGGGCTGAAAACAATCAGTCTGGGATTATATAATAGCAGTAAAACACTAGTGATGTTCTGATTGATTAATGTGTCAACATTTAGATGTTACATGTGATAATGTTACTTGAAAACAAAATATCACTGAAAACCCTATATGGCTATACATGAAGCCCCACCATATTTGAGGGTGTTTGTGGGGTGCCATGCAGCTTTTCAGGGGAGGGGGTGTTTTTTGTTTTTACTGATGCATCATGTATGGTCTCACTGAAAAGCCAGTGTTATGATGTACTGAGTTATGTCACTTTCATCATCATGTATAAATTGTATAATGTTACTGATATACATCTTTATGATTCTAGACATGTTTTAGTCAAAGTACCTGAGAAACACATCCTTAAGGAAAAGGGAGTAGGTGAAATTGCTAAGTATCTCTTGCCATTGTGTTATTAGGTCAAGAAAAAATGCCACTCACAAAGGAAGAAGTGACTATTGTTGGGATGATCACCTATGGGATTGTCTGCCTGTAATGGGAGAATCAACCCCTCAATAGAAAAAGCATCTCAGATAAATGGATTGTTATTATGAGCAACTAGAACAATGGGGATGGAGGAGCTGGCTTGGAGGAATTTAAGGGCTATCTAGTAGATAGATTTTTGGATTATCCCAGGCCTGGTGAGAGTCCATGCCCTGAGTGTTCAGGGCTGGCAGAATCAGCAGGAAGACTAATCTCTCGAAATATTAGCGGGACTCAAGAGTAGCAAGATGAGAGTAATAAGCTTTATGTGTCACTTTTGGTGCCTACAGACATTTGGGTCCCGCTCTAACTCATGGCACTTTACACAACGTGGCATGTTAGAGCCCCCCTGAGCTCCCAGATCAACAGACATTTGCTGGTTGCGTTGAAGGAGAGGATCTGGAGTCTGCCTGCCTGCAATGGCCCTGGACAGCAGGTGCTCCACCAGCCTCCAAGAAGGCTGCTGAACCACCCCCCTCTCCACTCCTGTCCCCCCATCCCCAGCTCCAAGGCTGTCAGCAGGGAAGGGAGGGGGAGAAAGCAGCATGAAGTTGCCAGCTTTTTTTTTTGGTTGTGTTTTTTGTTGTTTTTTTTTGTTTTATGCCAGCAGGGGCGGCGGCGGCGGGGCATTGCGGGGCGGTGGGGGTGGAGTGGGGGGCCCCCTCAGCAGCAGACCCTGAAGTAGACCAAAAGCACTTACGGTCCACTTCGGGGTCCCCTGGGGAGTGCACTGAGGGTTCCCTGTGCCCCCCCAGCGTCGCACCTGGTGTCCGCTGGGCGGGGTGGAGGTCCCGCTGTGGCGAACTGCTGTGCCAAGGAGTGCATGGGGGGTCCAATTCCTGGTTCACCACAAAGCACATCAGGAGCCCCCCACACTTCTTTGGGATGCTCCATGCACCCCAGCATTGCAGCGTTTATGAGCCACACCTGTTACCTCAAGATATGTAGAAAAAACTTTAAAACTCTGAATTGCTGATTGTCCAAATCAAGGCAAGGGAGGACTCCCTTCCCCTACCCCCACCCAGGCCTCTTGACAGTAGCAGCACAGAGCTGCCAGCTGCTTTGCCTGGGCAGAGTTGGGGGGGGTCAGGGAAGGGGGTTGAATAGAGCCCCCCCAGGCCCAGCCCAGCTTCCCCAATACCTCAACCAGGGTAGCTGGGGGAAGCCTGAAAAGCAAGAGGGCTCTGTTCCACCCTGCTCCCCACCTCAGCTCTGGCCAGACAAAGCAGATGGCAGTTCCATGCTGCTCCCTCCCCTTCTCCCATTGACAGCACCAGGGGCATAGCAGGGCTGGTGCTTCTCCGCACAAGCAAGAGCCCAGCTCCGCAAAGCAGGAAAAATTAACCCTGGAGGGAAAAGAAGGTGATCTGTTTTAAAGTGCCTTCATCTATTATCTAATTTGATCAGGGTTAACTTTTCATGCAATCAGCCATTTTCAAAGCAGTCGTGCGCATGTGTTAAGTCATGGCTGTAGAGCGCTTTCAGGTGCCCAGTCATGCCAAAAATGTAACTTGTGTAAGCACTCTTTGTTCTGTCTTCAATGTATATGGTCAGGTTTTCTGGTATATTTCTTTTATCCTATATAATAATACCTTTTGCTCTTCTGTCTTCTTACTGAATGTCTGTGGTAGTAGTCAAGGCATAGTCTAGACTAGGAAGGAGGAGCTAAAATTCTTTCACAAGCAAAGTGAAAGTCGAAGTCCAGTGAAAGGGCGAAGTCCAGGCCGTGGGCCAGATCCAGCCAGCAGTGGACTCCATTTCCCAGGAGCCCCTGCTTGCATGGCTGGAGCCAGTTTCCATGGAGACCCTAGCCGCAGCTGTGCTGAGAGAGCGCAAGGCTGGGGCTGTCATGGAGCCTGACCTCAGCTTTGCTGCCAGGGTGCATAGCAAGGCAGGGCAGGGGGCTGCTCCAGAGATGCTGGGATCTTGCGGTAGGGGCAGCTTGGTCAGGGCCAGGGCAAGAGCCGCAATCTGCAGCCTGCATGCTCTGGGCAGGGGTGCGCAGGCAGAGGATCACAGTTCTGCTCCAGCTCAAGACCACACTGGCACTTTTGTAAGGAGCCTGGGCAGAGCTGTGATCCACAGCTGGCATGCTCGGAGCGGGGACACGGAGGCAGCAGATTGCAGCTCTGTCCTCGCTCTGGACCAGGCTGCCACCACTGCAAGGAATCATGGCAAAGCCACAATCCAATGCCTGTGCACCCCTGCTCGGAGTATGCAAGATGCAGATCGTGGCTCTGCCCTGGCCCCAACCAAGATGCCCCCCCCCCTCCCCCCTGCAATATCCCAGCAGCTCTGGAGCAGCCCCATGCCCTGCCCTGTCAGCATGGCTGTGGGTGGTCTCCATGGCAACCCCAGCCTTGCTATCACAGCACAGCTGTGGCTGGGGTGGCCACAGAGGCTGGCCCCACCTGTGCAGGCAGGGGCTGCTGGGAAATGGAGTCTGGCTGCTGGCAAGATCCGCCATTTT
>JAGPOW010000261.1:85509284-85533173 GCA_030014935.1 Caiman crocodilus | reverse complement strand
CTACCCCTGGTCTAGAGCTAGCAAAGTTTTTCCTGCTGCAGTTGTGGGATCTGGTATAAGGGCAGTGAAATCAAGGCTTGTGGAAATAAGGAGCTATCCCAGGGCAAACTTTGGTCTGTTCTTTGGGACAAGCAGCAGGACAACAGGAAGAAATTTGGGGCTCTGTTTTCTAGGGTTTCTATCGACAGCCCTAGAAAGAGCAACGTGACTCTTTTATGCTAATATTGTATGTCTGCATCTAAAAGAGGCACAAAGAGTTACTTATGAGCAGGGTTTGAGTATAACACCTGTCCCTGACCTTGCTACCTGTGGTTCCAATGGGTTAGCAATCACATTGTCTTATTTTTAAACCAGATTTGTCCCCTATTACTATGTGATAGGATCCATACAAATTAAATGGGATTATTAATACCATACAAAGGGAAAAGCAGAACTGACTGTACACAAAATTGTGGTGAAAGGACAGAGAGAAAAAACCAATATTTTCTCTAATCCATTCCATATTATATGCCATATCATAGGCATTATTGCCATCAAAAACAGGCAAAACTATTTGAAACCAGAGATCCAAGTTTAAAGTTTTTATCTTTCCTTCACAGAAAATAACCTTAATAAAATGTGTGTGTATGTATATGCGTATGCTTTTTAAAAGTTAAATTTTACTTAAAATCTAAATTCACCATGAGCTACCCAACAAAAACAACCTGCCTCCCATCTAATCCCAAACATGTATAAGCTTCAAAACTCATAATGAACATTGCTCACATAACTCCTTAACTTGGCTCTCTTTTACCTGGGTACTGACATTAAAGATCACAGCTAAAGCACACATGAAACCTTGCAGAAACAGCAGCTAGTAATGTCTTAAAACATGTCTCTTGAGCACTAGGCAGCTAAATATAGTAGATGGAACCTAATGGCAATAATTTAACTATTCCTTAGATATTGAGAGAGAGACCACTGCAAATGGTCAAGGGTTAATTGGATCTTAAATGTATAAAATGAAATAAGAATATTAGGAAGGTGGGCTGGGAATTCACTAGGTTTTGAGCATTATCAGAGTTCATGTTACGTTTTTAAAAAAACCTAAACTTGTTAAAGTAAAATTAATTTTGAATCAGTGTAAGTCTGAGATGAGACTGTTGGATTGAAAGAAGCAGGAAGAAAAGCTAAAGCACTTTAATCTGCAAGAACTTTAGGACAAGTAATCTTTTCTGAGGAGATGCAGCTACCATTGCTACATAACTGTGTTATTCAGTCCTATGCTCCATCTCAACATACACACCATTGCTCTAGCCAAGAACACAGGGAAATGAGTACTGCTTCCTCTCTCAGATATGAACCATGATATAGATACATATACATGCCTTATCACTTCAGCTGTCCTTCCAGTTTGCACAAGACAGTTTGGAAACTGAAGTTTGTATAGTGTGCAGCAGACACTTAATAAGCAATTTCAAGTCAAGATGTTCCAAGATTGTACTGGCTGTCAGTTCCTCCCGGAAGTTTAATGAGATTGTTGGTATTAATCTAAAAACTTCAAACCTTTTGAGGACTCCTACCTTAAAAATCAGTTTTATACCAGTACCCTGATCACACTAGAAACAAGCTAACTGGAAATCATCACCTTCATCTCTCCTTTTTAAATGTTAGAGTACTTATGGTAAGTATTGTTTGGGAGGAGCTCTTGACCTTGGAATTCTCCTTGCATTGCCAGTTTCTCACCAAGTCAAAATGCAATACATCTTCCAGATGTACTGTAAAACCCCAGTTTTTTCACTGGACTTTGTGGAATGCAAAGATGGATTGCAAGTTGGATAGATCTGGGTTTAAAAACATTTTATTTGATATTGAATTACTATTTAAACAGGCAGGGATGAACAATTATTTTTATTCTTCCATTTTCGTTTATATGATACCCAGAGAGCCTAGGATGCATCTTTAGAAACCTTTAGGGATCCACAAGGGGTATAAAATTGTAGCTTATATACTCAGCCATTCAAAATCAGCATCATTTAGTTTCAGTGAGAAGGGAGGATAGAATGAGGACAATGATTTCAACAGTTAAACAGAGATTTTTTTTTTCTTGCAACTAAAATTTTCAATGATCTTACATTATAAGCAGGGAAATCAAGGACCTGCCATCCAAAGGAAAAAGTGGGTCAGTCTGAATCTCAGTTGTTTATGAGGCAGAGGAGGGTTTAGTGTTTTGTGTTATGATCACAATTGGTTTCAAGCTTGTCAGCTACGATGTGCCCGACAAGGGACGAGAAGTCAATTTTTGTTCTTTTTCTTCTGTGCTCTACCTTGAGGTAAATTAGCGAACACAGTGGACTGACCTCCACTGTGACCAGGAATAGCCTGGTCCACCTTCAAGTGGGAAATGACCAACACTCTAGATATCCACCTTGGAGAACCTTAAATAACATCATGAACCACTAATACTAAAGCTCTGCTGCTTTGACCCCTATGGTGATGCCTAAAGCAGAGAAAAAAGAATGCGAGTGTGTGCAGAGTGATCAGGGTGGAAGTAAAGGAGACCAATATTTTACGTATTTCTCTAATGCCTAAAAGGATTCACTGTGCTTTTTTACTATGGGTAGTACCAAAATGTGCTTACATCATGTTTAACCTTAGCAGTAGTTTAAGACCTCTTTTTCAAGACTTCCTAAAAGGTATGAAATCTGGAAACAGATATACTGCAATTAAACTATTCTTCTGGGGCAGATTCTGCTCAAAGAAAGACATGCAAGCTACCAAAAGGGTTTTTTTGTTTTAATAAAGTTGTTTTAAATTTTAGCATCAATTTATACTGTGTTGACCATGAAATTTTGAAGTATTACAACATATAATTTTATAACACTTTGAAGGGAAGATATTTTAAAAGGGGACAGCTTATTTCTATATTTAAATTTAAAATATTATCAGTTTGAAGGACTTATGTAACAACACACAATGAATGCAGTCCCTTCTTGCTATGAAGAATTCCCTTAACACCACCCCTTTGATTAAAACAGCTGTTGTTTCCTGCTGATATGAGTTTGCTGGGATTATGAAACTGGTTACATAAAATAAAAACATACATCTTTAAAAGTAGTTTTACTATCATAATTAATAAAGAATCTAGCATGCTATCTGTAATCTCATCCAAAATCATCCTCATGTTCCTGCTGAAGTCTTTAAAAATAGAGACAAATTTCCCTAAGAAAATAATTTCACAAGTTTAACATAGCTTATTCCAGATAATCATCCATCTCCCTTCCCTCTACATCCCCAAGTCTCCAAGAAACTTTTTAAATACTAAATCATCTGTATGTATAGACACTTGGGCTACAAGCCACAGAAAAGGTTAACAAAGAATTTCATTTTGCGTTCAATATAAAGCTGCTTAACAATTACCCCTATTTTTAAAAGACATAACGTGAACATCACTTCAGAACTGACAATAATATGGTCAAAAAAACTACTTCTGTGTTTCTTTTACCAAACAAACTTCACACTTCTGACATACAACTGAATGGTTGACTGAACTGATATCATTTTATAATATAAAAAAACAGAACAACATAACCAACTATATAGGCTATATGTATTAAAAGAGTTACTGGCATCTGATTTATAATTTTTACCCAAAATGTTCTGCCGGACTTCTCAAAAACCATCAAGCTACTATTTCTAATTATTGCAATATAACACGCACACCACCTTGTAAAAATGCATTTTCATTTTACAGAAAGAAACATCCCAGCATACAAGAAAAAAGTAAAGTTACTGTGATAAGTGACTCTAACAATGTTCTGGTGGATTGAAAGTGTCAAAGTGAATAATTGATTGGCTGTGACACCACCATAGCTAGGACTATATACAGAGAGAGAGATCCCTCAGGACTGAAGTGCACATCTTTGTAATGGGAGCAGCTGTAATAAATCCAAGTTGACAAGTATTCAGAGACTGAAGCAATGTTCCATCAAATATTTTTAAAATCAGTTCCACACAAGTCAACCCAGCTTTGCCTGGAGATTTATTAGACATTTAGCTGGTGCACATGTGATTGCTTGTTAAAGTAAAAGGGAAAGAAAAAGAAGTAGACAAATGAAAGATACAAATGAGACCGTAACAATTTAAGACAAAGTCAAACTTTTATATTTAGTTAAACTTCAGAAACATTTTAACATTAGCAAGTGTTCCCTGCCCTTGCTTTAAATATCTGTTTTCCTCTGTAAAGGCTGCAGTTTAATACCGAATTATTAAAACTATACTTTTATAAAACATGGTTTTACAAAACTGCTGCAATCACAGTTCTTAAATGAAAATTCCTAACTTGCAGAAGTGCATATTTGGGTATGCACAACAAATTCAAACATACCCAAGTGTAAATTACATATGGAATTTAGTAAAATTAAAGGAAGATTTCTTTTTCTTCAGAACCCCTCTAGTGCAAAGCCCAGTTTTACATAGACCTGGTTAAATCCATGTAAAAAATCCCATAGATTTCAATAGGCTTTCAATTGGGGCTGAAATTCTGAATACAGCTGCTCATGCTTTATAACATATAGGTCAAGCATACCTTAGGTCACAAATTCAATTAAACACATCATAAACTACAACACAATGTGCTTGCACATTAAAAATTGGCACTTAAAAGTAAGAGATGATCGTGCTAGTTCAAGAGAAAACACTATTTGAAAAAGTACAAAATTAAATTACTGGATGAACATGTATATCTGCTAGTAAACTGATAATATGCTGGATATTAGCCAAAAAGTCAAGAACAAGTGATAAAATCACAGCTCATACAACATCAGCCAAGTTGATATTGGGTATATAGAAAAATTCTTAAGCACATCTGTCAAAAGTGCTTGACAAATAATACCCTTGTTAGATCCCTCTACTCTTTAAAAAGAGCAAAACCCACCCATGACACTCGTGATAAGAAGACATGTCTGGTACTTGTAGGGTAACTTTACATGCCAGGAGGACACCAAATTCCCATTTCCTCACCAAAATTCCTATCTAACTGACATAAGTGTCATAGAAATATTTGAGATCATGACCCCTCCTAGATTGTCAGCTTCTATGAGTTACTTTATCTGTGTTTCATGATGTTTGATGTTGTATTTTCTATAATTGTTAATGCATTTAGTTATTTATTTGTGGTTCTAATATGTTAAGTGACATGGTCAACAACGAAAGGAATGCAGTGGCGGAGGATAACTAACTATGCACATTACAAGAAAATAAGGGTTAATAGTGTGACCTAGATAACCATGATTGATGGATGGACCCACTAGCTTCCAGAATCCTCCATCTGGGCAGCCATCCGATTGGCTCAAGAAGTTATATTAAGGCCTGCCTGGGAGTGTGAGGTGTGGGTCATCGGGAGTTAGTTGTTGATAGCAGCTGTGTAGTGAAGGCGCGCCTCACGAGCGAGAGGAATGTTTTGGGTGTGACTGTTCCTCTTAGAAATTGGAGGAGCCAGAGTACCTACGTCTCCGTGTTGAGGAGGTGATTTCCTGGACTCATATGGATACCACAGTACTGGGATTTATCGCTGTTCCTCAGCACTGTAGGGCCCCTAGAAGAGCTAGGGAAATATCGATTTAAGCACTGCAGTACGCCGGTATCAGGCTGCAGCTGGTGCGAGAAAGATCGCATACGAACCGCCTACCGCTTCTATCGTGCTGGTCGTCACTCCGTCATCCTTGGCCTAAACTGTACCTGTGATCTTCCACATGGTAAATAAGTTGGACTGCAAGTTTGTGAGTAAAGTTCTTTTATTACCTTTGCCATGCCTCGGGGGCTTCTCTCTCTCACACCACCTCCCCCCCGGGGCCCCGAGCACACCTGGGTTGGCCCTGTCATCCGACGCCTCACTTGGTGTGCAAATTGACACAAGGCCTCCACCACCACCCGGAGCTGCCCTTTTGTTGTCACAATAAGTAGTATAAGTAGGTTAACCATATGGAAATCCCAGAAATCAAGAACATCATCCAGGAAATCCAGGACACCGCCCCCCAATTCCCCACACTCTCAGAAGTCAGTGGAAGCAGGGCTGCATGTTGAGTAGGCAGCAGTGCCAGCCTGCCCACATGCAAGGAGCTCTGCACCACTCTGATTCCCAACCAGACTGTGCCTCACGCCCTTGAGTTTCTGGAACGCACATTATAATTCCCAACAGCCAGCCAGGACCAGCCCCTGAAATCCAGGACTGCCCCAACTAAAATAGGCATATGGTCACCTTAAGTGTAATGGAACAAGATCTAGTGAATGTGAAAGCAAGAATAAAAAACACAGTATTCAAAAAGAAATTGCTAAATGTAGTCAAGGTGTGCAGCAGGTACTCACAAGAGGCTGCTTAAACTTAGATTTCACTGCAAGTTAAAATAACGTAAAATGATGGAACAAAATAAATTAATCAAATTAGCCAAGCAGCATAGGCAGTACTACTGCACCGTTCCAGGCAATGAGAATGGAGTATTCCAAGCCACCATTGTTAGCTCTGGGGAGAAAATCATACCTCCGGCCTTTTTTCTCATAAACTTCCTTAGTTCAGATACAACTCATTGCTTGGTAAGATAAATATATGGTAAATATTTAACATCTTTCAGATGTTTCTATAACTTGGTGCTAGTGGAACCGGTCTGGATTATTAAAATTATAGTATCAATGATAGTGACTACTGTGGAGAGCTACCTCAGATTTTTCAGCACTCCTATTCTTATTCCTGAGGAAAGCTGGGTGTCTCCCTAAGAAACCATGTCAGCCAACCAGGATATGAAGACTAAAACCACTCAAACAAATACTGTCTTCAAAAGTTAAATCACATCTTTCTTTTTCTTTTTTTGTGGGTTGAAAAAAACAAATCTTTTTTTAATGGCTTGTTTCAGAAACACTTTTGAAATCCTATAAGTCCTACAAATCTTACACTTTTGTAAGGAACAAAATTTCTTACTTTCGTAATGGATTAATTGCTGACAATAATGGACCAACAGATGTGGCAACTTCATCAAAATGATTAATGGAAATGAGTTACAACAAGTCTTAGATCTACAACCATGGGTGACACTGAACTAATTATACATCTTTATGAATTTGATATTTTAGTTAATGATACTCTTTAGAGTCATTAAATATTTATTAACCACTCAATATTCTCAAACATGAGCATACATAACTATAGTATTTTGCAGAAAAATGTAGTGATTGCAAACTATTTGATAATTAATGAAAGGCTAAAATTGTAAAATCACCATAGTAAGAAGGCTAAGAAAAAGAAGACAGCAAAAAGCACTCACATATTTGTGTTTAACAGAACTCAAAAATAGTTGAGACTACGACTGTCTGTCTGTAGAGCTGTTGGGCAAATGAACAATATAGGGGTTACTTGAGACTAACATTGTATCTAAAAAAGCAATGGGAAGTGCCATCTGTTGGTAAAAATACCAGAAAGTTTTTATGACAACACTGATACACCCTAGTATCCTAACCAAAGATATCTCAAATAAACTGCTTTACCTCAAATAAGATGGTACATAACACACTTCCCATGAAATGTCATCTGCTTTTATGAGAAGAAAACACTTCAAAGCGAAAGAAAATTGGGGTTTCCATAAACAATTAAAATAGTTCTAGTTCTTCTCCTCGTATTTGAAAAATAGACCAGATTTAACAGTCCATTCTACCGTTAGAAATGGAAATCATTCTGGGAAGACATAAAAAAAAGGAATAAAATCCATTATAAGGGTTATTCCCCAACATGCAATGTTCCTGCTTTTCTTTATACTTTTATAATACTTGAGATGAAATATTAATGACTTTGCTTAAACTATTTGTTCTGTAGTAGAAAATCTCTTAGGTAAATTATGCTTTGTTTTTGTTTTTCTGGTGTATATTGCACAGAGTCCTAATTTGCAAGCATTCTGACACAGGACTAAACTTATTCATGGGACTGGTCATACTACTATAGTTATTTGTGCTCATGTGCGCTTGCAGTATCAGGCCCTAAAGTGATATCATCTCATTTGTAATTCCTTTTCCATGCAAAGGATTTTTATTTTCCATACACCATGCTCATATTTTATCTATTGCAGCTTAGAGTGTCACGCTTCCATCAACCTTTGTACCTTTTTCCAATTCTCTTATGCTTTACTGCATGTGTCAGAATATGGTAAACTTTTATTCTCCACTCAGTGGAGATAAATGATGAGATGGTTATCTGAAACCACAAGATAGATGAGGTTACATGTGAAATAAATTTTGTTTAAGTGTTAGATATATATTTATACACATTCAAAGTATTGTGGGTGGGGAGGTTATTTGTATTTTCTTGTTTTGTTTAATCCCTGAAAAAACCATGTAAATTATGATTTTTTGCATCAACTGAACTAAAAATTTTTTAGGGTTCAAAATTTGAACAAGAGTAAGTAAAATAAATTCATTATTAGCATAAACAAATATTAATTAAGAACTAATTGTCTTAGAAGTTTTCACTTCTCTGAATAATTATACCTTTAGGCAAGTATGAATAATTTAGTGAGTGGCATGCAGTTTATATGTAGCTCTGAAAGTCTATGCATTTATTACGCTATCATTCCAAATCATTCTAGAGTATACTATGCCTAGTAAGTGACTTCTGTGCAAATAGTCTTTTCTTCCCAGCCTCCAGATAGTTTACTGAGTGCCTTACTCAGTTAATAGAGACTTCTGAAAAAAGGCCAAATATTTTTAGTTTATTTAAATCTCTCCCAAGTAGCAATAAATAATTTATTAAAGTACTGAAATGCCAAGCTTCCTTTAAGTTTTGTAAAATATTGGCTAACAACTACATGTATTGATCTTTACAGTAAATACATTTTTAAAGCACTTAAAACTAAATTCTGGTAAAGGCCATACTCCTTTTCCGGGAATAAACTGGATTCGAGAAATCTGAAAACATTTTTAGCACTCCTGCTGAAGAAAAAAAAAAAGGAACATTTTGCAAGGTATTTTTTCTTTAATTTTAGAAGTTATATACAGTATCATTTTGAACAAAGAAACTGGACTCCGTGTCAATATACTACTTTCAGAGAAGAATGCATATATATTTCAAAGCAGTTAATGTAATTGTTTATTGAAAATTCTGTTTGCTAACAAGTTATGGTATGGATTTAATCAGTTTCTGTTTTTTAGTGCAAGCAGTCTGAGTTTTTACAGGACTAAAATACATACTTTTGTTTCAAGTCAGCATGCAGATTGGTAAACAGGCCATATTCTGAACTAGAATGTAAGTGAACACATCATAACCATGGAAGAGCTACTGCATAAACAGAGAACTTGGAGCAAGGGGTTTTCTAAAAAGGATATTTAAAATATCATGTATAAATTATTCACTTCTAATACCTCTTCTGTTAAATAAAACTGAAGCTTTAAAGTAGGCTTTGTAAAATGTATTCTCTTCGTATTTGTTTGCTTTCTTTCCCATATAATTTCTTGTTCCTTTTCCCAAACCTAACAAAATATTTACCACTACAAGATGTATTGGTAAATTGTGTAAAATTAGCAACTCATAAAAAACATATGTATGAACTTATTATTTTATTTAAATAATAAATCTAATATAACCATGTTCAACCAAGGTGCTCTTGACAAATAAAGTGACCAAAAAGAGTTACAATGCAAATCCTAGTCTACCAAAAGCAGTCCCATTTTTATTTCCTTTACTTACCAGCATACAGCAATATACTTTTCTCTCAACTGAGTGGTCAAGCCTTGTAGTGTGCCAAAGTGGTCAACAAATTCAGGCTAAGGTTTGCAAATGTTATAATAATCCAAAAAGCAATGACGAACAAAGATTACTTTTACCAAATACCTGAATGTGCTGGAGTTGTTTTCAAGAATAGTTATCCAGATACCTTCATGGGGAGGGGAAAATCACTAAACCCTAGACCCTAATTCCCAGGTTTAAGAAAAATATAGTGTCTAGTGAGGTAACTGGAGTGAGGCAACAATGGTAACTGCCTGGGTGGAGGCAACAAACCCAGACTTTTCTGTAGCCATGTGCTTCATAGCAGCAGCAACTAGAAGTCACTGCTGACCCTGGGTGAGGCAGCTACCCCAAGAACGTATTCTTTTGCTGCTGATAGTACAGCAAATACGCTAGCATCCCTTCTTTACTACTGTAAGATCCTCAACCTGATATTACCAGATATGGGGCTTATTGAGCCTAAAGATCTTGTCATTGGAAACTTGACCTCCCTCTGACACCAAAGAAACCAGTACATTAGGAAGATTTGCCTCCTGAATGTTGCCCAGATAAGCAAAATATTGACCTGACCAGGTCCTGCCTAGTCTTTAAAACCAAACTGAGAAAACTGAACTTGCTCAGAACAGAACAATCCTGCTGCTCAGAGGAGTAACCGGTACAGTTTGTGACCTAGGCCAGTGTCTGCTAATACCATCCTGCTACTGGGAAAAAGCAACCAGTATGGGGAAAGATACCGCTGCCATGGAGGCAGCCGGCACCTAGAGGGTAAACACAGAACCTGCAAGGTTTAAAGACCCTCTTATACCTCTCTACTGCAGCTACCACTGCCACCACTCATCCCTTTCTAGTGCCTCTGATTTTCATAACCAGCAGCAATCCACAATGCTAAATTCAGCAAAGAGAAAAATGGCAGCTGCACTAGGGAGATGGCAGAACACAAGAGGCAGCTTCTACAATTACTCCCTACCTACTGGTCATGTTGCAACAACAGCTACTCCCAACAGCAGTATGCTATTGACAAATGCTGACTCCTACCCCAACTCCTTACCTGAGCTTCGAACCTCACTGCCACCAATACCAAACCTTGCCCTTGCCCAGGGTGCCAACAACTGCCATTAACGGTGGCATGGGCAATGCTGAATTCAGTAGCAAGGAAGATGCAGATTCTGTAGTACCACCTCTGAGTCAACACCTGGGGCTTGTGCCACATTCGTCCACTTCTAGTTATGCTGCTACTTTTAATTACTGAGTATGCAATGAAAAACGTTGTGGTTTTTTTAATAGACAACCAGGCAGGGTACAAGCTAAAAGGTCAGGAAGTATTATTGGGAGGGACCTACCACATACGGGATTGTCACAGAAACCACTAAATTGGTAGGTCCCCCACAAAGTCATTCAGTCCCAGCAAAAATCACCAGAAAGTGGCTGGAGGGAAAGGGGAGAAGGTGGGGAGAGAGCTGCAGTAAATGGCAGGAAGCCCTGGCATCCTGAACTACAGGAGGAAGAAGAAGGGAGGGAAGAGAGGGGGGAAGATTTCCACAGAGGCATGGCAGGCCCTTCCCATGCCTCTGATTGGCCAAGGGGATCTGGTAGTTCCACCCTTCCCTGGAGATCGACAGATGGTTGCCTGTCAATGTCCAGGGAGGGGTGGCATTTCCAAGGCCCCTCAGCCAAGCAGAGGCATGGGGGGGGCCATTGCACTCTGCTACAAAAAGGGCAACCAGAGCCAACACAGAATCAGGGGGCAGCCACCTTGAATTCAGTAGGTCCCTAAAAACTCAAAGCATGATAGAAAGTATATCATCTTCCTTTAAGATAGAAGGGGAAGATTACTAAAACTGAAAGAAACCAGATGCAGATATCCCTTCTTGCCTCTAATGACTGTGAAATGAACTAGAGGCAAAATGTGCTGTGAAAATGTTTGCACAATAAATATTTTCTCTAATAAATATTTGCTACATTTTAGGTGTGGTTAAATTGGTTAGGAAGTTAAAGTGCAGGATCCACCCCCATTAAGCTAGTTGCATAATCAAGCTCTATGTCCTCTGTATGCCAACTGTGCTACATATAAACAGTTCAGACTTTGTTGATCCAAACCCACATTTCTTTTTTCAAAAATGACTAACCACATGAGCCTCATCCAGAATATAAATTCTGGGAAAAAAATGCAATACATATTAGACTTGAAAATTGAGAAAGAAGCATAAAAGTTCTACTTAAAATATAAAATTATATCCTCATACATCAACATGCCTTCAGATTACATAGCAGGATCTCAAAGTTGCAATGGGAACAATAAAATAGGGCAAGAAAATTTGATCGGAGCTGTAATTAGAAGTATGAACGAGCAAAGTATTACAGAAAAAACAGCCCTAATGCATACATATAACCAGGGTGTGAATTAAGGGGAAGCTGGAGGGGGGGGGGGAGAAGGGGGCTGAGGCCCCCATAACAGACAAGAGCCCCTTTAAGATTTCAAAATCATAATTGGGGGGAGGGGGGCCGTCTCTGACCAGATTGCTCCTTCACTAAGGCGGACTTATTAATCAATGAGCCAGTTTAATAATTTTTTGCAGACCCCTTGAAGAGTCAAGGTATAATTCAAACCCTGCCTATAACTTGCTACAGAATATATTTTAGAACATATTTATATATTTATAGTCAGATCATCGTCTCTAGGAGGACCCTTTCCATTTGTGTACCTCCATGTTAGGGATTTGACCAGCTTATATGTTCCAGTCTTTATTCAATATATCCTCCTAGTAAAAGGGCATGTCAAGACAAGAGGAGACAAGACCAGAGAATACTTTGCCTCAGCGAACTGTACCCAATGCCAGGACCCAAGTAATTAAGTTCAAACCTTGCATAAGCTATAGCCAGACACTGATTACAAAGCACAAGAGATACCCTGTCCCTCACCCTACACATACTGAACCCACAGCATTTGCCTCAATAAGTTACAGTTCTTTATATTAGGGTCATCCAACTGAGGGCTTGCAAGCTGCATCTGGCCTGCAACTGGTTAACTCGGAGCCCACAGGCTTCCCTCCAGGCACCAACTCTTCTCAATCAGTCCTGCTCCTGCTGTGGCCTGGATTCTCCAGGGTACCACTCCTTCCATGAGCTTCTGCTTCTTGCCCCTGGAAGTAGGGATGTGCAACCTCTAGGGTCCCCAGCTGGTCAGAATTTGGACAACCCTGATTTCTATATAGAATACATACCCAGGACAAATACAGATAAAACAAGTAATAAACAATCTCATGCTAAAACTGAAAAAGAAAAGTGAAGCCTAAACTTTTAATTTTTGTCCAAAAGCAGGATTGTTTCATACTACCAAAAACGTGCTACAATCCATATTCAATTGAAAAAGCTTAGACCACCATCAAGCAGTGCTGGCAGGACATGAGGCAGGACAGGGAGCTCCTCTGAGGCCAAGCTGGGATCCTGAAGCAGTGACAATGTGGTCCAGAGCAAGGGCAGAGCCATGATCTGCAGACTGCATGCTCCAGGCAGGGGCATGCAGGCAGTGGGTCCCAATTCTGCCCCAACTTCTTGCCGTGATGACAGCACAGACTGGAGCTGGGGCAGAGCCATGATCTGCTGCCTGTATGCCCCCACCCAGAGCATACAGGATACAGTTTGCTGCTCTGCCCTGGCTCCAGACCATGCGGTCACCGCAAGATCCCAAACCAGCCCCAGAGCAGCTCCATGCCCTGCCAGGGCTACTGGGGCCGGTCTCCATATAAACCCTGGCCCTGCGCTATCACAGCATGATTGCTGCTGGGGTCTCCATGGAAACCGGCCCCAGCCACATGGGCAGGGGCTGCTGAGAAATGGAGTTTGCCCACTGGCTGGATCCAGCATTTTGGCAACCCCTGGACTATCCCCATACTGCTGTTACAGACAGAGAATTGCAACACTCTGATCTTCCACAAAGCCATTTGACTGCCACCTCATTGGGTGAACAGAGGTGTCAAGCAATCCATAATAAGAAGCCCATGTCAGAAGAAAGAGACAGAATCAACACATTCCATGTACTAGAAAACTATCCACCCACCTTACCAGGGAACCTTGAACTCACAGGTCCGGTAAAAGAACACAAAGCCATTTAGGAGTGATCTCTAGGACACTGTGACTGGCTACTCTAACTTCTGAACAAAGGCTTGTTCCATACTGCAGAATCCTTTAAAAGGTATTGCAACACATCTCAACAACCCACCAATCCAAAGATGTTGTCCCTCTGGGAGCTGCTATAATAATGCAAGGCATCCAGCAGGCTGACAAAATTCCACGCAGATGTAGGAAAGACCACAATGGTAATATTTAAATCCGGCTGCTTGTCCTACAACAGAGAATGCCACCAAATCTCATTACCTCCGAAGAGAAATGATCTAGTGAGAAGAACTTCAAAAGGGAGAAGGGAATCAGAGATTTTTTCTTCAAGTGCCCTCTCCAGATACTTTCCCATATGACAACCAATATTCTCACTTATCTCAGGATTATTAATCTATTAAAGCTACTGTTCAACTTTTTGCTTTCATCCTCTAAAAGGAAAATCTGATCAAGTGTTTGTACAGCCTGGAATTCTGGGACAGCACATGTGCCTGACTACAGCACCTATGAATAGACAAATATCAGCACATATATACAAACTGCCTCCACTTTCATAAATATTTATGGGAAAGAGAAACAAGTTCAAAAGCAGGAAAAAAGCCAACACTGACTAAAAAAGACATCTTACGTCTGTAAATTGTTATTAGTCACAAAAGCAAAAGAAAAAATAGTTTCAAAATGTTTCAGGCTGACAAAAACCGTTCAAGGGCCAGACTCAGATAGCTTTACTTATGCCAGGTAGTGCATTACCCCAATTAGTTGTGCTAATTAAGTTAACAGAATTACTTGGAGAATAGGCTGCTATTCAATAGGAAAAAGGGAATATTGGAATCTAGCTCCAAACAGCCAAAAAGCAGGACTCTCATTCCTATTAACAGCACAAACATCTACAACAGCTATTCTCAAGCAGGGTCCCTCAGCAACCTGTGGTGCTGTGAGATTCTTTTTAAGGTTGCTGCACAATACTAGCACCAGTAGGTGTGCAAACACCTATATCTGGTACACAAGATAAACCCAAAGATTTCAAATAGGAATCCATGCATAAATTTCAAAAACATTCTGACCTGTTGTGGTCCTTCAAGTTCTTTGCGACATAATTGCTATAATATATTTCCACAGTCAAAAAAAGAGTGAAAGCTAAAAGCTGAAATTTTCCAAGAAGTGCCTTAAGTCTAAAAAAGATTGAGAACTACTGATCAACAATGGAACTTGAAGTAAGTAATGATTTCACTGCAATCAGGACTATTACCTGCAAAACTACTGCTAAGTGAAATGCTAAACATCCTCCATTTTAAATGGTTTGTTGAACAGGATAGTTGGCTTATCTCTGAAGATCAATCTTTTAAATTAATATCTGTTCTGTTCTAAATAATGTAGGACAGCCAAGAAGCAGAGAAAATGTAAAATTTATCAGTAAAATTACTATGTATCCCTCCTTTTAAGCAAACATTTGCAAGTGTTCAAGCTATTCAGTCTCACATTAAACCACCAGCTTCCTGGATAAATGCTGAAAGTTTATTAGCAGCCTCCTTTCAGATACAAATATAATGAAGCACTTGAGCAATGCCTCTATAAAAAGTACAAATGGAGAAAACAAGAACCATCCTGACCAGAACATCTTCCTCAAAACAAAAAAAATAGTATTCTCTCAAGTTTAGGATTAGAAATAACAGATCACCCCCACTTTAATATCTGAATGTCCCTGAACAACACTAGAATGTAACAGACCAAAGTGTAGCACATCACAACTTTAGCAGTCCCTTCCTAAACAACCCATGTGCAGATGAATTACACGAACTGGACCCACCTCAAAAGACAACTAGCATCCTGAAGAACAAACCTAACCTCAATAATTTATTTTCTTCTTCTTTCTCTCAGGGCACATCCCCAAGTGCATGTAATAGGCCTTGTAAGGGGCATATGTGGAAGAAGGCAATTTATTGATCATTTCTTGCAAAGAATAAAATGTTCTCATTTCATACAAAGATTAATTTAGCACACTTGCAGTGATACTAATTTTCAGGCACATCCACAAGAATACTATGTTGGCCGCTTGGAAGGAGGCCTACAGATCCATCTAATTTTCATACTTCTTCCAAAAATAAACTAACAAAATCATAATATTTGTTTATGGCATCCCTGAATAAATTAACAGAAACTGCCCAAGTCCTCCAGAAACAAAAACTTTGGCTGACTGGATTCATTCAAAAAAGGAAAATAGCCAGGAGTTTTATTTTTCAACTCAGCAGACCATATTTCACTCTCAGGCCATATCTTGAGCACCCACAAGACTGGGAAGCTACATTAGGACAAGGTGTGATAATACCACTCAGCACATGAACAATCTACTACATGGTCAAAGGGCACAGGGCTTCATTGCGTATCAGCTGTTCCGTGGTAGCTGTATGTATTTTTTTACCTCTTAGTAAATGAAAATTAAACTGCAGTATCTTAGTTCTCTTCACTGACGTGTACTACGAGGTAAGCAGCTCTTACCTTGTTTTAAACTGTTTGCATGAAAAGTAATAGGATATTAAAGCCTCCATTTTCTTTGAATTTAGAGTGGTTACCTCTTTACCAATGTCACTTAAATTTGTGTGTGGGTGAAAGTGGGAAGAGGAATTATTCTGAGCCAAGAATAAGAGCCTTTCCCTGAATACAGGTTTGAAAGAGAAATATAATTTACTCTCTCAGCCAGGAGCAAGCCTTCTTAGGAGCTGCTGATCAAGGTCACTGATTTAAGTGCTCTTTGCAAAATTGGGGCTTTAAAAAGCATATGGTTGCTTCAAAATACAAAATGAATATGAACAGAGGCACTATGACTTGAAATCAGTAGATAGCTACAGGTATCTTTTCTGCTGTGCAGTCAATGTAAAGCTAAAATCAGGTCAGTCCACACTGCTGCTAACCAAAGTCTTGAATAAATCAATGAAACTCACCATAATGACATTCAGGTCACTCTACCGTTGCAGAAAGATATGGAATATTAGTAGGGTGACCTACTGGAAATTTTTACAAGACAAAGAAGACAAAAACAGAGGCTGGGAGAAGAATAATGATCCTCCTTTTGTCCAGCAGCTGGAAGGAAAACATTTGTGGAGAGATAAGGACTAACACATCCCAGAAACCAATCTATAAAAAAAGATAGGGGATTTTCAAGGCCATCTTGCTTACTCAGGAACTGAAATCTTTGGTGGACTTGTGCTCTTACAGTATTTTCATAGATTTCATGGACAGTAGGGCTGGAAGGGACTTCACAAGATCATCAGGTCCAGCCCTTGCCCAAGGGGCAGGAAGTTATCTGGGGTCAAAGAATCCCAGCAAGATAAGCATCCAAATGTTTCTTAAAAAGAGTCCAGAGTCGGTGCTCGCACCACCTCTGAGGGGAGTCTATTCCAGGCCTTGGGGGCTCAGACAGTAAAGAAGTTCCTTGTGTCCAACCTAAAAGTCTTGGAGGAGTTTGAGACTGCTGGACCTTGTCATCCCTTGGGGTGCTCTGGTAAACAGGTGTTCCCCCACGTCCTGATGCCACTCCAAGGCTAAGTACTTCTAGGCTGCCATTAAGTCACCCCTGAGCCTTTGCTTCCCCAGGCTGACAAATCCCATGGCTCTCAGCCTCTCCTCATAGGGCAGGGACGGGCAATTATTTTGGGTGGAGGGCCACTTACTGAGTTTTGGCAAGCCACCAAGGGCTACATGACAGGCAGTCAGGTGCAGATAAATATTAATTTTTAATTTTTTTAGGGGCCCCGCAGCCCGGATAGAATGGCTTGGCGGGATGCAATCAGCCCATAGGCCACATTTTACCCACTCCTGTCATAGGGCCTGTTCTCTAGCTCTCTGATCATACACAGGGCTCTCCTCTGGACTCTCTCAAGCTTCTCCACATCCTTTCTGAATTGTGGAGCTCAGAATTGGATGCAGTACTCCAGCGACAGCCAAGTACAAGGGATGCAGCACTCCAAAGCTGAGTACAATGGGAATTGCTAGAAAAGCACTGATGGATCCAAGCCAGAGTTTTGTTTGCTTTAGCGGCTGTAGTATCACATGCCTCATGTGGCTCATGTTCAGCTTGTGGTCAGTCGTGACCCCCAAGTCTCCTTCAGCTGTGGTGCTAGTGAGTATAGCACTGTTGAGCCTATAAGTGTGATGTGATATGCCTCCTCCCCGCTGCCCCCCCGAGGTGGAGCACCTTACATTTCTCCATATTGAACGCCATCAGGTTTTCATATGCCCACCTTGCAAGTCTATCGAGGTTGGCTTGGATAACTAGCCTATCCTCAAGTGTGGACGCTATTCTCCAAAGTTTGGTGTTGTCAGTGAACCTAGCTAGTCCACTTCTGACACCAGATGGCTTATAAAGATGTTAAAGAGTACAGGTTCAAGAACGGAGCCTTGGGGACACCACTGGTCACCAAGTGCCATGTTGATTCAGTTCTGTCAACTACCACCTTTTGGGTCCAACCTCAGAGCCAGTTTCCCAGCCATCAGTAGTGTAACTGAGTCCAAATCATTATTTGATTATTTCACTGGAATTCTATCCCTTTGTCACTTTTCACTACACTAAGAGTGAGACCAGTTTGCATTTTTCAGCTTTCACCAAAACCCCTAGACCGTTCTGGTGGGTCCAGCTAACGTTCTTATCTGATAAGAATATTTCGACTTTACTTCTGATATTCCACTTTAAGCAAATTAAAGTCAAAGTTACTAAGTGTCTTTAAACAAAAAAACTACAGCATGCAAAAATCAATTCCTCAAGCTACCTGAGCTATTAAAATTACACCCTACAGAATTATGAAATTATGCACCCGTGCAATTTTGCACATAAAAGGCATGATCATACATAATTGCAGAATTTTGCATAATATAACCATAGCAGGCTCTGTGCCTCCACCTCTGTGGGGTTCCCAGCACTTCAGCTGGAGTGTCATGGGGAGGCACTGAGTGTGGTGGTACGTGACTGAACAGCTGGTAAAAGGGGAAGGGAGCTCCTACCTCTAGAAGTGGGGATGGGCATCAGGTTTGCGGGTGGGCATGGGGTTTGTGAGTGGGTGTGCATCATATGCCAGTGGGCCGGGCTAGCTGGCTCCATGCCTCCACATGGGGCTTCCAGCACTTGAGCAGAAAGCTTCATGTGGAGCCACAGAGCCCACCCAACCCAATGGCATGCAATTCTATGCCTCCATATGCAGCTTCCTGCTGGAGTGCTAGAAGCCCCCATGTGGAAGCACGGAGCAAGCCCAACACATTGGTGTGCAGCTCCTGCCTGCAATGCCATGAGTCCCATACACTGGCAGAGAGCCAACATGATCTGGTACAAAGGCACGTGCCAGTAGGCCAGACCAGGCCAGCTCCATGCCATCATGTGCAGCCCGGGACTCGACTGGAGCCATGTGCTTCGGGGGCTCTGTCTGCCACAGCCATGAGCACCCCAAGAGCCTGCCATCTGCTGTTGCTGAGTTGCTGGTGGTGGAAGCTGCACACCGTAGGGGGAAAACATGTGGCAGGATGCCCACATCCACTCACCCTCACACCTTCACAAATCTCCCACAGACATACACACACACTCCACAGCTACCCCCCAACCATAGAAGGTATCTATATATATTTCTAAAGAAGGTTCCAATGGTGTTATATTTCAATTAATTTGTAAAAAAAACCAACACATAAAAGTAATTAACTGCATAATTTTGAATATTCTGCACATAATTCCCTGTGGGGGAGGGGAGGGGATCAGTTATCCTGGAAGTAAGGTTCTATACAGGCATTCACTTTCTCCTGGAAGAGTTGCTGCTCTCCCAGAATAAAACATGAGTATACAGATGTTGAATATTTTTCTCCAAATAAAAATGGCTACTCCAGGAAAAAAATAACTTGAACAAGTTTCTCCTGGGAGAGCGAATGTCTGTACATGCTGTATGTGTAATCCATAACAGGCAGGACTTTACTTTTGAAAATTCTTGGAAAAACATGCATTGGTTTTAAAAGGAACTAACTTTACATTGCAGTTTCTTTTTTCTCCAGTGGGATCCCATTGTATCATTGAAGCAGGGGACATATTTATTAATTATATAATTAAAACAGACATGAGAACTTGTAAGGTTTTTTGGTCTGCAAGCAAGGCAGATTACGATGGTGGCAACCATAACATTTTGGAAGGTAGAAGCAAAACAATTATGAATATTTTCAGCAGCTATGCTTCATAAAAATTTCAGTTCATTTTGAATGATGCTTTCATGAGACCAGTGTACAATTAAATTGTAAGTGCTCCTTTCATGGCTCAGCTAGAGTTAGGCTCTCTCTCTGTAATTTAGCTAGAATATATAGCACATAAAATGAGTAATGGAGTTTGTATATATATTCTGTCATTCTGTATTAGTGATGTGTACAGAAAATAAGATGCAAACAGTTAGTGATGAGCGAGGTGAAGAAGGGAAATGAAAATGTCAAAAGCAGGAGAAAACTGTTAAATGGCACCAAGTGCCTGGGTGAGGTGTTTGTCTACCCATGTGCTGCCTGTCTTTCTCAATCTATCATCAGAAAGGACAAGGAACCTCGGGAGGAATGAACGTCTTAAGTCAGAAGGATGGAGGGGGCTACATCCTCGATTGCCTCAAGCAATGGCATGCTTGCCCTAAACTGTCAGTTTACGGTCTTCACTGCAATCTGCCTCCTGTCAATGTGAAATTCAGAAACTGAATTCCAATGCAACTTGTGACCATCAAAAAAGCATACTAAATTTTATAAATGCTAAACAATGGGCTAAATAATTAAAAGCATTTTCTAGAGGGAACAAAATGAGGGAACACACATTTCATTAGGCTAGTTTGCCCCATTTCTCGCTCTCTCAAAGAAGCATCAATGGCTGAGGGACTATCTTGAGGTGGTTGGCCCAAATGACCATCTGGCCATGAAACAGACATAGGGGCTGGCAAAGTGAAAGGAACTCCAGATGGAAATATAAAGCAGAGAAAAGCACCAGTGCCTTCAGCATTCCCACAGTCACCTTGGGAAATGGCAATACAGCAGAAGCCTAAAGTCAAGTAACACACTGGAAAAAAAAAAAAGAAAATGAAGAGACAGAGAAACATGTTAAAGTTGCTGTCATGTCAGTTTAGCTCTCCTTTTGGCCACGTACGGAAACTACTAGCTGGGGGAGAACTAATGGGCTGTATACTTAATATGGCCCAAGGAAACACTATAGCACAAGGAAGCAAAATAATATTAATTAAAAGGCAGCAGGAGACCCATCTAAAAATGATTTAAGGATAGATATATTTCTTACCTACACACAGGATAAAATGCTGCTTACAAGCCAAGAGCGTCATTAGAAGTGGTTGTGATGCAAAAAAGAAGGAGGAATATGAACACAACAAAACTGATAGGCACTTCAAAGAATCCTAATATCAGAAATCTTATTCCTTTTATACTTTACATAGGTGTGCTGAGAGAATCCAGAAAGGGAAAAAAGGAAGGAAAAAAAAAAACAAAAAAGAGGATATGTGAAAAGGGTGGCTATTAAAGATGTGCTGCATCCTAGTTCATCAGATACCACTGATTTTTTAAGATGGACAAGTAGTAAAGAACTGTAAAAAGAATTCTATTAGTGTAAATATTACTTGCATCAGAAACTTGGATATGAAGTACTCTGAAATGTTTGCATAAACACCTGAAAGCATGATAAATTAGCCTGGTTTCATCTTCAATGGCAAATCTGAAGCTCAGACTAGACTTATCAAAATATTTTCCAAAATATACAAAATTTCAAAGGAAATTGGATGTTTATCTTCCTGGGATCCTATGACCCCAGCTGACTTCCTGTCCCTGGGGCAGGAGGCTGGACTCTATGATCTTTCAAGGTCCCTTCCAGCCCTAATGTCTATGAAATCTATGAAACATACACTGATGTTGTACAGTATGTGGAGCTTTCCATATTTTACTGTGAAGCAAAGACAGAGGAAACTCAACTGATCAACAGGTCCAGCTGGGTTTCAGTTTTGGAGTTTGAGTTCATTCAGATTTGATACGTACTCTATCCATGCAAGTAATGCTCAGTATGTGAAATCAATCACACAGTTTTATGTATCCTGAAAATATAAGGGGCATTACTTCACATGAAAGCATATTTGTGATTTTAATACACAAAATCAAGTATTATTAAAGTTATATTAAATACTTCATGTGGGATACACACACAGAGTATGCAGAAATTAATAATTGTTATTGTTATGGTTATTATATGCAGAGCCACTCAATACTAGTTTAATTCTTTTCTCTTTGAAATCAGCACTGAAACTACCATTGGTTTCTAAGGACTCCGAACAATTCTGAGACTCGCACTGTAAGCGTCTGAGAGATGAATTCTGGCTGCTATAGGAATCTCAAATATCCTAAAATGTGTCATTGCAAATTCCCTTGTTTTATTAGTAGATTTTAGGTTTAATATATTTATGGCTTATGAAACTATACAGTATTTTGCTACTTTGGTGCAAAATTATGTCTTTCAATCTCACTTAAAGACACTGAAAGTGAGACAAACACATGCTGGCAATTTAACAAAGTACAGAAATAAGTGAAATAGATGATGAAAATGCAAGCATGAATACTCTGGCCGTGGAAAGTTATACCCAATTACCAGATGCTTTAAGTAGGAAACCAAGCAAAGACAACAGGCCTTCAGCTCACAGTTATCACAATTATGGCAGCTAAGCTAGAAGCAGAAAGATTTATTTGGCTGGGCTCCGGATTCTTAAACATTTATTGGTATAGGTGACCCTGGCAAAGAAAATTGTTTTAAATCTGATACAAATATAAAAGTCATGTTTTAGTGTGCTCCCTTACAGATGAAACACTCACCTACTAGGCATAAAATCATGGAGGATTAAATGGTTATAACTGTTGTGCTCTTCAGGCTGCCTTTTTGCAATGTTCCATTGGCACTGTTTGTATATCTGACTTACAAATATGAAGAAAAAGCTTAATTTATCAACATATACAACAATTTTTAGCATAGTTTCAGGTATACAAGATCTGAAAAAACTCTCAAGGGTTTGGAGGGGGGAGTGGTTGTATTTTTATATGGTATTTTACCTTATTTTTCTAATGTGATAGAAGTGACTAAAGAATCCTAGCAGCAGACTCAGTTCTTACTATCTTTTTAAAAAACATGCTCAACTAATTATTCCTTTACCATTCATCCCATACATCCTTCCTGAGTGCTCAGGGGAAAGAAAGATAGATATTTTTACCATATCTGCAAATAAGCCCAAGATTTTTGCAATGCCTCAGAATACAGCTATGCACTACAAACAGCTTGACTGTACTCTCCAAGGTCTCTGGCATAATAATAAAAGAAAACTAAGAGATTCTTGTTCATAAGACATTAAACAATCAGTTTTCTAAAGGACACTGGTAAGATAACTTCCCAAATTTTTAGAAAATGTAGGAAAGCGAAGTTTTGTTTATCCTTAAATAAAAAGCAGAGGAATACAAACATATTCTGAAACAAAAAGTGCTAACATACTTCCTAGCAAGTACCTCTGCTATCTAGGCAAATATCCCCCAAATTCTGTACAATGTAACATCACAGAGGAATCCCACATTCTCCAAGTCTGTAGCAGATCTTATATATCTATATGTCTTATTCCGCCATTTCTTCTTGGGAGCACTATACAGAAATTAAGAGAGCTCTGTGCAGGAATTCTGTACAGTCTTCATGAATACTTGAATACAGCATCATGAACTTCTTACATGCCTAAGGAAGCTATTAAATTTTAAACAAATCAAATAAACAAACCTTGGGAGGAGGCTGCTAAACCTACTCTGCTTCTTCTGGTGACTCCTAAAGGATATGTGTGGTAGGAGTTAGGTTTCATTGCCTCACTGGTTCTCCTTATTTTATTTTAAAAGTCTATATAAATTGGAATAAACTGACTGCAAATAAAACTACAGTTCTGCTGAATGGAAAAACTGATAAAATTTCACCTTTGCCAGGAAACTAATTTATTAACCTGATTAACTTGAAATCCATCTGG
>JAGPOW010000261.1:85433976-85452761 GCA_030014935.1 Caiman crocodilus | reverse complement strand
AAAGTAGGCTTTAGTGTGTTGTTATGAAAGAACTTTGATGTTATTGTCTTTGACACTGAAGTCTCAGTTCAACAGCTCTTGAAAATGCTCCTTCCACTACGCATCGATGGCAGAGCTGTCTTTAAAGAGTGTTGTTCCAGCCTTGGACTTGAGAGGGACAGCTCCTTATGTACCTGGCCCATACATAGCTGTTGCCACCCTGAGAAAACTATGCATGTCGTGGCTATTTGCAAACTTTCAAATCACTTTTGCTTTGTCCTCTCATCAACTTGTTCTTTTACTCCTTTGGGTCTTGACTTTAACAAAGAAGTGCCTAGCTTCTGTTCCTGGTTGATGCCATTCTGCCAAATTTTGAAGGTTCTCGTTTTCCTGTCAGCAACAGCTGGCATTTCCCTATCATTCTCAAGCTAGTCCTGATACTTCTTTATGAAGAAACCTAGAGATTCTTTATGTGCCTCATAGATGCCTTTCATATGGCTCTGCCAGGAATCAATAGTATCAAGATCAGAGAGGTTAAAAGTTTCTCACTGAGGCATTGCGGGAGAGGATTGCTTTTAGCAGGATCTTTCAAACACTCAATAAAGAACCTATTCCTTGGTTGCTCCTTTTGTTTATGTCATTCTGAGGCATTGTCATGATGAAATGCCTGGAACAATGATGTATCCAGCAGTGTCTGTGCTGGTGAATTCTGATGATATGAATATGGCAACAGCCCCAGGCAGGCACTATGATATAATAAATCAGGTACCAACTACTTCTTCCATTTATTGTTTTGGCAACATAAGGAGTTTGTGGTGATGAGATGATGTTCTAAACACTTGCTCAGAAAAAGAATCCCATGTGAATCTACTTGCCCTACCCCTTCCTTTTCAACGTTCCTTTTCATAACTCAGAGTTCCTGTTCACCCTAGTACTGATATTGACAAGAAAGATCTTATCCTTTCTGGGGACAAATTCCAGAACTTGGGTGAGTTTAAAATAGAACTATTCCTTTGTTTCATCATCTGTATCAAGGATCGGGGTTTATGCACTGATGACTGCTACAAGTTGTCTGTTGGTCAGTTAAAGACAAAGGGTCATGAGATGCTCATTGATGCCAGCTGGACATTCTGGCATCTGAGTAACAATTTTGGTCTTGATAGTAAAACTAATGCTGTGGATTTGTTTGTCTACTTTGGCTTTTCTTTTCCAAAAAATGGTGTAGTCACCACTATGCTCTTTGAGCTGCCCCTCTCCTATGCATTTCATCTCACTAAGTACAGCCATGTCAGTATCATCAAATCATGCAAGTTCTCTGGCCATGCATGCTATCCTTTGCTCTGATCCATCATCATTACAGCTGTCCATCAATGAAATTGCAAACTTCGTTACTTGATTTGCACCACAGATAGAATGAGTTCACTGGACATGATTTTCCAATCAGGTGAAATGAGACAGGGTGCGTTTATAGCACCTCTTCTAGGCTCTTCCCCATATGGGGTGAGCAGAGTGGATTCTAAATAAGCATACTCCATGAACTGCACACCTGTCTCTGTTCCAAACAAAAAATGACCATCATATAATTGCTGCCTCCATGTAGGTCCATGACTACAGATTTCTAAAAATCACTAGCACCTGTCCCCATTGCCATAGGACTTGCTACTGAGGGAAAATGCCTACCTGTGTTGTCTTTTAACATGAGGATGCCATTATGCATCAGCAACCACATGATACTTTGCCGGAGGGAAACCTTAGTCCAATGGCAAGGAAATTCCAGATGACTACGGGTTTCTATTCTGCTGTAGCCTTCATCTGCTTTTTTAGATATTGTGAAGTATTTTTTCTTCATCTGCCTGCTCTACCACTGAGGACTTCTATTTTCATGTTTTGTAACTGTAACTTTCTACTAGCAAGGGGTGATAGAGGCAACCACTCGAGGTGCAAACTTGCAGGGGGGGGTGGGGAAGGAGGAGAAGTGGCTGCTGCCAGACAGCACATATTCTCAATCACAGTGTCAATCAGGAGTTACTGCTTCTGTTTTACCCTGGATGCCCAGCCACATCACTACACTGGTGGCTGAAGTACACACGCGAAAGTTTATTAAAATCAACTATTTAAATCAAGGTCTTCCACTAAGCACATTAAATAATCATTTCTTAGTAGCTTGGTAAACCTGTTTGGAGAAAGACAGGGCTGAGGGATGCACAATTGTGGCTGCATTACATGAGCAGGGTACAGTTGTTCATTTTTGCGAAAGAATGCTTAGCTGAGGCGATCTTCCCAGGGTAAACCTGGAAGATCTTTCTCTCAGAGGAGGCATATTTCCTCCAGAAATTGAATGGACACTTATACGCTCCTAGTTTCTGCTGGGAAAGTGGCAATTCTCCTGTAGAAACAAACACCTGTATGTAGCCATAGTGTACTATGTAATATTGGTACAAACAAGTTGTGCATTTGTGTAGTTTCATAGTAACTAGGGTCAGAAGGGGCCTAGAGCAGGCCATCTAGTCTGATCCCCCACCAGTGGCAGGAACGCGTGCTGGGGTCACAGGACCCTAGCCAAGTACCTATCCAATCTACTCTCGAAGATGCCCAAGGTAGGAGCAAGAACCACTTCCCTAGGAAGCCGGTTCCACGCCCTAGCCACCCTAACTGTGAAGTAGTGTTTCCTAATGTCCAAGAAAAGAAAAGAAGAAAGTGCATCTTTGTTGGCGGCTACCCTTTCTGCCTCCTTACTTATGAAGACCTGTGTCAAGCTGGCTACACAAACAACATCTAACTGCTTCAAAACAAAAAGTTGTGTGTGTATTATTTTATTAACATTCAAAGTTCCATGCAAGTATAATACTCAAATTACAAAACCCTTACTTTTATCTGATTTTACACTGATGTGGCATATAAAATAATGTCAAATGTGGTAAAACATTTTAAATACATGTACAGACCCTCTAAATCAAGTGACATTCACAGCCATGTGGCAAACTAAAGGGCAATGTTATAAACTCACCTTTCTTTCTATTCTATGCATTTATTAAAATAAGGAAACTAACCTCCTTTGTTCAGCATGTTCATTAGCTTAATATAGTGTGCCTTTCAGGTGGAGAAGAACTGAACTTAAGACACTGATTCCCTACTGTTAACTTTCCAAACCCTCTTGAGCTTGAAAAAACAAAGAAAGGAAGACCGCATTAATTTATTTTAGACATTCTTAAAAACTCAGCTAATATGCCAACTCTCAACTAGAAATCTGTCATGATAATTTAGTTAAACGTGGGATAACCCATAACCTTTTCACTGTTGAATGACTACCAGTTAGGTGTTTTTACCAAGACTTTAAAGTCTAAAATAAATTCACCTTTTATGAGCAATTGATCTTCCGAAAAAGCATGGTTTGTACCATCACTCAATGCATTATTGGTGAGAAAGAAAGTTATTAGAAAAAGGAGTAGCAACATTAGGAACATGATGAAAAAAGAGGCATTTAAAGACTCACAAAAGGAAGAATGCCTTAAATTAACTGGTGCCCATGTGTTCTCCAGTGTGCCAGGGATCTGAACCCTATTTGTCAAGCCTGTTCCACTGGGGTTTTAATAATCTAATCATCAAAATAGAGGGGCAGGTTTAGACTTCTGCAGCTCTTGGAGTGAGAAGCAACCTGTAGGGAAGGGAACTACAGTTAATGAATTCTTTAAAAGTGTTGGCTATTGTGTTTGGCATCTAACGCAGATGGAACAGCTAGATTGGGAGAAATGCTTACACCAATAGGTTCCTTTTCACAAACCTGTTCAGAGCCATAAATGCTTAGGTGTCCTTCCTATGTTCGCCCCACCTCCAAAAGCCCTCAGATCTTTATCAGATGAAAATTCATCATTATTTGTTTAATTCAGTGCAAAAATATAGCAATCAGAAGTCCAGGGTCCCTAAGCCCTAGCCACTGCTTTCCTTCTGCACTATAATACTTTTTACTACTATGAGTTTTGTAATTGTTCTCTGTTTATCTAGCAAGTGTATTTTCTCTTTGTTAAAAATTGTATTAAGGCATATTACTTCTGTAAGGCTGCTCCAAATGATTTCTCGTATTTTAAAAAAAAGTGGCTTATTACAAAACATTTGAGAATCCCCACTATAAAGTAAAAACTTGCTACTCTATAGAATAGTAGAAATTCAAATATGCTTTCTGAAATGAGCATCATCTTACAGTATATATGTCATTAATTCATTATTTGAACAATAAGATAAGCCATTATAAGAATAATTGGTACAGCTTTTTATGCCAAGCAAAACTAGACAGAAAAAATAAACTTCAAAGTTCAATTTCTGGCATTCTTTAGGGCTTTTGTATATTATTCTATGAGCACTTAGAAAAGTTAGTCAGAAACACGCACTGCTGTACAGGTTTCCCTTGCTTTATGCTGTACGTGTTCCTAGAAAACATCACATAACTCAAATTAACACAAAGGAAACCCACTTTACAATGTAACAAATAGGGATACGTTCGAAGACCTCAACTATACTTACCCCAGACCCATTTCTACCACTTTTACAATACAATTCTGGTACTTGGCAACAGCAGACATTACGCACAAGCCCAGGGTGGTGGTGAATGTTACCATAATGGGGATGGCAATACAGAAACACATGCCACAAACAATGCGCCATGAGCACAGATCTACACAGGAAACTATATTTTGGTGCGCGTCACACACAATGCACCACACAAAGCAACTGACCGCAGGCTTCTACCACACCAATTACATAAGAGTGAAGTTACCTTGCATATAATAAATTTTTGGTATAAAAAGGGTCATCACATAAGAGCAAATCTGCGCATATAGAACCCGCATAAAGTGAGAGAGAACTGTATATACACTGAACCAAAGACATAACCAGGACCCAAACAAAGCAGTGGGGTTTTACTTTTACACAGAAAATACACAGGAATGTATCATCTCAATAAAATATTTTCTTACATAAAAGTAACACATAGAGAATATATATATGGTAAAAAATACTTTTTTTCCCCCAAGAGCTGTATATATATATATACCCACAAACTGTTCATACAAGATAAACTATTTAATAGAAAGGAGGCTAGTAATAAGATAAAGTATATTTGAACTCTATATGGGCGCAAGGCTCGAAATGAGCTAATGCTAGTAGTGAGCCATTCACATATCACAGTAACCACATCAGATATTTATTAACATGATCTTCTGAAGGCTGGCCTATAGCCTCATTGAAGTCATCTTAGCCCCCAAGCTTGTCATCTTAGCCACCAAGAAAAACATGTTCACACCACCAAAAGCTATCCCACAGCTGTAATTCATACTAGCCATCTCATCAGAAAGGTGAAAAACTGAATCTGAATTATCCTTTGATCTTAAGAAAAGAGATCAGATATGGAATACATTACCAAAAGTAGTGTGAGTAAGCTTAAAATGGCCCTGATTATTCTTCCATGGTCTGTGGAAAAGAAGAAAGCTTAGCTTTCTCAATTCAGTTGAGCACCTCCTAGAAGAATGAGATTCCTATATATTTTATTTTTTAAAGCTAAACAAATGATATTTTTGTTTGCTTGAAACTATGCTATTTTCCCAAGTCTCGCAAAGTACACTTCACTCTTCTTGTCATCCTAGGCAAGGCATGGGCCCACTAAAGAATTATTTCCAGCTGCAGATCCCTTGGCCCCACCCAGCCCAGGAGCTGGGGTCGGCCCAGGCCATGGCACATGTCCCACCACCCCCAGGCACACAGCAGAGTGAGGACAGTGTGGCAGCCTGACTTGGCATCCCAGCAGCACCCACAGCAATGGCTCACTCTACCCAGTTCCCACTGCCAGTGTCACTGCCATCACCAAAGCCAAGCCCACTGCCCAGGTACCTTGACCCATTTGCCTCGTATCCCCCACTGGGGGCACTGGATGGAGAGAGTGGGTAGGGTTTCCTTGGAGACTAGCCCAGGCCCCCTGCAGGCAAGGTGTGCTCAGCTGAGTGGATGGGAAGGGACCAGGTAGATAGGTGGAGGAGTGGAGTCTGGGCATGAGACACATAGGCAGGGGCTAGGGCCAGGATCACAGGATGGTGACAGTTTGGGGCTCTGGTCTGGGGCAGAGCCACGATCCACTCCCTGCACATGTCTGCCCATGGAACTGGGCAGGGACATTACAGGGACATGCAGGAAATGGATCACAGCTCTGCCCTAGGCCCCAGCCCCATGCCATCACTGCCCCACAATCCCAGACTGCCTTCCCATCCTGCTCCCAGACATTGTTCCCTGCCCGCCCATGGCCCCATCCCATCTGTCCAGTTGCGCACACCTTGCCTGTAGGGGTCTTAGGACAGTCTCCATGGTGACCCTACTCACTGCATTCAGCACCCCCAGTGGTGGGCGCAGGGCAGACGGGCCTGGGATGGGAGAGGATTAACTACCCTCCCCAATCACTGCTATACTGGACCAGCATCTCCCCAACCCACAACAGCTCACCAAAATGCCTTCAGTGGCCCTCCAGCCAAAATAACTGCCCACCTCTATTCTAGACAGTGCCCCAACTTAGCTTGCAGCTCCTTCATCCTGCTAACTAAACCTAAGACTCATTCATCTATTTTTCACACACAGGCCAGTTGCATCCTAATTCAGCTCAAGGAACTCTTCATCCCATTTGGGACTGCACTAACACTATTTTCCTCAGACACCTTCTCCTGTTTGCTGGCTGGTTCCCATTCACACTTCGTCTAATATAATCAACCATCAACTTCCTAAACAGAACTTCTGTCTAGTTTCTTCATGACACAAAGGTTAGGCAGTTCGTTGCCCAGGTCCATAAAACTCTTCCAATATCTCCCATGAATTTCAGAGATAAAGTGCATCTGTGCCCCATGTGTTGAGATCAGTTATCTAAGCAAGAGCACCCTACAGTGTTGTGAGATACTTTAAAGGATGCCACAGGAAGTATGACAAGATAAACAGTGTATGAAGAGATAAACAGGTAAAGGTAGGCTCTGGATTTTCCAGCCTAGCTGCTCCCCTACCCCCACTAATGGCCCCCTCTGCAAGGAAGTAAGCCCTATAATAAATTATTTTTTGAAGGGGACTGCCACTCAATTCACAAAAGCTGGGGATGGATACCTCAAGCCTAAAAGCAAGGAGGAACAGTTTTAGACTAATATTTAATAAAGTTCCAATGTTGCAAGATGCTGAATATCCTTAGTTCTTACATTAATGAAAATGTAGGGTATGGTCGTGTTACTTTTGATGGAATAATTAGGTCCAAGGATTGAAGGGCGCTAATATGACCCTGTCATTCTACATTAGACAGTTAAACAAGACTTGCAGTTTCAATTCCAAACACCTCAGGCCTACTTAATCCCACAGAGAGCAATCACCATTAAAATATTTTAATAAGGCACAGGAAAAAAGGAAAAGCAGGTAAGACACCTGAAGCACAACTTCTGAAATAAAGCTTTCAGTTTAACAACCATATGCATTTCCTTTTACTTAAGTTGTAGAGAGTTATTATAGAGATCCCTTAATTTCTTCCATGCATACAACACTCTTCAGTCCCATCTAAAAGAGGCATTAAGCAGTCAATTTTTAGGGAAAAAGAAAAAAAGTTAGATGAGATGGGCTAGTTTTACATCATTTTTCTATTTTTGAAGCCAAGCCTTGCTTCCCTGAAAACAAAACACAAGACAAGCATACATTCAAGTGAAACATTAAGGAGGAACAAAGATAAAAAAAAAATAAGTTTTGTATCAGGTGCTGGGTTTTTGGTTGTAGCCAAGTTGGTATAAGGACACAGGCGGGCAAGGTTCTTTGGGTAGACGTGACATCATTTATTGGACTGAGTAGCTGGAAAAAAGTTCTTCGCAAGTTTTCATGCGCAATGACCCTTCTTAAGCATAGGAAATTTCTGTTGTCCTGAGACTACAAGGAATGAAAGAAGCTAGAAGTGTGATAGGCCCTCAGTGAAAATATAAATAGGTGGAAATTAGGAAAATAAAAGGTAGAGCAGGGAAAGGAAGTGGGGGGAGACAAAAAAACAAAGGTGAGTAAGGGAGAGTCTACAATAGTAGCAACTGAAGGTAGAAAAGAGGCTGACTGTGAAAAAGTAAATAGCTGGAAATTAGGAAGACAAAAGGTGCTGACCCTTTCTAACAACCTGCTGTTATATAAAAACAAATACAGAAGACATGATCTTGTCAGCCTCTTTGAGATCAAGCAAAATTGTATCAAAGTCAGGCTGATTAAGGCACTGCTGTTAGTGGCTGGTTTTAGTCAGATGTATAGCAAGGTTGCAGAAAAAAAAACCTGTATCAGGGCAACTAATGCTGGTCTCCTTGGATTCTGGAGTCCCCAAAGATAATGGAACTGGCAGCCTGATAAGAAAGCTCATCACTTTCAAATCATTCTCTTGATATCAGTGTCAAATTATGAACTTAAGACAAAAGGGTGCCATGCAAAACAACCCATACTCTCATTAGGCTTAACTGGTGTGCAAAATAATTTCAGGAACACCAGTTTTGGTCCACTGATTTTGAATCCTATGCTCCCTTGTGTTTGGCCAGATATATTTTCACTACATTCCCTGTGTTGTACCTACATCTTTTTGTTTGAATCTACCCAAGTCTAAAATTTAGAGATCTTTTTTAACAGTTTTTTCCATACAGGCTAAGCTAGAAATTTTTGTTCCGTTAGACATCATCAAGTTTCAGCTTCAAAGCAACAGCATTTGAGATTTCTTGCAAACAGAAGCTACTCCTCTGTGTTTACATACAACAGTGAGGAACTACAAACACAACTACATACCTCATGTATATTATACCATAATATATTAAGATCTCTAGAAACAAAACGCACCACAGACATCATTTACTTTTTTGCATGCACCTAGCTAAGTCAGTGACACTAAACTTATCTTGTTAGTCACTTTGGCCTTTAGCAACAACACAGTACTAGGGGTGCACCAATAAAGATCTTCTCGGACTGTAGTGATAGCTGATTATTAACCAGGCATGTCGGTTGATACTGAACCAATAACCAATTAAGAGGAATGCAGCTGGACAACATGGAGAACAGCATCCTGCCAGTAAATCTGTGTAGAGGAAAGGGCATGGGGGAGGGGGAAATTGATATCAGTGACATTATTAGATAAACTGGCCAAAAAAAGCCAGTGGTTGATAACGTTAATTCTCTCATTATCAGTGCTGATCCAATATGTGATCAATATATTGGTGCACCTCTATACAGTACTATAATGTTTAGTCTGTAAACACCATGACTAAGATAGTCAAAAAGCTGAAGGCTGAATCAATTCAACCTTCACAGATTTGTCTAGACTCCACCGATAAGCAAGTGAACAGACACTTGCATTTGATTCCAGAAATGCAGCCACATGCCTGCAGTGGCTCAGGCCGAAAGCCAGGCACGCGAGAGCATGCCTCCTTACTCAACTGGAATAGACAACTTGAGCCAAGGCTAGCCTACCCACCCTGTGAAAGGCAATTTGCAGGGAAGGTGCGAAACATCCTGGGATGCTGTGGGACAAAGTTAACTTGAATTTGGAGAGGATCTGGGACAGAAGTTCAATAAACTGATTTAACCTAAATCAGTTAATTCAGATACTACATCCACCCAGGTGTATCTTAACCTTGATTTGGCCAGTTTGAAAGCACTTTATGTGTACTGAACTTCTGTTGTGTTACAGATTTGAACTAGTTTCTGATCACTCATACCAACTTGCATACAATTTCTGTCCCTAGCCCATAGGGAAAGGTTCCAATGCAGAAACTAGATGCATTTTAAATATTATATATTCTAATAATATATATAGGTGGAAAGTGGGGTTTTGTAGCAAAAAGAGCCTAAAATGTATATATAATGAACCTGACAGTACCCCACCATCATATTACAGTACAATAAATAGCTAGAAGGTAAAATGCTTGACATACCATGTCAGACACTGGCCCTTCAAACCTAGCATCTTGTCTCTGGCAGAAACTGCTAACAGCATTGCCAAAGATGACAGAATATCATAATGCATCTGAATAATTGTTCAATAGCTGTACCTTGTGTGCAAAAAAATATAATTTTCTGTCAAGAAAGTCTTAAATACTGCAGATGACACAGTTACCTACTGTTAAAAGTTTTCAGGCTTACACAGAGCAAGAGCATTCACAGTCAATGAAAATATCAAAACCAGACTGGTTTGTTGCTCTTTGCCATTTAGTCTCACTAACCTGGAAAATTTCCTTTGCCATACATTACCATTTCTAATCTTCCTCTTATTCAGCATCATAGTCCCTTTTCCTTTACCAGGAGGGTCAAGGTGAAATGCTTCTGATGTAAAACAGCAGCTTGTAGTTCCCCATTTAACAAGCCCTCCAGAGAAGAAAACTGATGCATATGAATTGAATACAAGTAACACTAATGCATTAATGACTGACATGTGGCAGGGACACAGAGACACACAGATGCAGTTTGACATTAATGGAGAGATTTGCCTGTGGTCACGCACATGGAGGAAAAAACAGACCCACCTGCCTCTTGCCTTTAACCTGGGTATGAAATCAAACGTCAGACAAGATTAATTAGATGCCTGGAGTTTTATTCTTTTCTGTTGATAGGAAAAGCACATTTCCATAATGTGAGGAAGCATTTATGTGGGTAGCAAATCAGACTGACATTGAGGGAAGGTTTACTTTATTGTGAATGCTAGCTGTGTGGTGCTTGTCAGTACAATTATTTTCTACTCAAGTGGCTTGCTTTTTAAAATTTTATTATCTTAACAATAAAACCCTGGAAGCAATCATTATTTATTATGCTAATTATTTAGTTTTTTATTATAATTTCTGTAAAACCATTAAAACTTGCTGTTTTCTAGAAATAAGCTGAATTTATTAATAATCAGCCAATTAAGGGGGAGGAGGGTAAAGAGGGTAAGAAAAAAATCATTGCATTGGTAATTAGTTACTAAGCAGTCAATTTGTACATTTAGTTACTAAGCAGTCAATTTGTACATTTATCAGCTTCCCCATAAGTTTTATTTTCATTTACTCAATCCCAAAATTCTTAATTGAAGAAAAACTTGAAAAAGCAAGTCCATTGCAGCATTTGTTAATAATCATTTAAACAATTTAAAAGGGAGTGGATTTTCAAACCATCTGAAAATGTAACATACTTGAGGACAGCATTATAATTATGGAAAGCTTTTAGAATATCTTTATTCTATTAGAGGTAAGTTAAAGACCATAAACAAGGCTTCAGTATCCTTCTTCCCCGCTCTATCCCTCAAAGTAGAAGGACAGAGTAGAAGACAAACAATCTTATTTCGCTTTTACTTCTAAGCCCAAGTATCCCCATTTCTGAATGCCGCTTCTAACCTCTTTATTTAGCACAACCACAGTGAATTGAAGCTATTTCAATTTTTAACTTTACATTCCTTAAGGAGTACATAGCAGACCACAGACGTTGGTTTTCCAAGGTCTCAACACAAGATAAAGACCACTGAAGTCTACGCTATGCAAAAAAAGACACTTTGACTAAATGCTGTTTGAAGTGCTCCCAGTTTGCTTTTAAAATACTTTGTGTAAGCTAGTCCTGCAACCACAAAGCTTGGTTACAGCAGTTCTGTTGGATAACTCCTTGAACAAATTCCTTGGAGCAGTTCTGTCTGAATCAGTATAGTCTCTAACTTGGATGCAAAGCCTTGATTTCGCCAATCCTTCTAATTTTTCACTCATAATTCAACACTTCATATCCTACAGTGCACACTACAAGGCAGGATTTCCCAGTGTTCTGTCCCCCTGCATCAAGGTTTCCCTAATATCTCTATATCATTTATGAAGCAATTCTGCTTTTAGTAGCAGGAAGTTTCTTCCCAACAGTACTTCCTGCAGGCAGATGGGATATACACGTGTCAGTATCAATTTGTCAGTGATCACCTAACACTTAGCTATCCACTAACATTTCTTTCTTGTCTTCTCTAGCATAAAATTGCAGTCAAGCTGCTAAGTGACTCGATTGCTCCCATAGTTGAGTCTATAATCTGGGGTAACCAGACAATCTAGGTGGAGTTGGTTTCTATTGTCAACAGCTGAAAAATTTAGCACATTACCAAGCAGTATTAGGAAAAGATAAAGGAAAACAAGGTCAAGAAAAAGACCCATAATTCCAGACAAATCTATGTCACATCACCTGCCCCTTCTCCAAGATACTGGACTACATTAGAAAATGAGCCCTCCATCAAGCCAAGCTGGGTTCTCAGTAGATGTGTCAACCAAGACATTTACTGCAGAGGTGCCTAAATAGCTCTGCAATAAAATCTCAGTGTCTACATGTGCAACCCTATTAGGCCGCAATTACCTAAAAAACACAGTGGTAGGATAGTTCTTGTCAATACAAGTACTATCTTGCGGCGATGCTATTTACTCAGTCGCAACATGTGTAGATGCTGACAGGGCTGGCTAGGGCACAAGGATGCTTCAGTGCAGGTTCTGCCTGATGGCTAGCCCTGCACTAAAGCACCCTAGTGCCCCATCCAACCCTTCTGCAGCACATTGAGCCAGGTAGGAGCATCCCCAGGCTAGCAGGCTGATCCCCAGCACCCTCAGTCAGCCAGAGCTGCTCCAACTTGGCTCAACACACTGCAGTCCCAGGAGCATGTGTAAATGCAGTATCCAGGAGCCATAAACTCTGGCACAAACTCTGCAGAGTTTATTCAGTAGAATTAAATGCATGTGTATACATGCCCAGTATCTGTTATAAGTCTGAAAATGAGTATCCTGGAATTAACAGGGTGATAAGACACTAATCATTGCAATGCAATGAAGACTATGAATCCTTCATGTAAGAAATTAGGCAGAATTCAGTTTTACTGCATTATTTTGCTCGCATGGATGATAAGTTTACTCATATTGAAGCCTATGTTGAGGGTGGAATCCTCACTTTTTTGGTGGGGGCTGAAACCCCCAGCAATTTAACAAGAAGCTCTCTAGTTTCTAAATAGAAGCAAAATGGCAACTGGAACAGAAAAATACCTTTCATCGGCTTTTACCAACCAAAGGAGATAACAGGGCAAATGCTGATGCCTTCCTTCTCTACATAGGTACCCCTCCCTCCGGCATAAATCCAGATCACAGTTACCACTATTACTACCATTATCAGGGTGGAAAGTGCATCATATTCCTCCACTTGTTAGCTGTTCCACAAGCATCTCTGTCACCAAACTTTACCCATAAAATAGCTGTAGGTTTCTGATTACTCTTACTTCTTTTAACCTAGGATACACAATAGTCCAGAGAAGGAAAACTGATTAATATAATAAGCCTATTTCAACTGGTGAGCACATATGGGTAAACATACAGAACAGTAAGATTTCATCTAGGTTGCAGTCTCCCATCAATTTCCTACTGGAAATTTTAATTTTTTGACCTATTCATAATTTCACAGATGTTAGGAGCTGGAAGGGATCTTACAGATCATCAGATCCAGGCCCCCCCAACCCCCCACTTGGGCAGGAAAGACTGCTGGGCTCAGATAACCCCAGCTATTCTTCTTACTTCAATCACTCATTTGTAAGTAGCAGCATCCAAAATTTTATAATAAATAACTTATTTCCTGAAAATGCAGTTTGAAAACAAAACTTAATTCAATCCAGAAAAAGGTAGATTCACATACTTGATACCACCATTGCCCTGCTTTTCCCAAAAGCCTCATATCCAGGATGTAGGCCTGGGATCAACAGTATCTTCTATGTAAAGGTATCCAAACCCACATCTTTATTCCTGGGGAGTATCCTGAACATCAGGCTATAGAGTATGCTGATACAAGTTGTTAGCAACCTGCCCTACTGAAGCTGTTTCACTTTGCACAAATCAATTAACTATTTGCTGAGTTAGAGAGTGTTCTTAGGGTATTCATTTGGAAGGTGCCAGTGCTTATCTCCAGTTCAGTTTAATCAAGTAGATTAAGGCCTATAGAAGTTTGAAAGCATTAGAGACAGTCAAGGCAAGCAGGCATGCTATTACCTTTTACCAGTCCCATTCAAATACTTTCCAGTCTAGATGCTCTTTTAAGTCCTTAGCTATTTACAGTCTCAGCTAAGTTACATACTATCACCTTCTGTTTTTCCCTAACCTTACTTGGGGCATAATATCCCTTACATCAGTGGTGCTCAAGCTTTTTTGCCTGGCAGGCTGGATTGGCAATGCCCAGTCTATCTGCAGGCTGGATCCAGCTGGCATTCCTAAGCTGGCATCCCGGCAGATGCAGTGGGCACCATGTGGCTGCATGGAG
Source organism: Caiman crocodilus (assembly GCA_030014935.1). Lineage (NCBI taxonomy): Eukaryota > Metazoa > Chordata > Crocodylia > Alligatoridae > Caiman > Caiman crocodilus. The sequence goes on along the minus strand of JAGPOW010000261.1, from coordinate 85,438,490 downwards.
GAGGGCGGGAGGTAAGTGAGCAGGCCCAGACTCAGCCCCACAGGGGAAAGAAGCCTGACCCAGCCACATGGAGAGGGAAGGAGCTGGAAGGCCCAAGAAGAGGGAAGGCCTGGCAGGGGGGGGGGGGCGGCGAAGGGGGCGGAGAAGAGAAGGGGGCATAGCCAGGTCCCAACCTGCTCCCAGCGAGGGAAGGAGGCATGACCCAGCCCTGTAGGGGGGAAAGGGGACATGGTCCAGTCCCAATGGGAGGGAAGAGGGCATGACCAGGCCCTAATTGAGCCCTGCAGAGAGGCAAGGAAGTGTGGCCCAGCCCTGACGGGAAGGGGTATGGTCGAGTATCAATGGGAGGAAAGGAGGCATGAGCCAGCCCTGTGGGTGAAGGGGCATGACTAGGCCCCTGGTCCTGCATGGAAGAAAGGGGACATGATTTGTCCCCAATCCAGAAGGGTGGGACTGATCCAGCCCATTGCACAGGGGTTTGTGAATTTGGTAGGGTGTGACCATATTATTGTCTACTACACCTGTGCTGCCAAATTGCCTGACCCATGGGGAAGTTGATCATCCATGCCTTACACTAAAAGACAGCTCAGAGTCAACAGACCCAACTTACAAAGGATTTTTCTTTCTGAACTCAAGAAGGCAGTCAACATGCTACAAAACAAAAGAGACAGACATTTTTCAGCTTTGCATCAGTGATCATTAGATCTGCCTCATGATTAATAAACTACTGTAAGATGTATCACATCTGAAATGCTTTAAATGAAAGTCAGAGTTACAGAAAAACTTAAAATTTTACCGTTTCAAAGATAATTCCATGCCCAACTCCCCATGTGCAAGAATGATGTAACACTGAAGCATACATAATGAGGAAAGTAATTAAAATCATTTTAACAGATTACTTGTTTGCCCACAGCAGTCACTACTGGCAATGAACTACAGTAAATTGTTTTCTCCTTCTTTCTGCTGGACCAAATACAGGCATAAAGCATTCATTATAACATTAACTTCAGCTACAGCTCCTGCACCCTCTGAATATTTCTCCATGGGAAAATTTTGTAGGGGTTTCTTGGGGTTTTTTTTTTTTAATTTTTACTGATCTGGGCCAGTTGGGGGAGGGGTGGCAGGCAGCCTGGCAGGCCCAGTCTTGCCACCTAGATTCCTGCACATCCCCTCCAGCAGCAAACATGGAGCTCCCAGTGCTGTCCCAGTTGACCAGGCAGGGAAAGAACTCACCCTTCAATGCCACTCTCTGGGCTGGGCTCAGCCCAGAAAGCAGTAGTGGCCTGATGGTAGCAGCCAAACAAAGTGGGTTCCCCTTCCCTGCCTGTTCTTCCAGGAAAGCACTGGCAGCCACAGGTGAGCCAAAAAGATACGGGGGGCAAGGGTAACCAACAAGGGGCAGGGAACAAGTCCTGGTGGTAGGAACATGAGACAGTGGCAGGTCCAATATGGGCTGGGGAGAGGGAAGGGCAGGGGCAGTGACCCTGCCAGTCCCCATCAGCCTGGAATCTGGACTACCTAGTCTACCCTGATTTTTTTTTGACTGAATTGTTTTATTTTCAAACTGCATGCTCAGGGAATAAACTATTACTATAAAAATTTTGGATGCGCCTACTTACAAATGAGTGATTGAAGCAACTCAACATCTATGAAAATATGAATAGGTCAAGAAATTAAAATTTCCAGCAGGAAGTTGATACGAGACTATGACCCAGATGAATTCTTACCCCGCTGTATGTGCAGTCAACTTAGCTCTTAGCCACACCCCTGCTCAAACTTCTAAGGCGGGGGGGGCAATTATTTCAGGTGGAGAGCTGCTTAACAAGTTTTGGTGAGCTGTCAATGGCTGCAGGGGTAGCCCCGCCCGGTGGCAGCTGCCCCTCTCCCTCGTTGCCATCTTGGAATCAGAAGTCCCACTCCTAACCCCTGGCCTTTGCCACCAGAAGTCCTTCCCCTTCCCCCCCGGAAACACTCCTTATGGGGGCGATGCCATCTTGGAACCAGAAAAAAAAACAAATAAAAGCCAAATACCTACTAGAACATATTTTAATTGTATTATGAAAAATATTTTTGTAGTGATTTGTATTTGCATACTGTATATACAAGTGATTGCATAACTAAAAAAATAATTCTTAGTCCTATATATGGGGATGGGGGGTGGAATATAGTGGGGTGTGAATTTATGACACGCTATAACCTGTCTGGCATCTGACTCCCCAGGTACCTCTCCACTTTCACCTACTACATCTCTCTTGTCCCACCCCCAGCCTATCCTTCAACCCCTGATGCCTTCATTTCCATTTTCATTGATTGTCTTTCTTGCCTGCATTGCATGATAGCCTCTGACTTCTTCACTATTCATTCATTCCAGGAAGAGCACGCACACACCAACACACACACCACCCTCAGTCTGATGAAGGGTTTTTAATCCTGAAAGCTTGCCAAGATATATTTCTCCCACTACTCAGTTGGTCTAATAAAAGATATCAGAGGTACCCTTGACTGGTCCGTGCTAGGACCAGGACCAAAAAAGGAAGGGGGGGGTCAAAGGGCCAGGGCCCACCACAAGGAATGCCCAAAGCATGAGGTTCAGATTGCAACTGGCCTGAAGGCAAGGCCAGGGCTTACGGAGGAGTCAAAGGTCCCACAGAGAAGACTACAGGTGGAAGGGGTGAAGGATGCAGTCTGCAAGGCATGGGCCACAGAGTAAGGGGACATACAAAGCTACAAAATGGATGTCATTCTAAGACACCTAAATGGGCAGTCTCCTGCCTGGGAAACATCTGAATCAGTTTTCAATGAAGGCACGGCAGACAAAAGAGGGGTGGGCGGCTAGCCCAGAAACAGGTGGGCAGGTGGAAATCTAACTGGCACTGGAAAGATCCCTGCTACAGACTGCCATCCCTGCTGGTCTCATCTCACTGTACCTTAATACACACACAGTTGCACGTCATGAGTTTTGCTTTCAGAAGCTTGAGGTGCAGTTTACCAAAAACACATGAACCTATATGCTTGAAACTTGGCAGGCTTCATGGCCTTAGACATGGCTATCATTCTTGCTGTTTTCATCCAAATATGACACAAAAAGACAAAGTTATAGGTATTTCAGTGATTCCCCATTATAGTCTATGGCCAAATCACCAAATCTTCTGAAGTTAATTCAGACAAATTGATTCAGGACAGTGATCCAAATCAAATCACTATTTTTTTTTTTACTCCTGGATACCCAGGGTTCCAAAAAAAGAAAAAATCCTGTGGATTTTTTTGCTCCAAAAGAGTAGAGCAGGGGACACACAGGCAGCATGCAGTACTCAAAAATGGAGCCAGGCTCCCTGGAGCTGTGCTGCGGCTTCTAGCCAGGCTCCGCACAGCAGAATCACCGCTGCTGCAGCCCCAGGAGGCCCCCAGGAACCCAGATAAGTCTGCTGGGGTAAGCCAGTGTAGGCCCCAGCCTCCTATACCCCACCCGGGATAACTTGCCACACACCAAAGCATATATAGCATGGGCACTCCCCAGGGACAAGTAGTGGCAGTGCAAGGTGTGCCACCACTATTTGTCCCCAGGGAACTAAACATCCAGGCTCAGTCTCGACAAGGCCAGTGTCTGCATGCTTCTCTTCCAGCAAAGAAAAATCAGCTTCCCTGGTTAAGACATTCCCCAATTTTGGAGGGCTGATTTGGGGAGAAAAAGGTGTAAGTATGGTAGCAAGCACACTCAAAACAAGAGGCAAAAAATACACACAACTACAAGAAGCTTTAAAAAATGTGATTCAGTCACTATGTGTTACATTTTCTATTACTGTTATTGACGATCTCAACATTTCTAATGGCAATAATATATAACAGTAAAAAGTGAAAATATTATGTTTGTGTGAACCCAGGAAAATGTTAAATGTAAAAGGAGAACCATTTGTTGTTATACTTCAGAATTTACTTCTACATGTTTTTGAAACATTCTAGAGCAAAGTTTGATACTCCTCAGCAAGAATCTCACCTATCCGTTGCATTAGAGACAATGAGGGAAAGTAAGTAAATGTAAATGCTTTTCTTAGATATCTCCTATTACCATTTACACAAGTTACACTCAGCTATCAGTTGCCTACTAATACAGCTCCATCTTAGATTTTTAATATACAAGTTCCATAAACACTATTCCAAAATTCAGAAAATACCAATTTGTTTCTTCATAATATTTTTAAAATTTTTCCTTTTAAGTTCAATGCAGCACATGGAGAAGTGTACCAGGGTGTGTAGCCAGTTACATTGAACATTAACATTAAAGTCAGTCAAGGTCTTTTGCGTGTGGTTCTTTTGGTGTTTGTAGGTCTCACTTATTGTGTAGTAATAATTTTCATTTGTCTAAGAGCCAGACCTTAAGTACAACAAGGAGCCTGAGAATCAAACTATAGTCTTTCTGACTGAGGACCAGGTGGAAGCGATTTGGGTCAGGCTGCAAGGAGGACAAGGGGAAAGGGACTTAATGGTGGGTGTCTGCTATAGACCACCCAACCAGA
>JAGPOW010000261.1:85420901-85433876 GCA_030014935.1 Caiman crocodilus | reverse complement strand
TGACCCTGGCACTCGTTTCCTGCCAATTGGCGGGGGGTCAGACTAGATGGCCTGCTCTAGGCCCCTTCTGACCCTAGGTACTATGATACTATGATCTTTAGTACAAGAGGCCTGCAGTATTCAACTGTATAACTAATTTCATTATAAATGCAAGATTCTGCTAAACAATTTAAAACAATTTAACCCCTATCAAGATTACCAGTGCAGCATTTCCTCTTCATTAACAGAATATGTTACACTAGTCTAAGCACGGTCATACTATGTAACACTGTACAAAGAGGGGTGTGTACCAGTTTAACTATGCTGGGGGGAACAACAGTCTGCTACCTCTGTAAAAGCTAAGAGAAGACCTTGCTCCTGTCATTAAATAGAAGAACTAGGGCCAACCCAGTATAAAACTTCCCAGAGCTCTATGATCCAATTCTACATAAAGGCTTAAAAGGTTTAGATTCTTAATGCAATTAGTAATATGGCTCATAAATCAGGCAATCCATTAACACTCCAGCAAAGACACATCATCCAATACGAGGATTAAGAAGGAATCTTCTTAACAGAGAATGGAGTTAAAACCTGAATGCTCTAAATAGATCAATCCAGATATCACCCAGAAAGATATGAATATCGTTAATTGCAGAAAATAATGTGAAGCACTAGCTTCTTCCTGTTACTTTATTTACCATTTAATGATGGGAAACAAGTTAATGATTTAGACTGTACTGCGTGGAAACTGACAACTCCTAAACTCATTCATTAAAGCAATAACTTGAACTGGCCAAAATATATATTGTAAAAGGTCTCCTATGAACAAAATTGACATTATGGAACGTATTGCTAATAAACCTAACCTAACAAGCAATTCCAAAATGGATCCTAACATGGACCAAAAGGAACTTAGGAAGGGGTATCAACTTTAAAGAAAAAATCAAACTGGAATGTTCATCTAAAAAAAAAAAAAAAAGAAAAGAAAAGAAAAAAGGTGTAGCATCTTTTTAATTTTCTGTATGCAAAAATGTATTATACATTTTAAAAGTACAAGTAGTAGATACCTGTACCTTCAGCTAGTTCATCTGTCTGAGGGTGAAAAATGTGTTAATAAAAAGATAATATTGAAAAATCCTGTATTTAGATACCCCCAAGCATGACTGCCTGCCAGACTTTAGAAGCAGGAGTCCATGTTTTCTGTTCACCATGGAAACACACAGTAAAGCCTGGATTTTATTTTAAGGAGAAAAACATGAATTTTCTCCTTTAAAGATGAAAAACACAGGAAACAGTAGGTTTCCCCTTGTAGGCTGGCAGAGTTCCAGCTTGTGAGGGGCTGGGAGGAGTGGGAAGAGAGCAGTCAGGCAGGGGGCGTCATGTGCATGTGCGCACGAACATGTACACACGGCTGATAGGCAGCATGGAAGGCAGCTCCCTGAAGGCAGGTCTGGCAGAGGGGGAGGGAAGTGAGGCCCCCATAGGGAGGGAGAGAGGGAGTTGGGCAGAGCTGGGGCTGCTGCCCAACTGAGACATTGTGTGGGGCCAGAATGCACAGCTCAGGGCCCAGAACAGAACCACAGGCAGCTCATCTTAAGGGGCAGGCTGGCTCTTCACCACTGTATGCACTCTAGGGGAGGGCATGGGGGACACATGCCCCTCAGATTTGTGTACGAGGCAGCTGTGGGCTGCGGGCTCAAGCTCCCCACCCTACTACCCTCTCCTAGAGGCCACCATGGCCGAGCGTGTGAGACCTGGCATGGCAGGGCAAAGTGGGACATGGAAGCTCAGTGCTGCTGCTACAAGCCCCATGCCACCATGGCGAGGTACCCCCTGCCCACTCAGCAGCAGCGTGCAAGGTGCCACAGAGCTGTGCCCCTAGCCACTTCTGCACAGGCAAGGGGTGCCTCGCCATGGTAGCATGGGGCTCCCAGCAGTGACAATGAGTTTCCCCACTTGGTTCTGCTCTGTCCTGCCACACCAGGTCCCACCCACTGGACCGTGGAGACCCTGGGCAGGGAGCTTGAACCCACAGTGGGCAACCAGCATCCACCCCTCCCCCATAGGCTCTGCTATGGTTGTGCCACCCATGGGGGAAGGGGAGCTGGGGTCTGGGCTCCACTCTGCCGCAGCGGCCACCACCTCCCACAGGGCTCCAGCACTGCTAGGGGAAGCCAGGGGGCTGTTAACTTGGGTCCTGGACCCTGTAGACCTGACAGCTGGGGACCCCCTCTGGCAGGGCTCGGGGGCTGCGAGTGCAGAGTGAGAGGCACCAATAGGGGTGGAGGGCTGTGGGTCAGGAGGGGCAATGGCATGGGCAGGGCTGCTCAGAGCCACAAAGCAGTGGAGGAAGAGGACAGCCACAGCTGGACCCGTATCTTGGTAAGTAAAGGGGATGGGGAAGCTCTGATTTTCCAAGGTAAAAAACCCAAATATCAAATGCCAAAATGTATAGGTATTTAGAATCTTTTTGATTATAGCATTTGAGGCACTGGCAGGCTTGCTTTAAAACTAAATATATCAATAAAACATTGTGTTCAACTGATATCTATATGTAGAGTGGTGCTTCATTTTAATCATGAAAAAATGCATATTTTACAGGTTTTAATCAAAGAATTAGCTATTTTTATCAGATAATTTTTTATTTTTAAACAGAAAAAACAAGGACCCCGATGATAAGTAACTAACATCTAACACACTTTACTTAATACCACTTCATTTCTCTAAGAGAACAACCTATAATTTGAAAATTCAGTCAGAACTGAATAGAGGGAAAAAAAATGGATTCAATTCTCACAGACAGACAAACTTCAACTAAAACTTCAAATGCAAATGTCCAAAAAGGTGTCTGTCCCACTTTCAAGCTTTCCTTGTTCACAAAAAGCAAAGTTGGGGTTTTTTTGCTGTGATTATCTAAATATTTTTTAATTACACATGATCTGCTTCAGATTATTTTACCAGTATGTCTCATTTTTAAGTCTGCGTATCCTGTGTCTAACTAACACTTGGTTAGAATGTGCTTAATATTGTGCTTGCTTTCATATAAATTAAAATATCATGGTCTCCACCTATCCTGAGTCTGAAATCAAATCCCATCATTTTCATTTAGTTCTCACGAAAGTAAAAACCCTAACATTAAGACTATGTAATGTATAATGCCCACATGCACTGAAAATTTAGATCTGGTCATGTATAATATAAGCTAGTCCTGTGGCCCATCAGATCTGCCTAGTGTTACTGTTGAGAGGTAACTGTGATTATGTTCTCTGCAAATCAATGAAAAACTGAAGTGGACAGAAAACATACCTCCTTGAATCACTCAGTTTTGTCCGTCTTACATTCAGGCATGTGTTGTGCCACATATACACGAACAAGACTGTTTTAATTAAGTTCTTTGTAGAAATGCTGTCCCAGCGTATCATTACAGGATAAGAAGAGAGATTTTACAAAGACCATTATTAGGCCAGCCAAATATCACACACTTGGCACTCCTGTCGTATTCCTGTAGTCACTGAACTCTCCATGCACCTAGGAGGCTGCTAGGCCTTTGCAAACTTTTCTCTACAGAAATACTTCTCCCCCTGGGGCTCAAAATCAAAAGCACCAAGGGCTTAGAGGGGTGTCCCTCCATATGCAATGCACCCTGAGTTCAGACCCAGCCTGCCTAGGCAAGACAACAATCAAGCATCAGAATAAATGACTTATTAGCATGGTGGTGAGGAATCAAAGGGGCAGACTAGGGAAAATGGGAACTGGAGGGGGAAAGTGGGAAATGTCATACTCTACAGCATAAAACCTGGCAGCTAACCAATATATTTTTAAAGGTGGCCTGGTGGTTAACAGCTTTGTTAAACATGCATGTTATTTGCTGTAGATTAGATGGTATTAAAGTGCAATATTAGAAGCAACCAACAGCAGAGAGGAATCCTTTTCCTCTGCACAAAATACCAGTGTACTGGGCTGTAGCAGACTGCAATAATGGACCGATTCTTTCTTTTGTTGCTAGACCACTGTGCAAAATCAAAGCACTGAAATCTTGTGAATAAGGGTTACTAGTAAATCTGGCATCTATTTGTTCAATGGCAACTTCAAGCATTCTAGATCTAATTTTTTCTATAGTTTTGTCTCTAAAACGTATCAAAATATTTATGCCTTCAAATTCTGACTTGAAGGCTGAGATTACTGTATACTGCTGTGAAATCCAGCACAGTGCTTTCTAGTTTTCGCAAAGCCTCAAGCCACAATAGACGCATTCCTTGAAAAATAAGGTTTCAGTCACAACTGTGACATTGTCTGTCTTTAAATACAATATTACAGATACACCTATTCCTGTCCCCTGAAGAACACCTCAAACTTTGGCTTCATCATCCCAGACTCAGTTTCTGCAACACATTCCATATAAGTGACAGGAAAGTGACAGACTATAAAATTGAAGTTAAAATATCACTAACAAACAATCCATCAGACACAGCTGATGTTTCCAAAACAGTTAACATCAGAAAGAGTCTGTAGTTGTTGTTCTCATCTTTTGGGACTTTTAAAACATTTTAATGTGTAATTAAAATGAAAACATTTGAAATAAAAGGGATTTTTCCCCCTGAATGTGTATTTCAAGTTAGTGATTAACTTACTGCACAATAGAAGCAATATCTTGTCTAAATATGATCTGTAAACATTTTGAATGGTCACCATTCACTCCAGAAACATCTAAATTCAGATGAGGCAGCGTTGCTCAGATGCTCACATCACCTAAGGCTGTTTTAATTCTCCAGGGCAAACATATAAAAAATATAGCGCTTAGGCCATATCCAGCCATGGTGCCATACCATCCAGCCCAAGGAAGTTCACTGGACTACCAGAAATTGGGCGACTTGGCCTGCCACAGAATTCAAGGTCCCTGAATCCTAATGGAGATGGCCATGTCAGCGGCCCTTCAGCTTCATGCTGCTGCCTGAACACAGCCCCACATCCCTACACAACTCTAGACCCAGGCTGAAGCCTTGCACCACTGCCTGAAGGTGGTCCCACACTGCTGTCCAAATGGGTTCTAGGTTGCATCCAGCCAGAGCTCTACACCACCACCCAAATGCAGCTACATGCTGCCACCTGCCCCTGCCCCACCCAACGGCATCTGAACTCAGCCTCACACTAGTTGCTGCTGATCCTGAAGATCCAGCCTGGGAGAAACTCCTGCAGTCTGGATCAGCCCTAGATCTGGGGTGAGTTTAGCACCCCTGCTCTTGGGGTTACCATCACCTGTCCCAGATTCCAAATCTATGGTGTCATCAAAGATAGTCAGATTCCTTACCACAAAATGTCCAACGTACACAGATTTTAGTTCAGCAACAGATCCATCAGTTAATCCATCACCAGTTACAGTAACATGTCTAACTTTCCATGTGCATTGCTAAGGATTTGTGTACACTCAGAAATTTACCAAGATATCTACCCCACAGTAAGTATTCCAAAACAGTTTTTCACTATACACACACGTGTAAATGCATCTTTATGGAATTTGGCCTGCAAAATGGAAATTATTTTAAACTGCTAAAATGGTAATCGTGTTTTCTGTCCATGTAAACAGTTTTTACCATGGTGGATATTACATTTCACAGAACAAGACAGTCAGGGATTTCTGTAGACAAAATGACAATTTTTGCTTGCACATGAAGATATCAGGAGGACATGTGCATATAAAGAATCATTTCTAAAGGCCTCCTCCTCTGCATTTATCAGCCAACCTGCCCCAACCTCCTTAACCAGGAGAGAAAAAAAAATAATACTCTATTTGTCCAGATGTCCTTTTCACTTATCCTGTGCCTCTAAGCCATAGGATGATTTAGTGTATTGCTATTTTTAAATATTTATGGGGTTTTTTTAATTATATCAAAAACAAAACACATAATTTTAAAAATCCAAAACTTTAAAGTGCTAGGATGTAACTCTGTACTGACCTAGATTTATGCATGCAACTCCCAGTGCCAACATTTAAAATAAAAATAAACACAACTTAGAGGATGTCTTTATATGACATCCTTTAGTCTATGTACATTATTGTCTCTCTTAACAGACTGCACCCATCCAGTGCAGTAATTGGTCTTATATTTCTGATTTTCAACTTTTAAACATTTTTAAATACATACATGCTCATTTATTGCATTTAGTTTGGCTTTTTTAAAACAAATAAACAACCCTCAGAGGCTGGCTTGCCTGTTAGCCGGTGGCAAGTACCATCTTTACAAATAGCTTTAAACTTGGAAGTAACCTTGCCTTTTGTTTACTTGGCCAGAGTCAAAAAAGATAATAACATTCTTGAGATAGATGGAAGAGAACATGGATTGTATGCCCCCTATAGTTATTCTTAGAGGACAGTATTAATCCACAATCTGTAATTGTTTCTGTATTAGCAACCTCAACTGAAGGAACATGAACATGGGTACTATGGTATCTCTGGTCATGCGTAGATGAAACTAGGGACATGTGTGCACAATACTTTAAAGTGGGTTAAATGCTTCTGCACTGCTTTAATGGTGTTGGTGTTTGTACACATCAGCAACATATTATGCAGTAATTCCAGATGTTGTAGGAAATGCGGTGGTGTAATGAGCCTTATATGACTTGGGATGCAGCAAACTAAAACTCCTCGGAGGAGTTCGTAGGAACTCCCTACAGCCACAGAGCGAAGCACTGGGCTCCATGAAGCTCAGGGGCTCTGCAGGAAGCCCATGCAGGCAACCTGGCAGCAGCCTGGGAAGGCAGACTCTGCCCACCAAAAATAAAGTGTTGATTTCCCCCACCCCAGAGCCTTCCTGACTACCTGAGCTGTGCGGGGACCCAATGCTTCCCTTTGTGGCTGCAGTGCCCCCCAGGAGTGCCCAAGCCAGGTACCTGAGGCGGGGGAGCGGGGGGCCGCCACTGCCACGGAGGGAAACACCACCCCTTGGCAGCTCTCCCTCCCCTCCCCGCTACTGGAGAGGCAGGTAAGTGCACAGGTGTGTGCACAACACAGAGGTTTACTTGGCCCTAAATTGAAGTAGTGTTTTAAAAACCCACTGCTTCAATTTAGGGCCCCTGTTTTATCTACACACATGCTCATATTCCAGACAATCATCCTTAGCACCTTAATTCAAGGATGGGTTGGTGTGACTTTTTTTTTTTTTATTACTGACTTTATTACAATCTTTCAAAAATTATTTAATTTGTCCCAAAAGAGAAGGGGGGAATAGTAAGAAAACTCAAAAGTTCTCAAAAGACGTTTCAGTGGAACTTTCTACCTAATTCTCATCCTGGACCTATTTAAGTCAATGGCAAAACTTCCATTGACTTCAGTAACGCCAGGATTCCACTGTGTTTGGATCGAAAGCAAGAGAAATTAGCTAAAAAAATTGTTTAAGCTGTCCCACAACAAACACCACCACCTCATCTCTCTTTACAGAAAGTATGAATTTCTCAGGTCTTTAGAAGCCCAAGTCTCTAAATCAGAGGACAAATACAGTGATCTGTACTAGAATAGAACTAGCAGTGGAAATTACCTACTTAGTGAAAATTTCCTACCCAGTCATCTAGCCCATATAAGATAAAAGCAGATATGAAAAGCCAATCAGGAGACTGATCCATAAGAATATATCTGTGATAAGGTTCACGAGGCAGAATAATGTGCACATTCTACTCTCCTCTTTACGTACACATATTTGCTAAAATTCTTGTTTCTTTAAAAAAAAATAAGAAAAGACACAAAATAATAACCATTTTTATTCAGGCAGATTTAGGATACAATCCAAAAGTTTATTACAAGTAAGGTTTCCGGGGAAATATTCTTACAACAACATTTTTAGGTAGTCCTTTAAAGCAAAGTCTACTCTTTTCAATGTTTCTATTTCAAGAAACAAAACAAAAAGGACTAATAATTATATAAATTAGGAATTTATGGAGAGAGACTTTCAAAAACATGAAGGGCTTTTGAGCACAAATCCTACTGAAAAATCAAGATACCCTGAAAGCCCTAAGAAATATGGCACAAACCACACATAATAATATACAAAAATATCTTGTATGCATGTTGTAATTAACCAACTAAGGTATGAAACAAATTATAAGAAAAGCTACTGTGAAATGGACAGACTGATAAAAGCACAAATGTACATTTGATGCCATTAGCAACATTCTATTGTTAAAGATACGTAAAGGAATAGACACATATTACAAAAACAAACTAGTATAACTTCAGCCCCTTATGTCACAGAGCAGACTTAAGTTCAGGAACAGATTTCAAAAAGTCTAAAAATAAGGCTCTTGGGTAAAATATTGTTTTGTAGCATTCCACACAACCACAGTCATTAGCAGTAGAGCATAGAATTATGAAAGCCAGCTGTTATTATCTAAAGCTGTGACAAAACACACATTTAAAAGTTTTGAGACTGTGTGCGTTACAAAAAAGAAAAAGGCTAAATAAATACAGAGGGGTGTGCAAAATAAGAGACTAAAAATAAAACTATTTCAAGGCAAGTTTTCCACGTTACATTGAAGAGATGCTTATGCCCAGCTATTTTTTTCCCCAAAGTCCTGAACGGTTATTGTCCACTCACAATACACACATAAAATATCATCACGAATCTGTTTTTTGGAATTCCCTGTTATCATCATCATTCTTTTATCTGAGGAAACCTAGAATAGACTCTTGGTCTCACTATCACTCTTTAAATCAGCAAACGTTCACAGTAGAGTGAAATGAGACACTTCTCATCCCCTGCAGCTAACAGACGGTCTTCTTTGGTAAGAGCTTAAAGAACACATCTGGTTTTCCACCAATATAAAACTAAATTCTTTGGAGGGGGATAAGATGCATTCATTTTGTACATTTATGGAGCACTGTCCAGGGATTTAGACATGCAATTCCCAGCTAAAGGCAGTAATGTGGCTAATACCCCATATCAAAGCTCAGTATTTACCCCACAGGCATTCCAAACTCAATACTGAATTCATACTATGAGTACATCAACCTTTAAAAATAATAATTTCAAACAGGACATAAAGATGTCATATGTATTAATAAATTCCATTTGCTTAGGACTTAACCTTCTTTTAAAAACTAATTGGGCAGTGCAAGAAGTATCCATAGATTATACTACTTCAGCTAATATTGTATGCAAACTGGCCTTGTCAACTACTACTATGTTCAAGTCACTAGCAAAATATTGTTTGTTATCTAATAATAAGCAATTCATGTCATTATGCAGGCAAAATCATTTCCTATTCTTTTATTTCTGTGCAGGGAAATGTTGAAAATTGTTAGAATACAATCCAAAAAAGCTGCCTTTCTTGCAGTTAATCTATGTAATTACCTACAAGCAAATTTTTGCCAGGTCAAAATTCTGTATGGTTACAAAAACACAGATTATTTTATACTTCAAGTATTATTTTACATTTTTAGTACATAATGTAAAACATACAGATTATTTTACACAACATAGAGATTATTTTACACTTCCGTATGTACCTAAATTGAGACAGCCTAGTTTATAACTCAAAAAAATGCACCTGAAAATTAAGAGGTGGGAAAACCAAAATGGGAATAGTATTATTAAATACAAATTATGTTATACAGTACTATCAGACCTGCTGAATGTTCTTTTTCTTCATAATATGTGTATTGATTCAGTTACAATATGAGAAGAAGCATAACTATGGATGATAATTAACTGAAATGCAAATGAGCCTGTGTATTCACACAGAAGGCATAGCTTGATAGATACAATTATCACAGCTATTTTGCTAAAATAGTTCAATGATAAAAAACCTCATACACTGGAAATCTTAGCTATGTTAATATTTATAGACATGTTATCATCAAAAGGCAACACGTTTAAAGTTTACCAACATCACTATACATATTTTGACTATGGCAATAGTAAGACCTAAACAAAAGTGATTTCCTTCAAGTCATTTATTAAAATGACAAAGTTTAATTTAAGGGTCTGGTAGGTGGACTCCAATTCCGTGGAGTTCAACAGGTTTTGAACTGGACCCATAAATGGTGTTCCTTGACTTGTCATATCAAACCCATACCCGCTGATAATTGTCAATTTCTAGTGGGCAGGATAGGGTTACACATCCCAAGTGGTAATACATTTACTACTAATCTCAGCAGATGAATTAATGGATGTGAAAATGAACCATATTCAGATTTTTCCCAGTCAAGATCAAATAAAATTAGAGATGGAGTACAGAAGCTTACTTAGTCCATCCTTACACGTTCAATGACTAAACTGAGGATTTGGTCTCTGTAGCTGTCACAGTAGCCACTTCCATGAGAAGTGCATACACTAAGTCAAAATAAATAAAATCATCTCTTACTAGGTACTGTAATTTTCTCTTTTTCTTACGGATTCTGATGACTAAACTGTGAGACCAAAGAGACATTACAGGAATTTTTCAGTATCATTATATCCTTCTAATATCTGGTAGGGTATTCTTTTACCCTCTATATTATCATCATAACCAATGCCATGACAAAACAGAAAAGCTTTAATTTCTGATGTGGTTTTATAACTAAACCAACATATATGAACAAGCACACAAACAGCAGCAACAATTTTGCAGAAAGTTTTCTTTTTGTAGATACACACTCCTCTTACAAATAAAACATTAGCATCAAAAATTTAGTAATTATTTACAATGAAGCATAAAAATATAGGCCTTCATTTTATGAGGAAGCTTAATATAAAAAAAGTCACAAACAAATCAGGAAGTCTTTTTTAAAAGTATGTAGTGGCTGACCTTTCCAACACTTAGTTACAGTTGTAACTTCTATTCATGAAACTATTCACATGTACAAATGAAAGCAGCTTAACCATTGCCACCATACTTTGCAAGGGCTTTGTCTTGTTGAAAATATTACATGGCAGCTCATGCAGTTTACTGAGACCAGGTCTCCACTACAGGACAGCTTTATCAGCCAGGTGTGCAACCCCTGCCTAGCAGATGTGCCTAAAAAGGCTCCTAGTGCAGATGCAGTTACACTATGGGCATTTTTACATGTGCTCTTGGAAGTGGCGCCAGGCACATTACTTAGTGA
This sequence comes from Caiman crocodilus, assembly GCA_030014935.1. Taxonomy (NCBI): domain Eukaryota; kingdom Metazoa; phylum Chordata; order Crocodylia; family Alligatoridae; genus Caiman; species Caiman crocodilus. The sequence goes on along the minus strand of JAGPOW010000261.1, from coordinate 85,422,823 downwards.
GCTAAGCACCCGCATGTCACAGGTAATTAATGGGGTGTAGCTTATAGCTGTGTTGGTCTAAGGACATAAGCAGACAAGGTTCTTTGGGTGAATCTGATTTATTTTATTAGACCAACTTAAATAGTTGGAAAGCAATTATTAAGCAAGCTTTCGGGTTCAAAAACACTACATCAGGCTAAGGACGTTTCAGCAGTTGGTGTGTGCTGTTCCACAAAGAACACACAGGTAATTAAAAGCACCCATGCATCATGTGTATCAGAATCCCTATGTTTCCCATGCTGAAAAATGCTGGTGGGACACATTGAATTAAAGCTCATCAAACGTGTTTTTCTTCAAAGCGCTCCGCTGCCACTTCTTCAGCATGGAGGTGCGCAAGGATGCTGATATATGTGACGCAGAAGGTTGCTGGAATGTGTCCATTTCCATGTTCCAGCAGACTCAACTGATACTCAATTAATCAAGTCTGCTCCTACACACTGGATTTCCAGTGCATTGAGAAAGGTTCCCCCCACACATGTATAGGAGCCCTGTGCTTTTATCAATGTAGTCAGTTTTTCTTGGGTGGGGAAACTTAAGTAAGCTATATTAACAAAAGGAGTTTTTCCAGTGTAAGCACTCTCTCAGCCAGGAGCATTTTGACAATGCAACATACTATTCCAGCACAACTTTCCAAATGCAGACCTGGTCTAATTCAAAAAACTCCTTAAACTTCTAGAATTTTGGCATCTGTAAAGTTACTCTTTGCCAAAAAGTCTGTTGCAGCTAGGACAGGATCTATGGACTCTTAAGGTATCTCCTTTCTTTTTACTGACCAAAGAAACATCAGCACCATCATAATAAAACCCAGCGACTTAACTTTTCCCAGTGAAACAACTGAGTGTTTTTGCAGATTTTATGGGGGGAAAAAAAAAAAAGATTCCTATTGACATAGTTCATACCCAAAAGAAGCAAATGTATTAAGTTTACTTTTTAATACAAGCTATGCTTTGCATATTTTACATTTTTAATCTCATCTTAGTTTATGTAGTATAATTTTTAGTGTAAATACTTTATTAAACCAACAAAAAAGTAATTTCAGGTTTTGAAGGGTACTATATTTTAAGTTCATCTCCTCAGAATTGCCGTTAGTATTGGCCTCACACCAGTTGCATCTGGCCTACTTACAAGCATTTCTGGGCCAACCTTCCTTTATTTTTTTTCCTTTTGTACTGTAGCTGGACTCAAATACATAGAATGAAAACAGGGATGGGGAAGTTAGGCAGGGTTGAAAAGTTAGCTGACATATAACTTTACAGCCACTTTTTATACCCTAATAATAGATCTCTCTAGACAAGCTTAATTTCAGAATGCATTTAAATTGTGTATGCATTAAATGCATTTAATCTATGCAGCAGGGGTTTAGTTTATAGCCATGTTGGTCTAAGGACATAGGCAGACAAGGTTCCATGGGTGAATTTGATATCTTTTATTAGACTAACCCAAATAGTTGGAGAATAGTTATTAAGCAAGCTTGTATGCATTTAAACTGATCAGAAACATGATGATTTTATTTTAAAAGTATGTTGGGTTTTGTTTTTAATTCTCTCTCACATTTTCCCTTCTATTTCAGTTACTGCTTTAGGTACCTGACAGAGCTCATTAGATTTTCATTTTTTTTTAAAACGCTTAACTTTTCTGTTCATAATGTCTTTGCAACTTCAGTGTGCAGCATCTCCCTGTTTGACCTCAACCATTGTCAGAAATAGTTTATTTTCTCTAGTCTGCATAATCTATCAGTAAGAGGGAGAAATACAGTGCAATCAAATAAGGAATTCATGTATCTTAACAAGTCTACCTCTCCCTGTAAGCATACGTGTATTTGTAGAAATCAGATTTCATACAGGGCTTTTAAGTATATAATTACACTACAGTTACACAAAACA
>JAGPOW010000261.1:85406477-85417086 GCA_030014935.1 Caiman crocodilus | reverse complement strand
ACTAGGAGGGTAGTAAAACACTGGAATAGATTACCTAGGGATGTTGTGAAATCTCCATCCTGGCTAGATATAGCTGCTGACCCCAAGGGAGGTTTAGGTTGAATATTAAAAAAAATCTTTCTCATGAGGAGGGTGGTGAAGCACTGGAATGGGTTATGGAGAAAGGCAGTGGAATCTCCACCCGTGGAGGTTTTAAGACCAGGGTAGACAAAGCCCTGGCTGGGATGAGATAATGGGGGACAGGCCTGTCCTACTTTGAACAGGGTGTTGGACTAGATGACCTCCTGAGGTCCCCTCCAACTCTCATTTTCTATAGTCCCTTCTAAGCTGGCCTCCTGTGGGAAAGCAGGAAACGTGCAGGTGCCCATTGCCATCCCCTAAATGTGGTAGCAGGTTGTGAAGCCAAGAATCTGAAGGGCACAGCCATGCAGTGACGCCAGAAAAATCAAGATTAGAAGGAAGCTTACTGGCTTGAAAGCCTTGAAACTCCTTAGTCCTGCAAAACCATTCACTTCAGTGAGGAGTATGAGGCGGCTCTGGCCCTGGGTTCATCACCTCCAAATGGGACTGCCCCTGTAAGTGTAGTGGAGCATGCACTTACACATGTGCAAATCAGATCATTTAAAGAGAAGAGCAGGTTATATCAAGGAAAAAGAACATTTATAACAGAGAGCTGCTGCTGGTATTTCCAGGTGCTTTTTTGCACCTCAGCTTTGACAAGTCCATTTTGTTTTTAACCGGTCTCACTTCCAGCTTCTCATGGCTCCATGACAAGGGTTCAGGCATTAAAAAGATGTTTGGTTATTCCAAGAAAAACTCTATTCACTGGATGTTTTTCTATTTGTGTAAACCTCAGAATTAGTGCTTGCGTTCATAAAAGCTTTACTATATGCAAATGTACAGGTTGGGCCAAATTTAAGATGCTTAGTTAAGCATTCAAAAGCTAGGAAGTGTTGCAGTTAGCAGACAGACAAGTGCGCTGCATAACTTCAACTTCTGCCTTACTCTCATGCACATTATCAGGTCCTGTTGGTTACGCATGTAGCTTTAACTAGATCACCCTTCCCCAGTGTGCTGTGAAGTATAGTACCATTTAATTACACACAGACTACATTTTATATATTTTGCAGCTCTATACATTTTGATATATAGTTGTTTTATTTCATTTTTATTCACACAATTATCATGACTAATCATCCAGTATATCTTTATTGACAGATCTTGTGTCTGATGTATCCTTTTCAGAGGCATACATAATTCAGGATTTACAGTAAGGCAGGTAACTGCAAAATAACACAAGGGGGCAGAGTAACATTAACTGCTATACTTCCTGATATCCGAATGTTTCAGTGAATTCTGAGCAACTTTTTTTACCTATTTATATCAAATTTATTTGATTTTTTGGAAGAAGAAAGAAAATGATAAAATATGATGCTACATTCCTGAGAATTTTGATGGTCTGCTGGTTCACAGCAGCAGCACAGGAAAAACTTATACCTTAGAACATTTTGTCTAGTATCTACAGTTCTCCTTGCCCACCAGTTCAGGAGCTGCACAGAGTAGATCCAGTCTGTCCTAAGCAATAACAGCTGCACAGCTCTAACACCTCCAGATAACGTAAAAATTAAAATCAGTGGTTACTTCTGAAAATCTTTCCTTTATACCATACATCTTGAAAAAAACAGAGAAGTTGCAATATAAAGAAGTTCTGAGATATATTTGCTAACTATAAATTGAATTAACCCATCAAACCAATCATTAATCCAAGCGGTCAGTAGGCAAACCAGAAAACCAGTGTTACTATCCCCACTGATTTAATCCAGCACCTTTACCATCCTAATATGCAAACACACTCAAATACTCTCCACACTGATTTCTAATGTGATCAACCAGTTTCAAATCCAAATATGCAATATTAACTCTAATCTCAAAATGTTAATCAGTTGCAAATTACACATTACAGGCCAACCTTTATATATATATCTACAGATGATTTCTCTTAGATGAGGCTGTTGAGTTTGTTGTGGAGTTGAGAAGTGTAACATACTCATCTTATAGTAATATACACATGTATATAAGTTATACAGCTGGATGATAACTGTGTTACATTATCCTGTGGCTTAATGTGTAATCTTACTAGTTCTGCCCTCGGCCTCCTAATTTGTCTTGGGTAATATTATACTGAGAATTAGGCTAAACCTTATTTAGGTGGGTGGCTGCATCTATTGCCCCTTAGCAATATATTCCTAATGAATAATCAAGTTATTTTGTGGAATAGATAGCTGAAATAACAGACATTACTGCCCACATTTGTATCCTGAAAAACCCCTGGTGGAAACAGAAATGGTAGCAAGGAAACAGAAGCAAACATAAATCTATTAGTGGTGTGACCTTTAAGAAAAAGAACTGAGGTAGTGGTCTTTGGGCCAAGTGGCCACATCTGCATGAGCGGTGGATTATGCAGTTGTTACTGTGCAGTCAATTAGTACTTGCATAACCAAGTACTAAATGACTACGCAGTAACTGGCATCCCCACACAATTTTTTCTGATGTAACTGTGCAGTTGCAATGAGCTACTGTGCAGTAGCTTGTTACTATTGCACAGTAGTGTTGCATCACAGTTAGTGCCTTCCCAACACTACTGCACAGCAGCATCTTGCATAGACCTGGCCTCTAGAGATGAACTTCTAAAGAAAGGACTTGTTTCCTGATGTTGATGGAAATAGCGCTTTGTGTGCTTTTTTGCAAACAGAACTTCAATAATGAAGTATCCAGCTACATCATTAATTTTGCCCCTAAAGGAAACAGCCTTCAAGACCCTGATTTTCAGCTAACCACCTGGGATCAAAATCAATAACCATAGTGTAATGCTAAGATGATAAGGTATGCAAGAAAAGACTGAGGCTCATGCAAACTTTGAGTTAACTTGTGTCTTCCTAAATTTTAATTGCAATGACAGAAAATGCAACCTTCACTGCAAGTTTTTCTCTGGCACTTTTTTTTTAAATGTAAGAATATATATATCAAACATGCATACAAACTATACAGTTGGATGATAAATGTATTGGGTAATCTTGAGCGATTCTTCTGTCCTTTTCCCATGAATAGATCTCTTTTGTAGGTCCAAGTCTATTTCCAACTTCTAGACCAGCAATTCCCAAACTCTGACAGATTGTACACCACTAGTTTAAAACAATACAACCTTAAGTATCACCAGCAAATTTTTGTCATATAGAGTAAATATAATAAATCTGTTAATTAGTACCACTGACAAGTAATCTGTGTACCATTGGTGGTACGCATACCACAGATTAGGAACTGTTGTTCTAGACCTTGGAGGAAGATGCCACTTCACATTTTTTTTCAAATTGCTGGAGAAATGTGAATACTGCTGGTTCTGGAGGTGGGACATATTTTAAGATTTAATTTCTCACAGCAGTGCAAAAATGGGAAACAGGTGTCTGATATCAATAGAAAGGTGAGTGTCCCAGTGAGGGACACATGCTTATTCTGTAAACATTTTACTGCCTAACTAATGATTACAGTTTTTTTAAGGTGCTAAAGGATACTCACATGCAGATATGCTTTCTCCAATAACTGGCACAAGAATGAATAAATGTATCTCAAATTCAAGACATCAAAGCTGTCCCACATAATCCAAAGTGTGAACTCATCCTTCCTAGAAAAATATGAAACAGGAACTCTCTTTTACTCATGTTACAGCAGAAATAGAAAAGTGTAGTGGAGACTCTCACTCAAATATTGGAAGAAAGCCCAAACATTGTCATAAATCAAAAGAGGGAAGATGATCCAACACAATGTGGATCAAGTGAAAATGAACACAGGCTATGAGGCTGTCACCTGACCTGTGGGATCAGTGACACATAACATCCCTTGCACAGCTCTAATATATTCTTCACTCTTTTGGGCAACCCACAGGACTCATTTTCTGCTATCATATCTCACCTTGTATGACAGTTGCTTTAAAAGAAGGGCAATATTTTGTCGATTCTTTTCACAAAACTAAGTGTAGATTATGAATAAATAATAAACTGTGGAAGGTGGAGGTATACCATAGTGTGTACCTAAGGCAATGGAGTATTCACATTTTTTTTTGGAGGCAAGGTATTTAGTAATATCTGGCCATACCACTATATTTTGACTGGAAAGTGGTTAAAATAATACAGATTGCAACCTTATGTATTATGATGTACAAGAATCAAGTTACAGTGGTAAAAATACTATTCCCAGCCACAGGTCTGGAAAGAGAATCCCAGACTCAATATTTTATCCTTTTCCATTCATCTTTGAAACAGAACAACATATTCATCATTCTTATTTACTCACAGTTGCTTATTTATTTGTTTTTGGTTTGTTTGTCAGCATAGATTAAAGCTGACACTGTTCACCTTCTCACTGCTGATTGCTGTATCAGAAACACCCACAGTTAATATGCTCATCCAGTTGCAGGATTGCTGGTCATATTATATTACTGGTATTTGAAACCAGATCCTGAAATAATAATACTTAACTTACCTACATTCAATAGTGTAGTGAAGAAAGAAATCATACCTCTAAAGAGCTTTGAAGATGAAGAGTATTATTTAAGTACTAAGTATAGTATTTTGAGTAAATCTGATAAGTTTGGTTTTATTTTAAACATACTTTCTCAGGGAGAGAGAGATAGAACCTTTAACAGATTCTTCCTACACACCCTGAATCTCTGTCTCTTGTTTTCACTACAGACAAACTGACTGCACTCTTTAGGGGGCCAAGGCCACTCAACTCAGCTGCAGGAGTCACTGCAAAATGATGCAAGATGGTCAATCATCCACAGAGGCTGATTGTATTTCCTACATATTGCTTCTGGGGCCTGCTGACATTATAATTGATCTCTGACAATTCACTTGGCAGCATGAGGCACAAAGCAAAATATTTTAACCAATCCTTGTTATATATTGTCATATATAACACAAATGGTTGCATTTTGAGGTCCTGATGATAATTTGTATAAGTGACCTGAAAGATGCAATAGTATCCCCTTTTCTTCTTCCACCCTTTCAAGATGAGTGGTATGAAACTTGGTTGTGGTGGAAACAAAGAAGAGATGCTTGTTTTTAATTATGAGAACAGGGGCCCTGAATATGTTTTAAGAAATGCATTCTTTTACTTCCTATTAAAACTATAAATGGGAGTTGAAAGGAAAAAACCCAGAGATCCCTTTTGAAAAACTGATCTAAATGTTAGGAAAAACAACCTTTGACTATGACTTTCCTATAAATCTAGGAATCCCTTGTTACCGTTTTTCTGAAAGAAAAATGTTGGAACAACTAAACAAGAGTTACAATATTCAGAAGAAATCAATGGAGGATCCTTGGGATCCAGATTTGAGGCAGGGTAGAGAAGCAGCTGTTCAGCAGTGTGCAGCAGGTGGCATGGATGTTTTGCTATTGGCTCAGGTTCACTACAGAACAGTATGGAACAGAACTTTCACCTGTCTCTCCAGCTGAGATCAAACATTTGATTCCAGATCTAATTTAATCTCAGTGCACCTCTGTAAGTATTTGGTTGAACAGGTAAACATGCCTAAGAACAGATCCTGTCTGTAGACCTGTTGGGGCAGTCACAATCACTGCTGAGCTAAATCCTTTCTGTTCTGAGAGTCAACATTAAAATAAAAAGCCTCTTTCCCCTTCTTCACCTAAAATAGTGGAAAAGCTCTGTGACTTCCTAAGTTTTGATTTGAAAATACTTAACAGTGGGCACATCTATACAAGATGTTTGCAGTAGAGTTGCCTAATTAGCTCTGCAGTAAAGTCTCTGCGTCTACATGTGCGACCTTATTAGGCTGCAGCAAACTAATTAACTTGACTATGTTAGTATAGGTTTCCCTCACTTCATGCTGTACATGCATTCTTGGAAAACAGCGCATAACTCAAATTTGCAAAAAGGGAACCCACTTTATAATGTAACAAATAGGGATACGTTCCAAGACCTTGACTGTACCGACTGCCAGACCCATTTCTACCACTTTTACAAGACAATTTTGGTACTCACTAATAGCAGACAGTACACACAAGCACAGGGTAGTGGTGAATGTCTAGTTGGCGTGAAGAGAGGGTAAGCAGAAACATGTCACAAACAATGAGCGAGGAGCACAGATCCATACAGGTGACTATATTTTAGTGTGCGTCACTCCCACAACGCACCGCACAAAGCAACTGACTGTAGGCTTCCACCACACCAATCATATGAGAGTGAATTTACCTCTCATATAACAAATTTTTGGTATAAAAAGGGTCATCGTATAAGAGCGAATTCACACATACAGAACCAGCATAGAGCAAAAGAAACCTGTACTTGTACACAGAAGTACTGTCCTGTGACAGCATTCTTTACTGTGCAGCCACACATGTGTGAACACTCACAGGCTGGCTGAGCCACAAGGGTGCTTCAGTGCAAGTGTTGCCTGCTAGCTAGCCCTGCACCAGAGCACCCTCATATCCCATCCAGCCTCTCCACAGCATGTTGAGTCAGGTCAGAGCAGCCCCAGGCTGGTAGGCTGACCCCCTGGGATCCCTGCAGCCAGGACTGCTCCAACTGAGCTCAACATGTTGTAGTCCCAGGTGCATATGTATACATGGCACTCATGAGCAATAAACTCCAGCATGATGTGCCCTAGAGTTTATTATGTCACATTAATTGCATGTGTAGACATGCCCAGTGTGTAGCACGTATGATGCAAGTCTTACAATCGTGAGATAACATAAACATAGCATCTCCAGGCAAACATTTTCACACAAACATGCATGCGATTCTTTTGTATATACAAAATGCAGTCCATAATAACCTCCTTACTACCTGTTAGTTCTATATTGTTAATCTCCTAGGTCAACATTCCTTATTAATACAAATATAGGCTTAATTTTATAGTATGTGTAGCGAGGTAGCAATATAATTGAAATAGCAATATGTTAGGATATAATAGCAATATAATATAGAATATAATAGTAGTGTAATAGGAACAGGAGTCTCAACTTTCAAGCAGAGCAATATTTCCACAATAAAATAACAACACAGGGAGTTATGCCAGCATAACTTTAGGAATGCAATTATTTTGCTACAATATGCCAGTCAATTTACCCATATAGACAACCTCATGTCTATCATGGAGTTTTCTACAGTATGAGAGTTGGAACATTCCCCTTAATTGGAAACACCCAGACGCAGTGCTAAAAGAAAACTTTTTTCCAGATGTCTTTATCTTTTTTTTCTACCCAGAGAAATAAGCCTATTAGACGGTCTGTTACTTTCAGATAGTGTCTCTGTTTAGATGCTGGAAAAAAGAGAAGTAGCCAAACTAGGTATCAGATTAGTTAGCTTTCAGCCTGTGGACTTCTTGGGTTTGTCTACTGTCAAAGATTTTTTTCCAATGGCTTTGTATTAGCATTGTATATTAGCATTTGTCCTTTGGCGTAAGTCTATTTTCCAAAAGCAAAACCACAGTTAGCTAAGATTCCATGAGTAATTGAAGAAAATATGAAGCCCCTTTTTTTCTTTCATTGTTAAAAATTAAATAGAAGATGAATCTATTGTAAATGAAGTGCAAGTTACTTCAGTCTCTGTTGCTAACCCTTCTCTGGAGATGCTATGTTCATGTTATCACCTTAAGACCAGTTTATATGGTTAATTTTTTTGTATATTTGATGCAGTCATTTCATAGGATGTGTGACATGTATTTAAAACTTGGTCCTATTAGAATATGAAGTAGGACATTTTTTGTTTTTCTTGCAGTCATAGCTGAATGGCAAAGGAGATGCACTTTATATCTTGCTCCTGTCTTTCATCAAAAATTGATTCTCCTGTGAACACAACTTTAACAACATTTCATACCATTGTGAAGCACTATACTGCCATCTCATCTAAAGCAACTTGAAGCAAGCAGACACAGCAATCAGTGATTGGACACCCATGAAAAAGTCAGTTCAGGAAGCATAGATATAAATCCAACCCCTATCCCCACAATCTGTGATGACATTATATTTTAACAGATTTATGATGTTGAGAGTAGGTAAATGTGCATGTTAAGCTGATGAAAAGCCTGTGAGTTCTCAAAATTATATAATTTGCTTCAGATATTGTTTTGCAAGGGGGAAAAAGATCATTTAATATTATATCTGTAAGCAAATATATTATATTTCTGTTTTAGAAGCAAAATAAAAGTAGGCAGGTAAAATATTACAGAAGTGAATAGTGTGGTTGTAAAATCAAGCCACTGTCTTATTCACCTTTTCTCAATTTGTTGCTTCCAATATCCTTCCATTATACTTTTGATTGAAACCCTGCCTGTGTTCACTTGTGTGGGATGATGAAGAGGCGTGAAAGTTAAGTGTGCTTCATACAGTCATTTTTTCCTCGATTGCTTTCATATCAATAGCAGATGTCCAGTGAAGGGACACAAATATTTCCCTATGACAAATCACTCTACTGAAAATAATGGGAGCTTCTTTAAATAGTGCGACTCTGAGGAAACTAAGGGGTAAGCAAACACAGGAAAGAAAAAGAACTAACATCTACCTATTTATTAAAATGACTGTATTTGCATGCAGTAAACACTTTTAGCAAGTTACAAATAATAAAATCAGTAGGAATTCAGATTTGTCAAAACCATTCAGAATGACAACTTGAAAGTTGTTGTGATTATGAGTGGGCACATCTACACATGCATTTACTGCGTATTAAATTTACTGCGTAGTAAGGGAGTTTAGGCCAACATCTATATGTGCAGACATTAAGGTTCAGTTAGGCTGTGTGTGGACCAAATTGGGAATAAAGTTAGTCCCAAATTAGTCCACACACACACAGAGTGTTACTGCACAGTAAGGTGTCTATATGTGCATTACTGTGCGGTAACTAATAGGATGGATCATGCATCATGCCCAGTTGGTGTAAATTGCTATATTTACCATGCAGTACGGGCATGCACATGTGGATGCCACTCATACTGCACAGTAATTTTTGGTTACTGTGCAGTAAATGTGCATGTGTAGATGTGCCCAATATTATTAACTCTCCTGCTCCCTGCCAATTATTAATAATTGATCTTGTAACAACTACTTATGTTATTTTATTCAAGTATAAGAATTATGATGTAAAAAATCTTATGGTCTAAAATGAAATGGAAACTACAACATGAAAAAGAAGAAGCCAAACTCAACAGCAACATAGATTTTTGAAGCCTATACAAGAAACACAACTTTGTTCCCCGAGGCCTAAACATCTACAATCCTCTGACTACTACACACAACTCCAAATATGCTTCACAGCTATGCATAAGAACTTCAGAGAAAATTAGAAATCATCACTTCACCTAATCTACTCCAAAAGAGACCAACTCAGGAAGGAAATTACCACATATTACAACAACTTAAAGAAATCCAATCATATTCTCTAATAATATACAATGGACACAAAGAGACTTCGAAAACCTTTCTATAACATTCATCCTACATAAGAAAGAGAAATGGAACAAACTACTCCAAGAACAAGTTCCCCAGCCACAAAACAACCATCAGAGGAACAACACCAACACCTTACAACATTCCAACCTGAGACTTGATGAAATTGAAAGCAGCAACCAACCCTCAAATATCATCAATCTCTCCACACACATGCTTACCAAAACTGAAAAATCTGTCCTTTCTAAAGGTCTAAATTTCTGTCCAGAAAAATACCCTAATAAAATACGACCATGTGGAGAGCTAGAAGAATTCTTCCAACGCCTCCGCCTTAAGGAATATTTCCATGACCAAACTGAATCCACTCCCAACAACAGCTCATCCTCTGACAACATTCAGGAAAAGATCAACCCCAAAAAACCCAAATGAACATCAGATTGGACACCTCACAGTGGACAAAACCCTAACCTTGACCGCTACATTGACTGCTTCAGGGAAAGAATGAACAATGAAATAATCAGCAACACATGTCACTACAACAACCTCTCTCTATCAGAGAGAAAGGCCATAGAATCTCTAAGATCTAACCACCAAATAGTAATAAAACCAGCAGATAAAGGAGGAACTGTAATCAGCCTAAACCATGAAGATTACATAAAAGAAGCCAAAAGACAGCTCTCTGACACCACCTACTACAAAGAACTACAAGAAGATCCTGCTCCCCTTTTCACCAAGAAATTCAACAATACCATCAAATCATTTCCATCAGGACTACAAGAAAAACTACAGACCTTGATCCCCCCACTACCTAACCCAGGGACTTTTTACATACTCCTTAAAATCCACAAACAAGGGAACCCTAGAAGACCTATCATATCCAACCATGGGACCCTAACTGACGTTCGCTGATTCAGGTTTCACTGAATCAATCCTAAAACCACTCATTACCCACAGCGCAAGACACTACAGACTTTCTACAGAAAATTAAAAACAGACCACCTTCCCAGCAACACCCTCCTAACCACCATAGATGTTACCAGCCTATATACATCCCAACATCCCACACCAGGATGGCATCCAAGCCTGCCTTACATATCTACAGGAACAAGATTACAACTCAGAATACAGACCCAAAGATATTACTGACCTTA
>JAGPOW010000261.1:85383642-85403530 GCA_030014935.1 Caiman crocodilus | reverse complement strand
CCCCCCCACCTTCAGATGAACAACTGCCTCCCCTCTATGAATCAACCCCTGGATCCTGCCTGTGACAAGGGGTCATTCCAGGGCCAGTCACAATGTCAACCCACCCACCTGTCTAGGGCAGTCTGCCCTGCCTTGCCTTGTCTGCCACGCATTGATGTTTAAAAGAAGATAGAAAATTGCAGGCTGCCCATTTAATGCCCTGATGCCTAGGGTGTTATACAAGGTTCTGAACCTCCCCTTACACCATATCCCATGCTTCATAAATGACATCCACAATCTACCATTACTCCTCCGACCCCTTAACTGGGCCGCACTCAGCCTCTGGCCCAACTTGGCCTCAGGTGTCCTCAGATGTGCCTGGGCCTCCTGCCTTCTCACTAGGGCCTTAACTCACACCCTCTCCCTAGGGCCTCAACACTGGCTACTCCAGTTGGCCCATGCACAGTCCTTCATGCCCCCACAAGGGCCTATTCTTTATGACTGCTGGCCACTGCTTCACCTCCACACTGGGGCCACTATTCTACCCCCTAACTGGGCATTACCCCCCCTTAGGCCTCAGGTGTCCTCAGATGTGCCTGGATCTCACTCTCAGCTTATGGCCCACTCAGGCCTCAGGTGTCTGTTGACATACCTGGACCCTTCTCCAGGCCCCACTCAATGGGCCTGGGCTTCTGTGCTTTTCTGTCAAGGTGTGTTCCCTTAGCCTCAGCCCCTGCTGCCTTGTGGGTACCTCATGGAGGGGAAAGGCTTTCTGGTGCCCCATACTCACTGTTCACTGGGGAGGCACAGGTATGGTATTTCCTGGAAGCTTCCCTGCCACAAGCAGCCCCACCATACCATCCAGCCTCAGCAGGATGTAGTTTCAGGTCATTCCCCAGGACCAGGAACCTGCTGCATCCCCATAGTTCCTATCCTGAACCTCCAGGTGTTCTGTGAGGAGCAGCTCCAGCTGGGCAATGTTCTCCCTCTGGCTCCTTGCAGCAACTCCTGGCTTAACTGCTCATGGCTTGGTCTTATTCTCTAGCAGCTAGGCCCTCCTTCCAATCAGGCACCCTCCTACTGGCCATGTGACTCTCCTGATTGGCAGTGCAGTCACCTGCAGGCTGCTCTGCTACCTGCTCTGGCCCTTAAAGTGGCAGACACCATAGGTGCCCTGCCATACTGCCCACCCTTCCCCCCACCCTAACTTACTGGTGAACACCAGTAAAACTAGCACAGGAAACAGATTGTGGGATTGGGGTTGGGGAGGGGTCAAAAAAAGGGGTTAAAAATAGTCAGTGCCAGGAAGGGTTAAAAAGGCACAGCCTTGGGGCTGGGATCAACATATGGACTTTCCCAACGCTGGGGCTATGCTGGGAACTGTACAGAATCCAGGATAATTAAATTGGTTTAAAATGGTCAACCAGATCTAAGTTAGACTACCTTGCATATAGAGTTAACTTAGATCGGGTCCACCATTTTTATACTGATCTAACTGTTCTAAACTTCTGTATAGCTCTCACTTAGATCAACCTAACTAAGGTTCTAAATGTAAGGATCACACCTGGGTGAACTAAGTTAGATTAGCTGGCCATTTTTAATATAATTAACTTCCCCCTAAACTCCCCAAACATCTGCATGCACCTGTTACCTTTGCTAGGCTTGAAGGCCTCACCCCCACTCAGGCTTGTCTCCATCAAAGCTTCAGTGAATGAAACTGTACCTGCTCGGTGAAATCTCAGCCCCACTGAAATCAGAGGCAAAACTCTCAACAAGAAGGTTAAGATTTCAACAAGGCTAAGATTTCGCTAAACAGAGTATAATACAACAGAGTATAAACTCAGCCATTGCCAGTTCCTTCCTTTCTTTTTTTATTAAAAGATCATTTCTACCTTTAGAGTTGTGTGTCTAATGCTTTCAAAAGCTGGCTCTAGTAGTGCTATGAAGGATACACCATGAAGTCTCAGTGAAGTGGACATCAAAAAGAAATACCTGGTTTTGTTCAAATTGCATTTTTTCAGATCTGATTTTGACCTCTGTGTTTGGGCCTATTAAAAACATTTTTACAAAATGGAATCTGGAAAATATTTGAACAACGGGGCTGACATGTTAAAAATTAATTGCCTTTTTTATGGCTAACCCATGTAAGAATTATATGATTCTGTGACATTCTACATTTGAAAACAATAATCAAGTGGGAAGCCAATAAAAACTATTTTAAGTCAGTAGTTTGTTGTGTCCAATATAATGGCTGGCATGGATCTCTAATAGAAAGATACTGCTCGGTAGACTGAAAAAGTAACCAGGGATTATACACAATACCCTATTTTGTAGTGTGAGAATATGTTTGCTTACTGGAGGTTACTTTTTAAAGCTAAAAGCTTAAATCTTCTGTCCACAGAAGTTGTATTTTAACCTTTATAAATGCCTCTCTACCCTAAATGTGCTACAGCTTTTTTATTCTGTTTCTTTTCACATGGCTATGAGACCTTTTCAGCTAATAGTATAGCTCCAGCTGTATTAGGTATATCCATCTTAAATAAATGTAAGTGAAAATGTCCCTCACATTCATTGACCACTTTAGTTTTCACTGAGAGGAGAACATTTCTGAGAAGCTCTTGATGCCCCTGAGAGCAATTTTTCCTATTTTTCTTAATTCTTTCCTGTGATTTAGTTGCTCATGACAAGACTGAGAGAAACCTACAGAAGTAAGAGGAAAGTGAAAAGAATAGATGAGAAAGACATAAAGAGAAGGG
Source organism: Caiman crocodilus (assembly GCA_030014935.1). NCBI lineage: Eukaryota > Metazoa > Chordata > Crocodylia > Alligatoridae > Caiman > Caiman crocodilus. Next base: position 85,400,795 of record JAGPOW010000261.1, on the reverse strand, counting down.
AGAGTCATAAAAACAAAGGGAAAATAATACATAACAGAAGTATTAATTGTGGGAAACAGAATTGAGGAGGAGGAATGAATGAAATGGAAAAGGTAAAGAGGTCAAGAATAGAGGTGGGGTGGGGAATGGGGCAGAATAGTTGTGACTGACAGAGAAGAGCAATTTAACAGCTGCTGGAGTTGAAATAATCTTTGAAATAAAAACCCTTCACTAACATATCATAGTCCTTTTGTCCCATCCCATTTGAAAAGATTGTTAGAGAACTTCCTGCCAGACATAAGTGAATAGAAAGCCCTGATTATATATATTACATGATTGCTGATCTCAGTTGATGACATTTATCTTTATGAATTCACTGAGTTCTTTAGGTGAGAAAAATAAGAAAGTACGCTGGTGTCATTCTGTTGGCTCTGCTCAGTAATGAAAGTAAATGTCAGGGTCATGCTAAAAATGAACCGTCATGTGTTATATTTGTGCACAATATTCATTTTTTTCTCTTTATTGCTATACACTTTATACTTAAACAGAATAAAATGGTATAAAATACAACTATTTAAAATGTTTACTTCTTTAAGTATTTCATTGACACACATATGCCAATAAAATAATTTGCAGAAGATGACTCCTATGCCCAGAGAGGTGTTTTCATGCACAGCTGGTACAAAATACTGTTTTGTCATGTGGCAAAAGGGCATTATGGTGTATTATTAAGACAGCATGAGATATAATTATATCAGATTCTGGAATCTGTTCTATTTTATGTGTTGAAGTAATTGTTTGAGGTTATATTACTTTCAACTGGCTCAAGAAAAGGTATGTTGTTGTCCCCATTAAGACAGTTACCCAGCTTGGAAAAGGCATTTGGACACCTCATTGAAAGATTATCACTAGCAATCATCAAGCCTGAAGTCTAGGGCCATCAATTTTGAGTGACTGAACTGGCCTACTGTAGGGAACAATGGTCTTCCCATATATTGACTGCAAGTGGGGGCAAATATGAGTGTTAGATTTAGAACTTCATTTGAGCACAAGGCACAGAGATGAATCCCTGAGTAGGAATTGGCTGTGTGCAGGAGGGCTGACAAATGTCATATGTAAAAGGAACTTTCAGAAAAGAGATGGTAGAGGGACAGCTCAGATTTGTGGGGATGTCTTAAAACATTTATTATTTTAAAGCTCAGTAACCCTTACAGGCTTTTAAGATTAGTGTCAATGAGGCTAAGAAATTCCTTTGCTAAGCCTGTAGGCTTTGCTTTCCTGACACATTGTTTTCATAGGCAATATATTTGAAGCCCAGGAAGCCTCCAGCCTTGGTGGAAGTCCAATGGAGCATATGTAAGTCTCAGACACTAATTTCTGGATCTAGAGTATCTTGCTGCGGCATTCCACATTTCAAAGACAGCCAGACAAGTGGTCTCATGTCTGGGAGTATGTCATAGCATCTCCAAGCTAGAAAGAGTAACTAGACTTTTCCCAGAACTAATTGGCTTGAAAGCTTATGGAATTGAATAACCTGGAGCATTTGCAACAGACAGGTGACAAAATTACAGTTATTTTCTAACGCTTACAGATAGTACTAATCTGTATTCCTCTGTATGTTACTGTCATGTCATATTATACAAATATGAGAGTAAGCAAGAGATCGATGCATGTATGTGTGATCAGCAAAATCCTGGAAAGACCATTCGCTATTGGTGTCATCTTCCTGAGGGTGGAGTTCTCTTTCTGACTTAAGTTAGTTGAATATTTCACTGCTTTTTAATGGTAAATCAAAGATTTTCACGTGTGAGTCCAAAATCCATGTATTAAGTGTAAGCATTAAAATATTACACATGCTGAGGGCAAATTAGCAAATTATGCTACAATGATAAGAATAATGCCAGTAAGTTCATTTTCATAAAATTAATTTTATCACTGCATTTTTAAACACTGCTCTTTTTGGCTATATGCTTTGTTTCCACCTGAATTTCTCTCATTAACAAATCACCTCTAAATTCAATGCAGGCAGTGCTGAAGAACAGGCCAGGAGACTGCACGAACGAGGTTTAACTCAGCTGAAGAACAGGGTTCATACTGAGACATGGTGAAAGCTATAGTTGGTACCTGGAGATTTGAAATAGAAAAGAATGCGAACAGAAGATGGGTGAAGATCAAGGGGTGGGGAAAATCAGGATCAAAAGGAATAGAAAAAAAATTAAAGAAGGGGAAATGAAAGAGAAACAAACAAGGATGAAAGGGAAAGAATAAAAAGGATAGGAAGGGCAAGGGGGAGGGGGTGAAGGATGAAAAACAACCTGACAACAGCAGCTGAAGATAAAAGGTAAGGAATAACGCCTAAAGTGAGACAGAATTTAATTATGCATACTTTTCTTTAAATGGCCAAACGCTTGAAATCCTGTGGGCCAAATATCCAATTGAGTTTAGTTTCTGGGACAAACACTGTATATCATATCTAAAATATTTTAGAAATGTAGCACGCTTAAAGTACTTAAGAATCTCAGGCAAGCGTACAAGATTCTGGGGAGCTAAGGTGATTGGTTATAGGGCGTCAACACTCCTTTCTACATCTAAGCTTATGGTATCATAAATTCTATCATTTACCAGTTTTCAAGTGGTCTGTGTACCAGTTTTCAAGTGGTGGCTGTGTACACAGTCCAAGAGACACTCATTTGGCACTCAACGCACTCATTTGGTCATTTTGCTGGAGTAGGGCCTAAGTGTGAGAATCTGTGCCCCTAAAGGATGTATCAAAGAAACTGCAGCTTAGTGAGGGTAGGAACTCAGTCAATTTGCAGAAGCTACAAAGTTGGGTCTAAAACTTAGTCAGTTTATAACCTCCCCCTAAGTATGCTCTACTAAGAAAGAAGGAAGCACCAAACAAGCTTAAAAGATGAATAAATGCAGGAGCATTGTCAAAGCGTTCTACAGGGATCCATTGCTGGTTTGATTTGCCCGACTAAAACTTTTGATCAGAATGAGACCTAAAGAGGCCTGCATGATATGCACCTTCCATCTGTTTTTAATTTTTATCAAACAAAATCTATTCTTAGTTTTATTTCCTCTCGATCTGTGCCCTCAAAGACCAGAACACCATTGTCAGATACAGGCTCTAAATAACTCACAGCACTGCACTAACTCTTCAATGACAGGGATAATAAAATGTTATATTTTTGAGACTGTTTTCCAATTCAATTAACTTCAACAATTCTTGGATCAGATTTTGATATCTTTATCACTATTATATTAAGATGTTTATATTTACTTTGATTTCTAAGTCCATTGAAAATAAAGCTCTTAACGGTCTCATACAGACCAGTGGGCAACATACCCTTGCTAGCTGTATTTTTCACTTTTATTATGTCAGTGTAAATGTCTGTCTAGTAGTCTCTTTCTTATAATATAATTACAATGATGACTTTTTTTAATTAACTCATTTTCTTTTTTCTTCTTTTTTTTTGTCATTTGCTTGATCCTGTGCACCTTAGGCAAATTTTATAAGAATCTTACCACCTATGTTAATACCAGTTCAGCTTGACTGATGTTAACAAACATTAACCGAATCATATAGCATAGTCTCAATGGTACTGTAAAAAATATTCAAGTCTCCCTAGGGTAGAGAGATCCCTTGTCTTTCCCCACTGAGATATTTTTGGCCTGCTATGAAAAGGAAAGGGAACCTTTGCAAAAAATCTGCGCTCGCTTCTTTCTTTGAACAATGTGAGATCTGTAATAGTAGATTTTTCTATATTGCTGACTCATAAGGGAACAGATATTAAAGCTCACTCGAAGTTTTGCACTTATAATATCCTGACTTTGCATGTATCTCTTTTAATGTATGTCCTGGCAAACCAATATGTTCCTGGGAAAAGACCCCAACCACCACAGAGATAGACTGATTTGCTTCAGTTATTGGAAAATGCATTAGTAGATAAAAGTATTTAATCTTAAAACAAAACCATGATGATCATACAGCATAACTGATACTAGCTAGATGTCTGTTTCTATTTAAGCACTTATAAAGTAGTTTTATGTTGCAGATATTCCACCAATCAAATTTCTGCACTGGCCAAATATATTTCACCTTTAAAATAAACATACACACCATGCCTTGTTTTGCAAAACAAACAGTTCTTAAAACCAAGTGAAATCTTTAGATGCAAAAACAACTTGCTAATGACTTGAAGAGGAATAGGACCCATATATCCAAGGATAAAGTTCAGCCAAAAGAATTTAATTCCTCTTCAGAGTTAGGGTTTCTGGATTGAAGTAGACTTAACCTAAAACAAAAAAGTGTTCATTAGACCAGATACTGAAATCCAGGTTCCTTGCCTCTGAGGATGGTGCATTCACCACTGGGCCAGACCTATGTGCACTCTTGCAGTGTCTCTCAGGCTCAGTGAATATGTAAGTGAAATAACGTCAGTTATTTGACACTGAGAATCCACTTCACAATATTCTGTAACCTGGGGGGTGAACAATTGTTTGCTGCATCTACTCTAGGTTCAGGCTACTTACTTTACATTGCCTAAACCTGGACTGGGAATAGTGCATGCAGCTCTGTTGCCAGGAATGGCACAGGAGGCAGCCCAAGGTAACTCAGGGTAAATAGGGCAGGGGAGGGTGGCGGGCTGGTAGGACTGGGTGCTCTGCCAGAGGTGTGGTTGGGGGCTAAAGAAGTCCAGTCAGGGTTGGGGCTATAGGAGTATCATAGCACTGGGCCTGAGATGAATGGCTGGGTTTTCCCAACCTCAGGTCTGTGAACACATGCAGGTGTTTGCAAGATTGGGTTAACCTTTTCCTATATCAGCTTAACCCTTTCTTGATCTCAGTTAGTGAACCTCATGAGGTGAACTAACTTAGATCAGGTGTGCCAAATTTGGGCTAAATTAAACATTCTGAATGCTTGCACAAATGGACATTTAGATTGCCTTAACCCTAGTTAGGACAATCTAAATGTAATGCCTGTACGAACCCCTGGTAGCTAGAGAATTCACTTAGGAAGTAGGATGTTCAGGTTAACTCAGTTGGAGGAGGGTATTGAATTTTTGTCCTTCATATTCTGAATGAGTGCTTTAATGACTGACTTGTTGGATATTGGGGGCAACACTTCTTCCTCCTCCATTTTGTGAGAAAAGCACCTTGGCCAGGCCCGATTCCAGAAGATGGTTCAAGATTGTGAATTCTGACTGGAGGCAGCTATCTGTCTGTAGCCAAAGGCAAGATGCCAAAGCCTCAGAACAGAGTGGAGCTCAGAGCACTTCTTATCAACATTTTCAATTTGCTGATTTTACAATAGCTTCCTGCTCAGCAAGATATCTGTTGTGGATCCCATTATCATGCCATTCTTCCCTTTCAATTGCCCATTCTTTTATAGGGCTTCCAGTTGTCCATATCAGACCTGTGGATTCCACTAGCCAGGAAAAGTGCATAAAAATAACTCTGTTACAATGACAAAGTCTGTGATATAACTAGGCTTTAGTTAAAAAAATTGAGGCCTGCTGTTATGGATATTGAACCAATCCTAGGTACTACTGTGCTAACATTTATTAGCCAGGAGAGCTCTGAATGGAAAACGGTTCTCCTATCTTTTCTGATATTAAAACATTTTATGTCACCAATTGGGAAAAAAAGCCCCTCAATTTTTTTGTGTGAAATAAATACAGAAAATTGATATGAGCAATTTAACTTTTTATAATGTTGAAATGTTTTGATGACAGCCTTTTCGAAGTTTTGTCTTTCTCTAATTTACCAACATTTCAAAAGATAATTTTGATTTGAACAGTTAAGTTTTTATTTGGAAAATGTAAAAAGAAACCCCTCTTTTTCCTTCATTGTCTACATTTTTTGAGTGCACAGATTTATCAAAACTGGTCCTGTTCCCTGAACAATTTTGGTTTTAAAATATTGGGCCTTTTTGACATTTTTTTTCCTTTTGAAATATTCTCAACTCGCTCTACAGGTACAATAACATCTGTGGCTAATTTTATTTTTTAAGACCACAAAAAAAAAAAAAAAGTTTACTGCACCCCCCCACCAATATTTTTTCCTAAGTTTTTAAGTAGAAAATTATTTTTGATTCTTGATTAAAGTATTCAAGTATTTCAAGTTAAATGTTTCTCCTTAAAATTTGAATTGCAAGAAAAAGTACAGATCCTTATGAAAATAGAGAACCTAAAGGAAAGAAGCTAATTGTGACAGAGGAGCTAGGCTAGGGTTTGTCAGTAAATTATATTTTATCATGAGAGAAATCAGCAAAAAAAATGCTGATAACTCCAGAAAGGAAAAAACCCTTTGATAATGATGAAGAGTAAATTGACTGTGATAATAATTAAGTCCTCTCTCAAGAGGCATGTCCAGAATTATTTGCATCCAGTAAGATGTGTTGCCATAACCCTGTGGTTAACACAAAGAAGAAACTGAAAGATCAAGCATAGACAATATGAGTTAGTGAAGGAGCTAATTGGTCTTAGAAACAGAAGCACACCTCAGAAGCTGCCTCAGTCTTATCCTTTACATCTGCGATTCTCAACTAGGCTGTTGTGGCACACTGGGATGTTTTCAAATGCTAAAAAGAGCACCTGAAGTGTAAAGAGATAAGCAGATAAGTACAAGTTCGAGTTTCCCCAGCCTGGCCAATTCCTTCCCCCTACACACATTGCTTGGCCACTCTTCAAGGAAATACAATCTGTAATATATAAATTAGTTTTTGAACTGGGTGCTGTTCAAATCACAAACTTTATCGATGGGTGCTTTAAGTTCAAAGGCAGTCTGGTAAGGCACCAGAATATTCTAGCATGGCAGACGGTCTCCTGGAATGCCACACTTCCTGGACACTGATATCTCAAATAACCCTGACTATAAGATGACCCCACAATAATTTGATTCTATATGTGAAAAGTTTATAAATTTGCTATAATTTTGCAGATACAGAATCTATGTATTGGAGGGTTGCCTTGAATTTTCCCCTCTCCCCACCACTCCACTGTTACAGTACTGAAAGCAGTGGCGGGGAGAAGGAGGTGTCAGGTGGCTGGAGAGGATTCAGGCAGTCCCCTTGCCCTCTCACCCCCTTCTTCCCCCTATAGTCTTCTTGTCACTCTACTTGCACACCCTATACCCAGCTCCCCACAGTCTCTGCCCCTCCACCCAAGCTTCCCCCAGTCTCTCCCATTTCCCCTCAAATTTCCTCCAGTTTTTGCCTTTTCCCTGCCCCAACTCCCCAGTCTCTGACTCTTCCCCTCCACCCCTCTAACATTTAGATGTTTGGGTTTGTCCCTCCTGGAGCATAGCACATGGCTAAGCCCTTGCTTAGCCATGCAGCAGTGTTCACACTGCTGATTGGCCAGGCAAGGGAAGGAGTTTCCATGTGTTCCATGCCCAGGAGAGAACCAAGCCCAAGCTGGAGCCAAATTGTGCCTGACTGTAACAGGGGCTAAAACAGAAGCCCCGTTACTAGGCCAGCCCAGGATACATATAGCTGAGAGAGCCAGGACCACAGCGGTGGAAGGTTTAGCACACTGGGGGAGGATAAGGGCAATTAGACTTGCCACAGCACTTAAAAGATGGAACTGGAGGTGCAGTACTTTGCCCTCGGGACACCAGAAATGAGAGGAGCAGTCACGGTTAACAGTGGAGTGGTGAAAGTAGCTACAAGACAGAGGACCCATGGTGAACCAATGAGAGAGGGGATACCTACCCAGAGGGGTGCGGACGGCTCAGGTAGGCAGCAGAACCCAAGGAGAGTGGGGAACAATGCCCAAGGGAAGTTTCAGGGAGACAAGGGGCAAAGGAAAGGAAGATGTCATTTAATTGAGTGGCAGTCTGCCACTTCCCTGCTAACGAGGCAGTTAGGGTGGTAATGAGACACTGTATCCACCCAATAAAGGTTAGCACCTTGATAATCTACTTCTGGGTGGTCTGTTAAGCCTCCTCTCACTCAAGAATTAACGTCTAACCCATTTTCTTCCATTCAAAGTCGTGGCAGACATGACCTGAGAGGGAGTAGAGGGAGAAGCAGACGCACTCCCACACTGATAGTAAAGGGAGTGAAAGGTGCGGGCAACGGGCAGAAGTTGCAGATGGGAAGAAGAGAGAAGGGCATGACACTGCTGTGGGTCTGACTTTTGCCCTAATCTGGGCTCAGGGCCAGAATCAAGGTCTCAGCAGCTGCCTATTCCCCAATCCTCAATTTGTATGTGAATCTAAGGTGATGCTGACTGGGGGGAAACCTCATCTTATAGTTGCATAAATAAGGTATTTCATCATACACAAGGTTAGGCCCCAAGCCCTTTTAAGGGCCCCAGTAAGACTGTTACATCTTTACTATAAGTAGTTTTCAAAGTTATTGTAGTTTGTGAGTTGTTGTAAATAAAGTATTGTTTCCACATCACAAGCCTCATCAGGATATTATGAACATCTCACTTACTTGTTCTGGTACTAGCTATAGTGTCCAGCCAATAGCTAGACTTGTGAGTGGGTTAAACACAGGACTTTGCTCCTTCAGCTTTATGAGCCAGACACAAAGAACATTCATCTTGCCAGCTGCATGGATTACACAATGTCTCCAGGGATGCTTCTTTTCCAATGAAGAAAAAAGCTTCCCTGCTAAATACACTCCCCTCCATTTGGTGGGTGGGGAGGGGAAGGTGCATATTAGATGCGAGAGATTATGGTAATAAGAAAATTATTATTCCTTCCCAAATTAGGACTGACTCTTCTCTTATGCAATTCACTTTTATGGAAACTGATAGCTGAGGAAGAATGAGAAATAATTAAAGGGGCCAAAATTATTGCCATCGGTAAAAAAACTGAACATGTGCTCCATGCCCCACTCCACCCCAAGGGAACCTTCCCGTCTCACCGACCATGCCTTGATGAATACATAATAAATAGAGAGGTTGCCAATAGGCCTTTGTGTGGCCCCAGGTTGACTGAACCCTGTTAGCCTCTGCCTGCATCCAGGCCCCTCACTGAGTTTCACGGGTCCTTAGGCTCCTTGCTGGGCCTCACTCCATAACTGTACCACTGGAGAGCACCTCAAACCTCAAGGATTAATCGCGTGGCTCCAAATCCTTCCCTAAACCATGCCCCATGCCTTGTAGGTATTACAATTACGTTTTTCCCTCTGTTAGGGCTTTGGCCTCTGTTTCCTTTACTATACCTAGGCCTTCTAGCCAAGGCCCACCATATCAGACCTGGCTTTGAGGCCCTAGCTCTCATTTGTCCCTTCTGGTCACTGTGCCTCCAGGCCTCTGTCTGCCAGGCCCCAACCCCTGTGTGGATGTGCCCCTCTGGTGCTGGGCCCTGTCCCTTTTTTCCTTTATAGCCTTGCACTGCACCCCTCCCTAGGCTAAACAACAGCTCAGACATTGAGCCTGCCCCTGGCAAGGCTCAAGGCAATCATGTGCCCCTCAGAAACTAATGGGACCTCCATAACTGCCCCTTATAGTTCCAACCCAAACCGCTGGTTTAAACACAACATAAATACAGGATATAACATAAATAACAACAGTGGAAGCAGCCCTCTGCCCATTTGTAATGCTCCTAGTTATGTGGTCAAGAGCTTTGGTAGATACCCGGGTTGGTAGGACTCCTCTCGACTTGCCTTCCATGACTGATGGAAAGAATTCAAAGGAAGGTTCTGTTGTGAAAATAGAGAGGTCCCACTCAGGGTACTCACGGTTTCCAGGAGCAGTTGACCTTGGGGCTCCACCTCCCCTGCACACTAGCCACATGCCAACCGTCATTGTTGAGGCATCTTGTTCAGATGTGGTGTTCCAGAACTGGTCCTAGTTTTAGATGACTAACAGAGATTCTACCTGGCCCTTTTAGCATAGATCCCTGAATGTGAGGCTACTCCTTCCCATAGGCCTGGCATAAGGACCACATCAGTCTGTGTCTTCTCGACCCCATGGATGATCTTCACAATGGACAATCAAGAAGCAACAATGGACATCACAAACATAAACAAAAAAAGCCCCCTCCACTCTGGTGGAGTTGTTACTCTGAACCTAATACTTCTCTGAGGATATAGAGATCTCTCCCCAGCTCATTAATATTGCTGCTCAGGAAGTGTGCCTGGACTCAATGCCCTGTTGATGGAGTCTGCTCCTCTCCAAAACAGTTGAGCCTACCCAGCTGTGGCAATTCACTGTCTTGATGCTCTGAGACTGCTAGACTACCTTGCCAGCCTAAGTCACAGATTTATATATACCCAGGGCCCTGCCAACTTCTGACCAGCTGACTCCCTGCCTGTGTCTGCTAATTGCTTAGTACCTTGTTGCCTCAGCAACCAGCAGCTGCTGTGCTCTGCCTAGCCTGCAGAGCTCCCTGGATGGGCTGCCTTCATTTTAAAGTAACAGCTCTCTGTTACAGTATGCAAGCAACTTTTAAAGTCTGTGTAAATGGAGAATTAACAAAGCTATAAACACAATGTAAGAGCATACTTTAGAATTATCCTTTTTTCTAGAAAGATCTTGGTTATAGTTTTATTGATATGTTTTAATGTTAGTGCATCCTGCATGTTCTTACTGGAAAGATATAAGTAGGAACTGAAAATGGTTTCCTCATTTGGAAATATTAACTGCTGCTAATGAAAAAAATTTTCATGAAAAATTATCTTTATTCCAAATTTTCAGCAATAAATGTTTATTTGTAGTATAAATGAAAAAAGCATGCCTTGATAGTCTTATTTAATAGGATGCTATTTATAGATAAAGAAATGCTTCTGGTGAGTTATGAATGCTTTCTAGCTTCTTAATAAATGGACAATTCTAGCTATTGGTTATGCATGCAATTATACTGCCTCATGTATCGCCACTGACTGGGCTTCAGAGTGTGTCAAACTTCAATTACAGGTAGGAACAACAATTAGTTAAATGGTCAATGAGATATTCCAGTTCTTTTCATAAAGACAGGTCTCTTCATACAGTAACTACTTATACAGTAATAATCTGTTTGAAAAAAGTCAAACAGAAGTTATTTATATCATAACTGAAAAACCACGATAAACTAAATCATTGATATCCAAATCATGATAAACAAAGCAATGACTTCTGTAAAATTAAACAAGTATGTTTAAATTATATACCATTTTTATATAGTAAATCTTCCAGTGAGTTGTTTAAATTACTGTATCTTCTCTTCTACCAGAGTCTCTCTTTGATCCTAGATAAGCTTTGTAGAATAAATGCACATTTTCAAGGGGATGAATTTTATGGCAAATAGTCACTGTCAAATGATTAATCGATCACATATGTCACCTAGGCTCAGTGCTTGATTACTAACATTCTAGTGCAGGCAGAAGAGAAGTTAAGGCCAATGTCTGTTCTCTACATATTTTTCCATCAGGTCTATACTGAAACTCTGTTTTACTACATAAGCAAATTTGTCTCTGTCATGTATGCGGAGGGGATTTTGCCCATAGAAACTTATGGCAGAGAAAATCCTATCTAATTCTTGGCCTGAGACATACAGAAGTCCTTGTTTGATTAAGGTCAGTAAATAGCAGCCAGTATATATTTGCATTGGATAGGATCTATGCTTAGCTTTTGTAAACATCACTATGTGTATCCCATTGTATGCTTCATTTTTTTTAATGTTTTTTTAAAACCTAGTTTTAGAAGTAGCAACATTTAGTAGCTTGCCTCCTACCTTGTCCCCCACTCCCAGAGCTGCAAGAATTAGAATGAATAGTTTGCTTTTTCATGGTTTCATGTGAAAGCAGATACTAAGAAGTCATTCCATTTTTATAATTAATTTTGGGTTCCTAAATGAAAGTTAAGTACTTTTAGCATATTAAGGAGAATCTAATTTATTTCACTGAGAATATTTAGTAATGTTAGGCCACATTCCTGGAAATTATACTGCTTGAACTCCACTGAAGTCAACAAAAACACTGGTTTTAAAAGTGCTCTTAAGAAGGAAGTTTTGAACAGTCTGGGTGCATCTACATGTGCGCATTTACTGAGTAGTAACTGAAAATTACTGCGCAGTACAGGCATGCATCCACGTGTGCACACACATAGCGGGCAGCAACTATGGTGGCTTACACTGCCTTGGCCTTAAATTTGATACCTGCATGATGCAGATAGCAAATTTACTCCCAAGTAGTTACTGCACAGTAATGCATGTGTAGACACCTTACTGTGCATTAACACCAGAGCTTCCTGGCTGGGTCTGCCCAGCTACTAGGGAAGCAGCCAGGGCCCAGCCTCAGGGCCCAGCTCTAGGGCTTCTTCCTGGCCCCCTTCTTGCTGTGCGTCTGGGCTGCTCTCTGGCAGTCCCTAGTTGCAGCCATTTTGTGCCTTGGGGGCACACTCCAGAGAGCCAGCAGGAGCTGCTTGCAACTGCAAAACCTCAGCAGGCCCCATGTTCCCCTCTGGACAGCTCACTGGCTGTGTTTGCTGGGTCTGTCCTGCTCCAGACCCTGTCTAGTCACTACAATTTGCTGCACCCCTTGCCCATCTCTGTGATCCCAACAGAGCTGCTGGCCATGCTGGCTGTTTCATCAGGGCCAGCACCTGTTTCCCACTGCTGCTTACCCCCCACTTCTCTCTCTTTGTGGGTCTGTGATATAGCACCTCAGCCATGCAGCTGTGACCCCCTGGCCATGCCCTTGTTGGGGTGCTTCTCCCAGCCCTCCAGAGCCAGCATCACAAGGCCAGATGGGCAAGGCCCCAGACAGTCAGTGTGGGGCATGACATCCTTCTCCTCCCCCATGTCCAGCCCCAGCCTGACCCCATCAATGTAAGTCCACCTGTCTGGAGCTCCCGGGGCCCAAACTGGACTTGGGAGGATGTGTGCCCTTGTGGCACTGTGGGGTTAGGAGGATGTCTTGAGGCAGTTCACCCAGGGTGGGCACTTGAATGCCCATGTTGATGAAGTCCTGGCAGCTGGGATATGTGTTTATTAAGGTCAAGGACCTGCAGGCCCAATGGGTGGCTAAGAACGGCCACAATCATGGGCCCAATGATGCCTTCAGGACCTTGCCTTTCATGCAGGAGCTGACCTGAGGTCTGGTGCCTTAGGACCCACACCCATACCCACCCTGACACCTCTGGTCATGTTGCTGAAGGAGGGGACCTTGGCCCTTTGGTGCCCTGCCTCGCACTCCTTCCCAGCTGCTGCATCCACTGGCAGCCCTAGAGACCCTGGCCAGTAGCTGCCTTAGCCTCAGTTCTGCCTTGTAGCTGCCCACAAGGAGTATCTGGCCATGCCACCTCCAGCTGCCAGCAGCATCAGCTTCTTCCTAGGGTGAGGGGTGTGGAGCCTGGCTGGGTGATGGCTTCCAGCCCACCAGACACCATGGACACCGGGGGCAAGCTGGATACCACCTGGCATGGACAGCCCCATGTCAAGCCACCAGCCTCACCAGTCTTACCTGTGGTAAGTCCTGCACTGGGGGTTGGGTTCTCCCAGCCCCAGTCCCCACCCTGATCCCTGCTTCTGCCTCCAGGCCAAGCCCTGGCCCTGGTTCCCTCTGTTTGTGGCCGGCCCACACTCCTCTGCCCCAGGTTCCAGTCCACAGTACACAGAGAGGCAGGATAAAGGCCAGACCTTTATCGAGCAGCCCATGCTCCCATGGCTGGGTGGGCATGGGCCTCTCATGCACCAAGAAAGGCACTGATCCAGGAGACACTCTGCTCCTTGACATACAGGGGCAGGAACATGTAGCACTGCAACAGATAACTCTCCAGGTAGTGGCAGTGGTTGTGGGACAAGCCAGGCTTGCCCCCGCACTGTTGTAGCTTAGGGTCCCAATCCAGGAACACAGGTGTGCCTAGGGCACCAGCACGATCAGTGGCAACAGGATATAGTGACCCAGGCAGCCCTCTGCTTGCACAAAAAGTCCATCGTGCACCACCTACAGCACACTCAGGAGAAGCACACTCAGGGCATGGTGGTGGCATAGCAGGGGGCTGGCCCTGGGGTGCCTGCCCAGAAAAGCTCCCAAAATGGAGGGCAGGGGAGTGGTCAGCCTTTCACCCCAGTTGTTTGGGCACCCCATGCTCCTTGAGCCTGGGTGCTGGATGGCAGTGCAGCAGAGTGGTCGGCCTGCGAGCAGTGGTGGGGAGGGGCTGGGCTGGAGCCATGGCAGCAGGTGCTGCCAGCAGCCTGGCTTGGCCTGGCCTGCCCTGTGAAGGGGACAGGGGAGACAAGTGCCCTGTGGCCAGCCTCCAGGGAGCAAGCGGGGATGGGGGACTTGGGCAGCTCCCACCTGGGCTCAGGTAACCACAGTTGGTCTACCTACAATCTGAGACCAAGCAGCACAGGGCCGCTGGTACAGATCATCTTATCTCTCAGCTGTGGCAAACTCTCATGGAAGTCTTCTGTCCCTTGCCTCTGCCAACATCTGGACATAGGGGAGAGGCTGCAGGGGCTCGCAGGACCTCTGCTGCAGGCTCACTACCACCCACCACTGGAGCTGCCCGGAGGTGCCAGATGCACCAGTGAATGGTACCCACCTGGTCCGGTGGCTGGTGGTTGCAGTGGAGGGCTGGTTGGTGGACTAGTGGGCATGGCAGGTGGAGGACCTTGCTGGTGGTCCTGGAGCGGCGGTGTGTAGAGCTGCTTTAGTAGCAGCTGGCCTCTCAGAGCTGCCCAGCAGAGGCTGTGCCCATGCCCTCCTGCACCTGACTCCTCACCCTGGACCTACAGGGCCCCTGGGTCTTGCCCACCACTCTGCAACAGGCCCCTGAAAGCACCCTCAAGCAGGTGCTGCAGCGCCTGCTGGCCGTAGGTATCCCAGGCCTTCACCATCGCCCCTGGACCCACAGGGGAACTGTCTGTAGCCAGAGTGCTGGCCATCTGCTGATGAGTTCTCTGCCCTGAATGGCCCACCCCTCAGCCCCTCACAGATGGACTTGGGGATGGGGGTCAGACATGTAAAGTGTCTGTGAAGTTTGGGGAATGAGGATTTTTTTGTTAGTGAGTGGGGAAGGTGATGAGGGGCACTGTGTTGGGGGGGAAGTGGGAAAGGTCTGTGTTTGTTGAAAGGGAAGGGAGAAGGGATGTGACGGTTTGTTGTACTAATAAAGTTTGTATGTTTTTTCCTATGTATGTGTCCTGTAGTGGTGCTGGGGGTGATCAAGGGGTTGGGGATGTATGGGTGGTGGGGCAGGTGGGCTGAAGTAGGGAGTGCAGGAGGAGGAGGTCAGCCAGAGCCTCCCATAACTGGTGCCCTGGGCCTGGCTGGTGGGTGCATGGCTGCTCTGGGGACTGGGTATGGGGGGCCTGGTGGGGCCAGCAGTGCCAGTACCATGGCCAGCGGCATTGCAGGTTGCTGGGTACTGCTGGCAGAGACAAGGGCTGGAGCAGCCATGGTGTGCAGGGGGGGCAAGCTGGGAGATGCTGCATGCTGCCCCTGTGCTAGGCACACAGTCCTCAGGTAGGGGAGGGACTGGGCAGGGATCAGAGGATAGGGGTGTGCTTTTAAGATAGATGCCAAGTGCTGGTAGCTGCCTCTGGCCTCAGCATGACCGCCAAGTGCAGGCAACCATGTAACTGGAGGCTGGAGTTCCTCCCTGTGGCCACAGAAGCACATGATAGGCTGCTCTGACTTGAGACTAAATCTAGTCTCAGGTTGCCTGCATATGTAGATTCTGGTCCTATTCCCCCTTACTGCACAGTAAGTTACTGTGAAGTAAATGTAACGTGTAGACACACCCACTGATGAAATGTGACAGTATTAGAAATCAGGAATAGCTTGGTGGGGCTGGTAAGGTTCTAATGATTACTTGGATTTGGATTCTAATTTTGGTTGTTGTTTGTTTCAGCTGAGCAGAGAAAAATACAACTAATATTTCATAAAGATTGCATCACATATGGTAAGCCTAACTCATACTAGGCAGCATTTTAATCCATAGGTAAACCCATTTATATCAACTGGACTGTTCAAGGTGAGCAAGTTTGTCTGCTTTGTGTGCTATGGGAAGATAACCAGACAAGGTGTCAGAGTTAATCAGAACTCCTCTTTGCATTCTTATCTTAAGAACTGAGACCTTGGATCCATGAAACAAATAGTAGAGCATTCCAGGAGATAGTAATTTTCCTCTGCTATGACCCAATAGCAAAGGACTAACCCTTGCATCTAAGGAGGAAACATCATGGAAGAGACTTCAAGCGTTTCTCCAAGGCAAAACACCTCTTTGTAGGTTAGAACAGCCTACACCTCTGTCTCAAAATTATCCAGTCAGAATAGTGATGGCAGGATCAAGACTAGCAACTATTCAGGAGTAGCCACTTGCAGTTGATGGTATCACAGTGCTTCCTTTCTATGTGACAGGGAGCATATAAGAGCCTGCTTGTCTATGGCACCTGTGGATGGAAGCAGACAGACAACTCATACACCAAAATAATGTATACTGGTACAGTTTTACTACTGCCTAGGGTAGCTTTATCTGAGGCACCTATATCAGTGTAGGTATCTGTCCTCCATCCCCTCCATCCCCTCCTTGTCTAAATCAGTATAATGATGGGTGGATCCAGAGGGGCTGCAGTAGTGCAGTCACTCCCTTTCAAACCATGCTGTGGAAGCAGCAGCTGGGCTCTTGTTAAATCCTTGAATCAGGAAAGAATCATCTCCTCTCTTCTGTTCTGTGCTCAGTGGTACATCCCCTCCTCTTTCCACCCATTCCCCTACTACCTCTACCTGCTGCTGCCATTGTCCCAACTATCTTCAGTTGCCCCAGAGGTGGAAGGAGCTCCAGAAGCTATCCTGTCTCATTACAATCTGTCTGTGCAGGTAACTGAGCTGAACCTAGGACAGCAGCAGTAGCAGGCTGGTTCCCCCTCCCTGTCTAATCGCTCTGTGTGTTTCCTGCCAGTCTGGAACCAGGTTTGGGGTGGGGGAAAGGATAGGACCTGCCCAGCTCCCTGTGAAGCCTGGCTGAAGTGGGGCAGAAGTAGCTCTAGAGTTCTTTCACCTCCAAGGGAGCTGGAAACAGCAGGGGTGGTGGCAATGGTGAGGAAGAAATGGGAAGGATGGGGAGGTGCTGCTGAGCATGGAGGGAATGGGAGGGGTTGTGAAGATTTGGGGGTAGGGGGGAGAATCTTACCTTAATCAGGATCTTAAGTCTCTGGCTGCTGCTCCAGTGTTGTGGTCTGCCCATCCTGGTGCGGGAGGGGAAGAGGAGCTGGAAGTGGAGGTGCAG
>JAGPOW010000261.1:85350565-85383542 GCA_030014935.1 Caiman crocodilus | reverse complement strand
GGTGCAGTCCCTGGTTATGCACCCCTTTTACAAAATCCTGGATCCACCCATGAGTGTGTATTTTATTTCCAAGCCTTAAGAGGACTATGGGGGTTACCTCTCTGTAACATATGGTTCGGTCAACTCTGGGTGAAATAAAAATGCTTCTTTCTTGGTATCATAACTCTGGCATTTAGTGGCAACTGCACAGGTAATAGTAACACTAAGAATGTCACTCAGTCTATTCAGTGGGAGTTTTAGATTAGGCATGCACTTCTTAAGGCTTCCTCTGAGGGGAAAAGATCCGGAATTACAAGTTTTTATAAATCAAAACTGACATATTTCAGTCCTGAAAGAGTAACTGGAGAGTATTGACAGAGGTAGTTAGCCATATTATGATAAGATCAAGCTATGTGCAAACTTATTAGGCATTATAAACATAAAGTCATGCCTTATATTCAAAGCATGCATGAAAGAGAAGAATTTGGATGAGAACTGAAGTCAGGGTAATGGATTACTTCACAAAACATAGATTTAATGTTAAGGAAAGGTATTTTGACAATATATATTTTTTTCTCATGTAAGAATAAAAAAGCACTAGTTATACAAAATGTAAGAATTTGTTAAATTGAAGTAGCCTCAGTAATGGCTTATAGTACATAGATTTTAGTCAATGGTTTTATAAAATTATTTTAAATTGTTCCACGGCTAATCTAATGGAATTATTCCATTTAACTTAATTTATTTTTATCAAACACATTTCCATAATGATATGGAGTTTTGCAAACCTAGTTATTAAATATATTTATTGACTCTATTCAAAAGCATAAATAAACATCTCTTTCTATTAAGTAGCTAGTATTTATAAACAATCAATTTAATAAAAGAATAAAACCAGGACTACAAGTAAGATTAAAAATAAATAAGAAATTGGGTAAAAATAGCTAGAATTTTTCACACATTTATAAGGAAATGATATTTTTATTCTGTTTCCTTATACTGGTGTGGAGTTACTATTTAAAATATTGTAATAAATAGAGCCAATTTAAATTAGGTTTATCCCTAGTAGAGTGCTATGTAAAGAAATTACAAGATAATCAGATTTCCAGTAAAAAAAATAGGTACACAAAATACACATTTTTCTAACAAACTAGAGGGCAATACTGACAGCCTGAGCTTATAGAGGGAAAAGAAAATGAACCAGCAAATCTCTTGAGGACTGAAAGAATTCAGTGCTAATCGCTATGAAGAGTAAAACTTTTTCTCACAGAGGAAAATATCAGCAAATAATTACAATATTTTAAACACTGGTATTAAGAAATAATTGCAAGATGCAGAAGAATATTACAAAGCATCTTCAAATCTCTCCAGTATGTCCCACTTCAATGACTAATTGTCTGATTTCAGAAAATTAATACTAATATAAATTATTCCCCTACATGATATTATTTATAACTACTTCTTATTTCTTAGCACTTACACTGTTTTAACAGTTTTATATTTAAGTTCTCTACATCCCTCTCCTTAGTCCTTCAGTGGTTCTGCTCATTTTATTTTAAAATAAACCACTCAAGACTTTTTTTGGTGATCGTGCATCTACTCTAGTTATCCTACCTAGCACAGTACCGCATCATTCTATTAACATATGTACGGTCCCTAGAAAATAGTTTAGGCTTTAGTACTGTTACTAAGCTGATTACATGTAGCTGCTTACACTTTACCCTCTCCTTTCTAAACAGTGAAATTTTCAATATTTGGGCAATAGGGAACTGGCTGACACATAATGCAAATAAGGTGGCCATAATGCTATTTGGCTGAGATCATAAAAAGCCCCTGTGACTGGAATAAACCTATTTTTCATTACTATGTCCTGAAAATGGGTTACTTCTGGATCTGTATTTTCTCTTGAAATCATATAGCCAGTATTACTGCACTCAAAGACCTTCCAGTCTTCCTTTGCATCTAGCTTTACAAGAAATTGTAAGATTTACTTTTTTATATGAACATGCCACCCAATGCAATAATGCATTCAGAAATTCTGGATTAGATATCTTCAATAGAAGATGTATGAGGTTAACATGGAAGAGTTTGTAGAACTTCAGTTGCTGTAGCTGGGGGTTTTCAAGAGAGACTCAGTGGAACTAGGTGTCCATCTCACATTGAAAGTAAATAGGAATTATCACCTAATTCTTTTAGGGTCAAATGAAAATCTCAACCAGCACAGCTAACCATTGTTTTCAGGCTAGATATAGCTCAAAGCGGACAAAATGGTCCCTGGCTTAATCAATTCACAATCTAAACAAGCAGACAATCTATTATCTAAAATTCTGCTGTATTAACTACTATTCTACTATATGAACTCAAAATATCTTAATCAAGAGTCTTTGTTTGTGCTCTTTACTTGTGCATTATTCAAGCAAAACATATCTGGCTATACAGTATTTTGGTCCTAGTTGAGTTAAGGGGTGGGGAGGGGGAATGAAGTTGTCAAACTGGTCCCCTTACAGCCTGAATATTTAAGCCTAAACCCTGAAATGCAGTCAGATGCTTTAATTGTATTAGCAATTATTATGCAATAGCACTGGCATTTAAGTGGTTGCATTATAAAATGACATAAATTCTACATTTATTTCCTGAACTACTTTACATTGTTTTACTTTATTCCTACTGAGAAAATATTTTTAATGGTGGCATTAAATACCCATAGACAAAAGTCCCCTGCCTTGTGATTCTTGTTTTAATTTAATGAAGTGCTCATAGAAGCAGTTATAGCTGCTAACCCCCAGATGTATGTTTATGAAGATCAGTAGTTTAGCAACATGATTATATTTTTAAATGACTTCTTTATTCTTTTGCCCTCTCTTTCTTTCTCTGGAGCAAAGGGCTTCATTACCATTATTAGCTGGTCTGTAGGGGGTGTTAACTTGAAAATTTTCTTCACTATGTCTAGTAATTAGCTATGAGTTTGGTAGACTTTAAATGTATTGTATATTCCACAAGCAAGCAGTTCTTTTACCACACTAAGGGATATGTTTGTGTGTATGCTTGAAGGAAGGAAAGAAGCAAGT
The DNA here is from genome assembly GCA_030014935.1 of Caiman crocodilus. Lineage (NCBI taxonomy): Eukaryota > Metazoa > Chordata > Crocodylia > Alligatoridae > Caiman > Caiman crocodilus. Next base: position 85,380,495 of record JAGPOW010000261.1, on the reverse strand, counting down.
GGAAAGATGACTGAATTATACCAGTGGATGTGCCATATTTACACAATTCTCAGCATTTATGATGGAAAAGAAGAGAAAGGCATGACTGACTTCTGCTCTAGCTGTTCATGGGATGACAAATCTTTATGAAGCAAAGGCATTACACCTCCAGCAAGGGTGGTTGACTGCCAAGCATAAAACCCAGAAAATCCCAGATCACTCAAGTGAGAATCTTTAATCAACTCTCACTGAAATCAGTGGAAGTTTAGAAGGCTCAACACTGGAAAAGAAGCTATGATTGTCTTGCAGGATGGGACACAAACTGTTAGTTTTATAGCCATCCAATCAATGCCTTTTGTTTAAAAATATTAATAGCTCTAGATTCCAACATCTTACATAGAAGTTGGCCTTATCATCCATAAAACATCATAATTCTTATCTTGTGTGTTCCTTCCCAGCTTGTTTAAACTATATTCCTTTCAGATTTTTATCATTTGTCCAAAATACGCTACAAGCATCAAGCTCAATTTTATAGAACTTGTAGTTTAAAATATGTCTCTTCATGAGAAAGAAATTGTCTCAGCTTTATCAACTGGGAATCAGAACTGGACACCATAAGAGAGATTCTATTTCACTCAGTGGGCATCTAAGGAGACTGAGGCACCAAAGTGTGATTTGATTTCACCCTGTTCAAGTCCCTGAAAATCAATTAATTTTTTTGATGCTTTTGTAATATATTTGGTGTGTCTACATGTGCAATGAATATGCCTTAAGATTACTGTGCCTTAAAATAAGCCACAATAATCTGTGCATGGGAATGCATCTACGTGTGCACCTGCATCAGGAGCAAATTTGCTGCCAACGGGAGCAGTTGAGTTCACAGGTGGTCCTGCTCCCCCTGCCCTGCCCTGCTCCAATGCAGTAGCTATCTTTCCTTGTTGTCATCCCTGGGCTGACAGGGAGCATGGGGGTCATGCCTGGGATCCAAAGAGGGGACTCTGGGGAGCTTGAGATTGCAGCCCAGCTTGGCAGCACTGGCTTGGGGCGATACCCCATGACTGAGCAGCAGCAGAACCCTGAGCTCTCCCTTTGCTTTGCTTGCTAAGGAGGCATAGGTGGGGAGTGAATATTGCTGTGACTGGGTGACTGGGGTATATGCTGTGTAGGCACTGACAGGGCTGAGGGGACAGGGAAGCTCTCTGTCCCTGGCCCAATGCTGCAAGGACAGAGAACGTCACCATTCTGCTGCTGCACAGCTCCCAGCTCCTGTGGGGAGCCAGAAGCTGCCATCTCTTCAGCAAGGAAAGCAAGAGGTGAACTCAGGGCATTGCTGCCACTCAGCTATGGGGAATCACCCAAGTCAGCACTGACAAGCTGGGCTGTGATCCCAAGCTATGCACTGGAGCCAGAGATTGCTCCCCCCACCTCCACTCACTGTGGCCCCCTGTTGCCTAGGCTGACCAGGAGCAAATTGCTTCTGGTCAGCATCTACACTTGTGCTACTGCACCACAGCTAATGTGCCGTTAATCTAGTACATATATTAGTTAGTACTAGCAAATGGTGCATTAGCCTAATTTACTGCAAAGTAAATCCCGCACATATATAGATGCTGATGTTTTACTGCATGTTAGATTAGTCTAACGGGCAGTAAAGCATCTCATGTATATGTGCCCATTGTCAGCTTGCCCTTAACACTGAGTAACAAAACAGCAGCAAAGAAGAGCAGGAGGATTCACTCAACATTTTCATTAACAGTTTTTCAGGGTTTTAAGAAAGTTGAAATAGAATTACATATCTAAGTCAGCACATGCAATAAAAAGGTGGAGTAAAATCTGGATCAATGGGTCAGACTCTTACTGAAGAACTGACCCTACATTTATAAAACCCAAGTAATAGCATTTGGAAACATTGTGGTATCCTAGTAGATAGATAGACATATATATATAAAAATTACTAACGCCAAATTTTAGGTTCCTTTACTGCTATTCATAATGGATCATGAATTGAAGTGCTAGATTTATCATCACACTAGGTCTTTTTCTTCCACTGTGAGAACATCTACACATGCATTAATGCCCTGTAGTTACTGCACATTTAGTTTAATACTTCCTTAATGAAGTACTAAATGAATGCACAGTAACTAGCAGTAGCACTGGTGCATGGTTTTTTGTGATGTTTACTGTGCAGTAGCCTAACACAGACCAGTAAGTTATTAGCATGAGTTTTGACCAGTACAGTACTGTGCAGTGTTATTAGACTACCGCGTAGTAAGCGTCTTGTGTAGATATGCCCTGCATGAAGTAAACAAATGTAATTTAAACTATATTTAACTTGAGGAGTATTTTGATTTAAATTACTTTATATATTTAGACACATTAAATGTCTCTTAACAATGTCTGACTGGCAATGTATGTTGTCACGATCATTCTGAAACAGATACAGTCCTCACAGTATTAACAACTCCCTTCCTTTTGGGGGCATTTACAAGTTCAGTTTAGGATCATTCGTCAAGTGCATAATGATAATATTCCAATTAACCTAAAAGGGAATAGGGGTAGTTCATTCCAGATAACTATTGCTATTTTAAAATTATTAAAAAATGTATTAGTTCCAGCATAAGATGTTCTCAAGCACCATTCCTTAAATGTATAGGTCTTTAATTCCAGCCAAATGATTTCCATCTCCTTAACATTTCTTGTCCATTTTATTTTATTATCTCTCCTATATTTAAGAAAGTGATGATATAATAATTAGGGCCTTGCCGAATTCACAGTGGAAGTGGGCTATGCACTGCAGCTCCTTTAATCTTGCAGGTGCCCCGTGCCACTGATTGGTGGAGGGGCCATGTTTGCAGCTTGCTCCTGATCAGCAGGAAGCAAAAACTGCTGTTTTAAATGTGGCTTTTTTGCTTCCCTGCTGATCAGGAGCGAGCTGCAAGCTGGGACCCTCCACCAATCAGCAGTGGGTTAGGGGGCACATGAGGGAACCTGCAAGATTAAAGGAGCTGCAATGCAGCCCACTTCTGCTGTGAATTTGGTAGGGCTCTAACAACAATCCGCCACGTGTACATTTCTTTAAAGCTTTCTTAAAATCCAGATATGTTAAGTCTATTGGTTTCTTCTTTTACTTAGGACAACAGTTATTTCATTAAATAATCTGAAATGAGATATATTTCAGAAATGTACAGTGACTCATCCCTATTAAATTGTTCTTTACCAAACTGTATGCATCTTTACATCATCAAAAAATAGCCTCTCAAAAATGTTGCTAACATGAAGCCAGGTTTTGCCACACTTTCTCAGGCAGTTGAGCTGTTCCAGGCCCAGAGGAACTGTTTGGAGTAAATTATTATTCTACTTGAAGAAAGATGGCAGAATCTGTCTCATAGGTCTTATTCTTCATATAGTGTTAATGATAACTGCTTTTGAACATGATCTATTTAGGTATTTCTAGCTTGTTTTACTTCTCAATTGTGCTTTACATTTGTGTTCCATTTCTTATTTAGTGCTCAGTGGAAAACTCTAGCTTTATAAATCTAGTTCCATTAGTCTTCATCTGTAAGCATCAGGTGCTGGACATGTTTATACATTAATCTAAGGAAACAATTTTATGAAGCAGTGAAAACAAAAGAGTGACTATAAAAAGATGATTGAAATTCCATGGAATAGTAAATTTATTATCTTTGAAAAGCAGAACATTTGCCCATTTTTAAAATGCTGTTGACCTCAACATATAACTGTCATAAGCAGGCTTGCTCTTAAAGGATGCTCTTTCATTACCTTTTTTCCTTGTCTCATTTACCATGCATTTTTGTATGACTTTCCTGAGACATGTTGTCCAAGATGGTAAACATACCTGCAAAATTAATGCAAGACTTAATAATCACAATTACTGAAAATGATTTGTCCTGGTTGTACTGTACTTGATTCTTTCTCTATTGTAGTTATTAAGCTAAGGATCCTCTCCTTTTAATACAGCCACATTTCATGTAGGTGAGAAAATTTGGAACATGGTGTTGTCAGAGACAGTAGTGAGTTAGACTACAATAGTCTTCAAGAAAATGGATATAAAAGGTAACAAGTAACAGAGGTATCAGGAGAACAAATCAGAGAAAGGGTCAGTGGTGTGCAGTCCTGATTGGCTCAGGAGCTACATGAGCAGTCAGTGTTAACCAAAGAGCCACAGTGTAGGTTTACCTAGGTGAGCAATAGCAAACATACGCCACTTGTAAAGGAACAAAACCCTCTATTGACAGTACATTAGTTAATATGTACACAGAGTATTAATGCATGTATTTCAGGAAAGATATACCCAATGTGTGAAGTGCAGAGATGTTTATACACAGTGAGGTACAGAAAAGCCAATATTTGGCCATGGACAAGCATGCTTTTGAAGCACTCCAAATTTCCTCTCCAGTCTGGAGCACTTTGAATTTGGAAAGCTTCAAGGCCATAGAAATATGTAACCATCCCCCACATTTTTCTGACACAGTGCTTCAAAATTACTGTAACAGCAGTGGTGGTGCTCTCCAGCTAGGGAGCACAATAAGGGTTGCTCAATTCTTTGGTATCCCCCAGTCTGCTGCTTCCCCCAGCCCTGTGGGAAGTAAAGGAGGGAAGGAGAATCAATGAGAGCACTCCTGTGTGCTTGGCTGGAGGCCAAGAGGCAGGCAAGGATCCTGCTCTCCAGCCACCCTCCTGAGGATACCCAAGTGCTCATTAGATGTCCACCCCGCTCTCTGCTTCCCATAGCTGGGGCAGGGAGACAGAGCACTATTTGATACTGAAGGACTGAGCAATGCCCTTTTGCATTGTGCTGGAGTGTACAAGATACTTCAAAAGGGAGCACTTCAAAGGTGTCCCTTATTTTCTGAAGATCATTTTTGAAGCGATTCGTCCATTTTTGAGATCCTGTTTTGGCCATGCACATCTGTATGCTTGTTGTTCAGAGCACTTCAAAGGTGTTTGGAGTTCTTCAAACAGTCCATCTGTTCATAGCACATTTGTCAGCCAGCACCACCTACTTCAGTTGGGTTTTTTTAATTAATACAGATTTTTAAAACAAAATGCACTCCTTGGATACCATCATTAACTCAATGAAATGAACATTAAAAAAAATCAGTTTTCTAAGCACTTCTTTCTTGCTTAACTTTTTGCAGTTTAAAGATTGTTTAAAGAATTTCAGTGTGCCAGAAGGCAGGTTATGATACAGACAGTCTGCTTCTGGACCATTTCATTGTTCATGGAAAGTTTCTCAGATGATATATTCCGTGATGATAACATTATGAAATAAATGACAGATAGAAAATGTAATGAGTGTTAACAGGTGTGACAGGCTATGAATGAGATTATGAAGGTCATTGAAGTCTTCATACTACACAATTATGTATTTTATCTAACTATGTATGTTTGTGTATACCTGTAATCCTGGCCTAGTTGCACTATCTGTGTACCCTGTCCCTACAGGTATTTATATTTAATTTAGTCCAGTGCAGGGGATAACCTTTTGGCTTGTGTGCCCAAAAGTAGGCCCACACCTTACCCAAGTGCCACTTTAATCTTTTTCTTTTGCCCAATCAGCTTCTTTGTTTTTTGGTCCCTGCCCTATGTTCCCTGCCCGATCTGTTGCTCTATTTTCTGCTCTCTGCTCTGCTACTGTGCTGCCTGCCCCCTCCGCAGTCTGCCACATATCACATGCAGAGGCTGCCCATGCCACCCTTGATTTAACCTATGTTCAAACTTCAGTTTCACACACTACCATATTTTCTCTTATTTATCCAACCTCCCTTTCTTTTTAAGATCAGATTGAAATCTCTTCCAGGATTATATTTCTATGTACATTCTCCCCTAAGTCATTCCTTCTTCTTCACTGCCGCTTTGATCCATTACAAACCTGCCTTCAGTGAACCACACATTTTCCTCTGCCTTCTGAACTGACAGACTATTAGGCTCCTAGTACCAGGTCAACAGCCTGTTCCTTATTTTAGTTAACAGGTCATCACTGAACTGCACATGAAATACCAATATTTGTGACCAAAAGATCCAAGCTGGGGCCCAGTGGAAAGTTTGGAGTTTCTTCCTAATAGTCAATAGGTTGACATTCCTACTAATAGGTCATTTGAAGGACTGCAGCTTCCAAAGCTTGTGCCAAAAACCATATAAAAGAAAGAGATAGCTACAGAAATATTTTATCCTAAAAATATACAGTTAATCAAATACAGCAAATGCAAGAAAAATAGCTTGGAACAGAACATATCTGGTCCAATATTTATTTTTAAATAAATACAATATTATATAAACTAAGTGTTAAGGTAATAATTAACTGAAAGGACTGCATTTCCATGAACTTCGTTTTTCACTAAATGGAACACAGTTGGTGAACCATGTCTGACAAATAAGACATTTTGAGAACTAAGTTGCAAAAGGTTAGTGTTTTGGGAGGAAGGCAGAATCCACTTGAGTCTCCCTTGACAAATGAGAAAGGCACACTATTTTTTTAAAGCTCAGTCTTCTAGTTGGACCAGATTAGTGTGTCGCACATTTTAAACATGTGTCCTGTATTTAGACAGAAATGTTTTACTGCCACAAATCCCAAGTGAATCATTTCTTCCAGTGCTACACCTAGTACTTCCATTCCCTGACCTTTTCCTCCTCCTCTGCTCCCCCTCAGACTCTTGGGAACCATTTATTCTTCCCCCAGTTGCTCCAATAGATATGTGCACTTGTACTTAACTGATGACAACTGCACAGGGAGGATAAGTTTCTGATATACCATTTACTGTAGAGAATGACCCTTGTCCATCCCTCGTAAAGCAAACGACTCAGTAAGAAATCTTTTATGTGTCTAATTTCTATGAGCCAATAAGAGAAAAGTGTAGTCATTACCAATTGTTTGAGCAGCACTTTATGCTTATAAAGAACTTGGTATAAATGCAGTATATAAAAATGAAAAAGCACTGCAGATAAGCTGCCATTTGGAAAGGAGAAGGAAAAAAAAATTATCCGTGCCCCCTCTCCCCCTTCCTCATTGGATTTTTCTACTTGTAAATTCATGTCAATAGCAAACAAACCCTCACAGTGCAATAAGCGCACAGATAACAGCTTTCAACCTCCTCCTATTCCCTCTCCACAGAAATGTATCAAGCAGATTCCCCTGAGCGTAACATGGCTTTATCACAGAGTGGTTTGTTAAAATGGGGCTCTGTTTGATGTTCAAAAGCAAACTCTTCGGCATTGGCATACACACCATTTGCAAAAGCCAGACGTTCCACTGGGCATGTAGATCCTTGCAAGAGCGGGGTCTTACGCAGGTGCAGGAAAACGCAGAACAGCCCCTTATGCCCATGTGGGGACTGATTACATGTTTACAAAAGAAAGCCGTGTGAAGTGTTTTTCACTGAAGTACAAGCAGCTGCCATTATCCAGTGTTCCCAGAACAAACCTGACAGACTGGCTCTGAAACAAAATATAATTTGCTTTTATCTTTCAGCCAAACATGTAGATTTGATAGAATAAAATAAAGAAAAAAAAATCAGTGTTAGAAACTCAAAGAATTGTGTGTTTAAAAAACAAAAAAACCCCAAACCATATTCCCTCTGCCATTGACACAGTTTGTGTTAGATTTCAATGAATAATAATCAGTTGTGATGTGTGCAAGAATTGCCTCTAACAGGTCCCTTCATGAAGCTTCTGTAGACACTATTCCTTCCATTCACTTGAGACAAAGCTCTTCTGCTGTTGTTGAAGCTTTAATAGCTCAGTCCAGGCCATAGCATAACAAATAGAGGCAACTATGCTGGCTAAAAGTTAGCAGTTTACATTTTGGAAGAAACATTTGGACTGAATACAACTAAAAGCTATGGGAGGCACTGGTTAAAGTGCAGTCAAAGGAGTTGCGGGAACCAGGAGGAACAGAGCCTAGCATATTGAAAACTGGCCCTGAAAAAGTATCATCAGGAAGTGTGGCTGATGCAAGGACAGAAAGGCCTTCCTTGAAGCTACTACTTCAATATTTTGGGTAATATAATAATGGGAAAATACCCAAGAAATGTTTTGCCTAATTGTGGTAGTGTTGAGGTGATGTTGTTGCCATGATAACAACATCCAGGAGACAAGTGTGAGGCAAGACTTTTTGTTAGGGATATCTCTTATTTGACTACTTGATGGTTGGCATAGACATAGGCAAGCTTTCAAGTACTACAGTGTCCTTCCTTAGACTTCTGAGACAGAAGCAGACATCTCTACATAACCTTCTGCCTAATTCTTGCAGCGATAAAATATTTAGAAAGTTCATGTTAACTACAACCTCCACTGCTGCCTCCATACCCCATGCCCTACAGGGAATAAACCCAGAGTGGTCTAGCTGCCAAGGACTGTAAAGAAAAATGCCCCAGAACCAGCAACATGACCTGAAGGATAGGAAAAGAATAGGTAAATGACTGAAAAAAAATGACAGAGAATAAATGTAGTATATATTTATCATGGATACCATAACTAGAAAAATCAAGCAGGCAGGAAGTAGTAAGAGTTACCATGGAGAGATGACTCAGCCAGCAGAAGAGTCTGGTTTGAGGATGACCTTGTTGTAGAAGTTAGTAGCAGAGGTCAGTTCTTTTGTCAAGGTTAATAAGAGGGTTAACATCTACCAATTCCATCCTTGAGGTATCCCAGGCCTGAAGTGCTAGTGCTTAGGAAAGGCATGAAGGTCACAAATTGTATAGGGAACTTTCAGCTTCAGTGAACACATCTTAAAGAGGAGAAGCCAGTGCAAGAAACAGTTGCTGCATGCAGAAGAAAGGGGGTGGGGAGGGAAGGATACTGAAAGTATGTCTGGAACCAAACAAAAACAGAACTAAGAGTGTCTCTACATTTTCAGCCTTAAAAAAGGGGCATTGAGCATTCCAACATGGCTACAGAGGCCATTTTACCCCAAGAAGCATTTAGCATTGGTTTGCTGTGGCTCACAAAGCTGAAATCGTCACACTGAAGATTCAAAGATGACTTAGGTGAAAACACAAAGATTCCTTTTTATTTCTGGTTGGAAATCTGGGGGAGCAGTCTTTCAGTGACACACCCATAAGAGGAAATTCTTTTTTAAAACTAAACAAGGAAAATAATCAGCTGTGCTGTTTCAGTTGAATCCCATCTCTACTGACTTCAGTGGGATTTTGCATAAGTGAGACAAGCAGGATTTAATCCTCCATCACATTTTATACTCCACTAAGTCACCATCTTTCGACATCACCCAAGAGAATCTGTGCTAACGCTGATGTCTTTAAGTCAATGCTGCTGTGTCAGATCAAATTATATTTTACAATGAATATCACTAAGTGAAGATTTCCTTCCATATGTTTGAGCATCAATATCATTTCTCAGATTTTAGAGAAAGCTTGCAGTGTGAAACACAGCGGGATTCTGGCACTCACCGTGGATGTTTAAGTTGTTGTTTCTATATAATCTGGACCATATTTTACCCTTATCCATGGACACAGCTATCATTTATTGCAGTTTATACAAAAATAAATGACAGATGTGTCTTGGGTGTTTCTCCAAGACACATCTGCCAACAATTACAACAGATTACTAATTAACAGCTAACCCCACAACAGCAAAATTCAGAAATCCCTCCATCACTCTGACCCTCTATTTAAAATATACTAATATAATATCTTCCAAAACCCCTCTGACATAATGTTGTGACACTATATCATAGCCCATTTTATTTCAGAATCACTTTACTCCTCACCCTGATTCACAATATCAGGATTGCTGTAATTGAGTCAGTCACTCCCAAATTCAAAAAGCTCTAGCAATTGAAGTAATCTATACCAGACCTTTCATACTGCTCAGAACTATATGGAATCATTTTCCTTCCTGGTAGTGATGGTCCTTCTTATGATCCTGATCTTAGTCACACAAGTAAATGAATGGCATTCACTTGCCAGTCAATCTTCTTCCTGCCTCCCCATTGATATTAAGAAAAGACCTACATTTGCATTCATGTGACGTTTATATGTAAAATGTGTTCAAAATTAAACTTTCCCCTTAAGAAATATACACAATCCTTCTACATAGCTTAGTTTTTAACTGCTGGAATTCCAGTTATTAAGCATTAATTTCATAAAACGTTAAAAGTTCTTCAGATGAATAAATCACATAGCTAACCATACATTGGCTTATAAAGCAATCTGTAATCTAACTTTAAGGGAAAAGGTTAAACATGTTTCCATGTGCACTATTGTTAAGTTTCATCTCTCACAGGAAGATATTTTGAATAGAGTTGCTACACCAGACATTCAGAAAGGAAATGAAGTACGGCATTCAGTCATTTTCCTTTTTTAGTTTCCATTATTGTGTTACAGTTAAGGTTTGTTTCTCTTGAGGCTATTAGCTGTAAATAAGCACCTGAGAGCACTTATGGCCATGAAGTTATTTTTGTTTTTTCCTCTAATCCTCAAAGATGTTTTAAATTTAAGATGCAAGTTATTGATGCCTCTTACAATCTAGTAACACTTAGCATCAAATTGTAAAGGTCATTCAGGCTAAGTACAGGCATTCAAGGAACCCACAGCGGAAGTGCTCTGACTTTCAAGCTTTACTCTAAGCACCCCTATTTAGGTCAGGAGGAAGCAGAACACACATTAGTCCTTGTACGGGGGGAGCTTAAAGCCTGCCTCACGGCCCGAGTGCAGCAGGTCATGGGAGCTCTCACATGCCTCCAAGCATGCCCCGTGGGCTCTCTGGGCTGCCAAAGACTCTGGAGAGGAGCCAAATGGTCAAGCCACCCTTTACTGGCTGGTGGGGTCATCACAGCCACCCATCTGGACCTGATAAGGCAGTAGCTCATCATGACCATGAGCCAGCAACTGGCCATCCCATGCATGCCCACCCAATATGCCCTATGCCTGCCAGGTGTGCTAGCATGTCCTGGATGCCTGGGTTGTGTGTGTATGTGTGTGATATCTGGGGTCTGTGTGTGTGTGGATGTATGTGTTCTGGATGATGGAGAGCAGGCACTATGCTCCTGGGACCCCTGATTTCACCATCAGTAATGTCATCACCCCACTAATCCTCACTGGAAAGCCAGCCTACTCTCTCCTGTCCTGGCTCATGCAGCCTTATAGAAGGCAGTAGGACCACTTCAACTACGGAGTGGGCCTGGCACCACTGCTCAGCATGGTAGAGAAGACAAGCTCCCACTGATGGGTGAAGTCCTGGCCCCACACTACAGCAGGCTGTTCAGATCTGTGAAGCCCTGGCCAACTGTCTCCTCACCCAAGTGGACTGGAAGCCCTTCCTTGATGTGTAGGGCCAGAGGGCATTGAGTGCCCATGCCCTGGTACTGGACCATGGGTCTCCTGCCACAAGCACCACTGCCTACAACCCAGGCTGCCTGGACACTGTTCTCTTTCCCCTTTCCCTCTGCAATGCCCCAGAGGGGCACACAGTGTGGTGCAAGGATATGTGGCACAAGGAGCAGCCATGCTTCAGTTTAAAATGTAGCTGCTGCCAAAATGTTTCCTATGTTTAATAAAGAAAACCTGTTGAACATTGCCTGTGTCTCAGCTTGGTCCTTCCTCCCAATTAACACAAAACAGAAAACCTTTGGTGGCAGCAGGGTGGGGTGTGGGGTTTGAGAATGGGATGACAGAACCTGGAAGGGGGTTTGGGGTCCAGGGGCACACTGCAGGGCCTGAACTCAACAAACATGAAATCTTAGAGGAGAGGCACAGAGTATGGGGCTTTTGACTTGGCACCCTTTCAGGGGTCCAGAGTCAAGACCATGGGTGACTAGTGCCTCCCGAGTCTGGGGGGGCACCAGATTGCCGACGGGGGGTGAAGGGGAGCAGCAGTCAATCACTGAGCCTAGCATTTCCTGGCGTGCGTGGACCTGCATGCACCCCCTATGTATATCGCCAATGATCAAGACCAAGGACTTCTCCATGTAGGAGCTGGACAGCTGTGTGATCCTGGACTCAATGTCTGTCTGACATCATCGCAGGAGGCATCATCGCAGCAGGCACTGAAGACTGCTGGCCCTCCCACATGGGATCCCCAGCCCCTTGGCCCACAAGGCCACATCTACCCCTTCAGGGACCACGGACTCACACCCCTTGCTGTTGCCTGAGGCTCATTTCAGGGAGCCAGCCTGAGCTGGTGGGCTGCTTATTCCAAGCAAAGTTGCCTTTCTACCCAGTAGTGGGACATGGGCCAGCAGTGGGGCCACAGGGAACAGGAGAGCTTCCCCCTGGGCCTCCCAGTAGGGGAGTGAATGAGATGGAGCTACTAGACTCTGCTGCTAGAAGATGCCTCAGCAACTGCTTGGCCTAGCAGGTTGTGGGGACACTCCCTGCCCCCTCCCCTTCTGAACAACCCCTTCAGGACTGGCCTGGACCTACTTGGGGTGCTTGCACCTATGGGGCAACCAGCAGTAGTCCAGGACCATGTGCATTAACTCCCTATCCTGGTGTTGCAAGTACCTCAGCTCTGCTTTGCCATGGGCTCTCTCCTCCAAACAGGGTGGCCATCTGGAGCCCTGGTTATGTGCCTCTGCTGCCCACGTGTAAGCAACCCCTGGACTGTTCATTTCCCCTGTACACAGCCCGAATTGGTACCACTGCCAGTTTCAAAGCCTCTGGTGACAGAAGTCTGCAGTGTGTGGTCTGAACTCAGAGGCTGTGACAGGAGCTTGTAACATCTCTTCTTCATTTTGCTGGAACCTCACATGCATACCTTTCGTTCACTCAGCAGGTGTTTGGCTGTCCATCCTGGACCAACCAATCTATCTACAGCAAGCTGGCCTTCTGTGCACAGATATGGAGCCTGAAGATAACAGGGAGGAGTTGCTTAGCTTTCAGGGGATGGGGTGAGGCAGGTCTTGGCCTGGGATGGGCCTGTGATTATGGGAGGGGACTTGGGGGTTGCTCTGAGGGGTCAATACAGTGAGTGCCTACACCATGAGAATCAGAATCAGCCAGCACCCCTTGGACCTCACCCACAGGTCAGATCAGAGAGGAGTGTAAAAGATGCTGTTGGGCATCTCACCAACCTGTCCAGGTGTGGAACCTGGGAGCCACCCTGGGAGTGAGAGCCATGGGGCCGACATAACGGTTCTCACTTGAGCGTCCTTCCATCACATATGTCCCTTTCCTAGATTGGGAGGGGGGGGGAGGTGAGATCAGGGAATTTTTTGACAAAGGGGGAATTTTTTCTCATTTCTGCAATGGTTGGCAGACATAGTGGTGTGGTATCTCTTGTCCCTGACCTGGGGGTGCTCTCTGCAAAAGCTGTGTTTACCCTTTTGACTGCTAAGCTCAATAAACATTATCAATACCTTTCCACAGTGCCTTGGGGAGAAGGGGAGCTGTTTATGCTCAAGTGCCTGAGGTATCTGCACGTAGGCTTGAATCTCCCATGAAGTGCAGCATGTCCCTGACAAAAAGCACGTTCAATTAGGCAGATTTATGATCCCATTAAATGGCACATGCTCTCTTAAGTGCTCAAGAGTGGATGTGTGGAGAGGGGGGGAGACTGGAGCCTTCACTGGACTCCAGGCTTCAGCAGGGGAAGGTGAGGGTAGGGATTCACCTGCCCCACATGCCCCATCATTCCTGCCCCCCCACCCCTCCTCTGGCCCTAACTCCTTTGTGGGTTTGAGAGAGGGCTATGGCCACAGGGGATTACCTGTGGAAGCTTCATCTCCTCCCACTGCCTCTTTCTTCCCTGTTATGCCACTTAGGGCTTTTACATTTCTCCCAGAGCCTTGGGCCCTCTCATGGTCACATGGAGCTAGGCGAACCTTACCATCATGGGTTACTCAGCATTCATGCACATTGCCTGACTCATCAGGAGAAGTGTTGGGAGAAGTAGTTGTGGGACCTGTGGGTTGTGCCAGCATAGTGGCAGCTTTGCTGGTACTGGGGGTCTGGTATGCAATCCATGACTCTGGAAGGTAAGATGACTTGGTCCAGAACAGCTGCAGCCCCTGCATGGGAAATGGTGTCATGGAGCCTATTTCTGTCTTCTCCCCCTCCAGTGGGGTCCTTGTGGGTGATTCCTCTGGAACACCCCTGGTCTTGAGGGTACGGGGGGGGGTGTCTTTCCTGTTCTTGGCGAGAATATGGGACAGGTCCTTGTAGAATGGCATGGTCTGGCCCCAGACCACAGATCACTTTCTAGCATCAAGCATGAAGTAATAATGCCTCATCAACATGGTCTTGGTGAGGCACTGCTTGCAGTCTCTGTTGTGACTGCTCACCTGCATCTGCTGGGTGATATGCTTGAAAACATCTCTGATTTAGATGCCCTATTTGGAGCTGATGCTGAATGTTTCTCATCCCAGATGATGATGAGATCCTTTATTTCCCCATAGTGCCAGTTCTGTGCCTGGTTCTGGCTGGTGGCAGCAGACAGGCTGGCTTTGCCCATGGTCCACACCAGTGTCTATTGGGGTCTCAGTGTCTATGGGTGGGTGGTGCTCTGGTTGTGAGAGGACAGATGGAAGGCAGGATGGGTGGATGGATGGATGGATGTATGGAAACAGCAGCAGACACACAAGGGTGCAGTTCCTGGCATGTGATTCTTGTTCTCACTTCAGAGGAATGGGGCTCCTGCTCCCACTTCACCTGGGCTCTGCTCCTTGGGTCTCCTCCAGAATCTCAAATTTTCCAGGGGCTAATGCCCTATGATTCTAGCAATTCCACATGCCTTGCCCAGGTTGTAAAATTCAAGGGTCCATAGCCCATGTCGTGCCTTACGGTTATGGTGTGTCTCTCTGCTCACCACAGCTTGGACATTCAGTGTCTCCCCAACCACATCCCCCTTCACACACACAACAGTTTGATCAGTGGGGAAGAAAAGTGGGAATCAATCTGCATTGAATGAGAGTGAAGAACATGGTAGGAGCCTTCCCTCTGAATTTATTTTTTCAAATTGACAAAAATTTAGGGCCCAGCTTAGCCACCCTTATTTTACACACTTTTTTTTTAATTTACACAGGAGAGAGCAGGGGACAGGTGCCGGAGGGGTCTTTAGTATTGTGGATTCTATTACTGGCATGCTATGAATTTCAACCTCAAATAATACTTGCCAAATTTTATTAGATTTAGTTTTTTTAACTTTTACTTTTTCTTTCTATTCCCTTAACTGGCACTGGAATAAAGTCCCTATTTTGAGGAGATTTCAGTATAAATGTAGATGTCACAAGTGAGGAGGCACAAAGCACCACACTGCCAAGTGGTTGTTTTGCATTATTATTAATTTATTTTGATACTTGAAAAAGAAATAAATACATCTAGATATGTAGTTTATAAACCTGAGCAAGGTTGGGATGACGCATGGTGGCAGATGTGGCATAGAGAGGCATGAGATTTTATAAGGAAGATTATGGAGGAGGTCTGAGACAGAGATAAGGAGAGATTGTCTCCTCTCATTACTTTCCATCACCTGGAGCTGTAATCCTTGAAAAAGAGACATAAGTAGAAGTATTCTAGTGTTGGAAACAAAATCATATGTAAGGTTCAGATCTAAGTCTAATGCTTGGATCTGAACCCCACACAACTAAATTAAAATTTCATATAAGGGTGCCTGTAGATGTATGGGTTGCCTGCTCTGATGTACTGTAATTACAATTAATTGAGTCTGCTGGAGTGTGCTAAGTAGTGTGTTCCAGCAGTCTTGGTGTCTTGTGTATTCAGTATCCTGCGCTCCAACAAGTTCTAGTTAAAGAGCTCCTGTTACCATTTGGAAGCACAGGATACTGAATACACAAGACACTGCAGGCACTTTCATTTGAGTGACTCCTGAAAGCTGCTCTAATTAAAGTGCCTCACCCCTAAAGCACATGTAAAGATGCCCCTCTCTATGTAAAAGAGATTTTTGAATGAACTAGGGAAGCCAAAGAGAGTTTTTAGTTCAGAGTTGAGAACTAACCTAAGTCTCAGGAAATCATAAACTTGGTTTGAACGAGGCATTACAAAACACTTCTGAGTATGAGCAACCACTTATGGCATCAGATGCATTTGAAATCATTTTGGAGAATGCAGGATGAAGAAAGTAGATAATATGGATTGTAAGAAATGCAGATTACTTTTTTGTTATTTTTTCCCCACAAAAACTTTCAGCTGAAAAAAGTGGAGAGCTATTAAAATATTTCAGACAAGACTTTACTTCCTAATTTACACCCACACACATAACTGGTTCTTATTCTTATTTTCTTTGCAGGTATATAGATCTCAGCACTTCATCTGATAATCCTTAGTGAAAATCATAGAATCAGATTTAATGTTGGAAGGGACCTCAAGAGGTCATCTAATCCAACCCTCTGCTCAAAGCAGGACCATCCCCAACTAGATCATCCCAGTCAGGGTTTTATCTAGCCAGGATGGAGATTTCACAACATCTCTGGGTAATCTGTTTCAGTGTTTTACTACCCTCCTAGTGAAAAAATTCTTCCTAACATCCAGTCTAAATTTCCCTTGCTCCAACTTGAGACCACTGGTCTTTGTTCTGTCATCTGCCACCAGTGAGAACAGTCTAGCTCCATCCTCTTTGGAACCACCTTTCAGGTAGCTGAAGGTTGCTATTAAATCTCCTCTCATTCTTCTTTTCTCTAGACTAAACAAGCCCAGCTCCTTCTGCCTCTCCTCAGAATTCATGTGCCCCTGCCCTCTCACCATTTTCATTGCCCTCCACTGGACTCTCTCCAATTTGTCCACATTTTTTCTGTAGTGGGGGGACCAAAACTGGACACAATACTCTAGATGTAGTCTGACCAGTGCTGAATAAGGGGAAATAATCACTTCCCTTGATATACTGGCAACACTCATACCAATGCAGCTCAGTATGTTGTTAGTCTTCTTTCCAACAAGGGCACACTGTTGGTTCATGTTCAGCTTATGGTTCACTGTAGCCCCCAGGGCCTTTTCTACTGCCTAGCCAGTCAGTTCCCAGCCTGTACCAGTGTCTGGGATTATTTTATTGTAAGGGCAGGACTTTGCACTTGTCCTTATTGAACCTCATGAGATTTGTTTTGGGCCCATACTTCAATTTTTCTAGAGCTCTCTGAATCCTAACCCTACTCTCCAGCATATCTACAACTCCCCTCAGCTTGGTGTCATCTGCAAACTTGCTGAGGGTGCACTGAATCTCACCTTCCAGGTTGCTGATTGTAAGGAAAACTTACTGGGAACCAGAGAGAGGTGACAGGATGCCGCGCCAGCAGGCGATTGTGGCAAAAGTGAAACCGCAGCAGCTCCAGCCGCTGCAGTCAATGATCAAAGGAAAAATCCATGGCAGAGCCAAGAGGAGCTGGAACAGCTCCCGCATCTGCCTGGGCACACTTTATAAAAGTATGCCAAGGGCAATTGGCTAGGTGGGCAGCCGAAGCCCACAGAAAAGACCCAGCCAGAAGGAAGCCAGGGGGACTGGAAGGAGCATCCCCGGCTGGCCTAGAGGGGTCAGAGCAGCTGGATAATCCAGAGGAGGAAGCTTGGTGGCTCCCTCAGGCAGGGAGCGGGAAGAGAGCACTGGGCCAGCATGGGTCCAAGGAACCGCTGGTGGACCTGACATGGACCCGAGCCAGTAGCCTCAGTGACTGGGACATCGATGAACACAACGAGGACGGGACCCTGACCTGAACGACCAGCAGCAGGTACTGAACTCAGGGGGTCAATGACAAGTCAAGGTAGGCAGGAACCCAGGTAGAACCTGGCTCCATGTAAACTGAAGAGCAGAGACCACTCAGCACTAGCAACACCAGTGGCCAACAACCACAGCCTCAGGTGACCGAGTGCTGAGGAGGGCCCAAACATTGGCCCCAACAAGTAACATCATGGTTGGCATTAGGTGGGGTGTAGGGGAGGTGGGGCCATAAGAAAAAGCAGTCACAAGGATGGCCAAGGGAGAGGCAGGACCAGATATTATCTTCCCGATTTGAAACCCCTTATCATCAAAGACATGGCAGGAGAGACCCCTGGGGATCTGACTGACGGCCACTCCCACTAGCCTGGCCATGCAGCCCAAGAAACCATGGTGAGATTCTTGAAGAACCCAAACATGTGATGCTTGGGAGAAAGGCACGGGAAGTTACATTGATGAAGATACTGAACAAAACTGGCCCCAAGACTGACCTCTGGGGTACTCCACTTGATAATAGCTGCCAACTAGACATAAAGCCATTGATTATTACCCTTTGAGCCCTATGATCCCACTAGTTTCCTATCCACCTTACAATCCATTCATCAAACCCGTACTTTCTTAGCTTGCCTGCCAGAATGTTGTGGGAGACTGTAACAGCAGCCTTGCTAAAATCAATGTATACCACATCTACTGGCCTCCCCACATCCACAAGGCCAGTTATCTCATAGAAAGCTGAACATTCCTAATCACCTTCTCCTCCAACAGCTTAGAAATGAATTTCTTGAGGATCTGTTTCATGATTTTTTCAGGGACTGAGGTGAGGCTGGCCAGTCTATAGTTCCCCAGACCCTCTTTTTTCTCTTTCTTAAATATGGGTACTATATTTTCCCTCTCTTGATTGCCGTGAGTTTTCAACGATGATGGCCTGTGGCTCTGCAAGCACATCAGCCAACCCCCTCAGCACCCTTGGATGCATCTCATCTGGCCTATTGGACTTGTATGTATCCAGTTTGTCTAAATAGACCCTAACCTGATCTTTTGCCACAGTTGGCTGCTCACCTCCTCCCCAAACTATGCTGCCAGGTGCAGTAGTCTGCTGACCTTGCCTGTAAAAACAGAGATGGCAATGAGTACTTGAGAAAAGGTACTGAGTACTTGAGCCTCTTCTGCATCCTCTACCACTACGTTAGCTCCCCCATTCACTAAAGGACCAACACTTCCCCTGATCTTCCCCCCATGTTGCTGACATACTTGTAGAAAGCCTTCTTATTACCCTTCATGTCCCTTGTTAGCTGCAACTCCAATTGCACTTTGGCTTTCCTGACTTTATCCCTGCATGCCTGAGCAACACTCTTATACTCCTCTCTAGTTTTTGTCCAAGTTTCCATTTCTTATAGGCTTCCTTTTTGTGATTTAGCTTACTGAAGAGTTTCAGTAAGGTAGCTTACAGAAGAGTTGGCTTCATTCACCCTGAATGTGCTGTCTGCTCTCTCCCCTTTCCCTTAAACTGTAGAATTTTTGCATATTTATATTTGTAACTGCTTTTAATGATTACCCATCTGGGGAAGTATTTTTCCCCAGCTCAGGCAATTTCTCTAATGTACTGCAAGGAAACAAAATAAAGGCAGGATAGAGCTATACCTTATAGAATAAACAGTATAGTAAAAAGACCCAATCCTGCTTCACTTGAAATCAAGAAAAATTTACTCCAATTTCATATGTAAGTATTACTACATTTCAACAACTTGCATGTCACTGAAAGACTATGTGATAAACTTAAAAAAAAAAACCAACCCCTACAGAATGCTTTTTGCATTATCCATTAGACCACATCAGAAAATGCACATTTGGAAGTGTAATTGCCCTGAGCATGGATATTCAATGTCTTTTAAAGCCTTTGAACAAATTCTTGGTCTTGGCTCAGGGGATCATGGCTCTACTGCCTGTCCTGCAAAAGCATAATGCCTCCAATTGGCTGGTAAGGTTAGGGGACCAGCTAATTAGGCAATTCAATAAAAAGAACTAGTGGAATATTGACAAAGTAACAAATACCTGGCGATCCTATGTCATCCTTTCTGGGGCATGAGTCAGCAAATGGCCAACCTGACTGCCTCCACTCACTAGGGCTTCCGGAGAGTGACCCTGTTTGTATGGTGACTTTCAAAATACTGTACATCTTTTAGGGAATTTACTGGGTTCAGCAGGGAAAAATCAAATCACTGCTTCTTTTGCAGGCAGTAGATTGGCAAGGTGGAGACAGAGTTTCCTTTAATTGAAGAATGTAAGGTTTTTCCTAAAGGGAAAATCATAGATGATGTGTCTCAGAGGGTTTTTTTTAAAATGGGGGGGAGGTGCTGTTCTAAGATGGAAATGCCACATTAAAGCTAGCAAGACCATTGGCTATTACTATTCTTATAGCCAGGAAAAGTGACAACTAAACTGGTAATAAAACAAACACTGTAGGAGCTTGACCAAAAAAAAAGTCCCTGGAGCTAGCTGCCCTACATATATATTTGTAGGACTCCCAGCAGCATACCTCAAACTCTGTAACAGACTGTCTGAACCAGCTTTCTATTACATGCACGTGGTTCCAAACCATTACTTGAGTGACCAGAATTATTAGAAATTGGCTTTAAGACATGAGAACAGAGAAACATTCTCTGCTTCTTTATGGGCCACAGAATGCATCCAAGATATCTGGGACTTTGTGGGTCTATACATAAGCAATGAGGATGCTTCAGCATGTTGGAATTCTGTGCTCTAGTGACCTCCTACATCTCATGTACCAGTGTCCCCTCACTTAAAAAGGGTGCTGGGGGCACTTGAACTAAAGCTGATTGAATGAGCTTTAGTTCAAGCACCCTGCTACCATTTTTAAGTGGAGAGATACTAATATATGAGATACGACAGTGTTTTAATTAGTGCAGCTCTTGGAGCTGCTTTAATTAAAGAGCAGCCTCCCTCTACCCATGGAGCACATGTAAATGTGCCCTTTGTGTCTGAGAGCTGGACTCGTGGGTTTCTGGTAGGACTCCAAATCCAGATCGAATCAGGAGACCCAATCATCTCTCCAAATTGAATCAAAGCCCTCTGAATCAATTCAGAGAGATTTGGAAAAATTTGGTGATTCAGACATAGACACAGCTTTAAATATTTTATCTACATACCTCAAGGTACCAGGTGGCTTGTGAATACTGAGATGCTGGGGCAGATAGAGCATCCCACAAGAGTTTGGGGGGGGCTTCCCAGCATGCTCAGCAGCAGACCTGGAAGTGAACCAGAAGCACTTCCGGTCCACTTCTGGGTCCACCAGAGAGCACACTGGGGGATTAGCCCACCCGTTCCTACCTGGCTTAGCAACTGGTGCCTCCTGGGTCTGGGGGAGTGGCACTGGGGTCTCCCTGCAGCTGATTGCTGAGCCAGGGGTGTGGGGGGGGCCCTTCTTGCTCCCTGGCAGACCCAGAAGTGAACTGGAAGTACTTCCAGTCCATTTCTGAGTTCACTGCCAAGTACATGGGGGCCCCCCCCATACCCCTGTAGGAGGTTCCATCCACCCCAGAATTGCAGCATTCATGAGCTGTGCTTCGTATCTCAAGGTATGTAGAAAAAACATTTAAAGCTGTGTCTATGGCTGAATTGCTGAGTTGCTGAATCAGCATCAAATCTTC
Organism: Caiman crocodilus; assembly: GCA_030014935.1. Taxonomy (NCBI): domain Eukaryota; kingdom Metazoa; phylum Chordata; order Crocodylia; family Alligatoridae; genus Caiman; species Caiman crocodilus. The sequence goes on along the minus strand of JAGPOW010000261.1, from coordinate 85,359,211 downwards.
AGATTTGGATTTGGCCAGATTGAATCAGGGACAGTGATCCGTATCAATGAATTGAATCACTGTCCCCAATTTATGCCAAATCCAAGTTGAATACAACTCATTTTGCACACCCCTAGTTTCTGGTTCTGCATCCAGTACCAAGCACAGGCATTATAAGTGATTCTTCCAGTCTATATTTTACACATAGATTCAGCTTCCCCAGACAAGTTGAAAAGTAGTAATGCTACATACCTATATGTGTAGGTGTGCTGATGCATATTTTGGGTGTGTTCACTTCCATTAGGGAAGGGCCTCAGGACAGAGGTTTTTCTGACTCTTGTCAATGACAGCCTGGAGGTGGGGCTGGCCTGACAATCAGGCAGACCACATGAGCTCTGGCCTATTCTAGACCACCACCCTGTGAGAGTAGGTAAGCAGGCTGTCGCAATGTTCCATGCGATGTTGGTAGAATGCAACCTACCTTGAGTTGCAATGGCATGTGGTATAGGTGTTCTTTACAGTGCTCTAACCTAGAGTCCTGAAATCTGATACCACATCTAAGGGTTATCTTAGAGTAGGTTCCATCTTTTTTACAGTGCTTTATGGGCCCTGACGTTCTATTCAGTTACAGCTGTACAGCGCTTTCTGCATGCCTATCACGCAATAAGTTTAACTTTTGTACTTGGACTCATTTAATTAGAACGTTACCTAACAAAGGAGAAAACATAACTGAAGTCTCTGTAGAGGTCTTTTATCTTCATATGGGACTTACACTCAGGAAACAATAACTTGTTTCATAGCTGCTTAAATCTGGGATACCCATGTAAAGATAGACAAAGCATCAGGTACTTGTAAGGATGGGGCTTGTTGATACAAATGATCAGCAAGGTGTAGATATATAAATCAAGTACACTTGATCACTTGTAGTCACTTACTAGTACCTCTAAAATTACATTTAGTAAATGCCAAATAGAATTCATTTAGAATTGCATCCAATAGTGCCATTAAGAGGAGGAAACTAGGACAGCAGCCCCAGGTGTCAACTTGGGGGCACTAGATCACAAAAAATAATCATTGCTGCAGATCTGCCCTGTTTGCCACGGCCTGCATACAAACTCTTGTCCTTAGTATTCACTCTCTGCCACTGAGATACCAGGTGGACCAATGCTTTCACCCAGTACAATACTTGTGCATTTCATTTGTGCAAGATAACCTATGATATGTTTATAGTGCTCTAGTACCATTTTGCAATTAGAAATTGATTTGGATTATTTCAAGTTAATTTGCTATGTTGTAATGATTAGCTTTTTCCTTCTCTTACTAACCTTTTTTTATCAAGACTGACTTGTGCATACAGCCAGTACAAACAGTTCCTTCTTCTCTCCTCCATTTTCAGCTTGCATTGCTAGAGTTTCTGAGGAAAGTTTCTTTCAGTCTCGTTCAGGCATATTATATTTTAACAGCCAATTCTCATTAGAATGTAATACATCCTTCTTTTGTAATCCTTCTGCATTGAACATGTCCAAGATACAAATTGTTATTGCTAGTATTATTATACAGCTTCATATTGTTTCCAGTGGTGCATGAATTCTGTGTGTGAGCATACATCCATTTCCTATTAGTCTATTTCTCCCTATTACTCAAAGGAGCCCAAAACATGGATTATGATTTTGCACTTCAGTTTTTGTTCAAATTATTATACTCTAGTTGCAGCATTTATTTCCATTAAATAAAATTCATGGCATATGAACAAACTGCTTATTAATTAAACCCCTAGCTTTTAATGCCATCTTTATGGGCTAATCTTTAAAAACACTGGCAACCAAATCAGCCCTCAAACTGGTCTAGCATGCAGAGGTATGGCATAACAACACATTTTCCCTTATAATGTTTTATATTCCAGAATCACATGTGTTTAAAGTCAGGCTTCTAGGGCACTTTTATGCATACTCCAGGGGTGGGGTGGGGGCAGCGCTGCATCTCCTGCATCAGGAGCTTAAAAATGGCAGTGGGGGTGCTTAAACTATAGCCCATCAAGTGTCTGAGTTATCCATGTAAAGATAGACAAAGCATAGGGTACTTGTAATGAGGCCTGCTGATAAAAATGCAAGCATTTAAGCACCCCTGTCACCATTTTTAAGTGCAGGGAAACTGATACATGAGAAGCAGGAGGCTAGAGTGCAACAGTTGCCACACTCCAGCAGACTCGATTAATTGTGTCTGCTCTGATACACTGGAATTCCAATGCATTGGAGCAGCCTCAGCACTCATGTATAGTTACTACTGTTGCAAAGAAAACTCTGAAAAATGGGAATTAAAAGCAGCAACATCTGTCTGAAGCTACAGAGAAACTATAGACATTGTTCACAGTAGCTCTAAGCTGTATGAACTTGGGAGCAAAAGATGACATTTTAGTTTACTAAGACTGTTAATTGTTTCACCCTAGAGAAAGCATGTGAAAAGGGGGCATTTGAAACTTGCACAGTACACTCAGGTCATTTTGGCAAATCACATGGGAAGAGCCTGGAATACCATTTTCTTTTCCCTCCAGTTTGTAACCTGAACTGAAGTTATCTAAATCCACATTTAGGCAGAAAATTAAGTTATTTTTTATTATGCCAGAGACTAGATGTGCTAGGCACTGTACAAATACATAGAAAGAAAAAGTCCTTGAATCACAATGCTTGCTGTATATATGGACAAGAGAAGAAGTAACACAGGCACAGAGAGTTGAAACAGGAGAAATGGTCACAAGTCACAGCAAGGAAAGTTTAGGTTGGATATTAGGAAAACCTCTCTCGCTAAGAGGGTGGTGAAGCACTGGAATGGGTTATCTAGAGAGGTGGTGGAATCTCTATCCTTGGAGGTTTTTAAGGTCCAGCTTGAAAAAGCCCTGGCTAGAATTATCTAGTTGGGGATGGTTCTGCTTTGACTAGGGGGTTGGACTAGATGACCTCCTGAGGCCCCTTCCAACCCTAATTTTCTATGATTATAAGGTTAACACCAGTGCTAGAAAGAGATACTAGATTTCTTGATGCCCAGGTCAGTGCCCAATCCACTGGATCTCAGTGAGGAGCAATTTTGAAAGTGACACTATTAACTTAGGTCCCTAAGCATGGTCACAGGAGCCTAAATTAATCTTTAGTTTCCAAGTTTTGAAACTCTTTACCAGAACAAAGGTTTGGATGTAAAAAAAAAAAAAGAAGAATTTATAGATTCTCTTGTGACACTTTACTTCTTGATCACTGGCTCAGATGCATTCTAAACTGCTAGCAAACAAGGTACCAGTGGATGATTATTCAGTAGGGTACATGCATTGGATGGAGTCATGGGCAGATCCAGGATTTTGTAAAGGAGATGCAGGAGTAGCAAATGCAGCTGCAGAGATGGCTGCATCCCCCTATTGCAGCAGAACGAGCAATCAGGGCTCTCTTTTAGCCAGGGATTTCTTCCTCAGATCAGGTAAGAATCCCATCTCCCCCCACTCTTGGAACCTACTCTCTTCTCCTACATATGCAGTGGCACATCCCTTCCCCTCCCATTCTCCTTACCCCCCTGTTGCTGCTGCCACTGTCCCTGCCTGCCCTGTGGACCAGGGGAGCTCCAGAGCTTTTCCTGCCCTGCTCCAATGTGAGGAGCTGGTCTCAGCTGGGGACAGCAGCAGCAGTGGAGGTGGTAATTGGCAGGTTCTGGCTCCCTCAGCCAAGAGGGCTGGTGAGAAACACTAGGGGTAAAAAGGCAGGAAGGAGGAACCTTCCCAGTGTTGCCACTGCTGCTGCTGCTATCTGGAGTTGAGCCTGGTTCTCCATGTAACCTGACTGGAGAAGGGCAAGAGTATCTCTGAAGTTCCTCCACCTGACCATCTAAGGGCAGCAGCAAGTAGGGGATGGGGGAGTGAGAGGGGAGGGGATGTACTGCTGGGCACAGATAGAAAGTAGTGGAAGATTTTTTTCCTGCCTCAGGGACTTAAGCAAAATCCTCAGCTGCCAGAGTGGTCCAAAAGGGGCATGTGACTGAGCCACTGTACCCTTTTTGCATCCAAATGGTATCCAGAGTTACCCAGATCACAAAGAAAATTATTTCAATGGAGCCTAAGTAGACATGAAGAATAACGTTTTTACTAAATCCAGCAGTGGTCCTTCCAAGATAAAGCTATGGTGCATTGGCAGGACAGCATAATGAAATTTGTGCCACTGTTGCTGTTAAATTTGTGGATAGAGGCCTTGAGACTTCATAACTCTCAATCCATCATTAAACTCACTCAAAAATGGAACATTCCACGCAATATTAATCTTTTTAGAAACAGCCTTGTGTCCATTAGCTCCAAGCTAGGTGCGAGACACTTCAGAATCATAAAATCTGTAGCACTTTAGGAAGACTGGCTGCTTCAGCTCACACCTTTTGCACTGGTTGTAGATTCATTGGCAATGACAGGTCAGCGTAAACTCTGGAAAAAAAACATTATTTAAGCTCAGTACAAAGGTTAAGTCTTCAGTTCCCTTCTTTAATCAAGAATAAAGTTTTGGGAACATGTTTTGGAAATGGCATTTTGTGAAGTGAATTTAAAAGGTGCCTTTTAGGATAGTCAGCGTGACAGGAGACAGCATTACATGTATTGTGTGGGAGCCAGAGCTCATGTACAAAGGGCTTAAGTCAGCTTATGAAAAAAAATTACATTTGTTGCTGTTGTTGAGTTTTATTTGTCTCCAGCTGAATTCCTGCTCAGCAACATTTTACTGATTGTGGTTCTTCTCAATTTAATTTTGCAGCTCTCATCACAAGGGAAAGGGCTGTTTTGCAGGAAGGAAAGCAAAAATCTGCTTAGAAAATTCTTTATTCTAATTGTGCCTTCACCCTTTTCTTTCTTTGAATGCACTACTCTTGGGTTCAAAAGGAGAAAACAAGGAGTGAGCTGCAAGAAATTGGAACACCACTTGTAGAGGGGGAAAATAAGTGGGGAGAGACAACCATTCATCCACATAGGCACTAACTGTGTAAGGGTAAGGTAAAACTGTGTAACTGGGTAGTTAAAACTGCCATGAAACATAGCTGAGAGGACTAGAAGCTGAGAGGACTAGAAACACATTTACTTTGTCAGGATCAGATTGTACGAAAACAACATCAGTTGTTTGGTCCAGGGTGCAGGTGTAATGCATGCACATCTCTAAACAGATACAGAACAGCAACAGCAAGTGTGACAGTGATCAAAGTTTACTCCTGTTTATTCTGCTTTGCCTTCAGGGAGGAGTGAGATTGACAAAATGCCTCATCTCTTAAAAAGATATTGCTACCTTGTAATCTTGTCAATTTAAACTAAATTTAAAGTGGTTCCATGTCCCTATGAGTCTTGCCCATTCTTTTTCTGTGGTTTTAAAACCAAATTTTCCTATTTCTATCATTTTCTCTCTTCAATGGTTGTGTGAAAAAAACCCTATACAAAGAAAAGGGGACACTGATTGCCTATACAGAGCAAAAGAGAAACAGATGATACATGAAAATGTACATATGAACAAAACAAACTGAAAAAACATTGGGGCAGAGAATACTGATGTTTTCCCCTTTAATCCAAGGTGTTACTTATAACAATGGGTAATTTTTTTTCAGTTGGAAGTGTGATTTTTAAATTGATAGTGTACAGACAGCGATTAAGAAGTCAGAGCTCATCAGTTCTCTTTGCTAGAATATCAGCACATTAAGCAGAGTAAAAAGCACAGGGACTATATACTAGTCTCTGTTTGCCTGTATCATCATATCAAATTAAAATCATGCATGGCTTCCCTCTTGCAGCTTTGCAGGAAAACAAGTGGGAGTTCATGTAGTTTGTGGTTGTGGGAAGGAATGCATGCGGCTTGACATGGGGATCTCTGGCAACCACAGGCCACCTGGAGCACCCTCAGCAATGATACTTAGGAGTGTCAGGTGGGGTTTGTGGGGAATGCAAGAGGCAGGTTGTCTATTTGGGGGAAGCTGTGTGGCACAGGCATAGGGCGAGGAACATGGCAGAACAGAGGGGAGCTGTGTGGTGCAGGAATGGGGGTTTGTGTGGTCTGGGGGTGCAGTAGGGATGTGTAGAGAAATGGCTGGGGCTGTAACTGGGTAGTTAAAACAGCAATGGGGTGGAATGGTATGTGGCTTCCTGTGCTGGCATTTATTGGGAATTGTGCACTGACCTTAATTCTTTGTAAAGGCTATTATGAGCAAACATTGACTCAACGTTCTAAAATAAACTATTTTAAATTTAATAAGCTTATGTAACTTAATGAGGATTAAGCCCTGTTATGTGTATAAGTGCCCTAAGACTCACTTACCTTAGGGAGAGTTGGGAACCTCCCTGATTCCTGAAAGCATTTTTTCAAACCAAACATGGAGGAACATTTTACAGTCCAAAAATATAAATGATATATGTTGTGGTTGGTGTTTGTTCTCTTCTTGTACACCTCACATTTCAGTTGTCCAAAGTTGGTTATCTGGTTAAATGGAAATTGACAACTCTTCTTAGCATATTAATATTTCTATCTGTTCTCCACCTGTTTTTAAGATATGCAGGAAAAGTCACATGCGACACAAATTCATTGATGTAGTGTACAGCAGCTCATGTTGTTCCTTACTTACTTTTAATATGCAACTACTCAGGGGTGGATCTGGGGACTTGGGGGTGCACTGGTGCATTTGCACACCTCATTTGATTCCTACGCTACCCAAAGTTTAAAACCAAGTGCTTGGCAGTGGCACCAACATTTGTAGTCAGGCTGCTGCTGAGGGAGTCAACTGACTTCATGGCTCATTGCAATCTACCTGATCTCTTCTAAATTCTTCATTCCATAGGTGTTAACAATGCTTTCTTCTGTTTAATGGTCTTGATGGTCTACCAATCAAGCTTTGTTCCGCAATGCTGCTGTCTGTTAGTTGCTCCTGGTAATGAAGCTCCTATTCCACAGCCCTGCAGATTGTTTTTAAATTCCAATAAAGTTATATTTGTTTTTGCTACAATCTTAAACTGAATAATACAGCCCTGGGCTCCTAGCAGACTAGTAAAGCTTCTAGTTTATTTTTAACAGGAAGAAAATATGTTTTTTTAATGTGTGACAATGCACCTTACCATCTGCGCCCTCTTCAGTTTGAGATCCATCCCTGCATGTACTATGAACAATGCCAAAAGAATCTTCTATCCTGATTTTCAAAGATGCTGACCATCCACCGGTCTGACTGGCTTCATTGGTGGCTACAAATTCTAAAAGACCCCTGAAAAATCTAGCTTCAAGAATACTTCAAAACATTTCTTGTTCATGGCTGATTACATAAAATACTTCTGCATTTCCAGTAGGCTTACATTAGCCATCATTTTATATAATTATACCTCAATTCTGATCGAAGCATTTCAAATCTCAGTAATTAACTGACACTAAAAGGTACCATTTCATTTTGCTTGTACTACAGTCCTCAGAGCTGTTAATGTGTTATATAGGGCATTTTTATATATGGAACTCAGGAGCCAACTCAACATCTTACATTTTTGATAGGATCTGTGTCAAAGTCCAAGAACAACCATCTCAGGTAAAAGAAAATCCTTTTCAATGAGTGTGATATATATATTCAAAGGATCACTGTCCAGAAAGATGGCAAAATTTTGTCTAACAGAGCAAACAAGAGCTTTGGGTAAAGCACACAGCACAACCTATCTACTCTGAGTCCTACCCATCTGGTTCATAAACAAGGAGATTCACAGGACATGCTGTTTATGCTTTGTCTTAGCACCCTCAATCACCTCTTTTTTAGAATCTCCTTTAATTGTTTTGGCAAGGGTATCAGAGACCACCTGTCTTGACTAGCTATCTTGCAGACTGACCTCAGCTGCCTTCCCTCAGACCCAGACAAATTGGGATAAAAACCCTTGGGCTTTATCTCTAGAAATCAATCTGACTCAGGTTTTACTAGCAAGGATCCACATATGTTAATCTTCTTAATTCCCCAGGAACAGCACAGAGCCTTCTTGGGCAGAAGGTGGTGACCTTTAAATGTCTGCAAATCTTTCATATGGCTAACAGTTCGGTCATGTTGCAGAAAACTATGTTTAAGATGATATCCTGTGAATTGCTCCAGAACCCATATTTACAGAAGAGTTCGTTAGAGTCAGTTCTGTGTTAGTAGAGGTAAAAGTCAAAACACTTGTTAATAATCTGAGATCCTCCATAGTAATCACAGCCAGCTAACCTTACACTAGAAAAACACATTTTTCAAAACTAGTAGCTAAAACATGAACTTCTAGTCCAATACCAATCAACAGGCATTGTCTTTGTCATATCTTACTGTAAGATGAAATACTGAAGAAGGAAATTGCAGTGTACCTTATATATCTAATGAACACTGAGGAGGAAATAATAACTGCAAAGGTTTCTAAAGCAATGCAAACAGAACGTTTACCCATTATGTGATGGAGTAGCTTCAGTGCTCCATCACTTTAAGGGCTGGAGCAGGCAGCTGGCAGGTGTTTGATTAGGGTGGCCATTTTAGAGCCCAGCTCTCAGGGCTGAGTGTTATGCTCCAGCCCAAGTCTGAATTCGTTGCCCGGTATGCGTGAGCCAATATGAATACCAGTTGGAAGTTTGAAAGAAAAAAAGCTTTTATTGCCAGCAATAAAGGTGCAAGGTAGCAAGCACACCAAAAAAC
>JAGPOW010000261.1:85289055-85344713 GCA_030014935.1 Caiman crocodilus | reverse complement strand
TGTCTCAGTGACATTACAAAGACCTGATTCTGTAGTCCTTAAACTGGAAGATAGCTATTGAAGTCTGAGTAGGAACATAGATTTGTGGTTAAAGCACTGTTCTGGCTTGCAGCAAAGGTAGCTCCATGCATGGTCCTATCAAGCTTTTTCTGTTTCACTTTGGTCAGGACTCTGATATTGTGAAGATCTGTGTATATGCTGGCATTTAATACATGGGCAGCCCCTTAGTTTCACTGTTCCTCATCTCTAAAATGGGGATAAATAAGATTTTCCTAACTCGCAAATATTTTGAAGTGCTCAGACAGTGTTGTAAAGGGAACCATTTAAAGACCAAGTTAACAGGAAGATTTGATTCCTAAACAGAAAATGCCAAGTACTGAATAGAATAGTACATTAAATACCTATATATAAACAAATTGATCTAAAGAGACATTGCTAAATAGAGCAGAGTGAAATGCTTCTAAATAATTTATTCATTCCCTTCCACTTATTCCTGTTCACCCCTATAACTCCCAGAATGAAACTAATTATATATTTTGTGGACACCTATTTACTTCAGATTCCTAGCAAACTTTTGTGAGAAACAATGTCTTTGTTAAAAATTTAAATTTTCTGCCCTCTTCACAGATAATGGAGAGGTCCTGTTTCTGCTTTCTCTTTCTTCCACAGGTCCCCTAACAAAGCATGGACATTAAGAGTAGATATCCTTGCTCTATTGATATTCAGAACTAATACAGAATACTTGTTACTGCTTTCAAAGCCAAACAAATGTGGGAGAGAAATGAAAGAAAGGAAGGTGGTAGAGTTGTTAAGCCATCTCACTGAAGTTTATAGGCACAAGTTCAAACCTTGCCCTTAACTCGAGTTAAAGTCTCCCCATAATCAATGTAGCTATAAATAAGTCCCTGGTTATTCAAATGGGAGAAGTTAGGCATAGCACTTCCTTGTGTGCTTCTGGCTACAGAAATTGCTCTGTCTTAAACATGCCAGGATTATAGATCCTTTAGGCTTGAGTAGGCCTTTTACTCCCTTTTTTGTCAAAGTGCAAAGATGTACTTCAATCTGATTACCTTTAAAGAGCAAAGCCCAAAATTAAGCAATTTTAATTGAAGTCTCAATTTTGAATCAGTTCCTTTTTTTCCAACACAGTTAAATAATTGCCTTATAAATAATTGCCAATTGCAATCTCCCTTTGCTACTCAATAGCTGCAAGTGATTAAATACTGTTCTCAGTGCTTTGTATGCTCCTGTTGCTATCACTGATGTTTCTTGTAGACAGGCAGTCATGTTGGCTTCTGCTAAATCAGGAAATCATCAAGCTGCAGCATTTACCAAATGGAAGTATTCCAAAGCAGTAGGAAAATCTCTTATTTTTGAGCATTTATATTATGGATAACAAAGACTAAATATTCTCAAATTCCGGCTGACACACACTGAATGAATTGCCCCTCATCACTATTTTATAATGAAATGAGAATGAAGATCTATTTCTAAAACAAATATATTACTTTCTTAAGGGAATATTTTAATGAAGACCTATTTGATGGGATAGATTCTGGAATGGGTAACTATGTGATACAGGACACATTATACTTTTACCTGATTTTGAAAAAATGATAAGGCTAAAACAGTTAGGCAAATGTAGCATTACTCTGCTTAGGTTACATTTGCAAAGGGAATTTTAATAGCATTTGTGGTAAAAGTTGGCTGCATTTGATTAGAGAGCAGAAGAAACGTGCTGCAGTGGATAGCCACCAGGACATAGGTGTGCAGGCATAAATTCTCTGATATGTTTCTACAATTATAATTACAGTGTTATTATCATAATTACTCAGAAATTATTAGTGATTTGAATAGGTGTAAAAGTTGGAAATTACATTTGAGTCCCTAAATCTAAATCCAAATTAAACCAAAGGCTTATAATTATTATACTAACAGCATAGCTATGCTTTTGCAAGCCACCTAAAAATTTTCCAGTGTGGATTCAGATACAAGATTCTTGGACCATTTAGTTGTTTAAATAGTGTCTGGCCTAATTGGAGTGTTCCAGGCAGTATGTTGCTATACTTGGTGGGTCTTACAGACTGTCTGTGAAAAAGTCATGAAATCTAAATTGTATCTCACAAACATGGTAAGTCCCTAACTCAGGGTCAGCCATATTGGTCGGTTAACTCAGTTTCACATGTGAATTATAGCATGACATTTAGATGTTTTGTTGAGAAGTCAAGCATTTCCAATTAGTGCTGTGAGAAGCTTTGGTTGCTGATTTGATTTGGCGGAGATTTGGCCTGATTCAGTGGCTGAATCTCCAAATCCAAATCAAATCAAATCAAATCAAATCAAATCAGGAGACCCATTAATCTCTCCGAATTGAATCAGAACCCTCCGAACTGATTCAGAGAGATTTGATGATTCATACATAGACACAATTTAAATGTTTTTTTTTACATACTTCAAGGTACGAGGTGGCTCGTGAATGCTGAGATGGTGGGGCAGATGGAGTATCCTATGGGAGTGCTAGGGGATCCTCAGTACACTTGGCAGCAGACCTGGAAGTGGACCAGAAGTACTTCTGGCCATGGATCTCCACAACAGGATGGGCTCTGTACTTCTGGTCCACTTCCAGGTTCATTGCTGGGCACGCAGGGGTGAGGGGAGGCCCCCATGCTCCTGTGGGATGCTCCATCCACCCCTGCCTCGCAACATTCAAAAGCCATACCTGGTACCTCAGGGTATGTAGAAAAGACATTTAAAGCTGTGTCTATGGCCTAATTGCTGATCCTCTGAATCGGCATCGGATCTTGGATTTGGTGAAATCGAATTGGGACAGTGATCCAAATCCATGAACCTAATCACTGTCCCTGATTTGGGCTGAATCTGAGTCGAATATGGCCCATTTCACAAACCCCTATTTCCAATAATAAAGTTGTGTAGCAAATATCAACAGGCTAATACTTCTTTCTTTTTCAGTGTGACACATAGACTAGTGTAACATCTATCACAAAAACACTTCTCCTTATATATTTATCTATATATGGCCCCTACCATACATTGACCTTAAGACATGATTAACCAGTCAAACATATTTTAAGTCGTTACCCAACCACATGTAAATGCAATTAATGGTGTGATAAAACAAGGCCTAAGCCATAAAGTTCTCATACATTCGTGCAATAACTGTGTGTCTAGTTCCTATCATGCCATTAATTGAATATGTGGCCAGGCTGACAGGGGCTCCCAGCCTCCAGAGTGCATGGGAGCCCCTGACTCCCTTATGCTTCTGTGGCTGAGTATCAGTCACTGATTGCCGCTTCCAACCTTGGGGGCCTACTGGAGTCAAAGGCTCCAAAATGTGCTTCTGGGACTGGGAGCCATGATCAGCTGCCACTCCCAGCCACAGGGATACATCAGAGCCCTTGACTCCAATACTTCCTTTCAGCTGGGAACAGCAGCAGATAGGGACTCCCAGCCTTCAGGGCACAGCTGGAATTGACTCGATGGCTGGGAGCCCTGTGAACTGATCTGGATTTCCATCTGCAGGGATATACCGTGCCCCCCCAGGACTGAAAGTTATCATTTGAGCTGGGATTAATGCACTGTTAATGCACTGTTCTGTTGAATCAGCCCTGGGCCAAGATGTTTCAACCACATATTAGGTTTCTCTGCAGCTATTGCTGATGGTGTGCACATGCAAAAAAATTACTTTGTAGTCATTTATTTTATTTCAGGGTAAAAATGAAGTATCACCTTACATAAGTATAAGCCACTCCATTTCAGGATGAAGTGCACCTCCTGGAACATGAAGAATAACTATAGACCAGTGTAAGTTACACACACATGCTGGTTACATGTCTTCATCCCTCTTCAATTTCATTGTGGAGCAAGCATTAGACCAATGCAAACCTGCTCTCTACCACATAGTGGTCAGATGGCATAAGAAAACCTGCTGCAGGCTGCTACCTTGAGAAAGCTGATCTAGGGGTATCTGCTGGTTATATGAAATAAATCTACTCTAAAGTCAGTTGTAAGTTACTTTGTGGTAATTGTGTTGCATAACATGGGGGGACGGAGTTGGCTCCAAACAGCATATAATTTTTCTTTGAACCAAAGGAACCTGGAAAAGAGGCGGATGCTGAGGGAAACCTTAAGAATAGTTAGGATTGATCAGGAAATCACTAGGTTTATATTATGTTGTGAGATCGCTGTATTGCTACAAAGCTTCATACAGTTTACTGTAAACCCTGTAAAATGAAATTTGTTCTCAGTGACCTCTTAAAAGATTGAAAAATATTACCTAATAGAGATGGTCATCTAATAAAGTGGAATATAACAGTATGAAATAGGCTTTGAGGTAGTCTAAGACAGATGGTTGCTTAATAAGACTGGTCTCTTGACCAGGTTTCTCTGTCTGTATTCCAGGTGCCTGCATGCAAAAGAACAGATCACAACGGCTGTTCTGAATGTGCATCAATTTGCCAATGAGGCAATGGCACCATCTACAATGAAGGGATTGATTTGCTGAACATTTACAGACCACACCACACAAAGTCTTGACTCTGTTTCTTCACCCTAATTACTCTGGGAACCATCTGGAGTACCTGCTGTTGCAATAAGGCAGGAATAACAATCTTATGCCCTCTCTCCCCTTTCTTTTCCTTTTTTCCTCATACCAAGATGAATCTTTTAAGTGAACATCCCCTTGACATGGCCAGACAGTGCAGATGTCGGCACAGGTGCAAACTCGGTCAACCATGCCTCCAGATGGCTTTTATTAAGTCAGCCAAGGTAATAACCACAGACAAAGGGCCTCAAAGAAAACAATAAGGCCATCTTCCATGAACTAATCAGCTTTGAATTCATGGCCAAAACAGAAGTGGTCAAGTTCCACTGAAATTTGTATGAAATGACAAATTGATTATGAAGCAGTCGGCGAAATGGTAGAAACCTCAGTGTCCTAAGAGCTGATTACATAAGAATAAGTGCCAGTGACTAGATGCCAAAATGAAAACCACAGCTTGCTTTTTTCCCGCTGAGCAATATGGCATAAGACATGAGAAAGACACAGGGCAAAAGCAATAGGTTATTTTATGTTATGCTGATTTCTTCTAAACACAACAGGAATCAGAGCTGCCAATGGCTGAATTCTGTACAGGAAACTTTAGTGACTTTACCAACTTGCCACACATTGCAAAGACTGAAAAGATCAAAAGAAATGAGAAGTAGGGTGAGAGATGGAAACTGAAATTAATTTGCCTCTACAAAGGCAGCTAAGCACATTTAGGTGAACAAGAGATGAGCCAGAAAATCTCTCAGGAGTCTAGGTGTCACCTTTTCTTCCAAGACTGAAGCAGATTCCTCTTGGTAGTACGAGTCCTCTTTAGGAAGTTCTGGATTAACTTTACCTTCTCCCTCTTTATACAGCAAACCCTGTGCATGCACACAGAGATTGGATTGTTTAGGCTTGGATTGTTTAGGCTTTTTGAAACAGGATGAGAAAAACCATGTGCCCCTGCAGTGAATGTCTAGAGCAGTGGTTTTCAACTGGTGGTCTATGGAACCCTGGAGATCTGCAGACTATGTCTAAAGAGTCTGTGAAAGGTGACTGTGATCAAGCAAAAGTATCTAAATACCCACACTTACAATTCAAAGGGGTCCATATCTCTATTCAAAAATTTGTAAGGGTCCACAAATGAAAAAAGATTGAAAACCTTAGTCCTAGAGGATGTGGCACCTTAATTAACAATCCTCTAAGAAACACTAGTTTATGATCTTTATAATGACAAAACTAACTTTAGCATAGTTGGGAATCCCAGAGTATATCTTTGTGAGATGTAGGGTGTTGTTATAAATAACATAGGTCAAATTCTTTCAGTATTAGTTCATGCCCCCATGAAAATAATCTGGTAAGATGGCACATTCATAAGAGGTCAGGGAAATTCTCCCCTTCCCCCTTCCATAAAACTCCAGGGCATTTGCACAGAGATCTTGTGCCTCCGCCTAGGTTCTGGGACTAGGTTCTGGATTTCAGCAGACTTTCAGTTCCTTCACTAGAGCTATGGATCTACTTTGAAAGAAGACTTCATGAAAACAAGTCCCTAGAGAGAAGTTGAAATAGCCTCTGACCATAACAACATTCCTCTAAATTCCCAGTGGGTCTGCTATAGAATGGGTAAATGTCCCATTGTTTGTTCAGTCTGTCTCCCTCTGAGCAAATATCCCATTGGTGTAAAAGAATCTGGAAAGAGAAAATTATTTAGGGATACCTGATACTGCAGGATTCCCTTCCTCTTTCCTGCAGGTAGAAATAGATTCATATGGAGAAGGCCACTTCTTGAGTGCAGACTGGGAAGTGCCCATAAGGGGGAGCTCTGGGGGTGTAGTTCCAAAGGAACTGTATGAACAGAAAGTCACCAGGGCCCATCCTGTTGTGGAGGTGCATGGCCTAATTGCCCGGATGTCACAAAGATACTTAGAGATCTGTGGAACTTCACTGTGGAGCCGGAAACTCATTTGGCAAGTTCTGGAAGGGGCAAAAATTACCATTGTAACAAAACTATGAATCTGAATCACAGTCTTGGAGGCTTAACATCCCACCAGTGCTGTAAAAAGAGGTCTTTGGTGAGGTTTGAAGAAAAAAGATCAGTTACATTTCTTGAAATTTGTCATTTGCTGAAGTTTCCTATGGGAGTTTGGGATACAGAATTATTATTATTTTTATGCTGATAGGTATAGCCATGAATGACAACTGAAACGTGCAGCTAGATATTGTACAAGCACAAAATGGTCCCTTCCTCAAAGACCTTATAATTTAAGTAGAAAACCAAAGACAACATACAGAGACGGAGGAGTATAAGGAAACAACAAAACAATTTTCATCAGCCTGATAGACAGTGTTCTTAGCATTCCTAGAGCCCAACTGTTTAAGATTTTTTTCGTTTGGTATCACAGAAAATAAGACTTTTAAGGATGGTTTTTGAGGAGGATAATACACATAAAAGAGAAACACTTTCTTGAATTATAATGTTTCCAAAATTCTTTTTTTAATAAAACACATAGAGGCATCAAAGCATCTTCTCAAATCTCATATTTTGTGCTGTACTGTGAAATCAAACGTCTCTCTCGAAGCCCTATTTTATTTACTGCCAATGCAATTTAGTATCCAAATGTAAAGCTAAACATCTTCTGTTCTTCCTGGAAACTAAACCAGCCAAACTGTTGAAAAGTTATTTTTAGTAGGGGAGGAGTTGCAGTGGACAGCTGGAGTCTCTCTCATACAGCTCTTTCCGTGCTGCTATTTAGTCTTGTCACTGGGCCCAGAATGAAATAGCAGGTACTCATATTTTAACGAATTAGAGCTACATAAATTCCCATTATGAAGCTGTAATCAGCCCTTCTATGGGCAAACAAAAAGTCTGCCTAAATCTGTATTTGAATTTCACCTATAAATATGTTGCTACCTTAACCTTACCCATGTCAATGGAGCCATTTGTCTTTCTGGAAAGTAGGGCTTTCAGTGGGTGATTTGATTTGTATGCGAGAGCCATGAAAAAATGCCTGTGCTTTTTAATGACTTGCATACAGAATGCAGGAAGCTCACTGGGCAATTTTTGACTGTGCTAAGGGGCAGTTATCACTGATACTGGGATTTTCATATCAGGGCCAGGCTATGCGATACAGGTTTGTTTTACAATATTGTCTCCTTTTGAGTTCACCATGATCTACAGTATGTGCATATCAGTTCACAGCCTCTCTATCATGCATTCCGAGCAGCTCACATTGGCAGCAACACAAAGTACATACTTATTAGTGATATAAATCAAGCTTTTCAGCTCCTGAATAATGATTAAGCCCCATAACCAGGAATAGAAAAATCAAGAAAAAGGTCTGCTCTCAGGAAAATGGGAATGTTCCCATAGCAAATATTATCAAAGTATAGCTTAAAGAAGGTAACTCACCCCCCTCCTCCACTGTCATTTTGGAAAGAGGAAAGATGACAGATCTGAATAAGATCCTTTTTGTGAGCTAATGCCATATTCTTACAAAATCTTAAGGAGCCAATGTACAGTATAGAGGGGGGAATTAATGTAGTCTGGGTACCTTGGGGCATTGAAAATGCTCTCAGTTAAACCAATACTGTCGCTCTCATACAGGCAAGCTTCTCAGTGACTTCAGGCACAAGTAGGCCAAATTCTCTTCTGCTAGAACTCTACTGATGCCAACAGAGTTACATCAGCAAATCATTTTTCCTTTGATTTTTAGCAACAGAGGCTTGGCTCTCCACTAACACTTGTTTCTGTGCCCATGTAATACTGTTGGCTTCACTAGAATTAGGTCTGATTTACACCACCATAAATATGTGGAGACTCAGACCACTAGTGATATAAATAAAGTCTTAACTCAGTGATAGTCGTGCTTCCATGAGAACTGCAGAAGCAGGCCAAATTGTGCTAGCAGCTTTTTGACATTTGATGAGCAAGTTACCTTTATTTATAACGCGGCACAGCAAGATGAGTCACTGTGACTGACTTACAACAACTGCAAGGTCAGAAGTGTGATGCACTAAGGGAAAATTGTCTTGGTAATGTATATCTGTGTATTGTGACGAATCAGGAATACACAAAAGGTTAAATAGGGTAAGTACAGAAGCTTGGTTGCTTTTTTTTTATATCTGGAACCTGCTTTTTAGAAACTTCCTTGGAGGATATTGAGGAACACCTTTTATAGCAGAATGCTGAATTTGCCCTTTTTTGCCACCTTTTGTGACCTTTTCATGACTTTAAGGGGGAACCTACTTATATGTGCTTTATAAAACAAGCAACACAAAAATAAATCTGTCATTGAATCCACTGTATCCTTCTCTTTATAGATTCTTGAGAGGAGATAAGCTCAGCCAGGGGCACACTTTTATAATTATATAGTTATAATGATCATTTTGGCTTTACTAGATTTTTTTTCCAAATAACTCTGCAATCTATTTATAATATGGATAAACAAGAGCACTCAGTGCCCCTTTTCCCCCTTAATAAATCAAGGGGCAGTCTTACAGGTAGAGTGAAATCATCTAAATGAGCATCAGATAAAATAATAAAGCTACTAATTAAGTACAGTCTTGCAATAAATGGAATGTAGTCAATATGTAACCTGTCACATGAAGGGAGAACCCCCTCTTCTTTTAGTTTACATAGAAATACACACATTTATGTAAATTCTTCACATGTGGTGACCCTTCATATGGACTATACGCTAATACCTGCTCTGAGACAAACACTGAGAAAAAAAAGTCATTTCTGAAATACTTTGGTGCACACCAAGGCTGTGATTTTAAAAAAGATCTCCATTTTATACAGCTGGTTAGTTATATGATACATATCAGCTCATTTGCAAAATTGGATTCTGTAAGCAAAAACAAATGAGGAAATATAGCAGCAGAGACAATGAAAAATGGAAACGCCATTTCAAGGATGCCAGAGCAGGAGCTTTGGGTGAAGTATGAATACAGTCCCAAAGACAGGGCTTATGGGGTCTTGGTAACTGTTACCTAGCAACAGGAATATTAACAGGGATGCTGAAGTCCAGTTTAATATATTTATCCAGTACTCTGAAGGACAAGTAAGTAACATTAAAATTCCTCATTTTATACAAGGTTAATAAGTCGGGTTTGTACCAATCTGCACAAGAAAATAGTTTCTAAGCAAATGTTTCCTATCTATATTTTTTATACAAGGCCTTTACCACTGGAAAGGGATACAGGTTTATTTATATCTGCTTTCCTTATTTAATTAGGCACTATTATTTAATTAAATAATAGATTTAAACATATGATTATAGAAAAAGTAAACTAGAGTACTTTTTGTTCTGATTTTCAACGATACCCAGACTGCTAACCTCACAAAAACCTATTACGGTATTTATAACTGAATATAATAGAAGTCAGCTCATGACACAGCTTTAATATAGTTGAATGTAATTATTTTTCGCTTAGCTGTGAAATTGTTTTTAAATAAACAACTGCTGTGTTTTTCAGCTTTATCATGTTTCTTCTAATATTGTTAATCTAGACTAATGTGCTACTTTCTCCATTAGAAGTTTTTTTTTTATTAAACAGATGTCAGGGTATAGCTATAAAGATACAGATTACACAGCAAGATAAAGACTATAATATATGTTGTGCCAGAAGTTTATTTTAAGGCTCATAACCAACTATCAATAGAAATAACCAACAAACCCAAAGGCAAGGTAATACATACAAACTGATCCTTTTGAAAAGGAATGTAAGATTTTGCTTTAAGATAAAACAGAAAGCTTTTATTAAAACAATTTTACTACTGTTTAGGCTTACAAATCAGACACACTATTTATGCACACTTTAAAATGACAAATAATTACCTTTTAAAGTGAAGGGAGCTAAATCTTGGAAAGCATGAATGAAGTGTTTCAAAAGATGAGTGCACAAAGTCACATTCTGTTACCATCTACACCAAGGAAAACTCAGAGTGATTCCACCAAAGCTACCATAATTCATATTAGTGTGACTGAACTCAAAGTGAATGTGTAGCTCCATGGGGCTAGACCCACTGGGCACATTTACACATACATATTAATGTGAAGCAATAAACTCTGGAGTGCTGTGTGCATGCACCATTTGCACATACGCACAGGAAGGAAGCACATTGAGCCAGGTCGGAGAACCTGCATATGGCAGGAGGTCCTGGGAGTCAGCCTGTCAGGCTGGGGCTGTTCCACCTGCCTTAGCATGTTGCGGAGGGACTGGCTGGGCCCAAGGGTGCTTTGGTGCTGGGTTAGCAGCAAACTCAATGAAGCAGTCTTATACTCCAGCCAGCCAGGTCAGCATCTACACATGGGCTACTGTGGAGTAAAAAACTCTGCAGCAGGATAGTACTTGTATTGACTTTGTACTTGAATTTGTTGGTTCTTTCTATTAATCACTGCTTATGAGCTTTAAAATAAACTTCTGGTACAACATAGATTGTAGTCTTTATCTTTGTGTACTTGTATTTACAAGTACTACCCTGCTGCAGAGTAAATTAGTTTATTCCAGCCTAACGGGGTGCACTTGTGGATGTATGATATTTACTGTGCGGCAAATTAATCTGCTCCACAGTAAATATCTCATGTAGATGTGTCTCGTGACCACTAAATCAAGACCCATAAGGTCTTCCCATGGTTCCTGTTGCAGGGGCCTTGTCGACTGTGCTCTCTATACAATTTGCAGGGGGGATAGAGGCAGAATACAGGTGGATAACATGTACTACATTCTTGTGCTGCTTAGTCTGAGGTTTCTAGTGAGCATCTGAACAAAAATTGCAAGAATTTGGTCCATTGGTGATACGTAGGGGGTGCACATGGGTTCACATGCACACCTGAGTATGGCAGTGCACCTCCTATGAAAAAGTACCTCCTACTGAGGGTGGTTGCCACTTGCTGCTCACCCCCTTGCCAGCCCACCCCCCTGCTGCTGACACCAATGGCCACATCTGCAAGAGGTCAGCGATTGCTGCTGGCTGTTACAGCAAACAGCATCTGCGGGTGGTTGCCAGCCTTGGTCGGCACTCACCACCCTGCCCCACCACCATCAGTGCCAGCAGCGTCTGCAGGAGCTCCTGCTTACTGTCTCTGCGCTCCCGCTGCTGCTGCCACACTCCCGCTGCTGTGCGCCCACCACTGCCAATTAAACCATGCCCCCACCACAGCTCATGGTGGCATACGTTGTTCATGATCCTACATTTTCTGGTCAACTGCAGATTCAAGATTTTGGGTGTATTTTGCAGCACTCTAATAGTTTTCCTGTCCCAAGGAATAAGATCCACCCTACTGGTCTAAAATAAACATAACTGAGGGTCATTGGCAATTCTTCCTTCTTAAAATGGATGAGAAATTAAATGGTCACACTTACAAATTTATAAAACAGTTTAGGAAAACGAAATAACTCCCCTTTCCCATTTAAAGTAACAAATAGCATTTCTTAGGGTATAGAGAGACAAATAATTATGCCAAGTTAAAAGGAAATGACTTACCAACATATTATGGTGATCTTCTATAGCTGTTTCATGTATTTATGCTATCTCATGAGTTTCTGATGCTAAACTGCAGTAATCTAGCAGCAGTCTTTTATGTTTCAGTTTCCACTTCTAGCAAGATAGAGTGGAGATGCAAAAATACTTTCTGTGAATCATTAATGGTAAATCCTCTCATCCCTATAACTCAACAAAATTGTTTCATCTATCTAGATCCTAAGCAATTAGAGAGGCCCAATGGAAATTGCAGACACAGGCCTTATCCAAGGAAAACATTGCAGATTTATAAGGAAACTCTTACTGTTTCTCACTGAGCACACATTCTGTTTGCTTTTTGGAACCTTTCCCATCCTCCTGCATGATGAGCCTGACTGTCTCACTGTCCTGGCCTACCTGTACATCCTTTGTAGAAATTGATTCATACGGTTAGTTCAGTTGCCACTGCTGGATATTTGCATGTATTTTTTTAAATTTTTCCCTCATTTCTCCTTGTCCTCCATCGAGCAATAACAGCAGTGGCAACTGAAGCAGAAAATTATCACTCACCACTGAGCGACACTCCATTATTTTTTTTTTACCAGAAAGATGTGGGAGGAAAAAGTCCTTTTCCTATCATTACTTTCAGCTCTGATCAGCAGAGGAGGGATATAGGCTAAACTTGCTCTTTATTTCCTCCACAGTACTCTACTACTTATAACTGTTCTTTTTCAGAGGCCATGTAAGTCTGAAAGCTACTAAACAAGGGCCATGGGCACAAGTAGAAGAGCAGTGGAAGACTAGAAAGAAAAATGGAGATACTTGCTGGTTAACAGAAACACTTAGTGTAGGTAAAATGATGTGCCTTATTGCATCCCTCATTTCTAGTTACAAATTCTTGTGCTGGGAAGCAAAGAGGCATGACAGAATGCAACTTTAGCTCCTCCTTCACAAAGACCTCTATGGGATACATCTTCTCTAATTTAAAGTTGAAGTTAGGGTCTACTATTAGCCCAGTTTTGGACAACCTAATAATTTTGCTAAAAACTGAATCAAGGATTCTGGCAGACAGTTAATCATATTTTAAGTTGTAACCTGGCTACACATTCCTGCAATTAAAGGCATGATAAAACATGGAATAAGACACAATGTTATTAAATAAAATATGCATAATAACTTTTTGGCTGGTTCCCATTGCACCTTAAATTAAATGGGTGGCCAGAACCAATCACCTAATTAGCACTCCCAATTTGCTCTGGTGAGTGTACCACAGCTTTCAAGGACCCTGGTGCATTCCCCTGGCTGGGAGTGCTGATCAGCTGATCTGTCTTCCAGTTTTTGGAGTGCATCAGAGTCTGGGAACAGCAGTCAAGTGATTGGTATTTCCAGCTGCTGACGGTAGGCAGCTGACTGGTGCTTCCATCCTCAGGTGTATCCCATTGCAAAGAGCTCTGTTGTTCTCCTATGGTATGGAGCACTTATCAGGCGACTGGCATTCTCAGCTATAGAAGCACACTAAGATGCCTCCTGTGATGAACATGTGGCATAGCAGGAGGTACAATTGTTGGGATTGTGGATCACACCCTATTTTTAATTAGCATCTGCGGGTGGGGCTGGCAACCACCCGCAGATGCTGTTGGCTGTAACAGCCAGCAGCAATCGCTGACCTCTTGCAGATGTGGCCATTGGTGTCAGCAGTGGGGAGTGTTTTTAATTGAACATCTGTCAGAAGCCCAAGTGTTGGAAACACGTTTCTGTACTTAAACACATTACCTATTTATACAGAATTTGCAACTCCTGCTGATGTTGATCATTGCTCCCAGTGTCAAACAACAAAGGTACTCCTTACCTTAAAATCCTTATACTTGAACACCAGTGGCATATCTCCACAAGTGGAAACATGTGTTTCCTCAGGGATGAAGAGCACAGGCACAATATGTAGCTGCTGCTTGTACCTGGAACATACCTGTGCACACATAATCTGGTACATGGCATGTTGCCACAGGTGGCGTAGGGGAGACAGGGGCCAGCACATGGGCTGGCCCTAGCAGCTTCACCTGGGGCCCTAAGGGCCTCTGGGGGCTGCAGCTGTGGTAATCCCACAGCACAGAGACTAGCCAGCAGCTGAAGTATGGCTCCAGCCAGCCAGCCTCTGGTGGCACACACTGCTGCCATGTGTGCCACCTCGTTTTTTTAAGGCATGGAGTTCAATTGTTTTTTTGACACCAGCATCTCCCAGTGTTAACCACTCCCCACTAATGCAAATTAGCAGCGCAGGTTATGTCTGCATGTGGAGTTTATGCAGCGTGTGACACCACAGATGGATCTGCAACTTGGCATATGCACATGTCCACACTCATCTGGATGCACCCCATATCAGGCAAATGTAACTTTAACATAAAACAAAGTATAGAAAGAGCAGATGAAGCCCTGATGTAATATATTATGTGAAACAGAGAGTGTTGTAACTAAGAACTCCAGGAACTAGCTATGATCCATTCCTTACCATGCCCTGATGTTTGAAAGATGATGATACCAACTTTCCACTAGTATTATCTAGCTGGGATTCTTCTTTTCACAGAATCAATATTTTGCTGAGATACAGGTGTCATTGTCCTCGGATGGATTCTTCACAAGGGAACAAAATTACAAAGTGTTAGATGAAGAATGTTTTCTATTTTCCATATTTACAGATTCATATAAAACATTTTTTAAAATTAAATAATAATCTTTCACTTTCCCGTGTTGTTATCTAATGCTTTATTGCCTTCTGAAATCCTGAACTGAAAAACCTATGCAATACTAACTCTTATATGCTGGTAAGAATAGTGCAGATCAGGACCCAAATGCCCTGAGGGAACAAACTATTCAACTCAGTTGGCCTGAATTTAGGAATTTACTTTAATCTCTGCACAGATTGCTACCAATTATACTAAAAGGGTTAAACAAGATGAAGAATCACACTGTGATGTACACAAATTTTTAGTAATACCCTTTGCATTTTCTGAAAACCAATGAGAGCGTAACAGAAGATTACAGACAATGGATTCTGTTTTTCACTCTGGAGGGTTGGTATTACAAGATCATCTACGGCTCTCTTGTTGGGGCTAACTAAGAATTTATTTGACAGTGCTTTATAATTACATTTGTAGCATATGTTGCTGTTTTTTTTAAAGTTCCTTCAGGTTTATAATACTGTTCTGATTTTGCTTACTGTTATTTAGTGATTTGTCTGAGTGCCAGTTCAGACCCTGGTCACTCCCTACATAAAACAAGACAAATTCTCTCATCTTTGGAAGAAGGGTTGTTACTGGTATGCAATACTTTCCCCCTTTAGATCTCTCAGCTCAAGCCTGGCACATAAAGGAAGAAATACCTATAGATGGCCAAGTAGAGAGAACAGCTAGGAATAGTTGATATTTGCTTATCTATTTATTGCAACAGTAATACATGCACAAACATGCAAACTATGTAGATCTGATTGCATCTCCCTCCTCCTTGCAGCCTTCATATATAAATTATCTCCTAGGATTGTAGTCTTTGTGCAACAACCCATAAATGTGCTTGTAAAGCAATTACTTCAATGGGGCCTGGATTTGGAGTTGAGTCTCTGAGTACTACAATAATATGTCCTACATATTACTGCAATAATATATATTATTGTACTAGTACAATAATATATATGAAACAGTAATATATATTACTACAATAATACTAATAATATATATTACTAAAATAATATATATTAAACATGATTAACACCAAGCCTTAGTACTGGTTTGCAAATCAGGGGCAAGGACACTTGTCAGCTTCTTTACTCGCACTAAGAGTACCATGAATTATTTTGAGTCCATGCAACAACAGGCAGTTGAACTCTATGCTATTATGCTACCACAGGTGCAAGTCAGTAAAGAATGCTGATTTAGCAACATTTTATGTCCACTGTGCATAGGGGTAAATAACTACACAAAAGGAGCAAATGGATGAGAAGTCTCCCCCATACACACATACACACAAGTACAATTTAGTTCTGCTTCTAAGTTCCCAGCTGAAGCATTCTCTGCAAACACTTCACAAGACTTTGACGATGAACTGATCTGTGAAAGTGTGAGTTGGCAATCTGCATCTTTGTTTCCTTAGAATCTAGATATTTCAAAGCCAATGTTTAGGCTACTAAGTGCTCTTCTCTGTTATGTTTGTGGCCATGACTCCTGTCAAAACAAGACCATAGTAGGCTGAAACATTTTATTTTGCAGGCAGTGCTGACCAAAGTTGCTGACATCGTTGCTGGCAGATAATTTTTCTTATGAAAATCTTGCACAGAGCATTATCTTGGTCCCGGAGCTGAACGGCAACAGCTCTATTTCCTGCCATGACAATTTTTCAAATTAATTAAATTAAAATAGTAAAAACAAGAAGATAGTGATTTCCAATAAACACAATGAATTTCATTTCCTTTGGTAGTAAAAGGCCTGAAAGTTACAATGCACTAAAATGTATACATTTGCAGCAATTCACCTTTAAGGAACATGACAGGAAACTTGGTGATTTTGAATACATGATATATTTTATTTTTTATCATGTTGGAAGTGTGCCCGTTATTCAGGATCACAAAACTCATGAATTGATGGTTCGGAGAAGGCTCTTTTACTATTGCATCTCATGTGTTGTCTCTATAAATATTTTTTTATTATTATTTCTGCGATTTCTAGATTTAGTTTATGGTAATGGTTATTAATGCTGTATGTCTGCCTGTTAAGAGAATTCATAGCCCTGTTAGCAGTTTGACCTGTTTGAAAGATTTGCTTGTGAATATTTGATTTCTTTCAGCAAGCCAATCTGGTGTTCTGGGAGAGGTAAATCCTTCTTTGATGCCTAGATATAACTCTGATTTAAAAGTTAGTGGGAGTTATGTTATAGCATCCAGCAAAACATACTCCTGACAGTTTAAATTAAAGTGTTAGTTGTGCTAGCTATTCCCCTCTGCATAGCCTAGCAAAAGTACATAGGAGGCCCTCCCACTAGCCCTTTATTGTTACTTATTTTTGGCGAAGTCTTTGAGAACAGAAATTAGATATATAAATCTCATGTGTGTCCAGTTAAATTACTGCCCTCAGAAGCTTCCTAATTGTTTGTCCAGCCATTAGATAAGCCCTTCTTTCAACCTACTCAACAGTGCCAGATAAATGAAAACTATGATACCATAAACACTGAGCTTTTTGTGGATAGAGCTCCATTTTCTCTTGTTCTTCATTACAGGATGAGAACACACACACACGCGTGTGCACACACATATACATATATGTGCACATGTGCGTGCACGCACACACACACACTTAATTCCTAACTTTCAGGAGCTTCTGGCAATAGTAAAAAGCTAGAAAAAAGTATTTTTATACTTTACTTATGTCTGGGAAGTATTTAAGAGATGATACTGATGGAAGTGAATGATGCAAAATGACAGTATCTGTTCCAGAAACATTGTGGCAAAGACTTTAGCTTTCAAAGCAGGCAAAACTGTCATGAAATCTGTGTTGCGCTACAGTTTATTTCTATAGTGCCAAATAATTCATGGATATTTAGTCAATTTATTAGACAGATTTGGTGAAGTAGTTTGACAGTTGGTATCCAGCTGCATTGTGTATAGCTTACAGAACAAACCTAATGGAGACTCATTTATCCATTAAGGTAAACTTACTCATAAAAGCACAATATATCTTTTTGAAAGTGAAAGAGGAAAAGGAAGGAGATAAAGTTTAGCTTGTCTCTTCCCTTGAAGCAAGTGACTTTCGCAACAAACACCTGTAGTTTGCCTTTCATTAGCAATAGCATTTCAGGAGGGTTTTCACCAGTGGGGAGAAAAATGTTCTTCAGTGTTTCTCACAGATTCTTGTAAATAGAAAGGTGGATGGATTTCCATTTACGTAGAGAGACAGACCCCCAAAGGACCAGAGACAGGAGACAGTTGCCTCTTCCATCCCCTCTTCCCAAGATAAATTCCAAGCGACACAGTAGTGAAACTCTCATTGACATCTGTGGAGCTAAGATTTCCATTTTTATCTCTGATAGATTTATTTAACAAGAGCTTCTGGCATGAAGATGCTCAACCAGTGCCTTTTTTGCAGAAAAAAAAATGGAGGCTTTTTGCCACACAAACACCCACATTTTCAGATAGTATAGAGCAAACTGTAGAACTCATAAAAAGAACCAAACATTTTAGGCAGGACTAACAGGCCTAATCAAGCTCCTGTTGAAGTTAAAACAACTGACTTCACTGGGAGTAAGAGCAAATTTGATCTATCAATGCAGCATTCAGAGAATTACATTTCATCTCCTTTAAAGGCTCTCTTAAAAGGCATAATATGGTGCATCATTCTTCATTTTCAGGCTACAAAAGAAAGAAGCCAGAATGGCCTAGGAGAAGATTAAACTGATCATTGCAAATTGATTCATGCAGATTCCCTGGTGAGAGGATGTGCTACTTCCTCAGGAGTGAGAAATATGATGAGGCTGCAAGGCTTCCCTCAGGAGACTGCCAGGCTAACAAGAGCAGACTAGTATTAATGTAGCAGAGAAAAGACCTTTTCCTATTTAGAGCTTTTGGCAACAAAGTAGGGTGGGAGTTCCTTTTCTTAAGAAATTATGGAATTACATGCATATTTCATACCTTCATGTGGTATAGGGAAAGTAGGAAAGAAAATGAAAACAAAGAACAAGAGAAGTATGAAATTACTAAATCCTTATTACAAGAAAAGGGAGTGGTACATGCAGCCTCCAAAATACCTAGCTAGGAAGAGCTGGGCAGGAACCTTGTTTTCTGTCCCACAGACCTTCTCAAATTTCCCAAACTTTCCTGTTCTGCAATAGGAGGAAAACAAGATCTTTCAAACTGAGCAAGATCTACCCGCAAGTAGCTAATTATGTGCTAGTTAGGATGTTCACCAGACACAATGGAAACCTAGATTCCAGTTCCTGCTCTATTTTCCACATAGCAAATGAATGAATTAACCACTGGTCCATTTACTATGGGAGGGACTTATTCCTTCTCTCTCCTTCTTCCCCTTTTTCCTTTCCTCAACTTTACCAAAGAAAAAATTTTGATTTGCACAGATTGGCATTTTCTGATATTTTTACTGCATGTACTCTTTTGTTAAAAAAAAAATCCCAACCAGCTCTATTGAAGAAGGCAATGTAGATGTTTCTCCATAATTTACAGAGTTAATTTAAAGTCCTCCTACATGAAGTTCATGCCCAACACACACACGCAGATTAAATTCTGATATACAGAGCTCTGTGACTCTCAAGGTAAAGCATGGTAGGAAAGGTCTCAGTAGTAACATAATGAAGGGGTAGGAGAGTGAAAAGGGAGAGAGGGAGGAAGGGTGACTTGGGTCCCATCCCCATCCCCAGGCACTGGTCTTGGGGGTAGAGGACTGCAAAAATAATAGGAGCCATTCAGCATCCACTGAAAAGCCACTGATGCTGCCTCATGTGCTGCTGCCACCCAAGGTGTTTAAAGTATCTAGTTATTCCTTTAGGTGCCAGTGTCAAATGAAAGAGTCTAAGAGAGCTTGTCTAAACAGTCAGATTGTGGGAATAACAAGGTGAATGAGCTACTATGATTAAAATCTGAGTATCAGAGGACTGGGGTTTATAATTGAGGAAAGCAAATGTGCTTGATCATAGACGATTGCTTGTGGATTTTTCATGTAATGTTTATATAATAGGAATCTGGACATTTTAAAGCCCTCCTACATTCAGGATATGAAGTTCACAACCACACACCCACACTTTCTGGCAGTGCTTTGTGGCATTCAAGGTAAAACAGAAATAAACTGAGTGCATTTATACACGTGGAATTTAATTTCAGCTTTGGAATTTAATGTGCAGTAGACTATTTTAGTGTGCATTAAAGCATTGTGTAATAAACTGTGACATTACACTAATGGGCATTAAAATAATCTAATGCACATTAAACGTCACTGAAAAAACATGCAAATGTGCACTGCGCATTAGTGCAGCCTAATATGCATTAATTTAGTGCCTGACATTGGAGGTACTAAATTTAATAGACATTAGAAAAGGAGCATTAATGCACATATAGATGTACCCACTATTACTCCAAAAAGAGCAAAATAATTGAGAATAATTATCTGAATAAAGGGACAGGGCCTGAACTGAGGAGTTATTTACACCAGGGATTGTGGGTTTTTTGATAGATACAAAGTTTCTACAGATTCAGCCTACAAAACAATGTGCCATGAAACCCTTTTAACTCTTTTTGAATCTGACATTCATCAGAGGTTTGTGAAGTATGAAACCATAATACATTATTCATTGTGTAAAGAGGTGAGAGGAAAGGACAGCCTTTTAAAGTAAAGAGGAGCTAATGTTAGAATCTTAAGTTCAACCCCTCAACATGCCAATGTTAGGATGGAAAATGATTTTGAATCGAAAGCTCTAGATTTAAATGCATTTCTATTGTTTAAGTTTTACGCTGTGGGCAAAAGAACCCAAATTTTTATTTTTGAATGTGGATGAACTCTTGAATGACTGGCTGAACAGGTAAGAAATGGAACCAAAGTGGTTCAAATATAATTTAGAAATTTGTGCAGGACCCAGACTAGATGATCCTTAAAGTTCCTTCAAACCCCATGCTCCTATGTTGGGTGAATAAACTGGCCATGTCTGCACAAGACGCTGATTGCACAGTCATTACTGTGCAGTCATTTAGTGCTTGTATAAACAAGTATGAAAAGACTGTATAGTAACTGTAGTGTTGCCAAAAGACTACTGTGCAGCAGTGGAGCATCACACTGTCTGCTATGCGACACTACCGTGTAGCAGTCAGGGGCTACTGCACAGTCAGTGTCTTGTGTAGATGTGGCCATTGATAATGGGATCAGGTCTCTTTGATTCAAGCTTGTTTGTCTTGCAAAAAAAGTACAAAGTCCATTGTCCCTGAATATAGCAAGAATCAAAAAGCTTTGAGTTGTGAACAAATAAACTCTGTCAGTCAGTGCTCAACACGAAAGCACTTAGCTTTTCAACAGGGCCATGCTCTTAGCCTTTTTATGCCCGATGTTTCCTTCCTGTCTCATCTCTCAGATTCTCTGGCCTTTACACTCCATCTCTTATGGACCCCCAAACCTTCAAAAGCAGCAACAAATGAAAGCTTTTCTTCACCTTTGTTTTGGGCAGTGACATGTGTCTGTGGTCTGACTGGAAGCCACTGCTGTTTCACCTACCTAGTAAAGAAACATAATGGTTTCTTACAACAGTTATAAATGAATGGTAGTAGTTGTCTCCACCCCAAACTGTTAGTTTAAAAAAGGTCGAAGGCAATCTATAATAATGCCTCCCAACTCACCTTTTTAGCCATTAGTCTCCTGATGCAGTTTAACATGGGCTGTATAGAAATGAAACTTTCAGCCACTTTAAAAGGAGGGGAGTTGCTGTTTGGGAGAACATAACACACCATCTATTGTTGTATAACCTGTTACATCCACAGGCTCTTATACTAGTACCAATGAGCTAAATTGCTGCCACTTTAACCTTCAATGAAACAAAGTTGTAGGAATATGCTGACTTATACCATTATAGGAGGATGCAGACATTATAAATACATTGTAACAGCTTAGATAGACAAAGTTCCTTGGGTGAATTTGATAAAAGATATCAAATTCACCGAAGGAACCTTGTCTGCCTATGTCCTTAGACCAACAAGCTACAACCCAAACCCTTGTAACAGCTTATACTTTTATTATTTAATATCAATATAATTGTGACATGTATCTATGCAACTGTAACCCATCACACAGATAAAAGAAATAATTTAACTTTTTATAGCTGATATAATCTTATGTAGTTACAATTTTTTCTCTGTTGGTGCTATAAGAGTATCCCAACCCAAACTGATTTCACTCCCAGTCAAATCTCTTTGTAGTCTTTTACGCCTTGCCTGATTACCTTTTTGGCAACTGAGAGAAGCCATTTATGCTGTGTCTTTAAGTAATGGCTATGGTTTTTGTAGAATTTATTGTTTGGGATAGGTTACATCCATTCTGCTTCAGTGGGTGAATGATGACTGGCACTATGTTTCCAGCCATTTACACAGCTGTCTCTCTAGGTTGCCAATCATGCTGAAAGCCTTTCCTTTGGCACCTTCTCCAGTCAGTTTTATAGCTCTTTTTGGGTTCAGTTCTGGGGCCAAACTGTATCTTGCACACTATTTAATTTATTCTGGTCAGTACTTTAGTAGGTTCCTCCCAATGTTTATTTAGCTTAGGGCCTCTATCTTTTTTCTCTCTTATGACTGTGGAACTAGGCCAAGTAGTTTTTGCCTATGGTTTTACAAGAGATTTCCACCACCACTGCCATTTTTTCAGAAACTATCCTAAAATTTATTCTAGCATAAGTGTGATT
Source organism: Caiman crocodilus (assembly GCA_030014935.1). Classification (NCBI taxonomy): domain Eukaryota; kingdom Metazoa; phylum Chordata; order Crocodylia; family Alligatoridae; genus Caiman; species Caiman crocodilus. The sequence continues at coordinate 85,322,277 of JAGPOW010000261.1, read as the reverse complement.
TTTTTAAAAACTTTGGATTGTAAGGTTCCTATGTTGTCCAAATGGTCTTACTCAAGGAACTCCACATAAGAGGCTTGCTAGGGTTCCAAGCTCAAGCCCGCACATAGGGCATGTCAAGGTATAGTTCTCACTGTTGTCATCAAGGGAATAGGATAGGCCTTTGATATTATTCTGCAAAGGTAGCCAACTGAATCCTGAAAGTGTGATTAAATCTTTTCACCATCCTATCAGATTGTATGTTTGCTGGAAGGTGTGGGTCTTGTGGAATCCTACTTTGCATTCAGAGTGGACTGATATTTTTCCCTTGATCTGTGTGGGCTTATCTAGGTCTCCATACAGAGAAGCTATGCTACTGTCACAGCTTTAAAAGGTTCCGTACTAGGATAGCATGAAGAAGTAGCAGTTTGATCAGTCTTTGGTAGACCCCTTTTTTGTAGTTTAAATATTGTATTTCCTGCACCAATTTTCTACACCCTGCCTCTACTTTACCCAATAGAAATACTCTCTTAGCTTGGCTAAAGTTTTTGCAGCTTCCAAATGGCCATCAGTTTTAAAATCATCACAAGATCCTCAATGCTTCCTTTTTCAGTGCATCAGGTACAATCAGTTGGTAGTAGTTGTGAAAATACATTAATTAATATTTGTAAAGAATGAAGTTACTATAGTGATGAGTGAAAGGCTCAGGAGAAAATTAAGAACTCTCTATTCATAGAAGGGTTTGAATAGTGTGCAGTACAAATAAGGGATGGGGCTATACAGTGAAGAATGAGAAAAAAACAAAACGTTGTCTTTCCCTTTTTGCATTTAGTAGTTACCAACTACCCTTCATTTTTCTACCAGTTATGTCACACAAGAATTACTTTGAAAGGTCTCTTCTGGAAAATGCATTACTAAAGACATATCATAAAGCCAAAAGAAAGTCAGATGCAGAAACAAATCTACATCCATTTCAGAGAACTGAAGTTTAAATAAAAAAACCCAACACTAAATTAAATAGTTTATTGAAAAAAAAACTTGTATTTTTTGTAAGAAGACTGATGGAAAATGGCTATTTCTTTTGCTCTCACATAGGGCTGAAAATTTAACATTTCCCTGCTAAGCTCTTGCCTTGAAGTATCATGCTGTGGCTAATACCCTTCAAATCTGGATGAATGAATAACATTAGATTCCTGAGCTAGGCAAACACAGCAACATTTTCCATGCATATTCATTTGAGTCTTTAAATTGAAGTTGCTTTGCATTTCTTTTGTTTTCACATCTATGAATAGTTTCACAAATAATCTATGGGCAGGACTGTTTGCCAAAGAAGCATATTTTAAAAAAAGGATAAAAGATTATTAAAGGAAATCAAATTTTAAATTAATAATTGCAATCTAATGTAAAACACTATCCAGTATAGGTAAGGAAACATGCCATGCATCAAATCAAACCATCTTGAATTTCAAATATTGAAAATTCACATTGCTGTGCTAGCAAAGACTGAGAAATGTTCACTGTAAATAATTCTGAATAAGAAAGAGATTTGAGAAAAATCTAGGATTTGTTCATTGACTATTTGCAAACAGAAAATAGACAGCTGAATACATTATTTCCAATGAAAGTATTCTTCCAGCTCAATACTTAAATAGATCGTTATTAAGCAACACAACATGGTTTTTCCTTTTCCATAACCTTCCTCCTAGCTCATGGAAAATCAATAGGTAAGATATTGTGCTCTGATGACCCTTCTGTGCCAATCTCCTGCTTATGCACGCACAGTGCCACCAATAAGCCCCTGGGCTGCTTCTTCAGGCACTGGCCAGAGAGCTAATATACAGGTAATAAAATTACCCATGAGTATTCCTATTTCACCCACTAACCTAGATCATGCTCATCATTTCTAAGGGTGCTGTCCCAGTGATATTTTTGCTCCAGTGAAACACCACTTCCAGCACTGTACCATATGAAATGACATTACTTATGTTAACACAGATGGTGATTAGCAAGAAGAGGGTTTCATTATGCCTCTAGAGGTAAGTGGTGTATGTTTTTGCAAAACACCCTCTCTATCCAAAGGTTGAAAACTCTGGTTTTGTTGGTATCTAAATGCTTAAGGGACTACTTGCAAAAATCTTGGTTTTCCTATTACTTCTTTTCATTTTTTTCTCTCCTCATACTTCAGCAAAAGGGAGCTTAGAGAACTGCAGAAAAAGCCTTTGAGAGTGCTGTACTTTAAAAGTCTAGTCTCTATTTACTTTCTGTTTGGAACTACAACAGAGATTCTTTTCATAAAATATATATGCTATGGATTTTACATTGTGCAGCCTGATGAAACAGCATTATGCCCTGAGACAAGTAATTCCTGGTATCCACAACAGTACTCTGCAACTTTCTCAGTACAAATTGCATTGAAATATTTGGTTCAGAATGATGTTATTGAACATGGAACAGCATAATCTGGGAATTATTTCATCTCTCACTCACAAACCCATTTATCAGCTGGTTATCATTTATCAGCTGTATTATCATTTCCTATATGACAAAGTGTTTCAACATGAATATCTTCAGTAGCTCTAACCACAGTGTACAAAACAATAAACATTGGAGCTATCATAGAAAAGCATCTTTCCTAGCTTTGCCAGCAGAGCTTTTCTTTTGAGGAAACATCTGTAGACAGGATGCCACTCCTTTTCCTTCCCAATGACCAGGAAGCCAGCATTTGTCAGAGGAAAATGTACCTCCCAAACATTTGTGATTGCTATTACAGCTGGTACACATGGGTTAAGCTTAGCCTATCTGAAGACTACTGGCAAATAAAATGTTCAGACAGCTCTTCTGCTCCTGTGGATTCTGGGTTATTTCCTCCTCTGTGCAAGTGTTATTTCAGCTAAATGGAAAAAAGTCTCATTTCCGAATTTGTTTACATCATTGACTTCCATGTAATACCAGATATGGCAATGCTAACCCTGGTCTTGCTCTTTCACTGTCATCACATCAGGATTCAGGAATCTGTTTCTGTTTGCAAACCTGCGTATAGGAATGCAATCTAAAACAAAAAAGGGACCTTAACACTAAGCAATATTGACTTTTGAATTAAGTTTTGAATAAATAGCAAGGTAAAAGTGTTTATCTGTGAATGTCTGTAATCCAAACAAATATTAACCATTGATGTTAATATACTGGGAGAAATTGCTTTTTCTATCATTTCTTTTACTGAAAACAAATTACCTTTCCCTCCTTTCACCCATATTTGCTTTCCACAGGTGTATCTGGGTAAATATTCAAAAGTGCATGTGTGAGGTTATACCTTTTTTAAGTGGCTTCTTGAACAGTTATTTCCAGGGATACTGGTTTTCACTGATGACCCCCCCCCCCAGTTTTCTGATTAAAAAAAGTAACCCAAAATCCACATCCACAAACCTGGAGAGGGTCCAGAGAAGGGCCATTCGTATGGTTAAGGGCTTGCAGACCAAGCCCTACAAGGAGAGACTAGAGAACCTGGATCTTTTCAGCCTCCGCAAGAGAAGGTTGAGAGGCGACCTTGTGGCTGTCTATAAGTTCATCACAGGGGCACAGAAGGGAATTGGTGAGGTTTTATTCACCAAGGTGCCCCTGGGGTTTACAAGAAATAATGGCCACAAGCTAGCAGAGAGCAAATTTAGACTGGACATTAGGAAGAACTTCTTCACAGTTGAGTGGCCAAGGTCTGGAACGGGCTCCCAAGGGAGGTGGTGCTCTCCCCTACCCTGCGGGTCTTCAAGAGGAGGTTAGATATGCATTTAGCTGGGGGCATCTAAACCCAGCACTCTTTCCTGCCTATGCAGGGGGTCAGACTCGATCTATTGAGGTCCCTTCTGACCCTAACTTCTATGAATCTATGAAAATTAATACATATATCTATATCTTTATATACTAGTGATATTTCATTTTGATCATGAGAAATGTGGATTTGGGGTTACTTTTTAAAATCCAAAAATTGGGGATTTTTTTTAATCAGAGAAAAATAGGATCCCTGTTTTTTACTCCATTCAAAAAGCTGAGACCCAAATGGGGATATAAAAAATTGGGTAACAAATTTTACCTTTGGTAGTGTGATTCCCCTGTCCCCCACTCTCCCAGTTTGGCAAGAAACCTATTTGCCAAGCTTTGAGCAAATGAATAGTCCCACTGAAGCCAATGCATGTATTCATATATAGAATGATACGTGTGCTTATATAGCTTGCTGAATCAGATCCTAAAATAAGTGACCAATTTTCAGATGTATTAAACACTCTACAACATTACAATGCTTTGGTTACAACTAACCTTTAGCATATGATGAGTTTTTTCACATAAAGTGTATTTGACTGCAACAAATTATTTGAAGTTTAGTTTTAATTTAACCTTGCAGAATATGATAGTATCCAAATGACAGGCAGAGGCAGAGAGCCATGAACATGGTATCTGTACACAATAATAAAACATTCACTGTAGCTTAATGGAAGAATTTAGAAAAGATATATTGTGCGCTAATGTAAAAAAGATTTCACTACCTAGTAAATTTGGAGACCAGCCCAGAATAGGAGTGGGGACTGTAGACATATGTTCTTCAAACTTAAGAAGCATCTTGAGTGATGGGAAAAGGGTGTCAAACTGAAGCGAAAAGAAGTGGGCATACTAACGTAGTAGCTACATAATGCATAAGGAAGCATGGTGTTACCTTTAGAAACAATGGACCACCTTTTTTGGAAGTTTGGTACTCCTCAGCACAAGATGGGATTCAGGGAAAGAGGTGCAAGTAGGGGTCAAGGACCCAGAGGTAGGATGAAATATGGAATCTGCAGAGAGGGTCAGAAGGAGGAAGGTCATGATTCCCTCTGGACAGAGCTCTGGAAGAAATTGATGTCTATGGGAGAAGATGGAGACAGGTGGAATGGTGTATATATTGGTGAAGAGACTGATAGAGCTTGTTCAAATACAGGAGCTAGCAGAAGGAGTACATCCAGACCTGAATTGGTCAGCTCAGTCTTCAGTGCTTCCTGACCCACAATAGGGACGATTCAGGTTTTAGTGGGAGAAAAAGGGAATGTGAAAAAAACCGAAATGCTGATTGATACTGGAGCCTCAATCAGTATTTTGCAACAGCAATGGGTTCCAGGTAGGGTGTTGATGGACCCCAATCATTTGCAATTGCAATCATATACTGGAGAATTAGAGGACTCACTGGTTACCCAGTCTATTGGGACTCAAATGGGAGAGTTTGAACTGCTGAAGTTCATTCTCCAATCTCTTACACTTATTTCTTAATTCAACTCTCTTTTCCACTATTGCCTTCTGTATAAATGCTATGGTACTTGGCTTCACCTCTTTACAAAGCATGATAGAAAGTAGCCTTGTTTTCTGCTGGTTTGTCTTTTGTTCAGTAACTCCCAAATGTATATACATATCAAAATGCAACAATCAAGCTTAATGATACCAACATACACAATTTTCATATTGGGGCACAAGGTGTGGCCCTGCTTCCAAAAAAAAGACAGACAGAAAGATCTAGGATCATAGGAAAGTAGGACTGGAAGGGACCTCATGAGGTCATCTAGTCCAGCCCCCTGCTCAAGGCAGGATCATCCCTGACTAAAGCATCCCAGCCAAGTGTCTATCTAACTGGCAAAACGTCCAAGGATGGAGATCCACAGTTTTTCTAGGTAGCCTTCTCCAGTGCTTGACCACCCTCAAAGTCAGAATGTTCCTTCTAAACTCCAACCTAAATTTCCCCTGCTAAAGCAAGAGGTCATTACTCCTAGTCCTATCCCCTAAGGTCACAGAGAAAAGCCATGATCACCTTGTTCTTTCCTACATACTTCATAATAGATGCCTTGAGGGCTTGTTCTATGATCTTTCCCAGTATTAAGGTCAAGTTGACTGGTCTGTAGTTCCCTGGATCTTTCTTCTCTTTCATAAAGGTAGACACTATATTTGCCCTCTTCCAGCCATCTGGGACCTCACCGGACCTTCACGAGTTCTCAAAGACCTTGTAAAATGTATTATGTCTTGAATACACACAAATGTGTTGTTAGTCCTCTGAATTCAAAGATGACCATGAATGGTCTATGGCACAGAGCAAAAGATGCCATTTTGGGTTGCTTGATCAGCAGCTGACATTCTTGGCCAATACTGATAGCTGATTATTCACCAGGCATATTGGCTGATATCCAATCGTTAACTGATTTGCAGGAATGCAGTCAGGCAGTGTAGTGAGTAGCTACACGCAGGTAGGTCTGTGGAGGGGAAGTAAGTCTGTGGAGGCTGCTGTTGTAAGATATATGCTGTGTGTGTTTCATAGGTTGTAGCTCCAGTTTGGATGAGGCTTCACTAGGTGAAATGATCATAAGCAAGATCTTCCCAAGACTTTGGGTCAACATTGAAATGTTTCAAGGATGACTTAAGGCAGTCCTTGAAGCATTTCTTTTGGCCTCCCTGAGCATGCTTTCCCTCCTTTATCTCATCATAAAACATCTTCTTTGGTTGTTGCTCATCCTGGTGACATGGACTGCCCACCAATTTGTGTGTCCCAAGATTTGCGTATCCTGGGACACTCAAATAAATAGGTATCCAAAAGCAACAAGAACATCTACTAATACTTCAATGTCAGCTATTAACTATTCTGCAGTATCTTTTGTCAGGTACTCACTGGTATTACACTCATACATGCGCGTATACACACACACACGTTAAAGCAACAGTGTGCAACAGCCTGGGCTTTTTGCCAAAAAATGGTGTTTGTGTCAGAAAACACAGACCTTTTCCCTCAGATTACACCCTTTATTTGCATGGGCACACCAACTTTTCCAAAGTGCTGGATTCTGGATGCCCAGAGGGCAGATGGAATAGCAACCTTTTCCATCCTTCACAGAGGTATGACTGGTTCTTCCTATTTTGTATACTAAAACCTTGGCTGTTCTGAGGGGAGTATAGTGTGATTTGTATACTTTTATTTTCTTTTATGATGAACTTAGGAGCAGAGGCCATGACTGGGAAAGCAACATATATATGTCTCATATTTATTTATAAAGGGAATGGAACTGAAGAAGACATTTATTTTTTAATTGCTCATGATGCAGCTATGTAGCAATTCAATAAAGCATTAATTTACTGTGTTTCCAAAGTATATGTATTTTATGGTCTCAATTGGAGATTGAATAGTGACTACATACAGAATGATGGTGTTCAAATGAACAAATTAGACAAATACATGATCTTTCCTAGACAGTAACTTTTATTTAATATATTTCAGAAGTTTATGCACAAATTCAGGCCTGGACTTACGAGGTGCAACTCTATTTCCAAAATGTACTTGCACCCACTGGCACCAGATCTGAACTTAGCTAATCGTGAGAAGATGGATGCAAACAGGCTTGCAACTGCCAAAATAAGATATTGGATGCTGCGCTTCTTTCCCCATCTTGCTGCAAATAACAGCTTTCCTTATCATTTTCAACAGAAAGTGTTTGGAATGCTCATTTTTGACTTCCTGAGATAAGTGTGCTTGACTCTATGCAAGTGTCTACAGTTACCAAAAGCAGTGAAACATAATGATATGCCTCCACATGAATATTCAAGCTCGTTCAGGAGGACACCACTAAGATCATTATAATTGCTAATTATAAATGTGGTAGCCAAAACTCCAGCTTCCTTCCATTATTCTTACATCTTGCAGATGTCCTGACTTAGCCAGCTAATCATTAGATTCTTTTGGGAATCATCTGATTGCTTGGTAAATAAATACAAAAAATTAAAAAGTTACATATGTTTGTAGTATTTGTTTCCCAAATATATTTTATGGTGATATTTGCATATATTAAACACATTAAAAACAGAAGCCCAGAAACATATTTTGGTTTCTGGGACATTGCATATCCCTTAAGTCACATTAGACACTTCATTGTACCTTCAATCATAACACCACCTGCTGGCCCACTGGCAGAGCAAGCGCTTCAATATTTGCCATTGGTTTATGTGTTCCACTATTTTTGTTTGCTCCTGAAAACATTGTTCCCACTAGACTGTCCTTGTAAGAACTGTTTATATCCTTGGATATGTTTGTTGCCTGATGCTATGCTGTTCTTTCTGCTACAGCCCTTGTAAGGTGAGGTTTTGGACAATGATAACAATGAATGATGGGTCAAGACTATTCTGATCATTCTGAGAATATTATACTACCTGGCAGTGATGGATATTTGAATGTCATCTTATTTTTTCAGCTGTTCTAACTGTCCTTTAGCTAATCAGACAGCAAGTAATCTGTCGCCCTGTAACCTGTGATGAAAAAGGAGGTAAAGAGTGAAAAAGAGTTGCAATATAAAACCACAGTCGAGAGGGCCTAGAAACACTCAAATAGTGCATTTTACCTACAACTGCAAGAGACAACATTTGTAAAGCAGTTATGCTGAACGATGTAAAGTATTTATGGTATGGCTTCATGATATTGCATAATTAGACAATTTGAAAACTCATATCCTTTGAAAAGCCTGCTAATGGAGAAAGGGAGGAGAGATAATTACAGGAGTTGGCAGAGATAAAGCACCAGATCACAATAGCAAATTTGGCCACAGAATTGATTAGCAGCATGAGGGACTCTTTTGTAACAGAACAAATTCTATTATTCTGCCTCCTCTATTTCCCGTAAGCCAAAGAGCTCTAATCTACAGTTGCTAGAGGATGTTTGGATAGCATTCTCTCTCTCTCTCTAACCTCTCTCTTGATATTTTAGTAAATACAGCTACCATATTAGTTACTAGCAAAAGTTATTAGCTATTAAACACTGTGTAGGTTGCTGAATTAATCTATCTCAAGAAACACCCCTCTTCATTCACACATATGTGCTATTTTATTGTTAAGGATTTGACAGATACAATCATATTTAGTTTGCTTGGTGATTTTCAGTCCTAAAATTGCTGCTAGGTCACCTTCCTAGAGCATTGGAAATCACTGTGCAAAGGCCAGCCCTATGGGTATGAAGCAGGCTTTTCAAAAGTGATAGTCAAAGACCTGGGGAAAAAGGAAGCTTGAGAAAGGAAAAGCAACGTGAAAAGTGACATGGTAGAGGTAAGTGGTAAAAAGGATAGGAAGAGGGAAGGGGGAAAAAGGGAAGAAAGAGAATTGGGAGAGGAGAAAAAAGAGGCAGTAGGTCTAGTGAACCCTGAAGAAACCTCACAAGAATGTTGTGGAAATATGAATATTCATGTCCTTTTTCATTATTATTTTTTTAAATCTGTGAATAGAACTGATATAAATATAAAATGCAATAATACAAACTTGACCCTGGAATTTGTGCTATTCAAATGACTCATGGATGGTAACAAATTTCATGGATTTCATAGACTTTAGGGCTGGAAGGGACCTTGGAAGATCAAGTCCAGCCCCCTTCTTCGGGGCAGGAAGTCAGCTGGGGTCATAGGATTTCAGCAAAAAAAATCCAGGTTTCTCTTGAAGGTGTTCAAAATAGGTGCTTGAACCAGCTCTGGTGGCAGGCCATTCCAGACCTTGAGGGTTCAGAAATGGTCTTGTAGGAGTTTATAACTGTGCGACCTTGTCATCCCTTGGGGCGCTCTGGTGAACAAATGTTCCCCCCAGATCCTGGTGAACACCTCTTTTAACCTTTAGGCGGCCATCAGATCTCATGATATAATCCTTGAGCTTTAACATATTTAAATTAAAATGACCTTTATATAGGTTTCTTTTTTTAAAGCATCTTAATTTTTTTTTAACTATGACATCAAAAAATCTGATTTAAATAAAAAAAAATAAATTTTTTTATTTAGAAAAAATTGCTGATTTTTATCCACCCTGTCTACTATATGTGCATTTACTGTTCTAGCAAAACTGGTGCACTGTATTGGAGGAGGCCCAATATTATGTATCTTCATTCCTGCCTGTGAGAAAATGCAACATTGTGGAGAGAGGGAACTGAAGCTCAGATAGAGTTAGTGTCCCTGCTCCCCACTGTCTTTCACTTTCTGTCATCATTTCTATTAACACAAAATTCTCCCTGTATGATTTGGCAGCATATTATATCTGCTTTGCTCAACACAAGTGCAGAACAAGATAAAAGTGTAACCTCTATGTCTCATCCAAGTTTATGCAGGAAGGCTGTTGCAGAGCCTGTATCAGAACCCCAAATGCCCAACTCCCCTTTAAGGCTAGGGACAGAAGTTACACATGAACTGGTTTAAATGATCAGAAACTGGTTTAAACCTGTAACAGAACAGAAGTTCAGTGCACATAAACCAGTTTCAAAATGGCTGAAACTGGTTTAAGATAAACCTGGTTAAACGTGGTATCAGACTTAACTGATCTGAGTCAACTTGGTTTATGAAACTTCTGTCCCCTTCCTGATTCAAGTTGAATCACAGTCCCTCAGCATCCCAGCATGCTTTTCAGCCCCAGGCTAGGTTGTCCTGTGCTTTGACTCTAGAGAACAGGGCTGGAGCAGAGAGGGCTGGCTGACAAGTGGGGGCACAACCCAGCTGGGGATGCAGCCTAGTTGCCTGTGTGGGGAAGCAGTTCCCACACCTTGTAAAACCCCAGCTAGGGGCAGGGCCAGGGAGGGTGTTAAACCTCTTTACAGGTTCAAACTTACTGCTGGCTGCAACTATGGACTACAAATCCCAGAGGTATCTGGAAGCAGGAAAAGGAAGTGATGAACAATCCTACGGAGTCCTGGACTTTTGGACTGCAAATCCCAGAGACCTTGGGGGCAGTAGAAACAGGAAGTGAGCATGAAGCCAGAGAGCCTTGCTCAAGCCTCCCCCCCAAGCTTCTGGCCTGCATAACTGCAGGCATATGGTTGCATTCCCTGAATCAAAGGTAAATGTCTGTTCATTTCTCTTTCAATTTAATCTGTGCTCTTTCAATTTAATCTAACCTGCAAAGACTGAAATCAATTTAGCCTTGGGCTTTTTGACTGTCTGTACTTAGCCTAAATGTTTTAACCTTAGAATAGTTCTTGTTTTCAGATGTTACTGCAGTGCACCAGGCTATTCTGTTTCAGTGTAACAGCATGCTGTACATGAATGCAGTAAAGTTAAATATTGCACCCTGAACAGTAGTAAATCTCAAGATTCCAATGTACCCATGCTTTTATTCACAAGCATTTAATGTTAAACATAGGAGAGTAGTCAGTGAATGAGTGTGACTCAGGAAATATGGGCTCCAGCAGGACCCCTGCTTGCCAGTGAGGTAATTAGCTATATATTAGTAGGTTTAGATTAGATATTAGGAGGCGCTACTTCACAGTCAGGGCGGCTAGGGCCTGGAACCAGCTTCCAGGTGAAGTGGTACAGGCTCCTAGCCTGCTCTAGACACTATGAAACTATATTCTCTTGGGCCTTACCCCTATTAGGCAGGAGGGATTTGGTAGTCTCCCACCACAACTCTCTAATGCTAGATTGATTTCCCATCCTACTTATCACTCTTAAACTTGCTTCTTTGCATGGCATACTTTACCTCTGTCCTGTGTAGAATCAAATTCTTATAATTTTCTTAAAGCTAGCTGAATTCCTTTGGCTAGGTTCTGCTCTGTTACATCAATGCAACCCTGATAGTCTCATGTGCATGGCCAAGGATAAAACTATGTTGAGCAGCCCTGTCAGTTATCTGTCTCTCTCATTGTTTTCTTTCTTTGATATAAATGTTGGCCTTGGAGAAATCCTTCTCTATTATGCATGGGGGTTTTTTTCCTGAGACATAAAGAATACAATGAGCAAACTTGGCCATACTTTAAAGGTTATTTAAAAACATGCACAAAAGTTTCTGAATATCTCAGATGTTAGAAAAGCATGTGTGCCTTTGATTAACCACTATAGACAAAGATTAGAAAATTTAGAGAGAGGGGAAGGGTGAAAACCACACTCATCTGAAAACCTCTAACTTTTGATGAAAGTCAGTGGTTAACATATGAGACTAGTTTCCTGAATAATATCACTGTACTCTAAACATAAGCAGAGTTAGGAAGAAGATTTTCCATCACTTTCATGGATATCCCACACGTACCCATGAGTATAAATTTTTAAAGCCATGAAGTATTAAAACTATATATTTGGTCCAGTGACTTGTACTTAATCTGTTTTGTAAATACTAGGATCTCTATAACCTTAGGCCAAATTCTGCTATAAGATGAACACATGCAATTTCCATAGATTTCAATAGGACTTATGGAGGAACAGCTGAGAGTGTAATTTGATGTGTTGGGACTGATTCTGCTCTTAGTGGCAGAAAGCTAATGGAGAATAGCATAGGCCCAAATCTAAGCTCAGTTAAACCAGCATAACTCGGGGGTAACAACACTGAGCACAGGAGAGTTGCGCCTATTAAAAAATGCCTTAGCAATCAAGATCAGAATTCCATCTGAAAAAAAATTCTTCCGGACTGCATTTTGGATCTTGACAACGATGCTGGGTTATTTATGTGTACAGGACTCCTACTGATGTCAAGGGTCTTTGCTTGTTGAAAGACCAGAATATCAAAATGCAGACCCAAGAACTGAATTTTGTTTTTTACTCCAGTTAGGGCCAGATTCTGATGTCAATTACATCAGTGTGAATTAAGAGCAACTCCAGTGATCTCGTTATTACCCTTGACTTATGCAGTATACTTGAGAACAATTTGCCTCAACATATATTACATATACCAAAATAATATTGTAATCATTGCCTGGAATTTACCAAAATTAGAGTGGCCACCTTTGAGGAGTTTTAGTTTGCTGCCCTACAACTGTGGAGCAAAGCACCGGGCTTTGTGCAGCTCCACGGCTCTTCAAGAAGCCCTGCAGGCAGCCTGGCAGCAGCTGGGGACAGCAGGCTCCACCCAAGAAAAGTGGTGAGCCTGATTTCTCTCCTTTCCCTGCCTGAGCTTGTCTGTCTGCATGAGCTATGTGGGGGCCCGGTGCATCCCTCCCTGGCTGCGGTGCCCCCTGGGATTGCCTGAGCCAGGTGCCTGTGGGTGGGTGCCTTCTGGGAAGGCCGCTGCTGCTGCAGAGAGAAGCACCAGCCCCCTACCACAGTTCAGGGACCACTCCACAAACTGGCATTGTGTCCTCCCCTCCCCACTGGAGAGATGACACGATATCCTTTGAAGGGTGCTATGAGGGGCAAGGTATAAGGAAATAAGTGAGGTGTGAACAGGTAAGCGGTTATGTGCAGGCTCAGACTTGTCCCTGGCTGATCCAACATCCCTGCTGCCTGGCTCCTCAGCAAGGAAGTAAGCACTGTAACATATAAATTAGCTTTCAAAGCTGGGTGCCATTCCATTCACAAAAGTTACGGAGAGTTGCCTTGAGTCCAGTGCAATTTGCCTCAAGCCCAAAAGAGTTTCAGAACCAGTGGTTTAGGGGTATTTGATTTTTTTATTGTTAATTATAAAAAAAGATAATGCCTTTTGCAAAGGTAGCATTTGAGGTTGGGCAATATTTAAGATTGGATGCATCTCTGTGGTATATTTGTAATTTATAGTGTTGCAAAAGACTATAAAAACGTTGTTATAATTCATTGTATGTTGCTACTATAAGGAAAGGACATCCTATTAGCAAAAGGCACAAATACCCAATGTAATCTGAAAATAACATAGCATAACTGATAATACTTTTGAACATACTCATACTGAAATAGACCAGGAGTTAATTGTGCAAAATAGTATTATTGCACATCCAAATGCCACATCTAAATGTTATAGTACATTAAGGCATAGTACTACAGTGAATTAATAGCCCTAAAACAGTGATAACAAGCATGGCTGGATATGCAGAGGTGTACTCCAGCTGCTTTCAGTCAAATATAAGATATATTAAGGAAATAAATGTACAATTGCTTTTGATAGGACTTAATGAGACATTAAGTAACAATTTAGAGTGAATAAGGCTACATTAAAAGAGCCTTTTCTATTAAGTTTTTGCAAATTTAATAGCAAACTATGTTCTTGGGAAAACTACTGTAAAGTGAATGCACAGGTGTTTGGAAAAAATTCTTGAAGAATAGTTCTCAATAGTTCACTGTCAAACTGGAAGGAGGTATCAAGTAGGGGTCCAAAAGGGTTTGTCTTGGGTTGTGCATGAGTCAACATTTTCATTCTGACTTGGAATGCAGAGCACACTTTACATTTGCAGATAATATCAAGATAGAGATTTTGCAGGCCCTTTGGAAGACAGAACTAGAATTCAAAACAGCCAAATAGGAGGAATAGTGTGAAATAATTAGAATGCAATTCTATAAGGGCAAGTACAAAGCGCTACATTTCAGTACGTACAATCAGCTTCACAAGTAATACAATGGAGAGGCATTGGAAAGACAGCAGTTTTTCGGAAAAGGGATTGTAGACTACAGATTGAATACAAGGTAACAATGCCATGCTCTTGTGCAAAAAAGCCAAACAAGTAAACATCATACATGGTTGTATAAACAGCAGTGCTGTATGTCAGACGTGAAATAATCATTCCATTATATGTAGCACTGCTTAGGCCTCAGCTGTGGTATATGTCCAGTTTTAGGCAAAAGACATCAAAAAAGACATGTGGAGTAACTGCAAAGTGTTTAGAGGAAGGCAACAAAAAGTATCAGAGATCCAGAAAACATGCCTTTTGAGGAGAGATACAGAAAGAACTTGGCTTGTTTAGTCTAGAAAACAGAAAACTGAGTGGAGACAAGATAATGGTCTTTGAATACATACAAAGGAAGTTAACAAATTGTTCTCTATTTCCACTGGGGATAGGAAATGTAGTAATAGGCTTAAATTGAAGCAAAGGAGATATAAGTCAGACAGTTAGAAAATTTTTCTAACTGTAAAGATAGATAAGCATTGCAAGTGATTACCTAGGGAGGCTGTCAAATTTCCATCATCAGAGGTTTTAAAACATAACAGTTGTGAAGTTTTAGGTATAGCTGATCCTGTTTTTGAGTGAAGTGCTGGCTAGATGACCTCTTGAAGTCCCTTCCCACCTTGTTCTCTATCTAACCCTCCACATTTCACTTAGCCTGTAGGGAAGACTGTACTTGTACAGGAAGCTGGTGCTATTTAGAGATGTTCATGTATAGGAAAAATGGGCTTGAGGGAGAGGGAGACTTTCAAAAGCAAAAGGTGCAGTTATTTTACCTTCACCCACCATTTTTCAATAGGAGTGGGACATCTAATTTTTGTTATTTCTCTTTCAATCTACCCATTGAGACTGAATGTTTTGGATGTTGGGCCGTTTACAGCTGGCACATTTGTGTTGGACAGAGCTAAGACAAGCAAGGATGAGACTCCTGGTTGGGCATGTCTACATGAAACGCTTGGAACACAGTAGACTAATTCTACTGCACATTAGCACAGTGAGCAAAACCTGTGCTACTGCATAGTACAATTAGTCTACTGCACATTAGCATCACCAAAAAAGCATGCAGCATGGCTAATATGCGGTAGCCCCGATTACAATACATTAAGGTAGTACCTGTAATTACAAGTACTAAACGTGCCATAATTACGGCACATGAATGAACACGTAGATACGCCCATTGTATACTTTTTTCTGCTTATAGGTGCAGTTTTACTGAAAGATTCACATATTTTTGTGAGAGTACAGTAAGAATTATCTGCCATGTGCTTAACTAAGGCTCTGCAAAAAGACACAAGTCTGTTTTACTCTACTGTGTAGCTTTGGACTGAGGCCTGTGTGCTCCTAAACTTGACTGTGCATCTTAGACATACTGAATGAGTGAAGCATAGCACTATCTGCTACAGAATTAGCAGTCTCTGCTGAACGGGGATCTTCTCTGGAGACCACTATACAAGGTACGGTTGAATGACTGCAGAGGGAAACAACATTTCTGCGACTCACCTGCATTTATCTTAAGGACAGCTCTACCAGATAATGAGGTGCAACAGTTTACTTAGACTTGGGATCATGGACCTGCTGATATATTATTGTTGTAAGTGATAGGCTCAGAATAAAGCAAAGTAAACAACTATATTATGATGCAATGCACACTCAAGAGCATTGCAATTGTGAACATAATTGTAACAACAGATTCATATTGTCCTGCTAAATGGAAAATCTGTAATTCAAGCCATGAAGACAGCAGCTTGGTTTGTGACTTTCAGTATCATAAATCTAAGGTTGGAATCTTGCCCTGAACATGCTACATTGAAAGGTTCCTCTATGTTTTTTTTAATTAATCTATAATAAAAATAGACTCAGATGTCAATTCACTGCTAATAGGACTCACTGGATACCATCGCAGAACTGTTCCTAATCAATTAATGTTTTTAACTTAGTTAATCCAGTACAAATATACTTTAATACCATTAACAAACCCCCATTCATCACTATGATAGTGCCATCATAATACCAGTTTCTGTTGCACTTAGAATTACTTAGGGTAGGGAGGATAGATAATAAATTAAACCCTTGTTTTCATTTCAGAAAAATATCATCACAAATTTTATATTGTCCCAGTACACTAATTACATGGAGATTATAAGAATATTCAAGGGAAGGAAACCTTTCTTTTCAAACAAGTGATAACCTTTTCAGCCTCAGCTACGTTCCCTCCCAAAAATAAAACTGTAATTACAGAGTAAAAGGAGGGACCCAGATTTACAGTTTGAGGGCTGTGGAGATAATAATCCTAATAAATAGAGGATAGTGTCCAATAAAAATCAGTTATGATTTTGCCTTGTCCCTGACTGTAAGTTTCTCAGTCTGGTTGTGGGTGGACACATATTGCTTGAACTAATCCTTCTGAGGATCTCCAAAGTCAATTTTTCACTCTTACATTTCAGCAGCCTACACTTATGGCAAACTTACATTTAATCTAACTGCTGTGTATGATCTAAGAAGCCTTAACTGCAGGACAGAAAGCTGTTTAAAGTCTGTGTGCTTCATGGAAGGTAAAAACAATAATTAGTTTTCATCCAAATGTTCTGATCCATTCTGCCCATGGGAGACCAGCCAACATAGATTGCTTGAGACACAGCATTTCCAGATAAGGCAGTCTGTTACAAAATTACGCAGGAGATCCAAGTATAATTTTTAGCTCTGATGCTGGTCTTCTATGTCGGTGTTCCCCAACCTTTTTGAGCCCAAGGTGCACTTACATTAAGAAAAAATTTCCATGGCACACTTGTTCAGGCATTCCCCATCCCCATACTTATGAGCTGGTTGTAGTTCATTGCCACGGCAAAATTCTGTGGCACAGCTGTTCAGAGGCTCACATACCATGCATCCCCCATAGCCAACACATGCGCAGTCGATGATTTTCCTTCTGCTCTGCTGGTTCTCTCTGTCCCCCACAGCCAACACCTGTGTAAGTCTTCTGTATCTCTTCATTATTCCAAAAGTCTTGCGACACACCAGGGAGCTCTTCACGGCACACTGGTTGGAAAGCAGTGTTCTATATGACCCAGGCCAAGTCACTTTATTTCTCTGCACCTTTGTTTCTATTGTCATTGTTCCCTGTATTTGGACTGTAAGCTTTTCAGGGTAGAGACTTTTATGGTGTTTGTACAATGTCTAGCACAGTGATTGTCGTGCTATTTAGACTCAAGGCACCTCTTGGCTCTTAGATTTCACTCAATTTTTGACTACAGAAAAATAATGGAGTAATTTTTCTGTTGCAAACAACTCAGAAAAACCAGAACAGAGGCTTTTTGAGTTGTGTGCAACAGGGCAGAACAATTTTTGTTTGCAACAGGGCAGAACATTTTTAACATTATGGATTCCTATTTGAAATTTCTGGGTTTATCTTGCAAACCATATTTACACACCTAACAGTGCTAATGTTATGTGGCACCCTGCAACACCCTTGAAGGGACTACAAGGCAGCACCCTGATTGAGAATTATTTTTATTTATCTAGCACAATAGGGACCATCTAAAAATGGCAATTTTACAGAATTTTCTCATCCTTTTTGACCTCTTTTACCTGGAAAATTCTCTGTTGATTTTCCAGAAAGGAGCAAGCCAGCTGGCTGCTTCATAATTTGAAATAGCATCTTTTACCTTTTTTAGGGAGGTGGTATTTTTCTGTAGTGTATGCAAGGAGCCTGCTTTCTTCTAGACTCTGATCTCCCGTATAACCAGATATGCCAAGAAGCTTCTTACTAGTTCAGCTGTAAAATTCCCAGCTATAAAACTGAGATACCTTTGTCATGTATTTCAAGATCTTTTGATGAATGGTGCAATAAGTGTAGTTATTAACAGTAAAAATAAGTGCAAAGCACAAAATCCAGATCCATGTATGTGGGAAGTAGGGATGGGACTTAATTTTTTTAACTGGGATTGAAACATCCATTCAGCTTCTTTTCTCTTTTTCATGGTGTCACAGGAACTCTATGGCTAAGTATGGACAGTCAAAAAGCCTGAGGCTGAGTCAATTCAATCTTTGCAGGTTAGTCTAAACTGTGTAAATTGAACTAATAAGTAAGTGAATAGACATTCACTTTTGATTCTGAAAACGCAGCCACAAGTTTGCAGTGGTCCAGGCCAGAAGCCTGGGGAGCACTAGAGCAGGGGTGTCCAACCTTTTTGAATGTGGGGCTGGATCATGAACTTTTTATCACCCAGTGGGCTGGCAGGAGCAGGCTCTCGTGTAGCCTGTCCAGTCTGGGCACAGCCTGGGGGCACAGGGTCAAGGGGTGCTGCCTGACCCCTCCTTGTCCTCCCTGCCACCTGGGCAGCCTCGAGGATGCTCCCACACCTGTGCACCTGGGTTCGGCAGCCAGGGGGACATGTGGGGACTCTATACAGGGGTGCAGGATGTGCAGGGGCACCCTCCTGCTCCCTCTCCCCCGGAGCAGTCCAAGCCCAAGCAGCAGGGGTCCCTCCCTTCTCGGGGTCTGCAACTCACCACTCCCAGCACGATGTCTGTGGGCACGGGGGGGATGCAGGGAAGCAGGAGCGGCACCAGCTTCTTACCCTGACAGCCACAGTAGCAGCAGCAGCATCTCCCACAGGCCTGGCTGCAGCATCCTTCCGCGCTGGCATCCACGCCCCCGTGCCTGCTGCACTGCTACCTGCTGTAGCCTATGCATCAAGTGGGGTTTGGTGCAGGGCAGGGCCAGCATGCAAATGAGGAAGGGAGGGTGGGGCTAGGAACAGAAACCCTACCATGTGGGAGAGGGGAGGAGCTGGCATGCAAATGAGGAAAGAAGGGGTGGGGTGAGGAAAGGACACCATAAAATGACGGGGGGAGGAGGAACTGTACCACGTCGGCAACGTCAAGCTGATGCGATGCATGTGGGAATCTTGTCCCTTCCCCAGCCCTTCAGCAGCCATTAGGAAGCTGCTGAGGGGCTGGGGGAGGAACCAGGAGTGGGAATGAAAGTAAACAGCATTTACTTTCATTTCCCATCGCAGCACCGCAGGCCACAGAAAATGACTTGGCGGGCTGCATGGCAGTCCACGGGCTGTATGTTGGACAAGCCTGCACTAGAGCATGCCTTCCTGCTTGGCTGGAGCAGACAGCTCAGGCCAAGCCTAACCCAACCACCCTGCAAGGGGGGGCTTTCAGGGGAGGTGAAAAGCATCCTGAGATCTTGGGGGACTATGAGTTGACTTGAATCTGGAGGGGATCTGGGATAGAAGTTCAATAAACTGATTTAACTTGAATTGCTTAGGTTTGGTAAAGAAGTTAGAAGCACTCTTTGAACAATTCATTCACAAGTTATTTACCTTTCTTTTTAAAGTCTTTACTTTGTTCATGAAAGAAGTATGCTGGGAGAAAATCAAATAGCCATTTGTTTTATGTACAGCCTTCCAACACTGTCTAGGTAAAAACCTTCTACTATTATTCCAGTGATCAACAGCATCTGAAATCTTTGCTTGAAAGTAGCTAAGAGCCAATTTCTGTAAATGCTTATGAAGTTGAGTTCAATAAGACCACTCACATAAAGAGTTACTCATAAGACTGGGCCACCAGTGCGATAGAAAACAACAATTTGAGAAAAAAAAAAGATAGAGACATTTAGTCACTCTAAATGAGGTGTGAATAAAAGTAAAATAGGTGGCATCAACCTGCAGCAGCACATAATATTGACAGAGCAAAAAGGAGCTTGATAGGAAGGCCATGATCTGGAACCTCAATCTATAATCTCTGTGTTGTTCATCAGTCAAAGAGATTTTGCCACCAAGTCAAAGGGCTGATCATGATGAGACAGCCAAGAGATGAAGGGTGAGGGAAATGTTGAAAAAGAATGCAATGAAACACTGAGGGAGGAACTGAGGAGAAAAAGGAAGTTGGAATATGGGAGGCATATTAAACAAATAGCAGAAAATACACTGGGAAAGGAGGATTAAAAAATTAGATTATAGTGAATATAAAAGGGGCTGAGAGGGAGAGCCTGCAATAAAGTTGAGATTCAGAGAAAGCATGAATAGAAGGAGACAGTTTTCAATAAAGGGAGGTGAAAAAATCAAAATGAAACATAAGAGTGAGCACCAGTGCAAGACAGAAGAAATGTAAATTGAAGAGGTAATGCAAATCCTGCAATCTTAACATGGGGGCAAATGGGAAGAAGACCCTGGTCAATTAAGGATGGGGAAACAATCAACCAGTCAAGAAAGGTTGTTCCTTAAGAATTTCACTTCTTGGGAATTATGTTGAAAAAAAGGTGTAAGATGAGCTGATGGACAGGCTCATGTGCATCAGATAAACTAATGACTACTGCACACATGGGGCAGGAAGGAGATATTATTAACCCCTTTGCTTCTGTCTCATCCCTATTTCATGCATAGCATCTGCCTCTACTGTGATTAACACTTTAGCCTGCAGTTGTCATTGAATTCATTGTCTTTTAGGGGCCAGGAAGGAACTCCTCCCTTGCTACCTGATTAAGTGGGATAGAATATATTTTTTCTTTTCCCCTTGGGGAAGATGAAGATGCAGTAGTAAGTGTCCTGCAAGCGTTCTACTTGTTTAATAGGGGCCTGGCTCTCAAATCATACATGGAAACCAGAACTGGAAATGACCTTCGAGGAAAACATTCCAGAAAGAAGCCAGAGCCTGGAGTTTGAGCTCCTAACACCCAGGCCAGCAAGGAGGCCGCTCCTTTTCACCAGACTCTTAATCCTGGTACAGGAGGAGATGAAGGGATGGTTCCATCATTGTGCTATGGACCAGCAGTGAAAGGGTACATGGAAGGGTTTAATGGCATCTCTCAACCAGGTGACAATGATTAAGGAAGGTATTATGACCTATGCTGAATGAGTTAGTGCCAGTAGTGCCCAAATGAGTTAAGTTAATAAACTGGCAACCTAATTATACCCTAAATCTTGTACAGTATTTTATCCTACTTTCCATGAGCCTAGGACAATTATCACACGATTGGGTGAAATGAAAAGACAGTTTTAGAGGGGAAAATTCTGACATTGATAAAGATGCATTAACCAATATATTTTAGCGAAAAAAAATCTCATGGAGAAAACATGAGAAATGACAGAGAAATGACCGAGGCAAGGAGATAGGTAAGGAAGGAGAGAGAAATTGGTGCATAGGGACAAAAAAGAAAGGAAAACCAAAAGAGAAACAGAATTGCACATTAATTTGTAAGCGGTTTAAATGTGTGTTCAAAGGTGTGAAATACTGTATGTCAGAAGAATGATTATTGTGTGCTTAACTGTTCTAAGTGGTATAACGAATCGGTATAGAAAGGTTAGTTGCATATCTTTTGGTGAAGAGATCCAGCTAACCAGGACAAAATTCTTCAGTAAGGAAATTCTGTTGAAATCATTTCACTTGTTCCCTGGATCCTGGTCAGTTACTAACAAACTTTCTCGTTGCCTGTGAAATTACTCATTTCATACAATTAATTTATTACTTTAAATTACTTTCTGTTTAGCATTAATTTAAGAAGTAAAAACAGTTTTACTTCAGTATATGATAGGCTTTGCTTGAGGGTTTAGCTGTGATTGGTCCCATAAGTCACATGGTCTTCCTTTTCTGTTCTCTGATGAATGGGTGTACCATATAATCAGAACAAGGAATTGCAGAGGCATTGAGTTTTAGTAATCGAGGGAGCATTAGCAATTTAGGGAGAGGTAACAGATGTTAAAAAAGAAAAAATAGTAGAAATTATAAAAAATGGGAACCTTTTTTCTTACTGCAACATGCAGATCTTTTTCAAGACATCTATCTTAGAAACATTAGTCAGATTTAACTAGCTAAGTTTGAATTCATTTTTGTTACCTTTTTATGGAGTAAAAGTGTATGAATAAATGACTCCAGCTACAAAGGATGTAACTGGCATCTTGTCTGGCACGTGTAAATGACTGTGAAGCTCTGGTGAATCAATTTGAGAAGGCTTGCACCCAGCTGTGGCAAACCCATGCCCTAACCATTACAAAATACGCTATTGTTAGTTCAAGTATTTAAGCTTGCAAGATTAAAACATCATAATTATGATTTATGTGATTAAAGCTCCACCATTCAACTGCTGGCAGAAGGCAGATACAAAAGGAACATTAAGAGTCTCAGGTCTGGCATAGGAAGACACATTACATGCTTTCTGGGGCAGGAATCATGTCTTTACATGTTGAATTAGCTACCAGGCATTTTTGGCTG
Source organism: Caiman crocodilus (assembly GCA_030014935.1). Lineage (NCBI taxonomy): Eukaryota > Metazoa > Chordata > Crocodylia > Alligatoridae > Caiman > Caiman crocodilus. The sequence goes on along the minus strand of JAGPOW010000261.1, from coordinate 85,299,737 downwards.
CTCAAATAAAGTAACAGTAGACAAATAATATATCTTTCTAGGTGCCTATGTGCCTATCACTGTGGTATACCAGCATCATTGCAGATATGGGTAACAGACATTACAGATTTAGCTGTCATTTTGTTGTATCATTTTACCTTCTAAACCTGTCTGTAAGAAGAAAGAAAGAAAATGTTGTTTGACATGCATGCAAGAAGGTTTGTTCTGCTGCTTATGTACGTGTAAGATTGAAAGATTTCTCTTGGTTTCATTATTAGCATAATCAAAAACATTGCACTCTATCATTCTGTTAAAGTAATCCTTGTGGTTATTATGGAGATAAAACAGACAATGGAATAAACTCTCAGTTGCACTGGAGTAAATCCAGAGTAATTGCACAGAATCAGAATTCTATTGGGGTAAATGAGACCATGTATAATAGAAAGTTTGTGCATCACAAAATGTATAGGGATTGAAACTGCTATCAGGTCCATATGCTGGGAAGTCGCCTTTTTTATTTCTCTCAAAGATTTTCCCTCCCTAATATATATGTAGGTATGCGTGTGTGTATAGAGAGAGAGGGAGAGAGATAAATGTGTGTGTGTGTACACTCATTTATCTCTCTCTCCCTTTCTCTATATATAGAGAGAGAGGGAGAGAGATTTTTTTTAAATGTAATATATATATTTTAGTGGTGAGACTAATTTAGGAGTTCCTTTTAAATACCTTCCTCTGTCGCTTTGAAAACAAAAACATAACCAACTTCCTGTAGCTCTGCAGATGGTAGAATTTCATGGTTCAGGCAGTGTGATGTCTAGGGGCCAGCCAAAGATGTACCACATTTTTGAAGTGACAAAATGGTAGATGAATTAAGAAAGATTCAATATAAATCTCAAAAGCAGATTAGCATTTTTCTGGAATAAAGGAATTAACTTTTAAATAAATTTTGCTGGGGATTCTCCACTATGTGTACTTAAGGAACAAACAGCCTTGAGAGTCGGTGTCCCTGGAGAAGTTGTTAGTAGTCAGCCAGGTGATTCTAAAAGTACCAAATTGTTTAAGCATCAAACAATTTTCAATATGAAAGGAGTTCTTTTCCAAGAAATGTTATATCAAGCATCACAAAATGTTTCTTTTTTCTTCCCAGAAAGCCAACCTCCATCTGTTTCTCAGAAAGCTTAGTATTCATAAAGTAACAAAATATATTCAGAGCATAGCTCTTTATCACTTACCAGTTAATGGGGCTGAGAAAGGATTTCATAAGATTCTCATGACTGCAGTAGAAGCTCAGAGAAAACAAAAGAAACAGTTTGAAGATGCTACGAAGACATAATTGTTTGCTGACAAATTAACCTCTGGCATTCTCAGCCATAAAAACAGCAAGAGAACAAATGAAATTTAGATCACTACAGAAAAAAAAAAGCAGCAAAATTAAAGGGGTCAGATTTTAACCAAGTTTTGAAGGCTGAAAGGATAGTGAGTAAACAGTAGATTTAAAAGAGGAGCAACATGGCAGAAAGCACTGAGAAAATGCAGGGGAGCAAAATAGGAGACAATGTCAAATTTAAGTGAATGCAGAGAATTTTCAGATTGATGCCTCTCTTGGACTTTTACCAAATTGGTATATTTTGACACTGTACAGATCAGTTCAGTTTGGTGGCCATGATCAAGATTTGAAGGCAAAGAAGGACAAAACATGCCAACCTGTCACAGCAATATAAAAATAATTTATGAATAGATTTTGCATATCCTACTTATATATCTTAATATATAAAATATGATCAAAGAATATAAAGGGATGCCAAGTCAAGCACTTAAAAGTATGGCTGGCTGAAAATAATAACTCTGTTTAATGTAAAATAGAAGAATTGCTCTGCATCAGGATAAAACCAAAACCTTTTGAACTTTTTTGGGGGGAAAAAGCAAGAGATTCCCCCCACCCAAACCAAGAAAGTGCCAACAGTCCACGCACCTGAATGTAAGAATTGAAATGTTAAGTTCCTTCTCCACTTGGTTCTGGCTTAGAAAATATTATACCAAGTTAAACTTTTTTGCAAGAGATAGTGGGTAGGGTATTTATCTAGGATGTGGGAGACCCAGGTTCAAGTTCCAGCTGGCCTGATTCTTTTTCTGACATAAAACTTCCTAAGAAAGCTTTTACCTGAGGGAGACAAGGTTCCTTGGGTGAATCTGATATCTTTTATTAGACCAAACCAAAAGTTGAAGAATAGTTATTAAGCAAGCTTTCGGGTTCAAAAACCCTTCGTCAGGCTAAGGAAGTTTCAGCAGTTGGTGTGTGCTCTTCCTGGATGAAATGACCTGGCTACTTTACCTGAGGGATGCTCTTAAGCACTTGGCTATTAACTATTCTAGAGTCTCTCTCTTGCCTTGTCAGAAATTTCATTCTAGACCTAGGAACATTTTCTGATAACAATTTTGTCTGAGCTGAACCATTTTCCCCAAAGGATGGATATTTCTTGCCGCATAGGGAACCTTTTATAGCCTTATAATTCAGTGTGTAATGAATAATGCACACATTATGGTTACATACAGTCCAAAACCTACACAGGATACAGAATTATTAATTTCTTCCTAGGAATTCTCCTTAATGGAATTCATTTCATTCTGGACCTTTCTAGCTGCTGGGAGTGCTCAGCACTACTGCAGATCTGGCCCTGCTGTCATAAGCTGAGCATGGAAAAAAGATGAAGAACAACCAACCAGTGATCAACTGAAAAAATTGCTGCAAGTGACTTGTCCAAATTGCCTAGGAATTCCTTGGTCACAGATAGAATCCAATTTCCAGAGCAACATTCACCTGTCTAATAATGAGACTATGCTTTCTCTTCCTGCAACTTGCTGTCTTGTTTGTCATGCAATCTCCAGCTTCTGAAAAAAAATTCTCCAGACAGTGGTTCTCATTTAGTATGTACCATTGAATCCTCTGATCCCTTCTTTGAGCACTGTCCATGCTGTGCGCTCTGTGAGGTAAGAGTTCTGTGACAAAATAGTGTGTGATGGTGTAATTAAAAACTGCATTTGAATCTATGGTCAAAAAGGGGCCAGGCTAGTTTTGCAGAGGCAGTCTTAGTCCTGAAATTTTCGAGCTTTTGAGTGTTTTAGTTTGCAACCATAACATCCTTCTAATGTATTTTTAAATGTACTTGGATACATTTTTAAAGAAAAGCCTCAGATTTGAAAAAGCAGAAGTTCAATCATATGAAATGATACTGACCGCATACTTGGATGTCTTCAGTAGGGCTTGCAATACTGGGCTGGTTGTAGATGCCTTCACATAATGCAAACGGTAGAAGACTTTTATCTTTCATGTGAATCAAACATTCCAGGGCAGAAGAATAAGAATGTTGAATGGCAAAAGAATGTGAAAGCAATCAGGACTCATGGTAGAGGTGATATCTTTTGTTAGACCAACTAGATTTTTGCAAACAAAATGCAAGCTTTCTGGCATGAACACTCTTCTTCAGGCATAGGAGAAGAGATTTTAAAACTTCTGTGTAGAAATGAAAGTTCATATTTCATAGGAGAGTTGAATTCTGTAAGGCATATTAGCTCAGTGATTATTAGGGCTGTGCGAAGCTTCGGTCCCCGATTCAATCTGGTGGATATTCGGCTCGATTTCAGTGGCTGAATCTCTGAATCCAAATCAAATCGGGAGACTCTTTAATCTCTCCGAATCAAATGGGAACCCTCTGAATTGATTCAGAGAGATTTGGAAAGATTTCACAATTTGGGACATAAACACAGCTTTAAATGTTTTTTCTACCTACCTCAAGGTACCAGGTGGCTTGCGAATGCTGCGATGGTGGGGTGCATGACGTGTCCCACAGGAGCACAGGGGGCTCCCCAGTGCACTCGGCAGCAGACCCAGAAGTGGACCAGGAGCACTTCTAGTCCACTTCTGGGTCTGCCGGGAAGTGCGCGGGGGAGGCCACCCCGACTCAGCGACTGGTGCCTCTTGGGTCTGGGGGGCACCTGGGGTGCCCTCCATGGATGATTGCTGAGCTAGGGGGACACGGACGGGAGGCTCCTTCACGCGCTCAGCAGCTGACCAAGAAGTGAACTGGAAGTACTTCTTGTCCGCTTCCGGGTTCACTGCTGAGCATGCGCCCCCCCGTGTCTCTGTGGGATGCTTAATCTGCCCCAGCATAGCAGCATTCACAAGCTGTGCCTGGTATCTCAAAGCGTGTAGAAAAAACATTTAAAGCTGTGTCTGTGTCTGAATTGCTGAATCAGCTTGTAATCTTCAGACTTGGATTCGGCTGAATTGAATTGGGGACAGTGATCCGAATCAATAAATTGATCATTGTCTCCAGTTCAGGCCAAATCCAGATCTGAATCAAATATGGCTTGTTTTGCACACCCCCTAGTGATTACGTACCTTCTTGACCTGTCCCCTTTTATTCTGGTCTGGCTCCTGCCTGTATAGTCTTCCCGCTGCTAATCTAACTGGCTCTTTTCCACTTTCCCCATCCCTATTCACCTCCTGTCAGCTCTTGCCCATCCCTAGCTGTGTAATCGTATGTATAAGGAGATGTATGTGCGTAGGTATATACACATGTTTTTAACTTTAACATTTTTAGGGCTTCTGTTGATATTCTTTATTTTACATATATAGGAAATACACAGAAAGTTAAAACATGCAATTTTTTTCTGTAGCCACTGTATATGCATTCCAATATCCAAGTATTAGTGACTTTGGATCTCCCAAATTTTTGGTCTGCATTTAGAGGCAACTTTGAGGGGCTTGATATGAAAGGGTAACTGATCAATACTTTTTTCTGAAAGGTAGACATGATAAGGAGTCTCAAGCTGTGCACCAAAGAGCCAATCATGTCAAATAATTGATTACTTTTGAAAATGCATTTCTTTTTCTCTCTCCCCTGACCCACACAGCCTTTGGGAACTTAATATCAAGGAAGGAAAAGTTTGCTGTTTCTTTTAATGTAATGTATTAAGTTCTAGCCCTCCTGCCTCTGCACAACTCTGTCTCATTTACTGATCTAATCTGGTCTTAAACTATAACACTTCATTCTGCCACACAGGCAACACCCATTACCGATTTGTTCCATGGTAGCATTTTAAAAGGCGTTTTCTCATGAAATTACACTTAAACAATCTCTAATCTATACACAGCTAGAGAAAAAGAAACTGAGAAAATATATCATTTTAGAAATGTTCTGAATGATGCTTTTTAAAATGGGAATATATACAAGAAGCTTTATGAGAGTAAAAGTTGTACAGTGTCAACTGAATTATAAAGTGCCTATAAAAGTCACATATTTGGGACAAGAATCATAGAAGAAAGAAAATATTCAAAGGAAAAATGTGGCTGGCAGTAATTCTGACAAACTACACATGAATTAACATTTACCATCAATGTTTGCCTCCGGGGCATTGAAAAAGGGATCAATAGGGAAGGCTACAAACAACACTACTGCCCCTCTAAAGAAGCAGCAAACTCTGTGGTTGGTTGTACATGTTACAGGGATTTAATACTCACTAAATTAAACAGGTTTATTAAAATTGACACAGTATGTTTTAATTTGTTCCGTCACTGTGTATGAGTGACAGTTTTTAAATCAAATAAAGCTCAATGCGCAAGTCACAGTATATTATAGCAGGGGGTGGTGAATAACAGTCCATGCCTCTGCTCAGTCACAACGGGCTGCCAGCAAACCATTAATCCCCTCACTCCTGAAACGCATCGCCTCAAAGTCACAGCTGCCTGCAGCTGCAGCCCACTTCTAGCCTTTGGCCCTGGTCCGGCCAGAGAGGAGGAGATGCATACTGGCCACCCTGGATTGTAGCCTCCAGGTATTTTTTTTAATTGTGTGGGCATGACACCACAGCACAGTAAGACTCATGGGTGCTCCCTGATTGGCATCAGGCAGCCTAGCCAACCCTCTATGTTCATCCACCCCACCATGCATGGCTTTGGCATGGGTGTCCCCTGGCTCCCCAAGGGGCGTCCTTACTGACGACGGCACCATCAGCCTATAATCCACCCCTGGTCCATCCAGGAATGAAGAATTGCTTGACTGTCTACAGGAGGTTCCCTGAAGCACTTTCATTTGGCCATCAGAGCAAATAGTGCCTGCCTGTCTACAGGACTCCAGCCCATAGTCTCAGGGCATTATTTTTTTTTTCTTGTGCTACCACGCTGGTCACAAGTGCACAAGCTCACACCACAGTCAGATGCATGGGTGCTCCTGCAATGGTAGCAGGAGGTGTCACCAAGCCTGCACAGTCATCAGCCCTCCGTCCCTTTCCACATGGCCCTGGCATGGGTGCCCCCTTGTGCTGCCCCTGGCTTCCCAAGGGGTGCCCTTATTCACAATAGCACCATCACCCCATAATCCATCCCTGGTTCCATCAGAGAATTAAGAACTGCTTGGCCATCTAAAGGGTTTTGATTTACTCCTCAGAGCAAATTGTGCCAGCCCGTTCACAGGACTCTCCAGGTCCAAACAGGCTAGGTTCAAAAGACTCCCCAGGTCCAAAGTGAGAGGCATCATATTCATTTTTTTTCAGTGTGCAGGCATCCTCCCACCCTGCCCCCATGCCAACCCACAGGTTTTTTACCAGATTTACTGGCTCTACCAATTTTTCGTGCCTTCCTGTGGGTCCCTCTGCCATCTGCTGTTGATTTGTTGCTAATTGCTCATATTCTGTCTGCATTCAGCAGGCTCCTTCAACCAGCTGCATCATCCCCTGAGCAGTGCTGGGGGGTGGGAAAGGGGAAGCCAGGTGGTATTGGGCAGGGGCTGGTGTCATTTACCCACTATTTTTAAAGCAGCAGCACTATAGTTTTGTGATGGGGTTCTCAGAACCCCACGAGTCACTTTTGCATGAAAGTGGACAGAGATTTAATGCGGTTCTGGGGGACGGGGGATTCAAGCTGCAGCTGGCTAAAAGGTTCTTGGGGTGCCCTGGCCAAAATTACTACCCTGGCAGTTGCTGGCAAAACTTGGCATGGCAGATAGGCTCCTGAACTGTTGCAAGTGTTGGTGCCAGATACTGTGTTTCACTGGGGCATGTCTGGGTTGAGGCGGGGGGGAGGCTTTGCCTCAAGCTACAGTCACTCATTTCTTGTAGTGCCACTAGGTGCTGAGCAGAGGACTGAGTGGACGAACCCATTCCTCTGCTGGTGGACTAATGCAAACAGCTGGGTGCCACTGCCACCTGCAGGAAGGGATAATTGTGCGCCCGTGCATGTCTATGGCTAGGGTGCCCCCTGTGCCATGCCACTCAATCCACCCCTGGTTCTTGTGAGGACTTAATAACTGCTTGGATGCCTACTGTGAGCACCCAGGAGTGCTTTCATTTGCCTTTAACAGCAAATGGCACCCTGCCAGTCCCACACCCACAGTGCATGGACCACACTCCTCCTGGCTCCTCATTTATTTAGTCACCATCCTGGAAGCTTATCTGCAATTTTAACTAGTTTTTACAATTTTTACAAACCCCTCTATGGGTGCCTCTGTCAACTGCTATAGGTTTTGCAAGTGAGGAGAACAAACCCAGTGAACTTGGCTTGAGCATTTGATAATGAGCAGCATTGAAAAAAACCAAGTGCTTGCCCATCAAGGTTATGCAAGTCCCTCCCTTTGGCCAGTACACATACGGAACCTGAAGTCAAGCACAGAGAAACTGTGAGGTTAAATCCTAGCTACGTTCCTTACAGGTAGGTAAAATGTCACACAATGGAACTATGATATTTGCAAAAGTCATAATACATAGCATTATAGACAAGGCATTGCTTATAATGTAACAACGGCTTTAAGTGCTATTCATCTGAAAAAAAGTGAGAGGGAGAGAGAGAAAGCATGCATTTAAGGAGAGACAAAACATTTCTTTGGGTCACTTGGCATAACCTGATCAGATTTTCCTCTCAATTTGCTGCAGTCCCACATGTAAGTCAAACAGAACACTACACATGTATCTGCAGCAACCACAGCAGTAGACTCTTCTTTGAACATTGTGTTTTTTCATATGGTAATTTTGTTATTACTTCAAGAAAGGGATGTTCTCTTGGGGTTTTTTGTTTTTCTTTGTTTTTTTTTTCTTTTTAAATTTTTAATAGGATACATTTTGTCCTGGCAATGCACAGTCCTTGTATGGTTTAAAGAATGTGCATTTACCCAGGCCTTGCTTGTATTTTTGCACAGATACTCACTAGCAGTATTCTCTGAAATTTGGGAGACAAACTAAAGAAAAGCCAAGATTTTCAAGGTAATAAAAAAACTGATGTTTTGCCACCTTTTTACAGGAATTAACAATAGCCAGAGATAGCTTATTGATGTCTGTACTACCTGGGGCTAGTCCTCCTTGGCTTCTTTTAAATCAGTTTGAGGAAATAAAGAAAAATCTCTATTTTCAATCTAAAATAGCATTTCTCTCTTTTCATTGAAAAGGCAACTGAGAAAACAGAAACCTACAGTTGAGTATTTGTCACTCATATTTTTAGATTTCACTGGTTATTCACAGTCCTCACAAAGCCAGAGCTGATCTTTGGAACTGTGAAAAAGAGGTCTACAGGACCCTCAGTTGTGAGAATGGCAAAAAGGCTATTTCACAATCCTATACCTCATTTTTAAAATAACCATGTTACAAGTCTACAGAGCAATCAGATAGCTTGTAGGACTTACTAGTGGTCTGGAAATGTACAGAACTAACATGAAACAAACAGCTTTAAAAAAGAAAATATCAAACAAAACACTCATGTCAAAACCAAGCAGTAATGATTCACTGGTTTGCTGCTGGAGATCTTGCTGATTCTATCAATTTGGCAAATATCTCAAAACCAGTTCTGAAAGCAATAAACCATTTATACCCTCACACAGATAAAGGTGTGTGTGTGTATGTGTTGGGGATGGGGAGGGAAGCTACATACCTGGTCACCGCTTTCAATGCAATTAGACTGTACAGCATAGATTCAGTAACATTATATTGTTCTTCCAGGGTGCCTGAAGAAATGACTGAGAGCATCCTTCCCTTCAGACTTTCCTTGCGTCCCCCCTGTTAAGCATTCAGCAAGCAAAAGTTTGTATTGTTGTTAATGATATATGATTTCCCCTACCTTTTAGTTCTCTCTGGGTGAATCTGGGGACAACCTCCAGAGATAGCAGAAGAGTGTCTGAAAGTTGGAAGATAAAGATGCTGTAAGTTGCAGATGTAAATGGTTTTGAATAAAGAAAGGAATTGAAAACAAAAACAGCATCAGCTTAGGATATTTTCAACTTTTGAATTCTTGTTCTTTGTGAGGGGAAAAAAGAAAAAAGTTAAGAGAGCAATAGAAGTTATCTTATGCAAAATCAGAAAGCTTTAGGCTTTTGAATTAAAAAAACTCAGCAAACCAATGTCTATGTATGATTATATGTTTAAAAGCTGAAAATAATAGCCTGCAAGCAGCATTTTTATTGAGGAAGAAAAGTTAAGATTCCTCCCTAGTCAGAAAAGAACAGGTTTGAAATATAATACTAAAACAAATTGAGCTGAAAGTAGTTTTGTGCCAAAATAGAGAAAAATTAATCAGCTTATAATGCAACATACATGGGGACACCTGCAGGTTAAAAAATGAAGGAAGGAATAGAATAGAAGCTACATGAAAAATGCAAGATACAATTGACCCTGAAAGCTTTTGTGATTTTGACAGATGATGACAGTTGCATATGAATTGTAGGGTACTTTTAAGATGAAATCTAGAAGCATAGTTTTTTGTACGTATTTTTGTGGATCTAAGACAAGGATTCTGGTCTTTACTCTATATGTGGTACATCTATTTTCCCATCTGTGGAATAGGAATAATGTTGCTTATTTCCACTGTAAGGTTCTTTGAGATCTCCTGATGAAAGTACTTTATAGAATCTAGGCATTTCTTAACTACTATGACTCTATTATTATTATTATTATTATTACCACCACACACATTATTATTATTATACTCTTGTTGGAAGAGTTTGTTGAATTTCCTGCAATTTTTGCTGCAAACATAGTGTTTGTCTTCAAAAACCGTCAAACCAAACAAAACACTTCCTAGCTTTTCAGTATAATTCCTGGCTTAACACAGAGCATTATTTTGTTTTCAGAGGAAAAAAAATCTCCTGTAAAAATCCAGTCATTGCAGTATGGTGTATGAGAACAAGAAATTGATACTGGGTGTATCTACGCATGCAATTAAGGTGAAGCAATAAACTCCAGCTGCAGCATCTACATGTGCACCCAGGACAGCAGCAATCTGAGCCAGAGTGAAGCAGGCCCAGGCTGGAAGGGGGCATAGGAAGTCAGCCCTGGGCTCTGGGTGGTAGCATCAGGCAAGAGAGGGGCTGGCTGGGGCAGAAGTTTCATGCAGAAGTCTGACCCCGAGCTGGCTGGGCTGACAGGGCACTATTTACACCTATAGTCACTGTCTACGTGTGTGTTTAACTGCATGCAATTAAACTATCCACTGCGGGATAGTACTATCCCTGAGTACTATCACTGACAGTACTATCTTACGGCAGAGTGAATTAGTTTACTACACCCTAATATCCTAAAAGGTGCACACATAGACTGTGACTAGGGTGGCTGCCGAATCAGGTCAAATCTCATAGTTTCATAGTAACTAGGGTCAGAAGGGGCCTAGAGCAGGCCATCTAGTCTGACCCCCTGCCAATGGCAGGAACGAGTGCTGGGGTCACAGG
>JAGPOW010000261.1:85270119-85288955 GCA_030014935.1 Caiman crocodilus | reverse complement strand
GTCCCCTCTCAGGAAGACTGAGGCAAAGAACCCATTGAAGATCTCCGCCTTCCCATCGGCCGCTAGCACCAGGTTGCCCGACGAGTCCCTCAGGGGCCCTACGTTTCCCGGGGCTCTTTTTTTGCTCCCCACATACTTGAAAAAGGACTTCCTGTTGTCCTTGATCTTAGTCGCCAGGCGAAGCTCTGAATTTCCTCCAAATTGAATCAGCAACCAAAGCTTCACACAGCCTTAGTAGCCACCACTTCTTTTAGCCCTTCCCTGATGTTTTATTTTTGCCTTCTATATCTTTTGATGTTTCTTAAGATTATTGGGAGGATATTTCTCAGTGGAAGAATCAGCTTGGACCCTTGGCTGGAGCAATTCATGGGGCTTCATCCTCCCCTTCACCCTGACCTAACCACACCTTAGTTGAATCTGACACACAAAACCACCAGTTGGTGTAACTATTTTCTCTGGACTGGGGTAGTTGAGCCCGGTTCTAACAGACTCACAGTCCTAGATCCCAGTCCTCCTGCTAGCCCCTCTGGGGTCAAGCAGGTTCATTCAGGTACAGACCCCAAACACAAATATAAGCTTTCAGCGGAGGTAAGTACAAATGAAAAAAAAAAAACAAGGAAGGAAAAAAAAAGGAATCCTTCAGAGAAAACAGGAAATATAAGGAGGAAGAAATCATACTTTGTCTGTTTAAGCTCTCAAGGAGCAGTCCTGCTTTGCAAAACGGTTGAGCTCACTGGCTCTTCCCTTCCCTCTTTCCCACCTACTTGTGGGTGAGGGGTTCCACCCGGCCTGACCTGGTCACATTCAGTTCCAGCCGCAGTATCTCTGCTGACAGAAGTCCTCTGACCCCTTCCATTTGCTGTCTGACATCCTGCTCCAGCTCTGCTCACTGTAGACACACATTGGGAGAGGAATTCTCCAGCACCTCTCCTTCTTTGATGCTGGACAGGCTGAAAGTACTCTGTGCGGCTCATGCTGGGCAAGTCCAGAAAGAGTACTTACTCTGGAAGTGCAGTGTTCAGGCAAGCGCACCAGTGATATTTCTCTGGTCACCTGAGGTAAGTATGGGGGACTTATCTCCCCCATCCACTCTCTTATTTTAACAGGGAGATGTGTGTAGGCAGGGAATCTTAGATCAATTTCCACCATTTTTAAACTAATCTATGTGTGCTGAACTTCTATTCTGTTACAGATATAGACCAATTGCCGAAGACATACTGGTAAAAGTGTAATGTCTATACCTGGCTTAAACAGATAAGAACTATGATTGTCTAAGATAAGAGACAAGTGACAAAAATGGCAAAATGGTGAAAACTAACTTGATCCTTAAAACTCTGACACAAGTTTAACTTCTGTCCTGTAAGATAGCCTAGTCAGTAGTGTAAAAATGCCTGAAAGACTTCGTTTTGACAAGACTGCATCTGCCGTCTGTTATAGCATCTACCTTCTAGATTTCTTCTCCCGAGTTACATACTTATGCTCTTAAATACTCCTTTGGAGCCCCTCAAGTGGGAAGGGAGCTAATCAATACGAAAACACTGAGGATAGACACCTATCTAAAACCCTACTCCTCTCTGAGTCATATGTGCTTTACCCAGCATTAATGAAAGATGTGCCTCCCTGCACTGAGGGCTCATAATTCAAAATCCTTTCTTGAAGGTAGGTATCTACAAACTTCTGTTCAAAACATTTGCAAAGGGTCACTTTTTGATATGGTGGTTAGAGCACTTACCCATAATGTGGAAGACCCAGATGCAAATCCCTTTTCTGTCTGAACAAATTCAAATCCACATCTTATCTCCCACTTCCGAAGAAATGTATCAGCTACTGGGCTAGAACATATTCTTTGCAGGGGATGTTCTGATGAAACTTTTCTTTGTTGCAGGAAAGAACTCAAGATTCATTGAACTCGAAGAGTGAATGACTTTCTAGGCTTTTATTTAGGACACCCATCTGAGAAGGCAGATCCCTGGATTCCAGTCTCTGTTCCAAGCGTTACTGATGCATTTATGTGAAAAATGAATTGGATAAAATTAATGAAGAAAAACTGTTGGAAGGAGGGCTTCAGCGCAGGCCTCCATGCTCTCATGAACACCCTCCCCACCACATTCCAGTGGGTGGGAAGCGCTGGCAGTGGTTGTTCTCCCTCCAGCTTGGCTCTGAATGAAACATATGCCTCATGCTGCAGCATATGTGGGGCCTGATAAACAGACATTTTTAGAATGCTCATGTTCTATCGATCTACTCAAGGGAAACAGGTGGGAGGGTGCCTAGTTTCTGGATCCCACATGGAAGTATCTTTGAAATAGGGCCGAGCAATTTTGTGCCTATCAGAAAGAGACGCTTTGAGCAGAGACAGAAACAGTACTTCAAGTGTCTGGGGAACTTCAGTGTCAAAAACTGAGCTTAGACAATACATCAGTTTAGAGGTAACCAAGTGGGGTTTTTCAGTTTGGGATTTAGGTACCTCAAGTTCATATATGTCTCTAGTCATGTATTTGAATCTATTTAGATAATCTGGTCCAAATCTATTATGCATTTTGCAATAAATGGTAGGCATTCAATGTTTTGGTAATGTTCATAATTTTTAATTGCTTGTGCCACATATTACCACAGCTGAATGTTCAGGGGCCCAGTTATTTCTAATACGACATTCTGAAGAATAGAAGAAAAAAATGATGGGATGTCAGTGGCCTATAGATGCTTGGAAGATACTTTGAAATCACACAATATGTCTCAACAATCATAACAATTAACAACTATAATACCTCATATATGTGTCAATACTAAAGCATTTAACATTTTTTCAAGTAGCATGACCATCAAGACAACATGATAACATCAACTAGAAATAAACAGATCCAGCAGCACAATACATTACCAATATTGATGTCATGTCTACCTACAGTAAATAAAGAGGCATCCAAGCTGTTGGATTTGACCTTCCCCAAAGTTGAAGATGAGGGAAAAATAATGGTTTGGGTTTTGCTTATTTCATGAATCAGAACTCAGTGTAAACGTTTTGATATTGAATTATGTCTAACTTCTAGTTTGGAAAGTCCTGATTCCCAACCAGAATCCTAGCTTGATCTGATCTTAGAAATATAATAAATCCTGTTACACCTTGTAACATAACAGTCAAACATTTTGTCACGATAATGTTTAACTTGATTTGTATCTTTCAAGGAGTACAAGAAAAGCTACACAATGATCATAGATACATGGAAGCGTAAGACATTTGAGATTGGCCTCCTGATTTATCAATTCTGCAACGATGGACATCAATACATTCAATGGGATGAGTTTATCCTATTTTCAGATGTATTCAGATAGCTGTATGCTTTTGACCAATGTGAAGGACCCACCACAGTAGTTAATAGTTTATTCACACTACAAGAAAATTATTGCCAACATATACAGATTAAATAAAGATGTTTTGAAGGGAACACATCTTGATGTTATGATGGTGGCTAGCTGTTTACCTAGTGCCAGGGATCTGTGTTGTGCTTTGTGAAGAAAAATTGAGTACCTGTACCAATAATGATACAACCAAAGTTAAGATAAGGGGTAAAAGCATGTATGTGTGTTAGGAGCCTTTGTCCAATGTGAAAAAGTCATTATGCACTTAAGAATCTGAATCTTACTGAAAACGCTAAAGATTTAGGCTCCTAAGGCACTTTTTGAAACTGAATAAATATTCCTATACCACACAGGAAGTCTTGAAAATCTTGCACAGAAATAAGAGGAGAGGCAGTGAGAAGATGGAAATGATACTGAGGAGGGGAGACACTCTCAGAAATAATAAAGGAAAAATGCAAGAACTTATTAGTGGAATCTGTGGAAATGCAGAAAGATATAAGAAGAAATACCTTGCTGCAAAATGCTACTTAAGGACTGCTGCTGCTGGACTCTGCCAAATGTCAAAAGTCAGCGTAATTCTGATACAGAAAAATTCCTAAAGTAGAGCAACCATAGACTGGGGATTGCTAACAGAGAAGTGAGGAAGAGATGGTGTTGGATCTATGCAACTTAATGGTGACAACATTGTTTATGAGAACATTGTAATGGCTGTTATGTACTACCCATATTTAATACAGTGTAGTAGAGGGTTCCTCTATTTGGACCACTACAGGAAATGGCAGGGTGAGGCGGAGGTTACTTTTTTCTTTGTCCAGGTCAAAGACTTAGCTAAAGTTCCTAGTCAACTGTTTAACAAGCTGCAGTGTGTTTTTGGTCTGCACATTCACAACAATACATTTTGAGTCTGTCTTTATCTACTGTGCAGAAGATTTACTTGACTAGCAAGCTGAACTACTTTTAAGCTATTGTGTACCCCAGAGACGTTGAAGAAATATGGTCTCTGTCACCAAATGCTTGATCTACTAATGCCCTGTGGCCTTGATAGTAAATTATCTCAGGATTGGGATGTCAAGTGTATGCTTGTCTTTTCTGCATAAATAATTGAATTCAATCAATGCACTAATCTGCTATTAGTGGCATTGCTATGAACAAATTGATTAGCTTGTTAGAAATTTCAGAAATATTTATTAAATCAGAGAGCCTCAGAGGTAAAATGATGTTTCAAAGGGTTAACCTGATTGAACCTGAAGTGCGCACCTTCCCAAGTGAAACAGTTCTACAATACATGGTCCTTTAATGGGTATGGATGGAATCCATAAAGTGAGAAATGTGTATTTTCACGAGTGGATGTCCTTACCTCTTGACTTCTGTCAAACCCACTTAAGTTCTTTAGAAGATAATGCACCGCATCTTTTTCAAAACAGACGTGAGGGACTGAGCCTATCAAACTTTTTTTTTAACCTATACTACTAATGGACACCAATAAAATTCTAGCTTGTTCCCATATGACAGCTTCAATCAATCTGAAGGCTCATTAAGCCTTCCTAACTCATTTTTTAATAATAACACCAGTTGTATTAACATTATAATGCACAAGATAATCCATGTGAATTGAGATGAGTCCACAGAGAGAGCTCATTTTAATTCTAATTACAATCTGGAAATATATTGTGGAAAATGTAAGTCATATGCCTTTATCTTTCAAATTAGCAACCTAATCCATATTAGTTCTATATTGCTATAATTGTGCTGTTCATATAAATAGCAATATGAAAAGGATTATTAGTCCTCTGTCACAACTACTGATCTGTACTTGTGAAATGATAACATTAAAGCTGTTAAATATATAGAGCTGCTCCAAATAGAGTCAGATTAGGCCTATGTTCTAAACAGGTAAAATGCATCCTTGTAGCTTTAGTTAATATTTAAAGAACAGTTTTGAAGGTGATAATGGGTCAAATTACTTCCTCAGATGCAGAGGTGATGCTTCCATTGAATTAACCTCATCTTGCCCCCCACTTCTTCTTTGTTGCTAATATCATTTTTAGATCCACAATCCTAGAAACATAAAAATACCCAAACTCAGGTGCTCAAATCTAAAATTGTGTCTTGAAAAGCCCTGTTCAGCTGCCACACCACCCTAGATGTGCCTGGTCTCTACAAGCCTCCATCACTTCTGGGTATTTTTTACTAAACAATTCTAAAAGTACTTCAAATTCTGCTCCTGTACATACTCAGAAACTCTTACTCTCAACAAGTTAAATTGTTTAACATCTAGCTCATGCCTAAGCCCAGCAAGGATCCAAGGCGTTCCTTTACCTGCCTGGCTGGTAGACTCTAAAAATGCGTATTGCACACCTACTAGATTCAACTCCACACCAATGCAGTAGTAGCTGCCACTTTTCTTTTAAAATAATATTGGTAGCAGCTCTATTGTACATAGTACTCTAGCGGTTACATTATTCACCCAGAATGGAATTAGTATTCATCACCAGAGCTCCCCCCTACACCTCCCTGACCCTTGTGGCTCACCCATACCTTCTGTGTCCCCCAGCTTACTTGTGGCTGCCCACTTCAGAGCAGCAGCAGCTGAATCAGTGGTGGCAGCAGCCTCAGTGGCCAGACAAGCAGTGGGGGAAGCAGTGGGTGGGGTGTTTACACTAATGTGTAGCCTAGAGTGGCCACACATTAGTGTAATACAGCTAGGGAACAGATCACAGATAAACCTGCCCCAGAGTGGCATAACTTTAAGCTGCCTAAAGGGGGTTTAAAACTTATGTCATGTGTTAGTGTGTGGACAGTCCAGGGGTTAAGAGCTCCAGGAGCTCCCTAAAACTAACATATAACAAAACCCTAAAGCATTTAAACATCCCCCAACTCTCACACATACTGAAAGATCTAGCTTTTAAACACAATGAGGTGTTGCCCCACTGTCTAGCTCTTAAGCATTTCTTTACTTATTAAGTTGATTGTTCTGGATCCTATGCATGATTTAGGAAGTTTGGACCCCTGACTCTGGGTTCTCCTCTGCAGCGATGCCTAAAAGTAAGTCATAGCAACACTAAGCCCAGGGGTCAGATCTGAATCTATCGTGTAGGTACTGTCCCCAGAGTGGTAACCAATTCAACTGGATTAGGCTCTTCAGGTCCCTAAGCAATGTCCAATGGCAGCCAGAGCACTTTAGATACTGAGCAGGGTAACTGATACAGCTTGGCAAAAGGAAATACTAGGTAGAGGGATGTATTTGAACTGCTATTCCTCAGGCACCTAACAAGTAGGACCAGGTTACAAACCTGGAGAGCAGGGCCAAAACACAGCATCAGGAACCAGACTAAGAATAGGGAGTCAGAACCCATAGAGAAACACTGTGCCAGGAGTCAGAAGCCAGGAAATATAGGGCAACAGCAACAGCAGAAAACAAGGTGAAAGCAGCACATGAAGGCAAGGCCAGGGACAGAGACTAAGGCAGGGAGCCTATGGCAGTTGAGAAGCAGGGCTCTTGCAGATTCCAAGGTAGATGCTGGGAGTTGAGATTTAAAGCAAGAAACCAGGCAAAAGTCAGGAAGACAAAGAAAGAGCATTGTCAGAGACCAGATGGACTTCAGAAGCATTAAGCAAACAGTATGCCCCTGGATCTATTGGCTAGATAGGTTGAACCTTAGCTGTCTGTAGCCAATAGAGCAATTAAGCACAACTGCACCAAATCAGGAAGCAAGCAGATCCAGGCACATCTTAAGCTTAGTTCAGCCCTTTAGCCCTATGTAACAAGGGGGCAGTTCTTCATCAAGTAAAGATTCAAAGCATGTGGAGGGACTCTGTGGTGAGGTGCCATCCTAACTGACAGCAGTGTTAAGTTCAGTATGTAGTGCAGCAACCTCTCTGTACTTTTGAATGGTGGTGATGGCCCATTTTCCACCCAGTAACTTAGTGGTTATGGTACCTGGCCAAAGAGTGTGAGATCTGGATTTTAAGCTTTCTTTACCCCAGGAGACTCATATCCACAGCTCCCACTGCCTACAAGAATGTCTTCTTCAATAGAATATGAGCTAGATTGATCCCTGCTGAAGTTGATCCCTGCTGAAGCTGGCCCACTGTGCCAAAAGTGCAAGAATGATGGTGCGAGGAGAACAAGCAAGAGGGAGCTGGCCTAGTAGTTATGTCACTCCTATGGGGTGAAGTTCTGGCTTCTGGTCCTACTGCCAAAACTTCCCCTTTCCTCTCCTCTCTGGCCAATAGGTTTCTAATGTAAAATGAATAAACAGTCCTGGCAACAGGGGCCAGAACCCACAACCCAGGGAAGTGCCTTAAACTACACTGAGCTATAAAGTTTCACTCTTTCTTCCTTGCTCCTTAGACTATTTACATATTCTAAATCACTTCATTATTTTTTTAAATATTACCAGATTTCTATTTCCAGCTCAGCCTAAAGTAACCTTGTGTAACTTCTCCTTCTCCTGATTTGTAAAACAGGGCACCAACAGTGGACGCCCTTCTAAGATGGACAGCTAATGCCCTTGATCTGAAATGAGTGCTGTGAAGCGAAAGGAAATATAAACAAGAGTCTGAAGACTTGAAATTTAAACTCAGGCGTTTCTGGCTTCCAGCTTGTAGCACAAAACAGTGACTGTTTTTGCATTGTTTAAAAGGCAGCCTGATCTAGCTAAAAAACAGTAAAATCCAGGCCACCTAAGAGGTATGGAAATATCAGTGTTTCCTGCCTCAGTAAATGGGCGAAGTACCCAAGATAAAAATAGAACCAACCACACCTTTTCCTATGACTGATGATTACCACATTATCACAATTGCTTGGAGGCTTGAAAATAAGATTTTTACTCTTTTCTTATGGACACTTGGAGAAATGTGGTTGGGCAGTGAGACTTGCATCATGGCTCATCACAGTTAATTGATTAAATAAAGCAAATCTCCTTTTTCAGAAATACATAGCAACTTTACAAAATTGGTGCTTTTTTTTTAACCACAGTCTGACTTTTGATTGGTAACAAAAGAAGAAACAACTTTATTTTTAAGCTAATCAGAATCCAGCTTTTCAAAAATGTTACAGATAGCAATTGTCACTCAGATGCCCCTAGCATCCATCAATCATTTAATTTAATAGAAACAGTGTCATTGTAATAAAATGTTGCCAAAGAATAAATGTCTCATGGTTTGAAAAAATATGCCTGTGAGTTTTGTTTTTGAATAATGCCTGTGATTTGTCTCGGTTTTTTTAATCTCGCAAATGGAGACTATTGTCCTATGATAAAGTTCTATGCAATTGACATTATCTCTTAATTATTTTGTAATATATTCATTGCAGAACTTGTTCAAGTAAGAAGTTATTGTTTAATTTCCATGATTGATGTGCTCGTTTCATAAGTATTAGATTAGTGGAGAGTACACAATTTATATTAACATGCATATGTCATTGAAGAATACATCATTTTCCAGCTGTCTTTGAATAAAGAAAATGCATAAGAAATAATGGACTTGCTCATAAACTCCTTACTCATGTAAATAGTCCCATGGGAGTAAGGGGATTGCACACCTACATGGAAAATACATTGGATGACCTAATTCCACCTCTCAATGGTTTGATTTCAGTGTCACATAATAGGATAAAAGGAGGGAATTGTTATAAAATGACAGAACTGTTCTTTCAAAACAGTATCATGGATATTTAACATTTTAGATCTGATTATTAGTATTTACATTGCTGTAATACAAGGGCCCTATGAATCCATAATTGTATGTACACTCCCACCCCAAAAATAGCACTCAACTGGTTCCAAACAGATAAATAGCTATTATCCTATATAGAGCCACAATAATTTTATTTTATAATTCTTGCGTTAATCAGGCTGACGGTTCTTGAAATCAGTGGTGCTCCAAGTAGGCACAAGAATCTGCTTATGCTGACTTGATGCAGTAGGCTCATGTATACTCATGAGGAAGGACTATACTGGTAAGGGGTTGTTGGATCAGGCCTATACAACTTAACCCATATGTAAAACAATCCCACTTGTTTAATTAGTTCAGCAAGGGCTGAATCCTGCAAGTTGCTGTATAGGTATTAGTGGGAACACTCAGTAGCTTTCAGGATCAAATGCTCAATTACTACAGAAAGCTGCTTCATACTTTATAATGTAATCAGTAGAAAATAAACAAATATTTCTGCAATTAAATGACATCCAAGAAAGTCCAAACTAACTTAACATCTAAATGACTGAGAAAAAAGCAAAGGAAGAACAGAAGTATTAGCTTTCTTTTATATTATTCATCATATTTCTTTTGTGTAAGAAATTGTAAACTGAAAAGAGAAACACATCAAGGCATCGGAAATAAACATCCAAATGAAAACAACTGCTGGAACAAAATTCTGGAACAAGATAAAAGTCTGCCAGCATTGAAAGTAAAAAGACTGGCAGAAACGTGCCCAGCCTCTCCAACATGTTATTAACATCTTAGGAAAATGCTACTGAAATGTTACAAACTAATTAAATTGGTCATACGAGGAAACCAACGGGAATAAATTATTATGCAAATATAATGTTTTCTCTACATAAAGTAACTGGTATGAGTCTATGTGCTATTAACTAGACACTGCTGAATCTTCACCCTGGTCCCTGTCTGTAGGAAAATATGCACGAAAAAGGTCTGACTGTCTCCAGACTAAAGCAGCACTGTAGGATGTAAATGAACCTGATTAAAGAAAATGGAGCGCAATTCTGGTGGAGGCAAAGGGGGTAGAGAAGAGGAGGGAGATGTGAAAAGGAAAACTGTACCTGAACTTTCCACAAAGGAAATGATGGTGTAAAGCTGGGCACATAAAGCAAGATCGCCATCTGCTGCTCATTCTAAAATGGAATGATTCAGATTTGAACGCTTGCTATACCAGTTTGGGAGCATGTACAGTACATGATTTGACAAGCTGATATAACAATGAAGTACACTGTGTTTTGGAGGGCAGGATCAAACCCTTGGCAGGTGTAGAATCGTTTATCTAGTTCAGTCACTGTGTGAACATGTCATTTTATAAGACAGCTGAACCTAACTGGAAACCATTTGTGAATAGTGTCAGTAATAAAGCTATTGTCTATTAATAAAGCAAGCTACTTTCCCTAGGCATATCAAAAACTCTCAATCAGAATCCAAGCAGAAAAGATAATTTAGCTATAACATAGCACTTCAGAGAAACAGACACCGGCAAATGTGAAAACAAATAGCAGCTGCCTCATCACTTCTGTCTGCCAAAACTCTTGTCACCTAGTAAAAGGGGCTGTTTTTTATTTGTGGAAATCTGGGGCCTATTTATATCTATACCTTTATTCACAGATATTTTTAAAGTGTTCATAATCACAGAGTTGGAGTGCCTGTGTTTCTTAAATGACCTGAAACAAGAGAAAGAACTGTACCAATGAAATAAAATTAATAATTAGTACTGTGTATTTATATAGTGCTTTTCACCCCTCAAATTCGTTATAAAACATTAACTGTGATGAAAGTCCTGAAATTTAAGTTTTTAAGGTATGGGAAAGTTAGAAGAGATCAGCCTCCCATATTCAAAGTCCCTTAATGGAGACCTTCCAAGACTGAAAATGAAATCTCTGTTTCATGAAATGAGGTACAAACGGATAATTGTTAAAAATGAGAAGTAACTTATTTTGTACAAATTCTATTATCAGATACTTAAAAGCACAAATCAGTAACAAATTCTCATTTTCTGATTATGGGCCTCTCCTGTCTAATGTCTCATAGATAGAATTCATGATAGAGTCCTTTATAGTCAAGAGTTTGCCAAAAATAAGGTTCAGATTTCAGCTAAAGTCACAGGAATTACACTAGGATAGAATTTAGCTCAATGTCTCTCTGGTTTATAGTGCAATCATGGCCATATACAAAGGTACCAATAGATGGATGGATGTGTTTGCTTGTCCTCTCAATCATCAATTGAAACAGATAGTTCAGAAATAGATGCAATGGGTATTCCCCTATATGTATTCATTGTATGTTGCTTATTTGTCACGAGCTATGGAATGCTACTCAGCCAGGAAGCAATGGAGAAGACCATGACATGGATTGTTACCCAAAGCTAAGGAGAATCTAATAGATCATGGTCTCAGAACATTTTTATGGATGCAAGAAAGTACATCCAGATATTTTCTTCTGAACATTACTCAGGAGAGTCAACATTTGTATTACTTCACTTCCCAAGATTTCTAATGGGGAAGATTTCTACTTGAAATGTAGCTGAGACATTATAGGAATGCCAATGGTAGAGGCTTCCAAGGAGATGTGATGAACTCCTATATTCCCTGCCTCTTGTAACCATACCCCACCTTCTTGGCCAAGAGGTCAGTACTCCATAAATCCCTAGACTAGGAGAATGCCTTGTAGGAATACATTTCCCTTTGGGCTGTCACTCTACTCTCAAAGAACACATATTCTGGACTAAGTCTTCAGAAGCTGGTGTTATTCAAACTGGTCCATAGAAAGCAAGTTAAAGCTAGGACTTATGGTGTTGCTGAAAGTCATAAATGAAACATGGGTGAGTGCAGACCAAGGTTCCAGAAAGATTTATGAAACTAGGTATACAGGATATAGTTTTATCTTTACACTTATGTTTAAACCATTACTACCACTGCTTCAGTTGCACCATCTTCTGACAGCTTTTTTGCTAACGAGTTGAATTTCCTAGTGTAGACAAGGCTCAGGAAGTGGAAATTTAATTGATTTTCAGCACTGCAGACACCTTTGACCTGTAACTCAAAGTATGACAGTTTGAAAGCATATTAAGGAACAGCTACTTCTCAATGGGAACTGTTCTATCAGCAGCTCCTCTCTTTGTTTTCTTTCCTGTCACTACCGAGACCAGAATGACATCGGGGTGCATGAATGGTTTGAAGATGATTGTAGCAATGTAGATGTCTAAAACAGCCAGAAGCGCTGTTAGAGGGTTAGAAACAAGTATCTTAACCTTGAAATTATACCTCTTTTTAGCCAAAGATGGAGGTATGAAAACAGCATTTTCTTTTATACCATCAAATAGAAATGATGACATACTGGACTAGCAATTCCACCACAATCTGCTGGTTGTGAAAGCACACAGAATGCAGGGGCTGCAGAAAGCTTCTAGTCTATTTAGCCTTAATTTCTGCAGAGATAGAAAATTATACTGTGAAGCCAGGCACATCTATGATATCATTTTTAACCTGTGGGAGACTTGCTTTACCAGAAGGGCTGTGCACATTATGTCAGAAATTATATGTTGAGCTAATGATATATTAGAAAAGAGATAATAAGCCTTCCAGGAATCCCTAAGCATATTATTTGTTAATTTAGGAAGTATCATGACTGAGGCAGCAGAGTGACTGTACTAGGGGGCTAAAATGTGAATGCCAATGTCCACTAGGGAAAACAAAGGTGCACCTCCTGTTAGGTCTGAGATCCTTCCTTTATTTGGCATAGGGGACATCATAATTCAGAAAGCAGCCTCTGGCATGTGGAATGATTTTGCTGCCTCATCAGTGAGACTTTTAGATTAAGACATGTGAATGTTTTCATATTCCTGGAGGGATTATTATATCGTGTTTAATATTTCATATATTTGACATCAAATTACCAATAAAATGCTACTATTTATTAAACTACCCTTCTGGTCATATTATTTCCTAGGTTCCTTGTAGAGTGGCTTTACCTTTGTTTTGTTAACCAGTAATTCAATTTAAATGTTATGCTTTGGAACCTGAAAGGATATTCTGCTGACAGGGACTAGACAATTCTGATTTATTTTTGAGACTTTAGAGGGTCATAAAATCATACATTTCAACAGGCTGGATAAGCAGAAATTTTTCTCCCTCTCCCACATAGAAAAATATCAAACAAAATTTCTGTGAGGTGAATCTCTATGCAGTGCCCATGACCCATACAACTATTTAACTTACAAATAGCCAAGAAAAGCATTGCCCCTGGTCCTACTTAATTCTGCTATTAACAGGCAACAGGCTAACCTAAATTATTAACATAGCTTAATGTGCTTTGTATAACTTTGAAGCCAGTACTTTTTAACCCTTTCCATGCACAGCATTCCCATTGACTTCAATGGGAGATCTCTAGACAAGGGTTTGCAGAATGAGGTTAGCTTTTTGTTTAGTTGCAGTTTAGCTTTATCTCTTTGTTGAATAGCCAACTGGCTTGTATACGGCAACCACTTTTGTGCCACATTTATGATTGACAGGTATGAGTGCAAAAGCTTTTCCTTAAAGGTCAACTGGCTATGAGAACCACCCAAAATTTGGAGGGCATTGTTGAATTGTATCCTGTGTTCACAGTGATGAGCCTCAGATGACATGCATCTCTTAAATCAGTCCAAATCAGATAAGCAATTGAGAACTTTTGGACTGTGGTCCCTGATGCTTCCCAATGTCTTTTGCTTGTCTCCTTTTGCTCCTTCACATTAATGAAAGAGGATTTCTCTCTACTTTCTAAATCATGATTTTTTCATATTGTCCTGTTTCCATTGGCTTATATTTTTACAAATCATTGCCTTTATCTGAGGTTTTCCTTTCCTTCCAGAGGATCCACATACATGGCTTTACTGTGACCAAAAGAGATTGCAGAAACTACAAGGTAGTTTGAACAAAGAGATATTTTGGATATAAAGAAGTGCAGAAGAAAAACAAGGTTTTCCTCAGTTTGCACAATATGTGATTGAAGTTTTTTGGAGACTTATTGGGTTGAGAAACCCAATTGTTTCTTATGCTTCTAATATGCATTCTATATAAACATGACAGACTGGGAAACTCAAATTCCCTTTTTAAAAATGGTAAGACACAGGCAGCAGCTCCATGGACTTCAGTGAGAACAAGACTGGGCTTCCAGGGAAGCCACCTCTAATGAATGAGGAATAATTAAATCTTCGTGCTTTGTCACAGACCCTTCCAAAGGGCCACTGAAACCAATGTGAGTCCTTCCACTCACTTCCCCTTCAAACCCTCCTATTCTCAACCTTTCAACTCCCAGCAAATTCAAACTGTGGTTGTGATTCTGCGATAGGGAAGTGAATAGAGAACACCACCCACCCAGTCACATGAACAGTCTGTGTTTTTGGCTATCCTTACCTCATACGGTTTGATAGCCTTTTTTCCTCTTTCTGATCTCTTTGTTTTTCTTTTCTCCTTGGAGGCATTAGTACATTTTGTGCTAGTGAAGCTTTGTGTAGCTGATTCAAAAATACTTTTATTAATGACTAATTTGTTTGGAATAGAAAGGTTGAACTAACACCAGTCAATTAGTAGACACTGATTAAATCTTTTTGAATGTGGTTAGCAAAACAAAAGCGGAGATGTAAGTAAACACTTGAGTGCCTGTGGCAGCAGTGGTGCACCAGGCAGCCTCAATGCTTCGGGTGCTGGGAGAAGTGGAGATGCCCAGGCCAGGCTGCTGCTATTTCCTTCCCCCTCTCCACAAGGGCTAATGCCCCAGTCATCCCTCCTTCATTCTGCTACTTAACAAAATACATATTCAAAAACTGCTTGGACCTGGAGTAAGTGTAACGTCGCCATTGACTGAACTCACATGTAGAAAAGCTGAATGGACACAGAACTTGACAGCTGAACTTCCTCATAGCTAGAAATATTCTGGCTAGGCATCCAGAGAAAACATAAAGCATATTCAAATGTGGCAAAATTCAATGCTGCATTCAGCTTAGGCTTGGCATTGAAACAGAGTTAACGGATATTTTAATAGCAATAAATCATGGTATTATTCAGTCAGGTCACATGCATTCATGAGATACAGGATTACAAAGCACTATGCAAGCTTCTTAGCTCCTTCCAAAATACACACACAAGGGGATTTTTTTAATGAGTTGATTCCACAGTTTTCTAAACATCTTTGTAGCCTCATTTGTATGTGGACAGAATACGTAAATCTTGTAAAGAATAAATTCTACTGCATTTCTGCTTCCTAAATGGAAGGAGGTGGAATGTGCTGAAAGAGGGATGGGACAGCTCTGCAT
This sequence comes from Caiman crocodilus, assembly GCA_030014935.1. Taxonomy (NCBI): domain Eukaryota; kingdom Metazoa; phylum Chordata; order Crocodylia; family Alligatoridae; genus Caiman; species Caiman crocodilus. The sequence goes on along the minus strand of JAGPOW010000261.1, from coordinate 85,273,579 downwards.
GAAAATGTGTATGTGGGAGGGGGTTTTTCATTTAAAGCACACTTGGTTGAATTAATTTACAAATGTGTGGGTATTATTCTACAGGTTTCCTCTTTCATTTCACCAAGGAAAGCCTGACTCCATTCACAAAGCTACATATCAGTCTACTCCACTTAGACTGTGTTTACATACGCAAACAATTTAGGAACTACTAATAACTTCTGTTGGACCCCTAAGGAAGTATACCTCCCCTGCTACCTGTTCATACTCCTATACAATATTCTGGGGGGAAGTGTAACTATAGTTACCACATGAAATCTGAAGACTGTTTGTGACAACCAAAAATAACAGTTACAATGATGCATGAGAATTGCCTCTCAAACCTTTCCCATTGGAAGTGTCACCAGAAAATTGGACTGCATAACTTTTTCCTGCTTCTGACTGCTCAATGGGATGTCTGCCTGATGCCTTTCCTTGTTAATTCCTAGGACATTTTTGCATCTTCTTCCTTCCTTTGCACATTCTGTTTAGCTTTCTTAATATCAAGAGCTATTTCTTTAGGATAGCTGTAGGGGTGTATGTGCATTTATTTACTATAAGCATTCTAACTGATGTTTTGAAACTTCTATATATACTTTTCTGTCATAAATGTTATTTTTTGCAATCTCTTTAATAAATATTGTTCTCATTAGTGATCATTATGTGATACCTTGGGGTATTTTGCACGTCTTGTGTCATATTGGATATATTTGCATCATATATATTTTACTATATACTGAATTATAATCGACTGTGGAGTGTAGACAGAAGGGCCATTTTTATAATTAATTGTTGGAGTGACAGGTATTTCTACTTTGTGATTATTCTTATTGCTCTTATGGGAATCACCTGTTGGGGACAATACTTTTTTTATTTGTGGTTACTCTTATATTATGGGGAGGGGAGGGAGATGTGCGTGCTCACATGTGGTGCATGCGTGCTTGCACGAGTGAGTGAGTGAGTGAGTAAGAGACAGAGACAGAGAATTCCCGTCTTTCAAAAGCAAAAAAGCCAAAAGGATAGTATAAAGAGATTTTTTGTTCATAGACTGAAGGGATTAATTAAAAAACTCCATCTTATATTATTACTTGATAATGCCTTTAGTTCTTGTTGGAAGCAATTTTTAATACTTACAAAGACTTCAATTTTGGTGCAGGCTGTCTTATGTATATTGTTGTGTGGGTAAACATTTTAATTGCTAAAGAGAGGCAATTTTCTTCATAAAAGTATGTTAACAGCTAATAGCATGAATTATTTGCAACCTTCTCAACTGTCAGCAGGAAGTTTAGGGAATAGAGGTCAGAAAAAGAAGTGGAGAAGTTTTCAGTATCATTTCCAGTCCAGTTCAGGAAATATAAACAAACAAATATAGGGCAAGATTGTTTTTGCCCCTGTGTCCACCACTAGGAAGCAAGGAAACATTCTGAAGGCTGCTCACATTGTGAGTCATTGTGAATCACTGTAAATCTCTTTCATAGGGGGAAGAGAGGAGGTAAAGGAAAATATTTTAAGACATATCTCTGAAATAAAAGCTGAAAGCCAAAACTGGATATCCACTGATAAACTTATGATATCTGAATCTCAAGAAACTATATTTCACTTTCTGTGTGGTCTGCCATGATAAACTCAGTTTATGAGGCAGCATGATTTGCAGTCACTTATTCTATATCTGTTGCTATACTTCCTGTTCCACTGGAAACTGCCTTTTTACCAAGCGATATTTAATCATTTGAGTCTGAATGATTGATACTTTATATGGTAGCATACTACTTTACCAGTGCAGAATCCTATTGACATTTATGAAACTACTAACCCAGGGGTGGGCAAAATGCAACCCACAGGCCGGATGCAGCCCACCAGGCCATTCTATCGGGCCCACGGGGGCCCTAAAAATTTTTGAAAATTAATATTAAAATTAATATTTATCTGCCCCTGGTTGCTTGTCATGCAGCCCTCAATGGCTTGCCAAAACTCCGTAAGTGGCCCTCCACCCAAAATAATTGCCCACCCTGTACTAACCACACTTAGGGTCCCAGTAAAATGTGGAAAGAGATCATGGGCTTTGCCTGTTAAACTCCTTTAGTTAGGTAATAATGGGATCAAAGGAAGAAAAACATTACTGGAAGGAAAAAGAAAACTAAAAGCTAATACTATCGGTAGTCTGACCTTGGTTGGATTATTTGGAGGGGAAGAAAGCACTCCTTATATGATTCCACTTCCAAAAACTCTTGATATGAATTTGATTCTCCCCTTGGGACTGTTGCTTAATAAATCTCATAGGATAGCTGCTCTAACAGCTTTGCATCTATTATAATTGTAGCTTTGCCTCTTATACAAAGAAAGGATTACGCAACATTTTAAAAGGAATTTCTGAATTACCACAGAGCTGAAGATTAGAGTGCATTTTTATATCAATTTAGCAAAAAACACCCCAAAAGACACAACCTCAAATCATAAATTCCTCAAACAAAATTACTAACTTTTAAATCTTGTTTTTGCAGCATTGGGCTATTCTTCTTAGGTGAAACTCCTGCCCCATTGTGGTTAACATAAGTTTGCCATTGATTTCAATGAGATAAGTACAACATCCTTCACAATTTCAACACAGTGTAAAAACCTAACTGGTACCTATTTTACAGAGGTGTAGCAGGATAGAGTCCTAGGCAGTGGCTGTCACATGGCAATATTGGTAGTGGTAGATATTATTGTGTCCCCTCCCTCAGTTAGGCCATATTAATACAGCAATGGTAAATATTGTTCAATACTCTTGAAATTATTAGAGAAACATCCAAAAGTTGAGGGAAATTTAACCTTTAAATTTAGCAGGTCAATACTGACCAATTAACTTTAGTTATTATTTTTTATTTTGTTCTCTATATTTTTACATGCCAGGAAATTATTTAGTTATGTGCCTGTGGAATTTTGCACATAAAAGTCATGACCATGCATAATTGCATAATTTTGCATTATTTACTCTGTGGCAGGCTGTGACAGCCAAAACCAGAGGGATTAATAAGCAATAATGTGAGCTTCTTGGAGGCATTTGGTATTTTGCCTAAATAGGTAATATTACTTAATATAAGCTTGTAAGTTTGCAAATGTAACTTGTCTGTCATAAGTTTAACCAAACTGATAAATTAACTGTTCATGGAACTGACTGGGCCCCAGAGGCAAAGCTGTAGCTATGAGATTGGCTGGCCTAATGGTTTTTTGCTCAGGGTTCAGCCTTAGTGATAAAACCTGGATCTAACTGCTAGGCACACCTGAACACATTCCAGGAAGATGTATCCCAAGAAATCATATTTAGCTGAAGCCTAAAAGGGGTTGAAATTTAGGCGGAGCAATGTCAATTTCAAACCTAAAAGTGCTGCGTCATAATTTGCTTATTGGATAAACCTGAGTCTGGGTAGTAACCTTTTGTGATGATTTTGACACCTTTCAA
>JAGPOW010000261.1:85162896-85263904 GCA_030014935.1 Caiman crocodilus | reverse complement strand
AAAAAAAAAAAACCAACCCAAAGAAGGGGGAGAAAAAAGGGTTCTACTCAGATAAGAAACAGGTCCCATAACAGCCTTGATTCTTAGTTTGTTTAAACAGCTCAGAACCAGTGAGCAAGCTTTGCTTGCACAGAAGTGCTAGCAAAGAATCTTCCACACCAGTTCTTGTTTCCCTTCCAATGGGTTCCCTTTCAGTCCACATACAAGCAGTATTCCCACTTTGCCACAGTCTCTGTGCTTCGACACTGCTCTTGAGTTACTAAATGTAGATTACAACGTTACTGAGACTGTCCCTGATGACCTCTATCAACTGCACAGACTGCGAAGAAATGCCTGGGATCCCATGGATAAAGGGCTCCACATTTCACATAATCCTTTGTCCAATTTTCTCTCTCTTCCATAATGGTTCACCATCCATAGCTGCAATAGATTTGCTCTTTTTGGTTTGTCTACAGCTGTGTGACTGGGTACACTGGGCATAGTCAGAGCTAGCCAGCATGGCCCTGCCATCCATCTGGGACTGAGGCTGTGGGGCTGGAACCCATCTGGGACCCACTGGTGCTGCTGAGGGCAGGTGCTGAGGGGCTGGGCTGGGCTGGGCCACAGCGACTGGGCTCTTCTCAGCATGCTATGGCTTGGGCTGGGGCTACAGAAGCTGCGTGCCCAGATTGCTCCTCACTCCCTGCACCCTGGCCAGGTGGGGCCGTCATGGAGCTGCAGCTGGCAGGGAAGGCCCGGGCCAGGCCACTAGGCCAGGATGCTTCCCAGTTGGCTGTGGCTCTATAACAGCTCAGCCCAGTGCGCATCGGCAGCAGTTGGCTGGGCAGTAGAGGTGACATCTCTGTGGCTGCAAGAGGGGGCCTTGGCTGGACTGGCTGTGAGGGGCTGTTGATTGTGCTTGTGGCTGTCCAGGCTTGCTCAGAGGCATTGATGGTCCCAGAGCCCTGTAGCCACCCACTGCAGGGGCTTGTGTGCCTGCAGCTGCCGCTGCCGCCATGCCCCATTTGTCACTGTGCAGCACCCAGCCAGCTGCAGCCACACCAGAACTGCATGCTGGCTTGGGCCAGCGGGGCTGTTCTGCCTCCCTCACTTCCAGCTAACATGGCCACCCCGCTCTGAGCCTGTGGGCAGGAAGGTTCAGCCCAGTGGCTTCTACCTAATGCATGTAGCTTTGTCTCCAGCTCCCAGCCACCTTCCATCCACTCTGCCCTCATGGTGTGATAAACAGTTGCTGCAGGTGGGCGGAGGAGGTGGAAGGTGACTGAGAACTGAAGTTGGATCTCCATGTGCTAGGTAGAAATCACTGAGCTGCCCAGTCCTGTCACCTGGAACGGTGCAGAAGGAGCAGAAGAGGGAAGAGGAGGAGTTGCCGGAGGCCAGGGGAGCCCAGCAACACCTGGCTGGCTGCAGCCCCACCAGGAACAGTCCCACCGGAAGCTGTGCACTGCCTGGGGCCGGCAGAGCTGTTCTGCCCCTCTCATTTCCAGCTGCAGCTCCCACCTTGCTGTGCCACTCCATGCAGGTGGAAGCTTCTTCCCAGTGCATGGAGATCTGGCTCTAGTTCCTGGCTGCCTTCCACCAGCTCTGCCTGCCTGCAGGGGCTGCTCATTGCATCAGGTAGGTGGAGCATACAGGAAGTGGCCAGGAGTTGGAGCCGGAGCTCCATGCACTGGGCAGAAGCCTCCTGGCTGAAGATTCCCACTTACTGACCCAGAGTGGCACAGCAGGGATGGCATCAGCAGTGGCAACTGGAGGCAAGGGCAACAGAACAGCCCTGCTGACCCTGGCCAGCGTGCAGCTTCTGGTGTGGCTTCAGCCTGCTGGGTGCTGCATACTGACAGACAGGGGGTGTGGTGATGGTGCTTGTGGTGGCTGTGGGCACATGAGGCCCCGTGATGGATGGCTGCTGAGTTCCATGCCTGCCAGCACCTCTGAGCTGGGCTGGATAGCTGTGGCTACAAAGGACTCATCCTGCGTGGCCAGTTTGCCTGCCAAGGTGCCTACCTGCAGCTGCACTGGCATTGCCTCCATGCTACTGCCTGGCTAGCTGCCACCCATGCAGGCCAGGCCAGGCTGTCATGGAGTTGCAGCTGGCTGGGAGGGGGCCTGCCTCCATGGCCCAGCCTAGTTCAGCTCTGCTGGGCCCTTCCTAGCTGGCTGCAGCTCCATGACAGCCCTGCCCAGCCTGGGCACAGCTCCTACAGCCCCAGCCTGAGAGGCAGCCTGCTGGAAAGGGCCCAGCTCGGGCTGGACTGGCCCGTTTGTACCTGCCCTCACCAGTGCCCATGGGCTAGCTCAGCTCATCCCTGCAGCCGCAGTCCCAGCCCCAGCTCTGGCCAGATGGTGGGGTCATGCTAGCTGGCTCTGGCCAGGCCCCTGTCATACAAACAGCGAGAAGGGGTAAAGCCAGGCAGACCCCGGCTAGGGTCCCCATGCCCAAGAGGAGAGACAGGCAGTGGCAACGTGTAGGGGGTGTACAGCATATGCACCCCCTGAGATCGTCAATGCACCCCCTGATGGCAACGCTTACCACTTAGACAATGGATAGAGGGGGCAGGCGGGAATGCTGTTCCCCTCCCTGTAAGTGCTGGCCAATTGGTGCACTCACTGAAGTGATTCTGGGATTGCCCAGTTTGTAAGATCACCTGCAAGAGACTCTCCCTCCCTTGGTGTGCAGGACTGTCCACAGGGGATGGCCCCTGGTTGGTAGGATTGCCTGTGGGGAAGGGCCACTACCCTGAGCTGAAGGATCGCCAATAGAGGATCCCCCACCTCCAGTCGGTGGGACTGGTCACAGAGGGGGACACTGACTAAGGCAGCACCAGTTGCCCATGGAGACAGGGGAACTTAATCCCACTACCTGCCTCCCTTCATCTGAGGCATGGCCTAGGCTAGTGTTTGCTATGTCTCCCCTTTGGGGACAAGCCTGGCAAGGGATGCTTGCCTCTTCTCCCTCCAGTCATGCCTCGGGTGAGTCCCTGCAGGTCAGGGTGTGGGTTTAAACCTCTCCTCAGTCATACTTAGCAGCCTGTAGGAGGTTGGGGGGGGGATGCTGGCCATGCTTCCCCGGTGAGCTTCCCTCTAGCCTTGTGGTTGCTGTGGATGAGAAGGGAGGGCTCACTTTAGCACCCTTGGGCTTTTAGCCTGAGCCACTGCAGGCAATATGCCTGTATTTCCAGAATCAAAAGTGAATATCTATTCACTTGCAAATTGATTCAGTCTATGCAGGTTAAACTAACCTGCAAAAATTGAATCAATTCAGGCTCAAATTTTTTGAATATTTGTCCTTAGCCCAGGTGGCCAAATGTGGCTACTTACTATGACAGAGCACCTTTGGTGTCTGTCACTTTAAGGGCTTTGGGTGGCATCAGGGCTAACTGTACCTTGTCATGCATCCACAGATGCATCATGAGCAGGTCCAAGGAGGTGATCTTCCCCCACATATGACGTTGGTCAGGCTGCAGTTGGAGTACTGCGTCCAGTTTTGGGTGCCGCACTTCAGGAGGGATGTGGACAACATCAAGAGGGTCCAGAGGAGGGCCATTCACATGACTGGAGACAGCAGGCCAGAGCCTACAAGGAGAGGCTACGAGACCTGAACCTGTTCAGCCTCCAGAAGAGAAGGCTGACAGAGGATCTGGTGGCTGTCTATAAACTCACCAAAGGAGACCAGCAGGCAATAGGAGAGTCCCTGTTCCCCCAAGCACTACCAGGAGTAACAAGGAATAACGGCCATAAGCTGATGGAGAGTAGATTCAGGCTAGATATCAGGAGGCACTACTTCACAGTCAGGGTGGCTAGGATTTGGAACCAACTTCCAAGGGAAGTGGTGCTCGTTTTTACCCTGGGGGTCTTTAAAAGAAGGCTAGATAGACACCTAGTTGGAGTGATTTGACCCCAGTACTTTTTTCTGCCATGGCAGGAGGTCAGACTTGATGATCTCCTCATGTCCCTTCTGACTCTACCGACTATGGAACTACGACCATGTGAGGGCCATGTGACTGGAGGAGAAGGCTGAGTGGCTTCCATTGTAGCTCAGGCCCTCTGGGCTGAGTCAGCAGTCTGCTGCTGGTGGCCGGCAGAACAACATCTGAGTGAGTGGCTGCTCAGGAACACCTTGGAATTAAAGGCAGGGATAGTAGGAGGCTCCTGGTCAGTAGGAGCCAGTACCTGGATAGTAAGTCTGACTTGAAACTGCACCCTGCTGGGGAAAGATGGCCCAGGTTGTGCTACCCATGGTGAGTTACCTCCTCAGAAATGCCAGGCCAGTTGCCTCCCCAGTGAAAGGCAGGTAGGACATTGTACAACCCTAGGCCCCACTACCTAGTGGCTTATTGATCAGACAATGGGGACAGGCATGCTGAGGGGAGGGACAAGCTGCAATCAGATCTGGACAGGTTACAGGTGGGTGGATGAGACTAGGAATACCCCAGGTGCAGTACTTTGTACACTGAGAAGTACAAAGTACTGCACCTGGGGAGGAAGAACCAGCAGCACATCTCCAGGCTGGGGAACTCCCTCGCTAGCACAGAGGCAGAAAAGGATCTTGAAGTCATTATTGATTCAAAGATGAACATGGGCTGCTAATGTGGGGATGCAGTCAGAAAGGCTAACTGCACCTTGTCATGCATCCACAGATGCATCAAGAGCAGATCCAAGGAGGTGATCCTTCTTCTCTATGTGACCTTGGTCAGGCTACAGTTGGAGTACTGCATCCAGTTCTGGGTGCCACACTTCAGGAGGGATGTCGACAACATCGAGAGGGTCCAGAGGAGGGCCACTCACATGATCAGGGGGCAACAAAGCAGGTCCTATGGGGATAGGCTACGAGACTTGAACCTGTTCAGCCTCCACAAGAGAAGGCTGAAAGGGGATCTGGTGGCTGTCTATAAACTGGCCAAGGGAGACCAGTAGGCAATGGGAGAGTTCCTGTTGCCCCCGAGCACTACCAAGAGTAACAAGGAACAATGGCCATAAGCTGACAGACAGCAGATTCAGGCTGGATATCAGGAGGCACTACTTCACAGGGCGGCTAGAATCTGGAACCAACTTCCAAGGGAAGTGGTGCTCACTTCTACCCTGGAAGTCTTTAAAAGGAGGCTAGATAGGCATCTTGCTGGGATCGTTTGACCCCAGCATTCTTTCCTGTCATTACAGGGGGTCGGACTTGATGATCTGCTTAGGTCCCTTCCGATCCTACTATGAAACTAACTATGAAACTATGAGGGAAAGACACTTGAGTCCCTGGAGTGTAAGACCCCAAGCCCCAGGAAGCGTGGCACAGAGTTGGCCCCAATGAGAGGGCAGAGAGTGGCCCCCGGAGTGGGGGCAGGAATAGCTAAGTGACTGGAGAGGGGCTTGTGACTAAAGTCAGTCTAGTGTTAGTCAAAGGGACTATCACCTGTAGCGTATGCTGCAAGAGGCACCTGAAGGGCTGTGTGGGGGATTGCCCAGAGTGTATTTAGGCAAGCCTGATAGCCCAAAGTGGGGATTCTCAATGGAACAGGGCAGCTTGGAAGAGGACCAGTGAAAGGTGGCATGAAAGAGGCCCTGTGTGATGGAGTTGAGTGAATAAGGCCCTGTGAAAGGGGGCAGAATTTGTGAAAGGCCCACAAGATGCAGAGTTTGGCTTGGCTTCTAGCTAGAGCAACTACAATTTCGGATGCCATGTGCAAGGCATGGGACATGGTAAGGGAAGTTTAGAGCCATGTACAACCCATTTGGCATTGGATATTAAATGGGCAGCCTCCCAATTACTACAACTAGTATATCCCAACAAATCATGGCAGGTGAGATGGGGCCCTAGATGAGGGGCAGCCAGGATGGTGACCAGCCACAAGTAGGCTCCTTTCATCACACTTACACACCTTTATTTTATTTTTTCACTGGCATTCAAGGCCAATTACATGGGTTTTAGATTCTACTGCTTCTGTACAACTTGACATGTTCTTCTGAGAATGACAGAAGGAATTTACAACGGCCACTTGTACTTTGTGGGGATTCCCTTCTGCCTGAAAAGGTCCATAACTCCAGAGAGCAAATAAAACTCCCATCTTTTATCTCAATGGACCGGTGGTTAGGGTACTTGTCCAAGAAGTGGGAGAGACTGGTTTTAGGTTTGCCCTCAGCCTAGAAGAGCTTGAACTCACATCTTCCATTTTCCAGGAAAATGCCCTAACCCTTGGGCACTGAAGTAGAAAGGGTGCGTCTTCCCCCCACACCTTCTCTCAAAGCTGGCCCACTGGACAGCTAAGAGTGATAGCTGCTTTGTAATTCAATGAACTATGCATTGCTCCAGACAAAAATGGTGTCTAGGGTCTGGGTTCTGCTACTCTCTGCAGTGGTGCCTTAACATTTTGTATTAAAAAGTCATTATATAATAATAGAAAAACAAAAACCTCTAATGGACAGGGTATTTCAGTAAACAATATCCAGCTATCAGAGTTCCACAAGAAAGGCTGCAGTATAGTACAAGTCTCTGCCCGTATAAATAGATTTGAAAGGGAAAAAAAGACCACCCCTAATTTCCCCTGGAATAATTAAGATTTTAAAAAGGCACAAGACAATAACAGCAAGCAAAGCTAACCTCAAAAATTAAATTAAACTAAATTGCAACCATCTACAAGTTATGACCACTTTACAGTAGTTTGTTGATATTGCAGGTACTCAGGATGACAAAGTTGCATTTCAAAGGCAATTGGAGATTTATGAGATGTGATACAAGGAAGAAACAATTCTGAAGGCAATTTCAGATTTCCCATTAATTTGTTTATAATTATGGTGCTGGTAACGTATTATGTGTCTATAGAGGCCTGTGGCAATGTTTTGTTAAGATGCCATTTGAATTTGTCTGCTCTTTTGACCCATGAAAAATTGGACAAGAAGGTGAATGAATTCTTTGTAGGGCTCATTTAGCAAAAACTTTGGCAGACGGACAAAGTCCTTCTGTTATGAGACTACTCATACTACAGAACAAATTGAGATAAAGTTTTGTATACACTAGAAGCCTAGTCATCATCCTTCCAGGTAAAAAGAATGAGTGCCAGCAGTGCCTTCTATGTCCATGGTAACAGATACTTTTGTTTATATTTCTCAGTTTTGAAATTGCATTTTAGACTTTAATAAAGAAGAACAGCTAGTTGGTCAGATTTCAGTCTTTGCAAATAATCTCTACCAGATCTTATCATCCTTGTGTGCCTCTGTTTATTCACACTGCAAGTGGAGATACTATAATATCCTATACTCATAGGGATAGGAGCATTGTAAAAATTAATTGCATAGCACTTGTAAAGCAGTTCTGAAAAGTCATCACATGGAATATATTACTGAGATCTCCATGGCATTGTTGTTTATCATTACTGAATGCCCATATTTAAGATTGGTAGGGTATCAATTGCATATACTGCATGTATTGCTTGCCTCACAACAAGATTTGGTGCAATTTCTTCCCTATACTTGGAATTTTTTTTTAAATGCCATAGGAGGCAAATTTCCAATTGCCTAAAGTACATTGAATAGATCCAGACCATGGCTGGACAAAAAAATGTAAAACCTACCAACACATCTCCACCTGAGAACAGAACCATCACCATTCCTGGATCTTATACCTGCACCTCCAGACATGTAATACATCTCATTCAGTGCACTAAATGCCCTGATGGAAAATATGTAGGAGAAAACAAACAACAACTGTGCACCAGAATGAATGCACACCAAAAATCTATCAAAGACAAAAATATCCAATTACCTGTGGGTGCACACTTTTCACAAGACAACTACTCTCTCTAATCTCTGTTTTAGTCCTCAAAGGGAATTTACAAAACACTTTTTGTAGATGAGCCTACAAACTTCACTTCATAAATCTGCTGGATACAAAAAATCATGGACTCAATATAGGTGTTACAGGGAGAGAAAAACCAGGGAGACTCCCGAGTCCACGAGGGGAACCCCGGGGTCAGGAGCCGGGGGTGGGACAGGAAAAAAGAAAGTGAAAAAAGAAAAATTGCTCACTGCAGGATGAGAGGAGGAGCAAGGGCAGTGGGAAAAGCCTGTGCAAGGCGTTGATTACGCCTTAAGTCACCTGCGGCTGGCGGATGATGTCACTTCCAATCACTGGCTGGCGGAAATAAAAGGGCTGATGGTGAGAGGAAGCAGGGATGCATGGGTGCCAGGAGAGGGCCTGGCCAGTGGTGTCAGCTGGAGGCGCGGGACATGAGAAGCAACTGTGAGCCAGCTGCGGTGGAGCGAAGGAGCCTGTCAGTGAGTCAGCGCCTGGAGCCAGAACAACAGCTGCAGGCAAGCCAGGAGATGAAGTGGTAGGAGCTCCCAGGGAGATCAACGGACCTGGGAAGACCCAGAGGGAAGGCAGCCTCACTGGGAAGACCCAGAAAGAGGGGAGCCATGAGGAGGGGACCTGGAGAGAGGACTGCTGCTCTGGCAAAACCCAGAGAGAGGGCTGCAGTTCGGGGAAGACCCAGAGAGAGGGCTGCTGATTGGGGAAGACCCGGAGAGAGGGCAGCTGCAAGGCAGGGAGCCAGGGAGAGGGCAACTCCATGGCGAAGACCCAGAGAGAGGGCAGAGGTGCTGCAGAGACCCAGAGGGGGGGTTGAACCTGGATAGGTGGAGTGGGGCCACAGAGATGGGCCATGTGGAGGTGGCTCCGTCAACAAGTGGAGGTATAGAGAGGCTATCTGTGCTCCATACGGAAGCCCAATAGAGGCAGGGTGATGCCTCTCTTGGAACTTATTAAGTTTGTCATTTGAGTTGTGAAGGGTGTTTTATGTTTCCCCATATTAGAAGGGGCTGAGGTGGTGTGGAGGCAGGAAGACTGAGGGAGTGAGAGGTTGGCTTATTGTTTAAGTATTTAGGGGAGTGTATGGTCAATCATGGAAGCAACCAGGACTCGCTGGGCTAGGTAATGGGCAAGGTGCAGGGGAGAAGAAGCCTCGCAGAAGACAACAAAAGAATCAGGCGACTGACGAGGGCGACCGCGTCGCACAAAGCCCCACCCACTGGAAGATTCAAAGTCGTGGCAGGCGAGAAGGGGCAGCTTGTGGCGCGAGTAAAGATCTTCCGTAAGGCCACTTGCAATGACTAGGCGAATACTGGCAAGCCCAAAGGAAGATGTACGAGGCCTGGTGCGTGCAAAAGGCATTGGATTTATGGTACATTTTAACCTGCCTGCCATCTGATAAACCCAAGTAACCTGTCTGCATTTTACCAGCTACATTCAAACAACAGATCAACATTTTCCTTTCCCACTCCCACACCTACCTGTCTCACACCTACTGTCTCCCATTTGCTCTGATCTTCACTGTCACTCTTGCATTTTTCACAGATCTGCATTTTGCATATAGACTTCTATTCTACCCGAGAGCAGACTCTCTGTATGCCTGAAGAAGGGTGTTTGTGCCTGAAAGCTTGCAAAGAACAATTTTTCCAACTATTTTGTTGATCTAATAAAAGATATCACATCTACCCAAAGAGCCTTGTCTGCCATAGGGAGAGAACAAATTCCTTGTGGAAAAAATGTAGTTGTTGCAGTTCTAGGTGAGGAACAGGGAAACCAGCCTAAAATACCTTACTACAAAGCACTAAATAGCTTTTAGGTGCATATCTTCCCATTTGTTAAACCAGAATGGTTTCCTTACAGCAAATGGAATCACCACTTTTTGGATACAGCCACATCATACCTGCAACTGATGCTTTGCCTTTTCTAAAAATAATAGTTTTGAAGAAAATATTTTATTCTTTCAGATTTTATTCTATCAGTTTGAATCAAATAGGCATGTTTAAGCTAGTCCTAGTGTACAACCCACTCATAACTAACTCTCTAGACCAGTGCTGTCCAACTGGTGGGCTGCATACAACCTGTGAAGGGCTAACACACAGCCTTTGGGTTCCTTTCTGACCAGCACTCTCCTGCAACTGCTCCTTCAGCTTCAGCGGCCAGGGTAGGCTTACCATATTTCCAGTATCAAAAAGAGGACACCTGTGGGGGGGAAGCATGTGACTTGGGAGAGGCACTGATATACCCATGCCTTTCTTCTGCCCTTCACTCCTAAACCCCTGCCCCCCCAGCCCTGCCTTACTCCCAACCTATGGCCCCTTGCCCCCATCCCTGATGTTGCCCCTCACTCCCAACCAGCAACCTCCTGCCCCGCAGCCCTGCCAGTGATCTGTACTCCCAACCAGCAGCTCCCTGCCCCTCAGCCCTGCTGATGCCCCTCACTCCTGAGCTGCAGCCCCCTGCTCTTGAATGCCATGTGCCTCTGGAGGCTGTGGGGGCCACAGCGAGCTCTTGTAAGTGGCAGGAGTGGAAGCACGGCAGCAGCGAGCGATAGCTTCCACAGCAGCCACAGCACTGTTGGTGGCAGCGGGGGGTGTAGCAGACACTACTGGCTGCATACCACCTGCAGATGCTGCCAGTGATGTCGGCAGTGGGGGGAGGGGAGCGATGACAAGTGGCAACTGCCCACAGGCGACGCTGGCAGTGTCGTGGTGCTTTTTTGCAAGGGGTGCACCACCAAGCTCAAGGCATGCATGTGCACACATGTGCAACCGCTACATGTCACCAATGCCCCTGCTCCCTCCCAGCCCTGCTGGTGCCTCTCACTCCTGCCCCACAGCCCCCTGCCCCCTGGCCCTGCCGGTGCCATGCACTCCAGACCTGTAGACCCTTGCCCCCCCAGCCCTTCCAGTGCCATACACGCATGCATACAGTGTCTCTTCACCTGGGAGTGGCTTGCTGGGGCCTGCATGGGGAGCATGTGACCCCCAGAAGCCAATCATCCTGCCCACTGCCCCCAGCCCCAAGCAGCCAGCAAAGCAAAGGATTAGCAAAAACCCAGACATTTGCTCTAATTTTAAAAATCCACCCAGACACAAGGACAGGGAACCAAAAAAGAGGACATGTCTGGGAAAACCTGTACGTATGGTAACCTTAGGCCAGCGTCTCTGGGCTCCCCCTCCCCTTCCTTCAGCTTTTACTTCCTGTTTCCACTCCTAAAGGTAGCGTGGGATGGCAGGAGGGAACTGGGGATGCAGTCTTTACATGCTGTGTTATAGGGAGGAGAGGCATGGAGAGGTGGGCTGCCCATACAGTAAGTGGACTCTGGCCACCCAGAAGTTGGACAACTCTGCTCTAGACTATCCTCAACCAAGTCTTTCTTCAACCAAGATGATAATACAGTAAAAGCCCTGTTATCCAGCATTTTACTAACTGGCATTTCTATTAACCAGCCAGCCAGCTGGATGCAGAGCGGGGAAAGCTCACCCGTGGTGGCAGCAGCAGCCGCCACCTACCACCCTCCATGGCTGCTGTTCTTCATTCTTAGGGTATATCCCAAGTTATGCAAGGTGAAAACTGAGGCTATATGCTTTGTTCCAATGCAAAATATATTGAATGAGTACTTTCTACAAAGAACCTCTCATGTGCATAGGAAATTCTGACTACCTTGGACCTTACTTGGCTGTACACCACTCCTACTCCAGTTGAGGGAGAGGGGTCTTCTGAGCAAATGCTGCTAGGGCTGATATTCAGAAACAGATCATATTTGCATATACATCACACAAAAAAACCCAAACTATATAGATGTCTTTGCAGCTTGTTTGTCTTAGCTCGTCTTAAAAACAGTGTGTTTGGAATCACAATACAGTTTTCTTATTAGACAGCCTTTACCCTCCTCCTAATCCAAGCTCTTCAGTATCTTACTTTTGCATTGTTCACCCTGGTGATATCTTCCTTTCTCCTTAGCTGTTTAAGCAAATTCAGTCTTCCCTGGAGCACTGTCTTACTACTGTGCTCCTCCCATCTATTGGGCCTCACTTTTATTCACCTCCCTCCCCACCTGGCCCTAGTTGTTAGCCTGGCTCAGAGACTCTTTTTAACCCCTTTTTTATTAAATTGAAGCTATTCTGAATTATCACAGGGACAGCCCTTCAAGATCTGAATCCTGGGTAAGAGGGGACAATTCTCTGTAGCCCTGTGTGAAGTGGCAATGCCCTGGAGAGAAATGGAATTTAAGCCATACCTGAGTTTGGTATTCCTCTAGTGTTTGTACCTAGGGCAATGGTGGCCAACCTTTTTGGCAGGCATGCCACAAGTTAAGCACCAGCCCCACAAAGTGTTGCTTTCTGATTCTCACCCCCAGAGACATAGCTGACACATTTTTAACCTTAGATATCAAAAGCTGGGGGTGGGGGTAGGGAAGGCAGGTCTTGCAGAGCAAAGTGGGGCATGGTGTTCCTGCAGAAGAAATGTCAGCACCAAGAGCCAAGTTAACTCTTCTCTGTCCTCACAACCACTGCATTTGATACAGCAAGTGAGGATCTAAAGCCCTGAATCTGGTGATGGTGGCAGGGCCAGGGAAGGATTAACCTGGATTTTGGTGGTGACACCATCCTTCTCAGCAGCATCCTGCCCCTGCTCTGCTTCCTGGAGTGCTCCTCCTCCCTGACTCCTCCATTTCTTTATGGAGTACCTGGGACTCATGTGCCATACACAGCAACTGCCCATACCCCTTATGGCACAAGTGTTGCAGGTTGCCCACCCTTGATCCACCCTTGACTTCAGTGAATATTGTTCTGATTTTTGTGAATAACATTCTGAGGCATCTGACTGTAGCCATGTCTGAATTAGAGATCTTAGGGGTCTAACACAGAATTCTGGATTCCATTAAAGAAGCCAGGGTCCTGCACATTAGTTTTTGCAGTAGTTATCGCTGGGCTGCTTACCCTCCTCCCCACCCACCACCTTTTTTTTTTAAACTACCCCTACATTAGTTGGCAAATGGAACTTACAATACTCAATCACATAGGCACTTTTGAAAATGTCACCCTACAGTGTCCTGTCAGGAGACAAAAAAGGTAGAAAAAGCTGAAAAGAGAAGCTCTTAACTTATTTATTAAATACAATCAAAAGCCAAATGAGCCAAGCTTTTCTGACAGATCTGTGTTTAAAACTAATACCCATTCCTCAAATTGAGAACTCCAATAATTTTGTCTTAGTGCTGATCAAATCTGGCAAATCAGCACAGTAGATCAATCTGACCCAGTGTGAAGGGGACTTAGAAAGTTCCATCTAGAGTCCATTACAGTAATGAATATAAAAAGGACTGAGGAGTTAATTTAATCAAAGCTGCTGTGGTGCTATAATCCCAAATCCATGACTCTTATACAAATTTTACTGATATAAAAAGAAAGTCTGTGCATTTACCTTGATATGCTTGATAAACGACAAAACAGAATCCAATTAAAATCCCTTAAAATACACACCACTGACTCAGTTTGCAATTTATCAAAGGCACTATCAAATGAAAGTTCAGGCATCTCACAGGTTTTTTTGATGACTGAATGCTGACAATTTATAACTAGACTTTTAAATTATGGTCCTAATTTATGGCAATGTATTAACCACTTAGCGTCAAATGGTCTGAATGAACAAATAACATCTCTAAAGGAGTCAGGAGAGCAATACATTTAAGTCTCACTAACATGACAATAACACGTGGAACACTGTAAGTTATACTGAGTCTGTGTATGGAATCATGAAAATACTGATCCTGCAAGGTATGGTGCATCTTTGAGGGTCACTGAAGGAAAGGGGAGCTGAGAGCATTCTGTACCTTATGAAGCCTAGCTTAGACAGATAGACTATGGTTTGGTCAGTGAAGGAAGAATACAAGAAGTAACTTGTTTGAAAACAGCAGGACAGTGTCTGCCACTTATTAGATCTCCCTTTACTGAACAAGCCGCATATTAGAATCAAAACTCCCCACTGCCAAAATGCCACAAGTCACAGAATCAGAAAAGTACGGCTTCAGAGGTCATCTAAACCAACCCTTTGCTAGAGGCAGGATCATCCCTATCCAAATAATCATACACAAATCCATTGATAAACCCAGGGGTGGTAAATTATTTGGACCCAAGGGCCTTTTGGTGAGCTGCCACAGACGGGGTTACCCCCCAATCCTGCTGCGCCAGGTCACCACTCCCCCTGCATAGCTCACCAAAACTTCCCAAGGGGCTTTGCTCCATGCTTGACTGAGCGGCTGGGATGATGCTATGGGTGGGAAGGGAGTGGCATCTGGGGAGCAGGATGTGTGGGTGTGGCTGGGGCCAGGATCATGGGGCCATGATGGTGTGGAGCTGGGGCCTAGGGCAGAGCTATGATCCACTCCCTGCATGTCCCTGCAATGGGCACTGGCTATGCAGGCAAGGAGTTGCAGGGAGCAGATCATGGCTCTGCCCTGGGCTCTGACCCTACACTGTCACTGCCCTGTAATCCTGGTCCATGATCCTGCCCCTGTCTGCCTGTCCTGCTACTGGACACTGCTCCCTGTCCACCCACAGACCCATCCCATCTGCCTGACTGTGTGCCTTGACCGTGCAGGTTCTGCCTCCAGTGGTGGGTATGGGGCAGACAAGTTGGGGTGCCTGGGCAGTAAGGCTAAGTCTGGCAGTGGCGGCAGCCAGAAGGAACTGCCCCTGCTGGGGCTGCCACAAAGTGAGTATGGCCACTGAACTACACCAGCCACACTGTGTGCTCCAGGACAGCAGGATCAGCCACATGCACCATGATCCAGTTTACCCCCACCCGTGCCTTGGCTGGGCAGGATCAAGGGATCCAACACAGGGCAAACAAAATTGCTAGGCAGGCCACATCTGGCCATATTTTACCCACCCCTGGTCTAATGTATTAGTGAAACTACACAGTCAACCCTGACACAACCACAAGGCATTACACCCTAATTTGCCATAGGTAAAGCAGGGGATAATGGTGACCAATGTCCTGCTCCTGCAACGATCATTAAAATACACTTGAGAGATCCAAGGATTGGATTAATTTTCCATTGGTTATTAGCATCTTTCTTTATAGAATCCTCCACTAATTAGAATCAGTATCTCAAACCAGGAGTGTCAAATTTACCCAGCTGTCTCTAGGTTAGATTTGGACTGTGGGACTCATCATGGGCCAAATCTGGACCTGGCAGTGGTGAGGCAAACAGCAGAGATGTTGGCAGTACCAGCACTAGGACAGGCAGTAGTTGTAGCCATGGTAGCAGCAGTGGCTGCGACAGCAGAGTTGGCAACAGAAGCAGCACAGGAAATGGCAAAAGGCCAAGCAGCGGTGGGGCAATCAGGGCTGTGTTGAATATACCTTCCGCACCTGCCTGCTACCAACAGCCATGTTCAATGGTGCCCTCCACTCCCTGAACTCTCTGGTCTGCCAGGAGCCCTACAAGCCAGAGGCAACAGCTCCATGAGGTGAATCCAGCCTGTGGGCTTCAAGTTTGATTCCTCTGCCTTACACCTGTGGATATAAGCTGTTTTCCCGCTGGCTATTAAAATTACTTTTGGGCCACACTGCCTCTGCATGTGTGTGTTCACTAAACAGCATGGTTGGAAGCTTCTTGTTAGTTTATACTAATATATGAGTAAAATATAACGAAGTACCAAACCTATACAGAGATTCTATACAGGATTGTATATATGCTTTGCTGCTGCATATTAGAATTGTTACCATTAGAGTCAACTATCAATTACTATCAAGTAATACAATGTAGATACTGTAAAAATAATCAAAATAATTAATAAAAAGAAAATAAAGAGCAGTTCAAGGCAGAACAAGCAAAATTACACACAAGCGCTTTTCTAATGGAAAATAAAATATTAAATTGTTCTATATCAGTACAGAGCAAAAGATTAATTGTGACCAAGAGCCATGAAGTTTCAGTAGAGTTATTTAACTTTCTAGATAAGTTATTATAGTTAATGATTCTATCTGAGACACTACAGTACTTTCAACAGCCTTGGAAATAAATAGGAGCTTAGTATTGGAGCTATAACATGTAGCCAGGCCAAAAAACAACAAAGCAAGTTTCTTTGCAAAGGAGAAATAAATAAAGTGTGGCTTAAAGGGGACAGGAACATCAATATAGAAAATAAAGAAAGAATTCAACTTAAAAAATAGGAGCATTTTATAAAATTATTGCCTGGATCCTGGAGGACTTCATGAAGTACTTGCAACTGAAATGATGAAACAGGATCACTTTGTAGTTTAGCAACATTTCTGTACATTTGTCATGGAAATTAACTAGCTATGAGCCTCATAAATGTGTGTAAGGGATTATGTGATGTGGTTACAAGGGTTGGATGTAAAAACCCAGAGGTCCTTTCTGGTTTTACGGTTCTAAGTTGGACTCACCTTGCCTGTTCTCTAGACAATGCCACCTTTCCTCCCCAACTGGTATTAGACCTGTGCAAAATCCATTCCACAGATCACTATGCATATAGAGTAAAGAGAGTCTTGTTCCTGGAGTTTCACTTTCAGTTTATGACAGGGGTTAAACATATGACTTGTAGGCCAGATCTTTGCCATGGAGACTCTCTATCCAGGCCATCAGGCTACCACTAAGCCACTGGAAGTTGGGAGGCATGGCCCACGACAGAATCTGGGGCCCTTTTGCCTCACTGGGTATGGCCATCAGCAGTGAGCTTGGTTTGCTACTGCTGCCTCTGGACTCATTCCCCTGGCCTCACTGGCACCCCTGGGCCCCTTGCTACCACCATCTTTGCCAAAGCAGCAGACTTCCCACTGCAGGCTAAATCTAGTCTGCAAGTAACTGTCATCCAAATCTGTCCCAGGGCCCCAAGCAAGCTTGACAACCTTGGTTTAAGGGTTTGAACAAACATACACAGCCAAAGGAAAATGCAGTATTTAAGTGTTACACTGAGTTGTTTCTTAATATCATAAGAAACCTCAGTGTAAGTGGGGTTGTTAACCCAATGAAATCATTTGCTTACATACAGTCCGGATAGATTGTGGTTAGTTCTTAGGTCACAACTGATCTTCTAATTAAGGTCTTGTTTAGCATGTCTGTCCTATCTTGCCTGCCACTTATTGTAAAGGAAAAAAGGAGGGAGGCTTGCTGTTCTAAATTGCTGTTGACCTATGGACTGATTAGGATTTTTTTTCTCTCACAGCCATGTTTTGGCTATGTGGCAATACCAAGCCTGCTGGCTGTTTACCTCCATTCCCCTTTCCACACTACTATCCTTAATATTTACTTTCTTCAGGATGCAGGACCATGAGTCTCTGGTTCTTCACTGGGACCCCGAGTTCTACAATCCCACCACTCACGATCAGTTGATTTGCTTGCTTTGCCAGTTCCCAAGAGGAAGCAACTTTCAATACGCTAGGTCCCACTGATCACATCTTCATCTTTCTGTGTTTAGGTAAGTATAGACACTCATCTGAGCCTCAAAAGGAGAGAGTTTCTCAATCTCCTCCTTTACCCCTCCCAGGACATTGTCCCTGCTTTACTCCTCGTGCTCTATCCAGCTCTCTCCTCATATCACTCTTCCTCCCACTGGGTGTGATTTTAAACTGTTCTTCTGGAACTGCCAACTGGAACTGACAGGAAGTTACAAATCTTGGTGTCTTTGATCTCACCACATCTTGTTTCCTCCCTTCTCGTTCATTGTAAGGTAAGGGTTTGTGCTCAGAGCAGCCTCTCCAGCACCCCCCACAATCTTATGATTTTTGGGGCCCTTTTCCCAAGTCCCTGGAACATTTTCAGAGTGAGTAACATGATCCTTGCTGCCACACTCACTCATTACATAATTCAGGTTTGCTCAAGGTTCATGGACTTTGGTAAACTTGGGCTGAATACAGGATTCATTATAAACTCTTTCATCAACCTAGTTTGCTACAATTTTATGGTACAAATAGTACAAATTACACACACCATTCTTTGCAACCATTCATTTAGCTAGTAGTTTGGCAAGCATCAATGCATCCGGGTGTCCTTCCAGGGATGGCTATGAAGCCCCTGCAGCCCCTTCTGCCCTTGCCCACTCTCCTCACTGTCAACAGTCACCATGCCTTCATATACTTTCATATGAAGGAGGCTGCCCCAGAGCTTCCAAATCTAGATCTCACACTAATGACCACTCCATTCACTCAGCTGCTCTCTCTGAGCTCCTGGATCCCCTCTGGTCTCACATACACAGCCCCTCTCTCTGGGCTCCAAACCCCTCTCTGGGTCCCTAGGAACTTCCTCTACCCCTTAGTTCCTCCCCAAACCTCCAGACTGCTGACTGTACTCTCCCTGCTGGCTTCTAGGAGCTGCAGCAATCTTGCTGAGCAGATGTTTCCTCAGCAGCCTCCAACATCTTACCACCTGCTCATCTCAGGGTTGGGGCTTATATCCTCCCTAAATCCAGTCCTCTCTTAGTCAGGTGAGGTCCTCCTTAGCCCTCTCCACACCTGCAGGCTGCTTCTCAGTCTGCCTTTCCTTCTTAAAGTAGCAGGCACTTTAAGCTCTGCGGCACAATCAACACAGTAAGAGTTAAGGTAGATAAAATTTCTTTCTTTTTTAGAAGTCACCATATAGTCTTATAGTTATTAGAATTTTATTCTCCACAACTGTCAGATAACGTTCTAATAATCCTGAAGTAATATTTCTTCTGTTGTAGAGGTCACCAATGGTATTCAAGCCACTCCCATGGAAGGAAGCAACCACCTTTTCTTAAAACATCATTTCATCTTCTTAATCATTGTTTAACTCTGGAGTGAACTACATGCAGTACAAGTGGAAAAGAATAAAATGTTCTTTCGTGGGTAGGAACTGTAATATGAAAATATTAAACATGGTCTGCTACCTAATGTAAATGCTAAAAATCAACTGAATTCAGAGCATAAGTGAGGCATCAGCTGACCGTGGAAAAATTGAAACAGAATGAATACCAAATTCATGATTAATAAGCATGTCACGTTTTATCAGACTATCCTTAAGTGGACAGCCCCAGTGGCCTTAACATTACTTTAAGAGTCAAAACTGAAAGATTAAGCAGACTTAGCCTTAGAAAGAGCCATGGTGATAACTGAACCATCAAAGATTGTAGGTGTACAAATTTTTCAACCTGTCAAATTGAAAATCACAGATGAAGATAAGTCAAGGATATGCCCTTTCTTATATAAGTTATAAAATGTTTGTGCTGAAAAAGACTGCTCCACTGAACAAAAGGGAAAAAGTGAATGTGAACAATATAAACCTGAATGATTATCTTGTAAATTAAACTCATCCAAGAGCAATAAAACCTGCCTGAATCAGCATTTAAATAAAAGACAACTTTTGTGTTTAGAAAACTTGCACTAAATTGCTAGCTCTTTAAGAGGCACAAAAAGGAAGAGGCAAAAAGGCAGGAAAATGTAGTAGAGCATAAAGTTAGCTTAATCCATAAATGGTATTAGACAACAAGGATATCCATCGTCAGAATGATTAATACTAACAAGAATTCTATAAGATATAGGAGATTAGGAGATATAGGAATCTTCAAGTTTTGAGGTCAGCTCATAACTATTCAGAATTAGCACCCCCTAATGGTTGTGTGTGTGTGTGTGTGTGTGTGTGTGTGTGTGTGTGTGTGTGTGTGGTGGGGAGGTGTGGCACATCATCTGACATCTGGCCTTCTATGATGTTCACTGGTAAGCATCTGGTGGTAGCTACTGTCATAGATGGGCTAGCTACACCATAGGTCTGATCTAGTAAGACAAAACCTGTCTTTCTAAAGAGGCAAACACCAATGTTTTCCTGTTTCTGGCATTTAATTAACATAATACAGTAAGCAATGCATACAGTGATGTGTATAGGTAAACTGAAAACCACTTGATATATACTAGCTTAAACTCCAAAGCTTGAGGTTTCTTATCTCTTCTAAAATCTTTGTCTTGTAATATTTATAGTTTCTGATATTCTACAGCATCAGTTTTCTAGGAAGCACAGTAATCTACCAGTTGGAGATGTTATTTCTCTCGGCCCAAACTCTCCCCAATGAATCACAAAAGAAGAAGAAAACAGCTTACTTATTACTCTAAGCTTACATTCTTAATCTCAAACCATTTTTGTAATACCTACTTCTAAAAATAATAAAAGTGACAGAAAAGTACAACAGTGGTTTGACATCATTGTACCATACTGAAAACAGGGTAGAGTTGCACCTTATTTAATTAAGTCAGACATGCATAAAGCATTCATATGCAACAGTTCACTTTGCCAGATGTTACCTGTTGCCTATGCATGTGAATTAGTCTATGTGTGGTGGCACGAGAGGAAGTGAGGGGGGTCTGCAGGGCACACAGAACCCCAATGCAGAACCATGGAGGGGAAGATTTACTAGTGGAAAACTCAGTGGGGCCAGAGCCGGAAGCATGGCGGCAGGCGCCGCTGCGGCTACAGCTGCACGAGTCGCCATTATGCCAATTATGGAAGCAGCTGTTCCCAGTGAGCGAAGCAGCTGAGCCAATTGCAGTGGCCAGCATGGCCGCTGCAGGAAAGTTTAAAAACCCCAACAGCACCCACAGGGAGGGGGAGCAAGAGAGAGGAAGAGAAGGCAAGCAGCACGCCTGCCATTTAGATGCCCCTGCCAGGGACAGGCATAGGATAGGCTGTACTGTGCCAGCGCAGGAGGCAGGGCAAGCCTCCAAGCCTCTGCCAGAGGCAAACAAGGGGAGAGCTCCAAACTCTTGGCAAGCAGCAAGCAGGGAGATACTTGTATTCCCTGGTGGAGACAGGGAACAAGGGAAAATAGAGCAAGGGAGGGCCACAGAACCCCATAGAAGGCATTGGGAAAGGGAAGGCAGCTCCATGAGCCTCCCTGTCCCAGAAGAATACTATTTCTAAACAAGATAGGGCGAAAAGGCCCAAAGACATTCAAAAAGTCTGAGCCTGAATTGATTCAATCTTTACAGGTTAGTCTAACCTACATAGATTGAACTCACAAGCAAGTGAATAGACATTCTTTTTTGATTCCAGAAATGCAGGCACATGCCTGCAGTGGCTCAGGCCAGAAGCTGGGGGGTGCTAAAGAAAGCATTGCCTTGCCTTGCCTTGCCTTCCCCAGTGGTCAAGGGAAGTTGAGATAAGGGAAGGGGGTGTGGCCATGCCCCGGCAGGCCTGAATATGATTGGGGAGAGGTTTAAACCCTCACCTTGGCCTGCAGGAACCCCAGTCAGAGTGTGCCTGAAGTGAGAAGAGAGAAGCAGCCCTTGTCAGGCTTTTGGGGGTGGTGGGAGGGAATGTGGCCAGACCCTGGCCCCTAGCCAGACACTGGCTCAGCATGGCCACCTAAGGTAAAGGGGCAGGGAGAGGGTTTATTCCCACCCACCCTCCTTGCTTCCCCCAGGATCCCAGCCAGGGTCTGCCTGGCTGGGGTACAGAAGCCCGTCAGGGTCCTCCCTACTTGCTGCTTGAGGGGCAGGGGTGGCTCCCACCACTGCGCACTGCTCAGCTGGGAGCCTGTAGTCTGGTGGCTCGATCAGTGCTCACCCACTCATCTGGTGGCTCCTGTCGCTGCTCCCGCTGCTTATCTGGGAGGGCATGGGGACAGCATGTGCCCCGGATCTGCATGGGGTGGGCCAGGACTGGGGCTGCGCCAAGTTCTTTCTGGTGGGGTGGGACTGCGCTGCAACCACAAATTCAACATAGCCCCTTCCCAGCAGAGCCCTGCCCTGCTGGGAAGAGCTTGGTACAGCCCCAGCCCTGGCCCTCCCGGACAAGTGGCAGGAGCAGTGGTGGGAGCCACTGGATGAGTCAGTGAGCATTGGATGAGCTGCTGGACACAGCCAAGTGGTGCACAGCTGTGGGAGCTGTCTCCTTCCCCATGGCCCCTGGACAAGCCACGGCTCTATGTTGTACTTGCCCTGGCTGGGCAGCACTTGACCCAACACCTGCCCCAGCTCCACCCCTCCCTCACTGCAGGGACCTTGATCTACCCTGCCCACAGTCCTTCCCTTCTCCCTCCCCTTCTCCCATGCCAAACTTACCAGCTGGAGGCAGCTCTCTATGCTGCCAGGCTGGGTATCAGAAATGAGATCAGTACCGGCAAATATGCCTCCCTAAAAACCGGCTATTGATATCGGCCACAAAAATCTCTATTGGTGCACCCCTACTAGGTACAGCACGGCCTTGTGTACTAGGCATGGGGTGCTACTCCTTTGGCTTCCCTGCCACTGCTGTCAGGGGTCCCTGCCCTGGCTGTACTGGTAGGGGATGCCCATGCCATTGAATTGCTGTGGCTGCAGTGGGGAAACTGTAGAGGTAGTGCCCCATGTCTGGTACGTGGAGCTGTGCTGAGCCACTGCTACCAGGTAGGGGAAGAGCCAGGAGTGCACGCCCAGCATGGCACCTCGCAGCCACAGCTAATCGTGCTCAGGGCTGAGGGGGCAAACCTGTGCTGTGTGCACTACTGCAGTGGCTGGGGCTGACTCAGGTGCCAATCTCTAGCATGTGAAATGGGCCACTGGGCAGGAGCTTCTCCCTGACCTACATACTTGGCTCAGCTAGCCAACACACTAGAGCCCCTTCCCTGCCTCCCACCAGCCTGGGTCCCTCTACTTGGCAGGACTCATATCCAAGATGGAGCCACCACTGCCACAATCTCTCTGTGTTTGTCCCTGTGACAGGATGCTCCCCAGGGCTGTTCTCTACTGTCTACGGCCCGCTCACCTGTCTCTATGGGTCAACTGCCCACCTAGTCTCACTCACCACGACTTGGTCTTAATTAGTTCATAATAGATCTTCCGTAAGCGGGAGGCTGCCCGTTTGAGCCCCAGTACCAAGGGGTGTTCTCTGTGGCTCCTTCCACCCCACTACTGCAGCCCAAGCCTTGCTGATGTAGTAGACGTTGGTATGCCACGCGTTGCCCGACTCTCCCAGGCTTCTCCCAGCTCTGCCCCCTCTCACTCAATCAGATTTATCTTAAACCAGTTTTGGACATCTTGAAACCGGTTTAAGTGCACCGAACTTTTGCTTTGTTACAAGTTTAAACCAGTTTCTGATCACTTAAACCAGTTTATGTCTACCTTCTGTCCCTAGCCTGGGTCCACAGGAAGGCAGAAGTCAAAAGTCAGAGTGTCTAATAAAGCTAAGCAGAACTACAGAGAGATCAAAAACAAGCACCAAGATCTTTGCGCAGAGGCAGGAGTGGAGTGGAACCTGATGCCTGCAGTTTCTGAGGCTGGATTACCCTGACTGCCTGGCTACGATCACCTATACCATATAGGTATCATACAGGTGTTGGTAGTTTGCTTATTTATTTTCCAAGTCTGAAAATGATTGTAAACCATTAGAGGCTTTATTATAATTTGAACTTTCCAAATTAAATGTGCATCTTCCATTGAAACAATTCATTATTATTTTATGTATTCATATTACTAATACTAATATTTATTAGTATTATTTTTATGTATGAATACATTTTGTTGCCCTGAAATAAAGTACCGTATTGTTAGTATGAATGTCGGTTATAATTACATCTCTCATCTCATGTGCACATGTACAAACACACAATATTCAACAACTCTTTTTTTCAAATATTGTCTCTCTCTTAGTAGAAGGACCTAGATATCCCTTTATTACACTTTTTTCTAACCATTTAGTTTCTTTTATCTAGCAATATTGTCTGTTTCCAAAGAAACTTAGTTTTATAAAACAGATACATTTCCCAACTTTTTTATAAAGGGATACAGTAAGTTGCAAATAGTAAATTGATTTTTACGTGAATATAGGACCTTTTACTCCAAAGTACTTTACTTTATGCTAAGATTCTTTACTGCCACTTCTAAGATAATGTGTAACTATTTAATGGTACTCAGAAATCCTACTTCTAGAACATAATAACAAGAATGAAATAGAATTTTGTTAAAAGAGGTGGCAAAACTACTTCACAAATCCTTATTGCCCACAAACACTTTGAATTTCCATTTTGCATCAATATTGCATTTTTAACAGTACAGTGCTCCTCAAGACAAGGCTAAAGCTTATATTCAGAGCTAGATTAAGCAGAATAATGCTATCTACTGAAAAAGGTTATGGACATGTGGCATATAAATCTGTATTTTTTAACGTTAATAGATAGGGATTTTTAAAATATGAAGTCTGGCTCAAAACACATAGATTTTCAACCGTCTGTTCCTAAAATTAGGCATCTACACAATTTTATTTAGGTACTTCAGACAGCTTAACTTGAGGTTTCAAAATTTTGGCTTTCAGTTTTAGAAAAAACAAGGGGGAGAAGGCTAAATTCTGATACTTTGATCTGCACTAGGTGCATCTACACATGCAATTATCATGTAGCAATAAACTCTAGTGCAGTCTGCACATTTATGCATGTGCTTGGGACCACAGCATGTTGAGCTGAGGTGGAGTAACCCCAGCTGGCAGGGAACATGGGCTGCATCAATGTACCGCAAAGGGGTTGGCTGGTTGGGACATAAGGGTGCTACAGTGTGGGGCAAGCACCCTTATGCCTCAGCCAGCCCTGGTCACTGTCTACAAGTGTGTTTTGGCACATGTAACGACTGTGCTGTAGGACAGTGATAGTGTGTGTCCCAGACAGTACTATCTTATAGTAAAATTAATTAATTTACTGTACTTTAATTTGGGTGCACATGTAAACAGTGATGATTTATTGCAGAGCTAATTAGTCAGCTTCACAGTAAAGTGCATGTGTAGAGGCACCCACTGTGCAATACCTTATATATTCTTATATAGCTTTTCGTCTACTAGAGTCCTAGTCAGTACAAGTATGGAATTTTTAAAAATGTCAAAGCCAGCAGGATATATATATATAAAAATCTATTCAAGTTTGCTGTCCTTTGGTGCCAAAACCTGAAACTAATGATGCCATGTGAAACTGACTTCATTTATTTTCATTGCCTTAGTAGAGAAAAATTCTAAGAAAAAACAGTGAGCATAAATCCAAGCAAAGTATAAAAGGTAACTTCAGTTGTTATAATCTAAGTATTTTAGTAACACACTTAGGAAACTATTTGTTGTCAATATATTTTCTTATATGGTAGTATTCCATGTTAGGCACATGAGGGCACCCAACACTTAAACAGAACTTGACCAAGAAGCAAAAGACTCACTGATAATCTTTCTGAAAAAGAGCCAGAAGGCAGATATGTGCTATATTGAAAGCATAATGATTGATGTGGCTAACAATAATTCATTTGCAAGGCGTGACAACCTGCTATACTGATATAATTTTAACTTAATTTGAAAGTGATTTTAATTTTCTTCATTGTTGAAAGATATTACTTTTTTATTATTTTCCAGCTTGAAGGCAGGTGTCCAGATCTTAAATCAGTGAATATACATTATAATTTTTTTTCTATTTAATTGACGGGTAAATTTAACAGTGCTCTTTTGAAATCTTCAGCCCCCATAGATTTCTCCAACTTAACTGAGTTGAAGGTATTAAATAGCATCTCTTAGAAGAAGCTCTCACTATGACAGAAAAACAAGAGTAGTTACTTGCAAATATCATACCAGAGCAAAATCCAACATTTGTTTGCATTTCAAAAGTCCACCTGAACAGAGAACAGAAGACCAAAAAAGAGGACATGTCTGGGGAAACCTGGATTTATGATAACCCTAATTTGTGGGGAGTGGCCACACATTAAAGAAACATGAATTGGGTACAGATCAGAAATAAACCTGCCCTGGAGTGGCATAATTTTAAACTGCATAAAATGTGCTTAAACTAGTTTCATGTGTTAATGTATGGGCAATCCAGGAGCTAAGAGTTCCAGGAGCCACCTAAAATTAATGTGTAACAAGGCTCTAATAAGGATTAGAGATGAGGTTCTCAATGAAATGTGGACTGGTTTGATGAAAGTACTCCTTCTGCCCACATCAAGCCATGTACCAAATTGAACTGAACAACCCCTCCTCTCTTGTAGCTGCAGAAAACTTCAAGAAATCAAATTCTGAATTACAGAAAAAGCTGCAGGAGATGGAGGACACTTGGTAGAGAAACAAAGCAACAGAGCTACAAGATCTCACTGATACAAATAATACCTGAGGTTTTTTTTCAGGAGTTAAAATCCATTTATGGACCATGAAGAGCCACTATCTGTCCAGTCCTGTCCACTGATGGCACCACCCTCCTGACTGAGCATGGTATGATATTAGGAAGATGGAAAGAACATTTGGCATCCCTCCTCAATTGTGAGTCAAGCACAAATGATCAAATAGTAGACTCAACTGAGCAAAGACCAGTTTGATATGAACTTGAAGATCTCCCAACTCTGGAGGAGACTAAGAACACACTTACGGAAATGACAAATGGAAAGGCAGCTGGAACTGATGAAATCCCAGCTGAAGTGCTTAAATATGGTGGCCCTACACTTCACAAAGCTTTGCTAGGCCTATTTACTTTCTGCTGGGAAAACAAGGCTTTACCCCACTATTTTTAAGATGCCAAAATCATAACAATCTATAAGCGCAAAGGAGACAGACACGAGTGCGGCAACTATTGTAGCATTTCACTCCTTTCCATTGTTGGTAAGACCCTTGGTAAGCCGTTGCTAAGAAAGCTCCAGGTGATGTACTCCCTGAATCCTAGTGTGGTTTTCATTCATCATGTGGCACTGCCAACATATTTACCCTATGCCAGTTACCAGAAAAAGCTGCCAAACAACAAATGCCCTTATATGTTGCATTTGTCAACTTTGGTAAGGCATTCAACTCTGTTGGATGCTCTGCTCTCTGGTGCCTTCTTGCAAAGTTTGATTTTCCAAGCAAACCTCATAGGCTGCTTCAATGACAATATGCAGGACTATGTATCAGTGGGTGTAAACTCATCTGGTGCCTTTCCCTCTAAGCCCATGGGGTTAAACAGGGCTGTGCTTGCCCCTACATTATTTACTCTCTTCTTAGCTGGAGTGCTAGAAGTTGTCGCACATACCACCACTCCTGATGTCACCCTATCAACATGATTTGATGGCAGACTTCTAAACCTCCTGTGATGGCGGTGTACCACCATTAGAGGGTCCCAGGGGACCGACAGACCCATGGGAGGAGCCAGAAAAAACACACTTATCGGCAGGAGAGTCGACGAGATGGGAAACAGGAACGCAGCAGCGGCAGCAGCAGCCACTGCCATTGCAGCTGCGCAAGCCGCTCCTGCGCCTTGCCTTTAAACGGCTGGTCCCGGCAAGCCTTGCGGCAGGGGTGAGAGGAAGAGAGGAGGAGCAGGCAGGCAGCATGAAGGGATTGCTGCAGCTCCTCGGGAGACTGTCTCTCAGACAGACAGTACTCCTCCAGCTCAGAGGCTGAAGCAAGCAAATAGAGCACAGGGTGCTCATGAGGGACTTACTCTCAGGGATTGTCCAGAACAAGGCTCAGCCCCAGGAAGTCCCTCGGGGGCTGAAGAATATTTCTTCTAAGGGACAAGAAGGGAGAAAGTCCCACAACAGTAAAGATTACGGCCGGGTTTGAGGGTGCACGGACGGGGTACCAGCATCAGCCCGAACTCAGAGACCAACAAGCGCCGATTGACCAACGGACCAGGGTCCTTCATCGGGACCCCAGCGATCCAGCAAGTGACCGGTTGGCGAGTGGATGGGGTGTAGGGGTGGCGAAGCCCCGTGGAACATCGGACCTTGCAGTCATAAGTACCCCTCGGCGGGAGATCCCTCTAGTGATTAAGATCTCCCTGAACCCCTCCTTTAAATAATGTATTCCATCAAAGTCATGGTCTCCATCAGAGACGAGGGAGAGGGGCGACCCACGAGAGAGTGTCATTGAGTGCAACCCACCAACATCACACTCCACTGATTCAAGCCCTAAAGCAAATCCCAACAAAGTGAAGTAAAGGATCTACTGTATGCTGACAACTCAGCATTAGTCACTGTGGCTGGGGTAGGGTAGAGCAATGAATTCTCCCCCTCAGGGACTCGTCTGCCACACCTTGCTATTGAGAGAATGAAAAAAAGATGTTATATCCTGAGAGATCAGGCAATCAATCACCCTGCCAGTAAGCAAAATGAAAATTAGTTTTATTAAGCTTCTTTGTTACACTCACAAACTGTGGCCGTTTTCCTCCCAGTCCACAACTTTACTTTCACTTTTCCTGATCAGTTGCAAACAAAAGAAACTAGAGAGCTCAAGTCTTAACCTTTCTCTTCTTTTGTTCTCTTTGCAGGTTCCCGCTTCCTACCTCAATGTCACCAAGAGTCCCCTGTGTCAGACCCACCAGTTAGTGCTCCTGGGTTTTGGAATCCCTTTGTCCTCACTGCTCCCTCACTGCGGTTTGTTTCACCTGGCAAATTAGGGTCAGCAGCGTTGGCTCTTTCAATCCTGGCCTGTCCCTGTTTGGGTTGGCTGTGTTAGCTCTCATCTCTCTATATGCCCCTGGGGGCAATGTGCAACCCCCAGTATCCACTCATTTATAGACCCTGATCCTTGCAATTTGCACCTGGTTTGTAAGGAGGCACATCTGTGCCTTGAACTGTGGTCACTGCCCTTTCCACGATCTGGTTTCCCTTCCCTCTTGCTCAGGAGAGAAACTCTCAAGGAACAGGGTAGACTATCACCCCGTTACAGTCACCCTTTCTGAGAATGACCTGCAACATTTACTAAATTCCTTTACCCATGCTGTATTCCTTTTTTAGCCTCTGTATTAATGTAAAGAAAACCAAAATCCTGTACCAGCCACCTCCTGGCAGAAGCCTATCACCTCCATCACCATCAGAAATAAAATTGAATGGCAGTCAATTAAACAATGTGAAGTCCTTTTGCTACCTAGTTAGCACAGTTACCAATGACACCAGCATTGACAAAGAACTTTTAGCATGCTTAAAGTCAGCTCTCTCAGCTTTTGGTTGCCTACAAAAAAGACCATGGACAAGATGAGGTGTCAAAGTGTCTACAAAATGCTAAGTTAACAGAGCTGCTTTGCTCCTTTATTTCTATACTCATTACAGACCTGCCTTTCGCCATATCAAAAATCTGAACTGCTTGCATCAACGCCACCTACGCAGCATAATGGGTTTTAAATGGTTGCACAAAATCACCAACAACAAAGTACTCAGACTGACAGCCATGCCAAGCATGGAAACCATGCTAGCACGGAGGCAAATGATCTGGGTTGGCCATGCCATATGTATGGACAATGGACAATGATCAACGGCATAAGAGAGTTTTGTAAAGTGAATTTGAAAAAGACAGTAGGAAGGTTGGCCGTCCTAAACTCCACTACAAGGACTGCATTAAGCAGCACATACAGTCTGGCATACTGGACTTAATATTCTGGGAGGATATGGCCCACAATAGGTGAGCTTGGCACTTTGCTATGAAGGAAGTAGAATGGGCAGCAAAACATTATCACACCACCTTGACTGACAGTAGGAGGGAACGTAGACACCAACTTGCTCTGGCAAATCTCCTGAATCCTGCACATGGAAACTGATTTCCAGTATCAGTAGTAGTCATACTTGAATACTAGCGACATTCATTAATTCAATAAAGATTAGAGGTCTGATTCATCACTAACCTCTAAATCCAAAACAAAAGAGGCACAGGCATATGTAAAAATATCAGGAATGACCACCGGCATAGAAGACTTCTCTGTCACGTCTTCATGTGTAAATTTATTATAAGGTTGGCTGTGATGAGCTGCAGTTGGCTGCATAGGTGGTGAGGGAAGAAGTGTTAGTAGGGTAGATATACATGCATGGTATTCTGTGTCCTGTAAAGTACTCACAGAGTAAAAATTAGTCTGTAGTAGAAAAAGTATAAACTCCATAACCCCTGAATCGAGAAGATACAAGCTTTCTCTCTCACTCTAAATTGGTTAATGAATCTGCCCTTAAGACAAGACAATTATATTGATTATTGCCTGCTTATCTGAAGGGGGACACTATCTTCAGCAGTAAAAATCTAGTAGTAGGTGAAATTAATTTGCTACAAAGCTCCTGAAAATGAAATGAATAATTATTGCTTTGCTGCAGTATCAAATACCAAAATTATTTTCTTTAATATAATTCTTTTCTGTTTGCTATCGTAAAATGTTGAGTGTGCACGAAAACCTTTTGTAGCCTAATTGTTTAAATGAAGGTGAAATTCAGAACTCATTTAAAAAGGGTGTCACACATTTGAAATCTGTGAAGCTGTACTTGCTTAAACCAGTTCTGAATTTGGCTTGACAACTCTGAACTTCAAAACATTCATATAACCTTAAATTTAAAATCTAAGGTACCCCCAAAACTCTTACAACTGTCATAAGAGTTCTTATCTAAGACATGCATTCAGTTCTACACTTCTAACACTAGAAGGGGATGTTGTTCTATATCTACTGAAAAAAACTAACAGAAAAACAGGACTCTAGAACTGCTCTTCTTTTATTTGTATTGGCATTTTTAATGTGGCAGAGCTGCGTACCAGCCACTGATTTTTTTTCACTTGGTGTGGCAGGTAAGAACAGGAATTATTGAATCTCTTCAAAGAAGTTTTCATGCACTGCCAGAGTTAGTTACTGCATTGTATTATATATCAGCTGAAAACTTCCTGATGCTTAACTAGAACTTGGGAAAAGGTCAGCATTGTAAATATTATGATAATTCAAGGGCTTTTACAATAAAATCCAGATGCTGTTAGAATATAAATAGCAGTCTCTATGAAATTCTGGATCTGATAATACTCTTAGTTCTACATTACCTGTTCTATACTTGCGCGTAAGAGCCCATGAAACATAATTATACAAGAGCAAATTACTTTTATGTGCTAAAAGTATTCAGTCACTTGGGCATCTTTTGATTAAAATATTATGTGCTGTCATTAATACTTACGTATCTAACTTAATGATAAATCTGTGCCAGTTGTCTGCATTCCCAAGAGTAATAAA
The DNA here is from genome assembly GCA_030014935.1 of Caiman crocodilus. Taxonomy (NCBI): domain Eukaryota; kingdom Metazoa; phylum Chordata; order Crocodylia; family Alligatoridae; genus Caiman; species Caiman crocodilus. The sequence goes on along the minus strand of JAGPOW010000261.1, from coordinate 85,233,208 downwards.
GCTCTGAGTATCAGTGAACATAAGAACTGGACGAGTTGAGACTTGCAGCAGGTAAAAATAATAGCTCTGAGTTCAGAATAGAGGATTGGAAATGCACCCCAAATTTAGAAGCTAAAATAACTTCTAATCAGACAGTTACCAAGCAACAGGAATTGCAGCAGCATTTTAGTGATGTAGGGCATAACTCCTACTAACTTTCATTTTGATCATTGTTATTTGACCAGAGTGATTCATCTAAGAAATATATCTCTGTTTGCATTTTTGCCTTTTCTTTTGAAAGGCTTATCTGGAGGGCAGAGCTCATGCCTGAACTTGTCAGTAACAGTGTGGGCTTGGCTCCCACCAAAAAGAATGACTTAATTTAAAAATTGAGACAAAACTATTCCACTTCCTGGGAAAGTAAGTTATCAGTGAACATAGTAGCATATTCAATATAGCAGTCATTGTGCTGTATTTAAATTATTCACATCCCATAAACCATTCAGATATTATAAGCAACCCTAATGTTCACAGCTTAATTTGTGCAAACTCACAAATTAAGTACTCACTCAGTTTCCTTATGAAAGATAGTCAGCTATGGGTTTAGGGTTTCCAGCCCATGTATTTCACATGGGGCAGCCTTGTCCTTCCAGTAAACAAAATGAATAACAAGTAAACAAAACCAAAATCTACCATCTCCCTTCAGAACTTGAGAGACACAACCCAGGCGCTGTACTTCTCCCTTTGCACTGTGGCCTCCTCTCTTATTTCAGTACATAGGACGACAGTTAGTTACAGGACCAGAACAGGCAGCAAAAGTGAAGTCTACCAGACTCATCCACCAAGGGGCCTCAGTCACTACCCAGAGGAATCACTTTTTGGGGGGTGGGGCACAGAAATAATTCAATCTCCATTTCATTCTTTCTTTTCATTTCATTAGGGCTGTGTGAAGCTTCAGTAGCCTATTTGATTTGGAGATTTGACCCGATTTGGTGGCTGAATCTCTGAATCTGCATCAAATCAGGAGACCCATTGAAAGGTCGGAATCAATTTGGAAGCCTTCGAATTGATTTGGAGAGATTTGGAAATTCGGCCATAGACTATACAGGCAGCAGTCCTCAATGCTGCTGGACACAGCTGCCTCCAGCTGGTAAGTCTGTTGTGGTGGGAGGAGTGAGGAGGGAAGCGGCCTGGGGATGCAGATCAATGCACCCACAGCAAGGGAGGGATTAGGGCTGGGACAAGCTTCCCAGCCAGGGTGTGGGACTTGGAGGGGAGAGGGGGGCCCCTGCCACTGCATGCCACCAGTCTGCGAGCTGTTCTTTTGGCAGGTCCTCCAGCACCTCTCTCCACCCTTCATGGGAGGGCATGGGAGTGGGCATGTGCCCCTGGATCTGCTTGGGGTGCGTTGGGCCAGGCTGCAATGCAAGAGGTTAGTCCTAGTCACCCACTGCTGGGCTGTGCTCCATGGGATGGGTGGAGCCAGGGCTGTGCTCCAGGTGGCTAGGCCCAGCTGCAGCCCGGAGCACAGTCCTGGCTCTGCGTGCTCCGCAGAGTGCAGTCCAGCAGGGTCTTGCCGCCTAGAGCACAACCCTGGTTCCTCCCGCCCCACAAAGTGCAGTGGAGCGGAGGCTACTGGGGGGCTGCAGCAACCCTAAAATTCCCCACAGCCCCTGCTGCTGCCTCCGCCCCGATCTGGGTGCACATGCCCCCATGCCCTGCCACTGCTTGCCCAGCCAGGACGGGGCAAACTACAGCTTGTCTGGAAGGTGCAGGGAGGCTGGAGTGACTTCTGTGTCTGCATGTCACTTGTCTGAGGCAGTGGGGGCATCACTGTGGGGGGTGTTAATCTGCCCCCCCCACTCCTATCCTCTCCCCTCCATGCACCACAATAGACTTATCAGCTAGAGGCAACTGTCTAGCATCGTGGAAGACTGCTGCCTGTATAGTCTATGGCCAAATCTCTGAATTGGTGTTGAATCTCTGCATCCAAATCACCTGAATTGAATCGGGACAGTGATTTGAATCACTGAATTGAATCACTGTCCCTCTGAATCAGTGAAATCCGAAGCAAATACTTGCTACTTCACACAGGCCTATTCTTTATCCCCTGCTAGGCTACCAACCTGGTGCTAATTATCGTGAATTGTCATGATGCCTTTTATGATGTGGACACTTTCAGGAGTGGCCATCTTATAAATGGGTGGCCATAGCGCAGCATATCACATAGGCTACCTATCGAGCTCTATTTTTATTATATCAGTATAACATATAATACATAAAACATAATGTATTTCTAAATAGTTTCTATTTTTAGGAGCTATTTAGAAAAAAATTACAGCAGATGTCGGCTTTCTAAATAGATGTATAATTAGCACAAATAATTTGGTTCTGGTTAACAGAAGGCTCTTCTCTAAACCAATATATGTTTCAATGTTTTGTTGCAACTGTTGCCACAAAATGTAGCACTCTTGACTGAAGTATAATTCCTACTCATTTATATGGAAGGTTTGACTCAAGAAAGAATGTAGAATTGAGTTCTCTGTAAAATATGCAGAATAAACACACTTTACAGAGCCATTAAATCAAAGATCTCCTCTTTGTTAGTTGTTAATATACTATAAAGTATATAATATATAATAGACTATGTAAGATATCCTGATCTTTCGTTTCCATTGGTATCATAGTTAACTGAACTGAACTAAAGACTGGGAATCTTGAGGGAAAGAATAGCCCCAAGTGATATTGTTCTGTTTTACTGGAAGAGAAGTGAAAAGCAGTGTATATCTAGAGATGGGATTTATTTCCATTTAAATGAAATGAAACCAGGGAGGTAGGAGATATCTGCCCATAAGAAAGGGTTGTTGGTTGTAGCTGTGTTGATCTAAGGACATAGGCAGGCAAGGTTCTTTGAGTAGATGTGACATCTTTTATTAGACCAGCTTTTATTAGTTGGCCTTATAAAAGATATCACATCTATCCAAAGAAACTTGCCTATGTCCATAAGAAATACTGTTTCTCCATCAGCTTAACAATGGTATTTGAAACCATCATTAGTCAATTGTTATACTAATTAAAGGTGTTTATACTAATTACAGGATCCATCCAGATTGTCCTTGTTCATTGACGCTGGCATTCACTGGCATTACCTCTACCTTTTCTTGGACTTTTTTTTACTAAAATGCTGCTCTGCTGAGCAGAGTGTTAAGTACGATTGTTCCAAAAGAGTTCCAAATCCTGGATCTTGAATGACTGCATGCCGGTGAGGACAGTGATATGGAAAATCAGTTATACAAGGGAAAATGAAAGGTGAAAAAGTGATAAACTTCTGTCTCCCAGGCACCATGCACTGGCAAGTTCAGGCGCCATGCACTGGCAAACTTGCTGGCTTCTTGAGCACGGTTCATGCTTCCAGACCCTCTTCCCAACCAGCAGTGGACTATTTTTTTCTCCTTGGCTCTCCTGGGCAATACCCATTTGTGGAATCCACAGAAAAGACACTGGACAGCTGAAGCCCTCAGTCAAGGGCCTGTTCGCAGCTAGCTGTGAGGTTGGGGGTCTCCTCTCCAGCATTGTGCTTTCTAGTGCTGACTTGGGTCTGCAGCCAGCAGACCTAGCCAGGTTTAAGCCCACCACTTATCCTAAGGAGAGCAGGTTTAAGCCCACCACTTACCCCAAGGACAGCAGGTTTAAGCCCACCACTTACCCCAAGGACCTCCCCAACCCTCCCGACCACTGTGGAGCACAGAGTTGCATGGTCTTGCTTTTGGCCCCCAGCCAGGCCAAGAGCCAGGAATCCCATCTGGGGCCTTACTTCACTGAGGCTGGAGTGCATGTATTGCAGGGAGAGAAGAAAACAAGCTTGCAGGCAGGCTGGAACCTCAAAACTCTGGCTGGGCCTAGTGCCATGGAAGGCTGCCAGCCTAGAAGTGCTGGTGGGGAGGAGAGGGCACAGGGGAATTAAGAAAAACCCATACCTGTAGCATAGAGACAGGCTCACCTGCCTCTCAGGTATAATATTCCAAGTTCAAGACTTGACTGGGGCTCACATGAATTGCCTCTTTAAGCCAGCATCATTTTTCTTCTTTCTTTATTATTTCCCCTGCTCCAATGGGCAATATCCATTGTGAAGTACATGGCTGAAACACCAGGCCTCAAGGCCTGGACAGCTCAGGCCCTCAGCAATGGGACTGCTAGCAGCTAGCCATGAAAGGCAGGGCAGGGACGTGTTCTCTATGGCACTCTAGCAGGGCAATGAACTGGCTTGGCTGTGCAGTTGGCTAGGTTGGTTTCTTTCCTGCCACCAGCGCCAACTAGTAGCCTGCCCTATCCTGCAGAACCTGTGGCCACAGGGGCCCCTGCAGCCAAGGGGCCCCTGCGGTTGTGAACGCTACAAAATCATTATCACAAAATGTAGGGGGGGCGGGGGGACACAAAACATTGTGGGCCAGCTCTACCAACCAGAATGGTGACACCTCTCCACTGCACCCAGCTTTTGCCACAGCAGTGGGCACAAAGTCACAATGCCTACTTGTGCCCTAAATATTGCTCCAGGAGTCCTACTATAACCACCAAGGAAAAACAAAACAACAAATACAAACTCCAAAACTTGCTCATTCTCAAATCCTAACCCTAACCTTAATCCTAGGTCAGGCTACAGCAGCAGCCCCAACCCAAGCCTCAACCAGGAAAACCTGAGCAGCTTGATCACAGGAACTTGTTTGTAGAGCCCCAGCTTCAATGCCAAAGTCTAGCCAGGAGATTACTAGTTGCCAATATTTTTTGAAGCAAGACATCCCACAGAAAGTTTGATTTCACCTCTGCAAAGGTGAAGAGCCAGATGGGGAGCCTCGTGGCCCATCTGACTTACTACTAGCATTGACTGTTTACCTACTTGCATCTTAAAAATAAGACTGGGAGTCCTGTCAATCCCAAGCAGAAAAACAGCTCCAAACCTTGCCCATTCTCTAACCCAAACCCAAAAAACAACGATAGCTTAAACCACTCCAGGAGCCTCAGGTTGGACAGCATGAGAAGCCTGAAGACAGAAACTGACTTGAAAAGTCCACAAACCCAGTCCATAGATAAACCCAGTTGGAGAATCCCTGGCTTCCAGAGCACCCCTGGAACAAGAGGAACCCTCCTACTCACAAGCCTGGGGAGGCCCCAAGTTTGGAGACCATGAGAAGCCTAAGGACAGAAATGAGGTTAGAAAGCTTGTAAACCAAATCACTAAGCCCAGCTGGGAGACCCCCTAGTTGCCAGAGCAGCCCTGGAACAAGAGGACCCCTCTCACCTTCAAGCATCATTCCATCTTTGAGGGCTTTCCCAGACCATACCCTACCTGGGGGGCCTCAAGGTTCATTCCACTTTCTATGAGCATAAATTGCCCTACCTAAATGAGCACTAAATATAAGCCTAGGATTCCTACCAATCTCAAGCAGAAAGACAGGTCTATACCATTCCCATTCTGTGACCCCAGTCCTAAGACTAACTCTAACATTAGTTGAGGCTGCTCCAGCAGACCCCAAAAATAGATAATGAGTAGCCTAACTACCAGAACTGGCTTGTTAATCCACAAACCCCGATTGTGAAGCCCAGCCAGGAGAGACCTAAGGAACCTGACCACCAGAACTAGTTTGAAGAACCCCTGAAACCCAACCTCTGAATCTAGTGAGGATCCCAGCTGTCAGATGAATCACTGGAGGAAAAGGAACCTTCCCAGCCCAGTCCCTGACCTCTCAGCTGAGAGCTTTCCCACTCCAATTTTAGGTAGATGTCTCCAGGATCCACATTGCTTACCATAGCCATTGTCTGTCCTACCTACCCATGCCCTTTACATAGCTGTGGGTTTTCTCACACACCCAGAAAGACAGGTCCAAAGCTTGCACATTCTCTAACCCTAACCATAACTTGGGCTCCTCCTGAGTCTAAGGCAGGAGACCCTGAGAATCCTGATTATGGAGGTCCTTACCTAGCTGTGGGTGGGAGGTCTTTCTGCGGTTGGGTTAAGTTTCTCTGGAAAGCCTGATTGCCTCCTGAGTGCAAGGTCTTGGGTTCCAGAACCCAATCTGGCATGACTGTGTTTGACTCCCAACTAGTGTCAGCTTTTGTTTTTTATAGTAATTTTTTTTCCTGGCTCCCATGGACAATACCCATTGTGGACTCCATGGTGACCATACTAGCTCTATGGCCTTGGGTAGCTTGGGCCCTCAGCTGAGGGCCTCCTGGCAACTGTCCATGGGTTTTGTGTTCTCTTCTTTGTGGCCTTTGTCAAGGTCAGGTACTGGCTTGTCTCTGTTGGGAGGCAGGACACTCTGTGTGCAGGTATGTCTAGGGTTCTGTTATCTTTCTTTTTTTTTTTTTCCATTTTCTGCAGCCTACATATCTTCCAGGGAACATAGGCAGCATAAAGGGAGACTGGAGCAGCATTTGTTAATAGTGTGGGATGTGCCTTGTTCTTCCCAAAGGAGAGGGCCCCAAGTTGGAAGCCAGGCCCCCATTTGGAGCACTTATATTGCAAGAAGAGAGGACAATGGGTCTACAGGTGAACTTGTGTCTCAGGGCCCAGGCTGCGCCTAGTGCCCTGGGCATTATCTAACCACTGTTTGACAGATGAGCTATTTGATACTTTCCCATTAGGTTTAGTAATTTGCTTTTGAAGTATCTATAACTCGCATCTGTCAGAGGGTGGATACAGGTCTTTGGCTATATGGACCCCTACTTTGGTTGTATGTGATGATTCTTAAATTGTAGTAAATAAAAATGAATCTAACTTTTCTGATAATCATTTCCTGTGCTGAGAAGAGTATGAAAAGTAACAAGCAAACTAGATTAATCATCTTTTCTTTTAAAACCTTCATTTTGATTATTTCAATAACATAGGTTAAAAAATGTTCATTTGGAAAGGATTCTGAAGTAATTTAAACTCTGTAGTTCAATACTCCCATCTAGTGGGCATTTGAAATAACAGCACAACTAAGTTCCTAGAATTCATCATTCCCATTCTATTAAGCCTGTTAGTATGACACTTCAAACTTTCTAGGAATTGTTTTTCCTAAGATTTTCAGAGTGGAATGAAATAAACTTACGTGCTGAAAAATGAAATTGAACTGAATTGAATTACATTAAATTAAAATGTTTTCTAACCTCAGAGTTTGAGCCGCTACATTAAAAAGGCACTGGTGATATCCTTTCCTCTCCTGCTCCTCAGCTGTAACATATTGTACAGCAAAGGTAGTCAATTTGTAGCATGTGTGGACAGCCTCTGTGTATGGCATGTGGCCAGGGTTGCCAGCTGTCCATACATTTATAGACAGCATGTAAAAAATGAGCTAAAACACTTATCTGTAAAGTCCTAAAAGTGAGACTGTCAGTAAAAGAAGCTAAGCAAATATGAGCTTAATTGAAGATCTGCTACCAGAATGAGGCTGGATGCAACAAGAGTTGAGGGACAGACACAGCAAAGCAGTGCCACCTTGCATCAGAGTTGGGGCACACCACCTTGCAGGGAGCTCTCTGTTAAGGCTTTGTAAGCATTTGATAAAGTCAACTTCAGCTCGCTCTCTCTCTCTATATATATATACATAGAGAGAGAGCGAGCTATATATAGCCCATGGGAGCCTCAGTAGTCCCCTCTGCCCCAGCCCCAGCCATGTGCTGCTGCTGCATCTACCTGTGCTGCCTGCATTGGCTGCTTGCCTCAAAGGTAGGCAGAGCTATGCAGTCCTAGGTAGTCTGAGACACTAAGCAGGACGTAGGAGTGGGGCAGTGTGGCTGGGACAGTGCTGTGAATCCAGAAGGAGGATGTTACTACTAAAAATGACTACTGTGGTGATTTACGTTTATGTTTCAATGTACAAAGATTGTGATGATGGTAAAAGTAATTTTTAGTTACAATTCTTAATTGTTTGTATTTTTATACTTTACACTTCCTTGACATAACTCTGTTTATATTATTTAGGTTCAGCTATAGTTATGTTATACTGTAGTAACAGGGTATTTCTTCTTTGCACACTCTTAACGTTCAAGTTCAGAAGTTTGGGGGCTACTCATGCCCATTATACTATTTTTGGGCTTATGCCTTACTGTTTCGAGGTCACTTTTCATTGGCATAAGTGGCAGAGCCCCAAGATGGCAGCCCTGGTTGATTCTTCCTTTCAAACAAAAGGGGCTAGGTGGTAGGCCCTCTGGGCTGGTTTGCTAGTGACTGAAACTATTGACTGTTTTAGGTTTCACTGGATGCATTTGCATGTGGAAATGCTGCTGGATGGGTTTACTCTGCAGTAATTTACTGAGGAGTAAACCCACCCTGGGCAGGCATCTGGAAGATTTGCTCCCAACCTGGTCTTCCTCCCTGCAGTAGCCAGGGGGAACGCCAGGCTCTGCCTGGGTGCTGGCCCAAGGACTGGGAGGGAGCACAGGGCCAGGAGACAGCTATCTCCTGGCAGGGGCTGAGAGATTGCTCCCTGCCCCAGGAGCCACCTGCTGCCAGACCAGGCACTGATGGCAGAGCCCAGGCTAGAACCTGTCCCTCCCCTGCAACTCTTTCCCAGCCCCCTGCCCTGATCATGTGATAGAGGGATGGAGCTTGGAAAGTTCAAGGCACAGGGCTGGGAAAGAGCTGTATGCCTGGGACCTACCCTAGACCAGGACAGTCCCTGGCCAGCCCTGGGCTGTGCAGGGAAGTCTACACATGCAGCCTAGAGCTGGCTGGGACCTGCCTGATGATTATAAGATTTTTTTCCTGCCCCTTCCTGATATTATGAGAGTCTTGTAAGAAAGAGAGGAACCGCCTAATTACACTGACCAAACAGTTTAACTGATTCTATCCACACAGTTTCCAAATAAGTAAACTAAATAAAGTGAAAAATAAGATAACATAGAAAAAAAATCTCTTTTGTAACTATGATAGGAACATTCTTTTTCAGACTCAAATGGCATATTCATATTGATCATGCCTCAGAAGAGCCCATATTCCTGGTAAGAACATTTTAATGTTTGTGATAATGGAAGAAGTGTTTGTGATAATGGAAGAACAGTTGGAGGTTTTAGAGGGAGAAATCTTTTAATTGCTGCTTTAAGGATGGCACTCCTGGCTCCTCTAGGCATTGAACCAGGGAATGTTTTAAAGTCAGTCAAAAGGAATTTTACCTAAAGTGAAGGTCTCAGGAATTTCTGCCTGGTAAACAAACAGTTGAAACTTCTTTAAAGATAAAAACTCACAACACAGACATCTCTTGATAAAAATCACTTAAAGCCCAGCCCGTCTTGTCTCTTGAGTCATCCCCTCATCATACAGATACCATTGTGTGCCCTTCTTTCCAACCTCCCCCCTCTAATTAACAGCCTACTTTACATGGAGACACTATCTTGATGAATTATTGAATATAGTCCATCAACCCATGCATCATTTGGATAATATTTATGTAGATGGCATTCACAGACCTGTCTTTTCTTATTAACTCTAAATAGTTCTAGCTTCTCAAGTCTCCTTAAAATTAAAAAAATAAAAATTTGGAGTTCGTAATCAACTGATATTAAATAATTCATAAATTATACACTTGGAAACTGATCTTTAATTGCCCTGAATTATACAAAGGGGCATCATTCTGGTCTGGTTTCTAGTCCGTTTGCAGTGCAGGTGATTACATATGTAAAAATAAAGAGCACTAGAGACTAAAGGCTAATCTGTGTAAACTGCAGTTTAACCAGTCAGCAACTGCCAAAAGAGCTTGATTATGATCCGTGTATCATTGTAGGAAGGGCACAGCCAATGTTGCAATCAGGTTATTCCTGATATTAAATGATCAAGCTTATAGAGAACCTTAATTTAATTCAGTACTTTTATACCATAAACTTTTGGTAATGGAATTTTCACAGCATGGAGTACAGAACAACTTGAGGATATTCAGGCAATTCTAAAATATTCCACCTCTCCCCAGCTTCTATATAGTATAGATCACTGTCTTGAGCTCATGCAGGGATTTCTGCAAGTATGAAACTCCCATGAACAGTTCCATCAAAATGGAGGGGAAAGGCCTGGGTCCTGTCAATGTTTCAAGCTACAAGTTTAAAAAGACAAACTTTAAGTTACTTGCAGGTTCCTTACTAGAAAGCAACATTTTGGAGTAGTTCTCACTGAGCATTTGTGGTAGCTGGGACTCCCATATTTCCAAGGTCTCTCTGTTATTCTCTTTTGGCACTTAGCATGGATGGAATAGAAGCAAATGAACATAGGATATGTTCACAATGGCCCTCCCTAGAATAGCCTGAAAGACAAGACGCACTCAATTCCTTGTATCTAATGTTTGCTTTGGTGCTTGTAGCAGTGACTATGACTCCTGATTGTTCTCTCATCTGATATTTAGTTTTGACACCCAGAGCCAGAGGCTGTGATCCCAGTCCTTACCTCTTGCTGAATACCTGGCATTTAACATTTTTTGCTTACTTTTTTCTTTCATAATTATCTCACAATTCCCACTTTCTTTATCTTTTTGCCTCCTGAATTTCTTTCTTCCCTCTCCCTTCTTTTTTTACCCACCTCTTCATATTCTCAACATCTTGGCTCCTTTGGACCTATCCTTATACTAAATGTAAAGTTCAGCTGTGCAGGAAAACTTTATCAACAGTCAGTCCAAGACTATGGAATGAACTTCCCCTGGAACTGAAGACCAATACAAATCATATCACTTTCTCTCCTAAGTGTCAGCTACATTTTTTAAATTTTGAGGTCTCTCACAATACATATAGAACAGTTCCAAAGCTTTGCTTGGCTGCAGGTTGAGTGAGTGGGTTGTTCCTAAGAACTTTGCAAGAAAGGCAGCAAAATAGTTTGCGGAGGGTGCAGCTGCTTTTCCAAATGGAGGATATACTGTGCACGATGCACGCTTTTTACTGAAGCATCTGAACTGTGACCAGGCTCTGACTGGCTACTACGGAGCCATAAAATGTAGAGGTGCACCATACATTGAGCCGGGCCTCTGTCCCGCAGCTCCCCTCCAGCCCTGGCTGGGCAGTGCCTACTGACACCCCCTCCGTCACTGAGAGGGGGTGTTGATCTTCCCCCCATATCCCTTCACTCCCTTCTCCCTTTCCACCACACCAGACTTACCACCTGATGCCATATGTATCGGATATGGGTTTGGTATCGCCTGATATGCCTCCTTAAATATTGGCTATCAGTATCGGCCCCCAAAATCTCTATCAGTGCATCCCTAATAAAAAGCTGAGGGAAGGGAAAGCAGCGGGGAGAAGCTGGAGGACAGCAACATCAGCCTGGAGAGAGGGGCAGAGACTCAACCTCTCCTTCTCCCTCCCTTCCCCAGACAGAGGCAATAGAGCTGATGTTCGCTGGGGAGCAGAGCTCAGGATGGAGAAGAGCCTGAGTCATCCCAGAAGAAGCTGATTCCCCACCTGGGTCAGAGGTATACAATCAGGAACACAGAAGGAAATTAAAGAAAAGAAACCTATTACCTGCAGTGACTGATTGGAGACTTGTTTTTGTTGAGTTACCAAGAAAGACCAGAGTCTACTTTCCCCTGAGCAGCAGAAGCCTTGCCTCTGCCATCTAGTGCTGGATCATAGTTAAAGTTGTGTTGCCATTTATTGTTATAGGAAGGGGATTGTGACCAGAGGGAAATCAACCTAGGTTATGGGGAAGAAGCTGTTTTAAAGGGTTATAACCAGGTGAATGTAATCACTGAGTTTGTTTGATGCAAGTGGGACTACCCTTGTAATCACCTAATGTTGCAGAATTATTCACCTAATGTTGCAGTTGTAAATTCTATTCAAATTTCTGTATATAGTTGTACATAATAAAGAAACCAATGTAATTATTGGGGGTTTGGAAAAAATTCTTGAGCAGTGAGGGTGAGGCACATACCCCTACACAGGACACCTGAGTCAGCAGACTTGCCTGAGGTGGTTCCTAGGACTACTGGCGCTCTGATCATCCAAAATCCGGCACATCACCAGGCCTAGCATACCAGCACAGGTTACATGTAGGTATAGGTATAAATAAATATTTCCTATCATATTCTATTACACATAGAATCCTGTGGGGAGAGAAGGAGAGAACGTTCCATTTATTAGTCAGCTACCTTAATGCACCAGAAGAAGGTACTTTAGCAAGCTTGGTGATGAGAATCTACTGAGTCTAAGTATCTATTGAGAACAGAATTTCTCATTATAAGAACATAAGAACTGCTACTTACTAGTTTAGACCATAGGTCTATTTTGCTCCATATCCTCAGCCATACACTGGCAGAGTGGATACTGAAAGGGAGAGTAAACAGAGTATGAGCAGAGCTTTTTTCACTATTTCCCTCTTACTTCCAGCTTCAGTATGTTTACCTTTCTCCTGTGGCCTCTCTTCTGTTCCCTCTATATTTTGCTTTCTAAGCTTATTCCCTTTTTATTTTCCTTTAATTCCTGAGGTCCAGACACCATAAGGAAGTGGGTGAACTCACCACCAGGGCTAAGTACAGTCAAAAAGCCCGAGGCTGAATTGATTCAGTCTTTGCAGGTCGGTCTAAACTGCAGAGATTAAACTGACTAACAAGTGATCAGACATTTACTTTTTGCAAACACATACCTGCAGTAACTCAGGCCAGAAGGTGGGGACACTACAGCACAGCTCTCTGGAATGTAGCTGGCATGGGCTGTGTCTTTTTTATCCCTCTTCCTGCTGCCCCTGAGATCTCTGGGATTTTCAGTCCAGCAGCACAGCAGAAGAACTCTGCAGGGATGCTCATCACTTTCTCTTCCTGCTTCCTGCAGAGGTGGTGCCTCTGGATTTGTAGTGCACAGCTGCAGCTAGCAGTAAGTTTAGCATGGCAGGGCAGCTCTATACTCAGGAGAAGGGGGAGGTTTAATGCCTCTTCCCTAGCCCCAGACCGCAGACAGGTTTTGCCTGTGGTGTGGGGGCAGTCCCTGCCCTGTCCCCCTCTCCTGACCCTTTTCTGCTGAAGCATATAGCACAGCCCAGGGTTGGAAAGCATGCTGGGATCCTGGGGGACTCTGATTTCATTTGAAGCAGGAAGGGGCTGGGACAGAAGTTTTGTGAACTGGTTTGACCCAAATCAGTTAAGTCTGATACTACATTCAACTAGGTTTATTTTGAATCAGTTTCAGACATTTTGAAACTGGTTTATGTGCACTGAACTTCTGTTCTGTTACAGGTTTAAACCAGTTTCTGATCACTTAAACCAGTTTATGTGTAACTTCTATCCCAAACCCAGGTGGAGAAACACTCAAGAGCTAGACTGTCCTCAGTGGTGACAGATCATAGAACCAGGAGCAATGGTCTCAAGCTGCAGCAAGGGAGGTTTAAGTTGGATTTTAGGAAAATCTTCCTCACTATGAGGATAGTAAAGCACTGGAACAGGTTACCCAGAGAGGTTGTGGAATCTCCATCCTTGGAGGTTTTTAAGGCCTGACTAGGTAAAGCCCTGGCTGGAATTATCTAGTTGGGGATGGTCCTGCTTTGAGCTAGATGACCTCCTGAGGTTCCTTCCAAACCTAATTGTCTGTGATTCTAAGACAAGGGTGGCCAACCTGTGGCTCTGGAATCACATGTGGCTCTTTAGAAGTTAATATGCATCTCCTTGAATCTTTGCACAAACACACAGTAACCAGCTTCCATTTAAGCAAGCAGCCATTGCAGGCAGTACATGGTTGGGGCTGTGGGGGGAGGGGACTACTTCCATTTGGAAGCTGTTTACTGTGTGCATGTGCAAAGATTCAAGGAGACGCATATTAATTTCTGAAGAGCTGCATGTGGCTCTTGCAGCAGCCACCACACCACCTCCTAGTGAAGAGGTTTGAAAGTGAAAGCAATCCACCTCTTGACTCCCATTCCAGTGTGACTGCACTCACTGCATGGCTCCTGGAGTCTTGCTCCTGACATCTTCACATAAGGTAGAGTTCCCCCAGAAATCTGAGAAAAGGAATTTCATTTGGCACTCAGTAGACCTTTGGTAACTGTGGTTAGCTCTTCAAAAAGCTATTTCACTATTTTCACTGAGACAGCAGAGTTTTTTTAATTTTCATTAACGCCTTTGTCATCTCAAGGTTAGATGACTATAATGTGCTCTGCTCAGGGTTATATCTTGACACCACTTAGAAATAGAAAATGAAGTGCTGCCTGTTTGCTGAGTTGAGTTTCAAGCTGAGAGCATAAAATACTAAGTTTATAATCTTTACTAGCTACATATAGGCTTTCCAGATTAACTGAAGTTCTTAGTTCTAGAGTTGCCTGCTGTGCTGGGCACTGAACCCCATGCCAGGCTGCGAGTGTCTGAGTCCATGCTTGCCCCTTCCCCTGTTACAGCCACCTGGAGCCTGTGCCTGGGATGCTCTGTGCCCCTATCTGCTGTCCTGCATTTGCGGGGACTAAGCCCTGTTAGCCCCAGCCTCCTGCCATCTGGGGCTTTAGACATTATGCTCCAAAGGTATATTATCTGGAACCCAACAATCTAATACCACTCTCCTGGAAATACACTACATGTTTTCAAGCAGCTGAGGTGGCAAAGCTGGAGATCATTCTCTCTTGTAATGAGATGGAGTTATAGGCAGATTGTTCTGTGAAGGTCTTTTTACTTTGAATTTACCTTGCACTTGGATTGGATTTATTGATCTTCTGGTTAACCTTTTACACATCCTTTTTTTCAGGGTGGAAGAAGGTAATTGCTGGAGGCTAGGAAAGAACTAATACATTTATCTGAACTGACTTTTAGTAATGTTTGAGTCAGATGAGCAATTTACTGTATTGCTTTTTACTCTGTAAATGTTTTGAAACAGTGGCAATGCGTAGGGGTACATGGGGGTGCATGTGTACCCCCTGAGAGCGCTGGTGCACCCTGTCAGCCAGCATTCCCAGGTGGGGGAGCAGGCAAGAACACTGGTGCTCCCCTTGAGAACACTGGCTGGGAAGTGGGGGTTTACCCAGAAGTGCTAGCACTGTCCCAGAAGTGTCAGCAGTGTGCTCAGAAGTGCCAGCAGTGCAACGCTGCCACATGTGGGTTGGTGGGATCGGTTGTGGGGGACTCCCTCTGTCGATGACTGGTCACTGGGTGGGGAAAGTGCCCCCACTTACTCAAGAGGCACCAGCTGCTCATGTTTTGAAATGTTAGTTTTGGAACCTTTGGATAGGTGCTTATGTACATGATAAGGAGAATGACGATGGACTAACAAGTATTTTTGCCAATAAAAAAAAGGTGAATAATTAAAAACAAGACAACTAGTTTAAATTCTGCACTGTTGTTCTCCCAATACTGCATCAACACATAAATGGCAGAGTTGCAGCAATCTCATCTCAGGGGAAAGGTTTAATTCAATCCAGTTTGGTGACATGTACATCTGCGTAAATACTAGAAGTGAGGAGGATTCTGAGTACCTGACAATTGTACAGCCTGGATCTGTTCTGAAGACCTAATGTGGTACACCTCTATCAGCCAGCAGCGAACATATTGGTCTCACCTGAAGTAAAAGCAGCACAGACAGAAATGTCAAAACCAGAAAAGCATCTTTAGTTTATTAAACTGAAGTGGTAAAGTATCATGCTTCTAGTCCCACTTATGTATAAGATCTTTTTCCAGTAAAGCAACTGAATATCCATGCAACTGAATAAGCTAACACTATAAGCAATCCCTTACCATTAAAGATCTCTGAGTATTTCTTCCATTTTGGATATGGATACTTTATTCACTTTGTTTTACACAGCATATGTTATGTTTGACTCTATTTATTTACACTTTAAATTGGATGAGCAACAAACTCTGAGGTACTAAGAACTTCTTTTTCTCACTGTATTTAGTCTTTATCCTTTTTCTCAATTTAGAAATTTGGGCTTCCAAATCACTTTATATTTTAAAATTGAGGTGTATTGTTTTAATCTGCATTATCATTACTATTATTTTTTAATGTTTTAAATCAAGTTATAATAGTGCTCAACATTGTAAGTCATGACTAGAACCTGTACACACTGCATAACCATGCATGAAGGCGCAATTGCTGCCCTAAAATGAGTATTCATTCTCTTCCATTGTCTTTCATGTAGTTTATCAGCATAGCATCTTCTACTACAGCCTTTCATCATTTCATAAGATTAGTCTGTCATAGACTGAGCACATTCCAGTCCTTCCCCAGATCCTCAGCTGATGTAACTTAACAGTGGAGCTACAGTCAAAAATCTGACTCCAGATAATATTTAATTTAAAGTTAACTGCAAACAGTGACTAGTTAAGGATTATGTTAACAGAAATATATCTAGAACTAAAGGTCATTTTAATTTTTCAGTAGCTGATAATCAGTGCAAAGAACTACAGACAAAAAATGGTAGAAAATAGTAGTTTTTTAAACTACCCAATTGTTAGAATTTGAGAGGAAGTATAGATCTACTGTACATATATTTTAGGATGATAACTAGGAAGAGTATTATGTTGCCCATATGCTCCTCTTCCTTTTCCCAAAATTTTCTGCTTTGTACTTGGGCCCCAGCTGGTGTTTGCAGTCTTGCACAGAGCATTCCTTAATCTGACTACTATGGATTTTAAAACATAACACTTTACTTCTGGAAATCTGTTGACTTTTCTGTGTACAGATGTTTTGCTTTATCCTTTCATGTCTGCACTGAAATTTAAGAAGTTCCTGGAGTAAGTAAAGGACTAATCTACTGCAACAGACAGATGTTGAGCAATATTTATTGTGTGGCATGAAAGCCCTTGATTACATTTTATGTCAGGTAAAGGAATTTTATATGCTCTATTTCCCCCTTAATCTAATTATTTTTTCTTCTTTCCTTTATTTTGAATTCAAGCATTCCTAAGTATTATCTCAAGTACTCTATATAATTTGATAATAAATAACTTTATTTTCTAAGTTTATGCTATTTTTTTGTTTATTTCAAGTTCTTCCTTTGCATCATAAGAGCTCATTCAGGATGCATGCACAACTAACTATGCTTATGTATCTCATGCATTATGATACTTTTTAATCATATTCTTTAATACAAGGTAAGGTTACGTGATGTTTTTACCACAATCTCAGCACTCCACTATGGGCTGTTAGTAACCACTGACAATTGCAACTAAGGCAAAGTCTGCTATGTTAAAAATTTCCACACCCCAACCAACCTGGGTACCTTACATAATACCTTCATTATGCACACATTTTCAACCCAGCCACCATTCACTTAGACTATTAATAAAAATCTGTTAACAATCATACCTTGCCTAGATGAGATATGCAATTCTCAAGCTCTAAAGCAGGGCAGCCAAATCTGAACTGATTTTCGCTTGAATACAGACTCCTACCAGTTAGACTTTTCTACAGCCAGTTTCACCTTTTCATGTTTTTTTCTTTTGTTACTTTAACCCCGGAAGCTATCCAATACAAGGCTACCAAAAAGTCTTGCAGTGGGCAAAATAAAAAAGTATTTCTTGAACTCCATTCCATTATAAAAAACGGCTGAATTTCTCCATGTGGTTGGATAACAGGTTTGCACAATGTAAGCATGTCAGTGCTACTTTTAAGGGTATTAAGAATACTGAAAAATAAAGAACCTGGAGTGGAGTTGCTCTTGCAACTTTCACTGTAGCTCACACTATTCTTCAGCTACCTGGACTGCTAAATATGAAATGTTGTCTTTCTGATTAAAAGCAAGATTACTTTTACAGAAAGGCACTCCTTTCAAAAGAAACATTATCATCAGATGTTCATATTCAAATACTAATTTACTTATAGCTTTTGCCAAAACAAATAGAATAAAGGAGCAATGAAAGTGATGTATGATAAAACAGCATTTACACCATTGATAATTTTTGCAATAAACAGACAATACGTTTATTCATTCTACCAGCTTACAGTTTTCTCCTGTTCTGCAACTTTGGGTTATCTTGCAACCCAAAGAAAGGTAAGATACCTCACATACATTTGTTAGTAGCTTTGCAAAAACTTTATTAAAGTTAATGCATGGTTTTGTCCTCAGGGTAAGCTGAATCTTTCTGGAGCAAAACCACAGGAGTCCTACATACTGATTCAATATCTCAATATAGAAATCCAACTTATGAAGAAATTTAAGGAAAGGAAAACAAGTCATGCTGTGATGAGCCCCCACTCCTCTAGGAATCAAAGATTCATGGAAATGAAGGATGGGCTGCTTTTCAGTCTGTCCCTTCCTGCCACTGCAGGAGAACTGTAGCGCATTCTCCATTTTCCTATTTTTAAAGGCAAAAACACCTTTTCCTTTCCAGTTGTCACTTCACTTCTTTCTGTGGTGGCTCCACAACCTAATGGGTTTCATGTTCTGCAGGGTGGGTTAGAGGCAGTGGGTGCATCTACATATGCATTAACACACTTAACTAATGCACATTAAATCTAGTACTGCCTTGCACTTTTACACATGCTTCAGGGGCTGGGGGAAAAAGGTGTTTTAATTAATTTAATTAATTTCTCTCTAATTAAAACGATGCTGCATCTCCCATATAAGCCTCCCTATACTTAAAAAAGGCAGCCGGGGTGCCCAATCTAAAATTCATTGGAGGCAGGAGATGCAAGAGGCTGTTGGAGTGTAGCAGTTGGCATGCTCCAGCAGACTTGATTAAGTGAAGATTTTTTGCTTGGACACACTGGATTTCCAGTGCATTGGTGTAACTTCTGCACCCTCCATGGGCGACTGGGGGCACCAGATGTAGATGGGGGTCCTCCAATGGCAGATTGCTGGGTGGGGGGGGCCCGCAGCAGCCAGTTGCTGAGCCAGCAGCTAACCTGGAAGTGCAATTCCAGTTTTGTGGCTGGTGCTTTCAGGGAGTGCACGACCCACCTCAGGGTGTACACTTACATGCATGTGCACCCCCTACATGTCACCAATGGCACCCTTCATTTGAGGTACTAGGAAAATGTGCATTAGCCTGTCTCAACGCGCATGAACTAAAGAGCCCAGTGGTTAAGTCATCCTTAGTGCACATCTTTTAAAGCACAACTGAATAGTGCTGCTTTAAAGTGCAACTAAATAGCACTAAATACGAACTAAATAGCGCGTTTTTCAGCGATGTTTAATACGCATTAAAACAGGCTACTGTGCATTCAAGTGCCCCTGATCTGGCTGGGACCCTTCCAACCTCGTGCTTCCTTGATCTTTAAAATGATCGGGGACGGAGCCGGCCGCTCCTCCGTGCCTCGCGACTTCCCCTGCCCCGCTTCTGTCCTTTGTGGGCCGCCGGCTGGGCGACGCGGCGCGGCCGTGCCCCGAGCGGCCAGGGCACTTGTTTTGTGCCGCCGCCGCGCCCCCGCGGCTGACCCCCGCAGCTGCCGGCGGGGCAAACCAAGAGCCAGGGGCTCGGGGGGGGGGTGCTCCAGGTCTGCAGCCAGGAGCGGGGCTTGCAGAGGGGGAATCGCCCCCGAGGGGTTCCCAGCGCCTCCCCCACGTCCCGCCGGCGACCACAAAGAGCTGCGGCTGTCTCTTCCCGCGGGAGCCGCAGCCCCGCTCCGCTGCATGCCCTGCACTGGGGGAGGGAGAAGAAGAGGGGAGGGGTTGGGGGTGGGGGCAGGAAGAGGCGAGTGGGAGCCCTCCAGTCTGGAGCATAAAAGCACCGAGCGGCCCGCTCCGCTCCGCTCCCGCCACCTGAGATGGGGCTGACTTGCCGCGCGCACCGCGGACTGCTGCTGGCCGCCGCCATCTGGGCTCTGGGGCGCTGCCAGCTCCGAGGTGAGAGCGGGCCCCGGGCCGCGCGGGGCTCGGCGCAGTTCGGTGAAGCGGGGCCGCAGGGACTTTATTTGGGGACAGGCGGCGGGAAGCCCCGCCGGGAGAAGGAGCTGCCCTAGGCACCACGTGTCGGAGCGCGGCCGGGGCGCTGCCTGCCGCGCCGTGCCCGCTCCCGACCCCCGCTCCCGGGGCTGCCGCCAGCTTCCCGCCTAGTGGCAGCTCTTTTATCTCTGCGGGGGGGGCTCGGCTTGGCTGGGCGGCGCGGGCCGCTCACCAGCCCTGTGGGAGTGGAGACGGGAGAAGAGACACTTTGAAGTGCGGGGAAGCGGGCCCCCGGCGCCATCCTCCCTTTCTTGACCTTGTCTCTCCACCCCCAACCCCCGTATAGTTCACCCCATGGACTGGCAGGAGGGGGGAGGAAACGGCACAAAGCCCCTGGCTTTGTCTCCTGCCACAGAGGGACACAGATCAGCTCCCCCCTCCCCGTGGGCCATTGTGACTGGGAGTGCCCAGCCCTCTGTACTCCACAGGACCCTCCATGCTGTCTTTTCCCCTCCTCACAGATTAGAGGGATTGGGGTCACCACCCCCTCCTTTGGAAGTGTCACGGACACCTGTGGGAGCTCACTGCTTGCCACCACCACACTCCCGGTGCTGACAGTGCTGCTGGAATTCGCCATGCCCCCCAGCCTCTGCCCGCACATGTTGTTCATGGCCTGAGATTGGCTGGTGCTCACATTGCTGGTGGTGCCTGTGGGCAGTTGCTGTTCGCCACCCCCCTTGCTGCTGATTCCCCTGCACCCGCCTGCTGGAGCTCCCCGCCGCCACACCCCTGCCACTGCTGCTCCCATCTCGGGAGGCACGCAACAGTTCATGCAGCCAAAGAGGGAACCAAAACAGCAGCACTCAAAACACAAACAGCATCAACTTTTCCTTACACACACTAGCCTGGTCTAAAATCACCCATGCTCTTCAAAGACTTAAACTTCTGCCCGGAGTAAATGGTCACAGCTACAACATTGCTCTATCACTACTGGGGAAAGGGTGTGTTTCAGCAGTCAGGGTTTTTGGTTGTTGCTCTAAAGACATAGGCAGGCAAAGTTCTTTGGGTAGATGTGATCTTTTATTAGACCAACTAAGTAGTTGGAACAAGGTTTTCTGTATCACTTGAAGAAGGGTACTTGTACCCAAAAGCTCGCAAAGAATTTTGTTCCATCTGGTTAGTTGGTCTAATAGAAGATATCACATCAGATATCACATCTACCCAAAGAACCTAGCCTGATTCAGCAGTTAGAAACATGAAAAGACTAGGCAGAGCTGCCCCACAAGGAAAAACTTTGCTAGGATTAAATTTTATACTAGTATTACTGAAGTACCTGGGAAATGTATACACCCTATAGATCAGGACAAACATTTCTGTTTCCTCCTGTACACTGGCTGCAGATTTATGGCAGTGGTGAATTATTGGTGCATTTGGATCCATTTTAGGCTGAGTATTTGCAATGCCTATAAATGTTGGTTTTGTATCTGTGTAGGTTGTAGTTTCATGTGGTCATGTGTGCTTGTAAAATGAAAAGGAACTGAAACAAAAGTCTCCTCTCACTTTTGCTGGTGTGATCAGATATAACTCCACTGGTATAAATGGAGTTACACGAGGCTAAATTAATCTGGTGCATCAGTGTTAAGCAGGGGCAGTGGAAGGCTATTGTGGCAACCATTTTCAGAAATGACTTCTGGATGGCCTCTCTGAGTAGAATAGTGAAGTCTTTGTCCCATATCATTTTGAATAATTACTGATATGCAAATGGAAAGAATTCTTGTTGGGGGCATCTTTTTTGAATCAACTGTATGGTGGGTATAGACATAGGCAGGCTTTTGGGTATCAGGCCTCTGATATGCAAATGACATAACTAGAGTTATAATCATCTGTTATGCCCTTGTTTTGCCAAGAACTTTCTTATACTCTTTTTGTAGACTTTGCTCAACATTGAATGAGTTTTATACCTTTAAAAACTGTCAAAGAGAGCCACTAAATCACTATAATTTCTTGAATCCGTACACTTGTTTTGTAAAGATGTACATCATTCACCAGAGGCATGGGTGAAGGGGCCCTTGTGGTGTAACTTGCTGTGTGTTGAGGAAGGCCAGTTTTGGGAGTACTGGATTTATCAAAGTGCGGATAAGGTGGTGCTGGTTGATTTGTTTTTTTTCAAAGGAGATAGGCCAACCCCACTTGTCAGAAGCCATTGAGAATCCACATTCCCCTATCTCTTCTTTTTCCAGCCTTTCATTTTTAGTCTTCTGCTAGAGACAGCGGGATGTCTGTAGCAGCCCTAGTTTAGGTAGGACATCCATTTTGGGATCCCTCTGCATCATGTTTGGGGCAGGTTGCTGGGCCTGTGACAGTAGGATTACATTGTGCTAAATGTGTATCAGTTCACAGATAGAGATTTTGGCGGCTGATATAAATAGCTACTTTTAAAGGAGACATGTTGGCTGATACCAATCTGATTTCCGATTCAGCTGTGGGCTGGAGCCTGGGTTCTTCTTGGTGGGACTCTTCTTGGCGAGGGCTGGGCTTGTGGCGGCAATGCTGGGAGGCAGCTACAGGTTGCTGCAGCCACCCCAAATTCTGCCATAGCCATCCCATAGCCTGCTCCCAGCACCGCCGTGTGCCCTAAGCCAGCCCCCACCTCGACCCGGATGCCAAGAAGAGCCGGGGCTGTGCCAGGCACGCAGTGGCAATGCTGGGAGCAGGCTATGGTGGAGGGGCTACAGTGAAATTTGAGGTGGCTGCAGCCTCCCCATAGCCCTCTCCTAGTGCTGCCACCATGTGCTCCAAGCCTAGCTTTCACCAAGAGAGTCTGGCGCCACCCTGGCTCCAGTCCACAGCTGCAACCTGCCCTCCCTGCTTCATGCAGATCCAGAAGGCGCATGCTTTCCTGGGGTGCATTCAGTGGCAGGAACTGCGCCCCCTGGACGAGCCACAGCTCCGTCCTGTGCCTGTCCCACCCAGCTGGGCAGGATCTGCCCCACCTCTTGCCCCACTACCTCCCTTGCTGTGGTGGGTGTTGATCTGGCCCCCCATGCCTCTTCCCTTCCCACCTTACCTTCCACCACAACAGACTCGCCAGCTGCATGCAGCTCTCCAAGCTGCCGGCCTGTGTCATCACTGCCTGTATGCTACGCTGTTGTTCTGCATGAACGTGGGCGTTTATCAGCCAAATTATCGGCTAGATGGCCCATTTCCAACATAGCCAATTTTCTTTATATCAATGCTGATCTGATATTGGACCAATGTATTGGTGCATCTCTAATAGTTTGTACAAGCAAGATGCATGCCTCAGTTTCCATGACTTTCTTGTTCATGTTGACACATTGGGAAAGAATGGGTTAATGGTGCTAATGGTGCTGAGTTCAGAAAGTAGTCATGAGTGGCTCAGTGTCTAGTTGGGAGGAAGGGTCTGTCCTGAGCCTGGTATTGTTTATTAATATCTTCATTAATGATGTAGACGATGGGCTTAAAGGCACACTTAGTACCTTTACAAATTACACCCAGTTGGGTGCAGTTGCAGACACACTGGAAGATGGGGTGAAGATTCAGAATGATGTTGATAAATTAGAAAAATGGTCCAAAATCACAGAATCATAGAAAATTAGGGTTAGAAGGGACCCTAGGAGGTCATTTAGTTCAGCCCTCTAATCAAAGCAGGACCACTGTCAACTGCATCATCATAGCCAAGGCTTTATCTACCCAGGGCTTAAAAACTTGAAATTCTATAAAGACAAGTGAAAAGTCCTGCCTTTGGGATGGAACAGTTTCATTCACAAATGCAGATTGAGCAATGACTGGCTCGTTTGTGGTACTGCAGAAAAGGACTTAGGGGTTACAGTGAACCATAAATCGGATATGAGCCAACAGTGTGCTTTTGCAAAAAAGGCCAACAGCATAAAGGGCTGTATTAATAGAAGCATCACTTGCAAATCAAAGATGATGTTTCTGTTCTATTCAGCAGTGGGGAGGCCTTGCTAGGGTACTGTGTCCAGTTTTGGGCTTCCATCTCCAAGAAAGATGTTGACAAATTAGAAAGAGTCCAGTAGAGAGTGACAGAAATTATTAAAGGCCTGGGAAACATGACTTATGAGGATAGGCTGAAAAAACTAGGATTAAAGAAGAGAAGATCGAGAGGGATTTGATAGCATTCTTCAAATACCTTGAAGGCTAATTATCAAGAGGATATTTTCTGTGGCCGCAAGGGATGAGACAGGACAATGAGCAATGATGATCTTATAGGAAAGGAAGTTTAGGTTTGACATTAAGAAGAAATTTTTGAGTGTGAGGGTGGTTACGTATTGGAGCAAGCTACTAAGAGAAGTTGTGGAATCTCTATTTTAAGAGCACATTAGACAAACACTTGACTGAGATGGTTTAGTCCGGGATGATCCATCCTTCCTACAGCATAGTAAGACGTGGACAAGATCAGGAATCCTGACTACTTTACTTTCAGATTTTCAAGCATCACATTGTAATAAGACTAATATCGGTAATTTTGCAAAGTGACCCATAGTTTTGGTCTACTGTCAGGTATATTTTGCCTTATGTCCAAGACTACAGATAACATTGCATTTAACTTTAGCGTAACTTTTTAGTTTGCTTTGAGGGTTACTTTTTCCCTTTTTATTTCTTCCTTTAGTTTCTGTTTTTTTTCGTAGATTGGATCAGAAGGCCATTCTTCTCATCAACTTTGGGTTACAGATGTTTTACTTTGCGTGATTATATGGATGATACCACTGAAGTGGTGAATAGCAAAAACCCATCTGGTGGATAGCTGTCTTGCAAAAGTCAGCATTCTGTTTTTATCTCATGATACTAATCCACAAACAATGCATGGAATGTGAGGGAAATTCAAATGGCCTTATTACTTTTAGAGAAAGTAAACACATTTCTGAAAAACACAATTTTTGTGAGTGATATCTTTTACTGAACCATCCTGATTACAACATCACTCCAGTTCTACCTGAACACATTTTTGAAGTTCAGAATCTCTCCACATGTAAGTATCAAAGTGATTATAAAAGCTGGTATGTTGCACAGCTGGAAAGGTTTCTTAGACCATTTAATTACTACAGAAGCATCTGTTGCCAGTAGATCACAAAAAGGATGCCATGATAAACCTATCTTTTCCTGCTTTTCAGTTTATCCTTGTATGTTTCCTGCCAGCAAATTGGGAAACTATAGAACAATATAGTTTGATTGGTCTCTAATACAGTGCTAGAGTCTGGTTTGGAAAAGGGTAACATGGACACAACAGTAAAAATATTTTTAGTCTTTCAATTTATAATCTGAATACTATAGTGTGTCATTTACTATTTGGTTTCTTTAGTTTAAGATGGTATTTTACTTGCATGTAAAATTTAGTTGCTATTTTGATAGCTATTATCCTTCTAGCACATCTACCCTTATTTAACCTCTTGGTTATAATGGTAAGCGTTGGTTAAAAATTAATAAATCTCATTCCTGCTATTGTATTTGCCAATGTGTGTCAATCCTGTTAAAAGTCTTACTTCTGTACTTTTCTGTACAAATTCAGGAAAGTAAGTTACTTTATCCCAAGCATCCTATCAGTGACTTCCAAATCTAAATGATAGCCTTGGAAATGTAGAGTAGCTAAATAGATGCCATAGAATCTGAACCTTTTGTTTTTGTTTGTTTGTTTTTCCCAGTGGAATGTGTCCAGCATCAGATTCCTAGTAACAATGGCACAGGTTCATTATAACCAGGGATCCAGGTTTTCCATTTCCCTTGGAAAAACAAAGTAAAACACAGATTTCTCCCTTTTATCAGAGTAAAATGTGGATTTCTCATTTTAGCAGAGAAACCTGTGGATTTTGTAGTTTTGGAACAAGCTCTCTAAAGGCTGGCATAGTTCCAGTCTCAAAAGGGTCTGGGGGGAGCGGGAGGAGGGAGCTCAGGCAGCGGGTTCCACGTCCAAGAAATGCACATGACTCCAGGGAGCCTGGAGAGCAGCTCCTGCAGGTAAGTGTGTCAGGGGGAGAAGGCAGGATTGAGGCCCCCATAGGGAGGGAGGGAGTTAGGTAGGTCTGGAGCTGCTGCCCAGCTGGGTGGTGCATGGGGCTTGGGGTCCAGGGCCGCAATGCATGGCTACAGGGATGGGGGAGCGGGATGGAGCTGCAGGTGGATTGTCCAGGGACAGGGGGCTGGGGCTGTCTTCCCGCCACTGTGTGCACTCCCTCCACCTGAACCTGTAGCAGCAGGGAGCTGGGCTCTGGTCTCTTGCAGCAGCTGCTGCCTTCTGCCTGGGCCAGGTACCTAGTCCCATAACCCTGGCAGCTGGGAAGCCCCTCTGCAGGGCTGTGGGGACAGGGGCTGTGGTTGTGGGCTGAGACGCACCAGCAAGACTGGGAGCTTGTGAGGGGTGGGAGTGATGGGCACAAGCAGGGCCAGGAGGCTGTGGGAGACAGGGAAGTGGGTACTGTCAGGGCTGTGGGATGCCTTTAATTTTAATAATGGATTTGGGGGGTTTTATCAGAGAACTTGACTTTTTTTTTTTTTATCAGGGAAAACCAGGATCCCTGATCATAACATATAATGGGAGTTGTTATAGATTGGTTTTGGAAGGTAAGGTGCTTAGTAATACCTTGTTTGTCATTAAAGTGATTTGAAGTAGGTGCTAAAGCTAACTTTAGAGTTAGTTGCTATCAAGCTTTCATTTACACATGTAGCAGGGTCTGTCAGCTGTGGGCTTTCAGCTGCAGGGATGTATCTTGCCCATCTGGTGCTGCAAGTCCTGCAAGTACTGGGGACTCTCTGCCAACCCAAAGTCAGCAGTTGCAACTCTGGGTCTTGGTAGTACCCTGCAGCTGCTGGGACCCAGGGTCACATAGCTGTGGATGCTGGGTCCCCGTAGCCTGCCTCCTGGCAAACTCAAAACTCCTGGGGTGGGAAGATTGCCACAAGGGCTAACTCTTTATCATGGGTGTGTATGAGACACCCCCATGGCTGGGAGCCCCTCAGCTGGGGTGCATTGGGCTCCCAGCTGCAGGAGCCTGCTTTTTGCTGGTGCAGACCTGGGGTCAGGCTCCCTCTGGACTGGTAATAAGGTGCGATGGGATCTAATTCATGATCCTGCAATTATGCCTCTTGTCATGCCTGTATAGCATGGCAGGAGACATTAAATCCCATTGCATCTTTATGTATAAATGGAGATGGGGCCTAACAGAAGGAGAAGCAGACGTCAAAAAGGACTTATGGGCTAAAAATGGCTTAGGAAAATTTTAGCTACCTAAGTTCAAAATCGAATTCCAGACTCTCTGCACAGTAACTGCCACACCTGCAGCCTAGTTGTTACAGCTGTCAGCTGGAAGTGGGGGTGCTGGAATCTGGTCTGTTCTCCCATTATTTTTTGTTTTTTATCCCGAGACTGCTCATTATGAAACATAGAGGTAGTGTTGGGAACAGGGAGTGAGCTCCAAAAGTCCCCATTCTAGCTGAGTGGTTTCATCACAGGGTTGCAGTTATGTTTCCTGTTCAGCTGCTCCTCTTTGGCTTCATGTCTCTTACCTTCCTTTCTGGACCCTAGCACAGATTCATCCAGAGGTGAGAAATTCTTCCCATCTCTACTAGCCTGCCTGAAGTTTGGTGATAAGGGCACTCTCCCAGGAGGTTGGAGATGTGGATTTGAACCCCTTAGCTCTCCCTGTGCTCTGCATAGGGCAGGGGTTCTCAACCTATTTGTCTGAAAGCATGTCGTGGAAAATGCCAGTTCTTAGCTTTTACTCGTTTTTGGAATAAAGAAGTAAAAATACATCAATTTTTCTGTTGTAAAGAACTCAGAAAGAACACAGCAGATCAGAATGGTTTTGACACTGGATTCCTGTTTGAAACCTCTGGCTTAATGTTGTGACTCGTGTAGGTGTTTGCACACATAACCGTTGTGGAGCACCTTTAAAAGGATCTTATGCATTCCAGAGTGTCAGCAGCCTAATTGAGAATCTCCGGCGTAGGGAGTCTAGGCACTTCACTCTAGGTTTTGGATCCTCCTCTGGAGCCATGAGACTAAAAATCAAGTGCTGCATTGCCTAAATTGTTGGTGCCTGTGTCTTTTAATGGACCTAGCTTGTAAAGCTTTTGTATAATAGGACTCACATTCACTCTACCAATTACAGCTTTAAATTGCTCACATAGAAGACAGTCTAATACAGTACTTAGTGAATGTCCCCAAGGAATGCTGCCGCCCAGTGGACCACAGGGCATGAAAAATATGTGATCCTAAGAGAAATGATAAGAGCATTATAGTATTTTTAGGATGGTATTACATGTGGTGGAACTTTGCCAAACTAAAGAGGATTGGACATGAAAAAAGCATAATGTGAAAAGCTGAAGTAGCTTCCAGTGTGTGTCACTTAGATCTTCAAATGTGGGAGGAGGGGCAATTACAAGGTATGTCAGAGACTGATATAGAGGCACTTGATGAGAAACCTTTTAAAATTGAAAAGTAAGTCCCTGGCTTTAGTGAGATGATCTTTAAGCATCAGACTTCTTCTATCTTTTCTGTATGTCTTATTTTTAAAAGAAAGGCCACATTAAGAAAGAAGATAATAATTTGTTTTTCCTTGAGAATGTGAAGAGAAAAGTATGGGAAAGAGAGAAAAGTCCTGTGAAAGCAATCTGAGCAGATTCAAGATTAAGATTTTAAAAAGCCACTTTTGTCTGCCATAAATATTTTCCCCATACCCTGGAGGCTGAATAGTCTATCTCTTGTAAATTCCAGGTTATCGGCATATGTTGATTAGTTGTTGGTATTTATAACACTTTTCACCAAAGCAAGGATCTTCATTCAGTGTCTGTCTCTTTTTTCTATATTTTTGTTTTAAAGGGGCTAAACAGCTGATGTCCTCCAGGCATTCCTTACTGAGAAGCCCTTCATGTCAGAATAAAGAAAAGCAGCATGTTAGAGATGAAATTATTTAATTTTTCTTTGATTTACAGGAATATTCATCATCTGAAGGCCACAACTTCAGTGTATGTTTTGAGTACTTCAGTAATCATGTTATGACATGAGTATTTCCTCAGGCAGTGATTGCCTGCTTTGTGAGCTTCCATAAAATAAATGCTAATACCTGTGAGTACCATAAAATGGACACTGAATTTGGGCCTTCCAGCATCCATGTTCTACTGTGTGATTATTCAGTGATAAATGAAAGTGATGACTATCTTAGTGTATAATGATCTGTCCCTCTGCTCTGAGAGTTATTCAGATTATTCATGTTATAATTCTTCTAAAATGTATTTTTGTCCTATTAAAACAGTTTTCAGATTGAAGGCTTCATGATTCTTTTTACATATCATCAGGTATTATGTTATATATGCATATACAATTTTACAAGAGAGCTAGTAGATTTTTATACTTCTATTAATTGTACATAAAATTTTACAAGAAACCTAGAATCTATGTAAGTATATCAACTTATTAATCAGAACTCCTGGTAGAGGTGATATCTTTTATCAGATCAATTAGATGTTTGCAAACAAATTTTTAGTTGGTCTAATAAAAGATATCACCTCTACCATGAGTTTGGATTCATTTTGCCTCTAGAGCAATACAGCTACAACCTG
This sequence comes from Caiman crocodilus, assembly GCA_030014935.1. Lineage (NCBI taxonomy): Eukaryota > Metazoa > Chordata > Crocodylia > Alligatoridae > Caiman > Caiman crocodilus. The sequence goes on along the minus strand of JAGPOW010000261.1, from coordinate 85,203,888 downwards.
GATACTCAACTTATTAATATGTTGACAAAATATAAGCCATTAACAACACTGCAGTTTTCCCTTGCTTTATGCGGGTTCTGTATATGCAAATTTGCTCTTATAAGATGACCCTTTTATAGCAAGAATGAGTTCCATGCAAGGTAAATTCACTCTCATGTGATGGGTGTGGTGGAAGCCCGCAGTCAATTGCCTTGTGTGGTGCATTGTGGGAATGACATGCACCAAAATATAGTCTCCTGTGTGGATCTGTGCTCATGGTGCGTTGTCTGCAACATATTTCGGTAGTTGCTGTCCCCATTATGGTAACATTCACCACCGTCCTGCGCTTCTGTGTACTGTCTGCTGTTGGTGCATACCAAAATTCTGTTGTAAAAGTGGTAGAAATGGGCCTGAGGGTCAGTACAGTTGGAATATATTCCTATTTGTTACTGTAACAGGGGCATGCTCGGTGTCCAATCTCATGCTGGCCTGTCTACCTTTTTCTATGGGAAACTGCCTACCTCCTTGTCTGCCATGCCTTGATTATCTATAATTAGGATATTAATTAGGTGGGAGGCTGCCCATTTATTGCCTCAATGCCAGAGGACAGTATCTGTGGCTCTGTTCCTCCCCTACACCATAGCCCAAGCCTCACAGACGGCATCTACTGTTCTTATCACCGGCCTCACACTGGGCCCCAGAATCCTACAGCCGGATCCCTCCAATCAGGCAGCTTACTCTGCCTTCATTCTGGGCTGCCTAGCTCCCTGAACTCTTTCCTCTCCCAGGTGAGGTCCCCCCAGCCCTTTTGGCCACACAGGCCCTGGCCTCATCTCCAAGGCCAGTTGGAACCTCCAGGTCCTCAGCTCTGGGCATCCCTCATGGTGGGCCCCTGGCCCTTTTGTTTGTTTTGGTCCTGGCCCCAGCATCGACCAGTCGAGGGTATTCTAAGTCACGCTTCTGAGTCTATATCCCACTCTCTAGCCTGGGTCTGCCTTCTTGACCCTACTCTGGGGTAACCCACCTGGGTGTGGAAGCTGGGGTTATTAAGGCACCCTGACCCATCTTTCATGGGGGTGGTAACTGACCTGGCATTTCCTGGAGGCTCCTGCAGCCAGAGAACTAAAATGGCTGCCACAATCAAGCATCTGCTGGCTGTTTGGCTCGGCCCTTAAAGTGGCAGGCACTAACAGTGCCCTGCCACAGTTACATTGTAAAGTGGGTTCCCTTTATGAGACTTCAAGTTATGCACTGTTTTCCAGGAACACATGTACAGCATGCAGTGAGAGGAACCTGTACTATGAGAACAGGCAGGTGCTATTTTAGGGACCAGTCCTTTTTGTGAGAATCTTTCTTATGAGGAGTCATTGGTTTTGTGACGGACCCAACACAGTTGTCCCTCATTGCCCCTGGCAGTGCAATATAGGTGGATCCCTTTGAGAGCTGGTTTTTAGCGCAGGAGAAGATCTGATTATTTTTATCTGGAGTTTCGTAAAAATATATTGCTTTAATGTGTATGAGATTCTGCAGAACTCTACATTCATTACCAGTCCATCCTCCAAAACAAGCGTATTCACAGAAGTATCAACTCTCAAGCTGGGATGAAAGAAGAAATATGCCACACAGTGGATGTTTCTTCTTTTTTTAATATTTCTTCCACCAGCCACGAGCCTCTTGTTTGTTCTACTTTCTTGTACCAACAAAGGGCAGAACTGAGGTATTAGCTTTCCCAACTGTTTATCATCTTAAATATGTTTTGTTAATATTGCTTAATGAACAATGAAGAACTGTGTCAAGGACCCTACTCAGACCAATTATAATTAAAAGAATTTTTTCTTTGAGGGAATTTTATAAACATAAGATATATCCTTTTGATGAGCTCTCTCATTTTCTGTGGAACATAGCCCTTCTTTAGATTCCCATGTGAGAAGAAATTTAAAGTTAACAGACTTAAGTAACTGTCTTCTTGATACTAAGACTTTATTTTCCTTTCAGCTGTCTGTTTTTACTTCTAGCTGTAAGTGACCTTGAAGATAGACTCATATTCCCTTTTCCTCTATCATAGTTGTTCATGTGTTTTTTTTGCTAATAATCTGCAGTGATTATTAGGTGGGGTTGATGGAAGAGAAACAGGTTTAGGAAAAATGGTGGTTAAGGTTCCCAGGCAATAAAGTAAAAATGCCTAAATTTAGAATTTGAGTGAAATCACCTTAATCTCAAAACACTGGCCTGTGAGCTTTTTCTTTCTTTTTTTTTTATATGTGACTAAATTTATCACCTTATGCCTTTTTAGTATAGGGATACATTGGATTTGCCCTCTTACTTTTTGAAAAAAAGTTGTAGGCATTCTCTCTTGGCAGATGGCTGAGCTTTTGAGCTGGAGTGGATGGAGGTGCTAAATTAAGGTACCTACATTTCCAGATGGGACATGAATTGAGATATGCCTCTGTACTTCATTCCTATTCAGTATGCAAGCTTTTTAAAATATTTGTTGAGGTTTTGTTCTCCCCATGCTGTGTAACAAAGAATCTAATAACCTAAGTTTGAGCTTCTTATAGGCACCTGAATCTTTTAATGGATCCAGCTGTTAGACTTTGTGTACTGAATTCAGATATTAACTTTTTCCTACTTATGTCTAAAATATTTAGAAAACAGTCTAAACAGTCTAAACTTGAGAAGCATCCTGTTTGAATTTGATGCACGTGTTAAAAATACAGTGATGAATATTTATAGATGTTTCAACTGGTAGTTTCGTAGCATTTAAAGTAATCTAGACTATTTGTGAATAATCTTTACCCAGAGCCTCAGTAATTGACAGAGCTTGGCAGTTTGGAAGAGAGCAGATATGAGTTTGGAAAGCATAAAGTTTTGTAGATTTTTTTTTTTCTTTCTAACAAGAAATATTACCAGGGAATTATAATTCCTATTCTCCTAGTCACATGAGAAGTTACAATATAAAGCCTTACTCTGAAAAAAATTCCAATTCCAAGAATAATTTGTTGGCAGTTACTAAACAAAGACTTTCTTTAACATGTTTGCCTTCCTGATTAGTGTTTAACCTATATGACACAGGTCAGATACAACGTAAGCAAAAAATCCAACTCTTTGGGTGCAGAATACTCAAATGTAATTTGGCAGAAGTGAACCATTGGTATGGCAGATTAGGAAAATAAACAGTGTGTGACACTTTAAAATAAATAAATGCATATGAAGAACACTATTGAAAGTGGTGTAATTCAAATGAACTTGCATACTTTAGGTTTTCTTATTAACCAGTTTCCTCACTGACCTCTTTAAGCCCATAAGGAGTGAAATCCTGACCCCAGTTAAATCCGTGGCAAAACTCCCATTGACTTATTGGGTCTGGAACATCGTCCAGTGAATATAAATGGATACAGTAATTATATTGAAACTTTCTTATGCTTGCTTTGAATATACCATGTAAATGTTTAAATTTCTAAAAAAAAATTATGCAGATTTTTAGATGCTACATTCCCATTTTGAACTGTAATGCAGCAAAGGCCTTAAAAAGACCTATGTGAAAGATAAAGTTAGCAGTTGGGATTTCCATTGCAGTTGCATTGTCTGGGAACTCAATTTATTCAGGAACAACTGGCATTGAGCTGTTTGATTATAGCATTTTCTCTACTTGTCAGTGTGCCCAGTTCAGAACTCATTTACATTGGTATAAATTAAGACCCAATTAAAGGTGAATGGTTTCTGTATAAAAGCAAAATCAGGCCTTTTGGTTTTATATAAGTATAGTTTACTGACTTGAGTGGAATTACTATTCTTTCACCAGTATCTGACAGAACCTAGCCAATAATTACTTGATTTGAGATGGTTAGGGAACAGCCAACAACAGAAATGGATGTGAATTTGTGCTTCTTACTGACAAATCCATTATGGGAACTTATTGGTATGTTGGTCAAATTCCTCCTTATTGTAGACAAGTGTTTTTGTAAATTAACTCTTGTAATGGAAAACTTATATAAAAATGAAAGAGAACGAATCATTTGTTACTTCATTCTCTTTCATTAACTTTTCTTATTCTAATATAAGCAACTGAAAATCCCATTTGTTATACTTTACAATCTTAATGATTTCATATGTAATATTTGTCTATATTTTGTTTACCATTTGTAGATAGTTTTATTGTAACAGTTTTTCTTTAGTCATGGATCTTTGAACTATAGTAACAAATTAAGACGGAATGCAGTACCTGTAATTGTAAATGCATGTCTCTTGCCCACTGACTCCTCAGTTTATATCTTCACTGACTGTCTGTCTTTCATACATATCAGCCTAGCCTCTGGCTTCTTTACTGTTCATTCCATCCAGGAAGAGCACACACCAACTGCAGATGCTTCCTCAGCTTTCCAAAGGGTATTTAAACCCAAAAGCTTTCTAAGAAGAATTTTTCCAACTATTTGACTTGGTCTAATAAAAGATACCACATTTACCCAAAGAACCTTGTTTACTAGTAGCCCTAGTGGCTATAGTCTTTCAATTTTATTGGATGAGAAGGGCTAGATAAGAGAAGTTTTCAGCATAGATTGAACTGTATTAGGATTTGCAGAAAAGGTGGTTTAAATTGTGTTTGTCAAATCTCTGACATTTACAATTTTCAGATTCCATTCATTTACCTTGTCCTATGCCAGACATGAAATGTCTACCAAAGTCCTGCTATCTGAAAATAGTTCGCCAAGCACATTGGAGAGTTCTAAGTTTAATTTTTATTTCAAAGGAATACTGTTGACTTCAGAGGAGTCACTGTGGATCTGTTTTCAGTCATTGTTCATTTATTCCCTATGCAGAAAAAGAGTTCCTTGCTGTAGCCCTGATTCTGAAGTGTATGTAAGATGTGCCTAGTTTTAAGCACACAAATAGGTTCACTGATATAAATAGAAGAATTTGCGTGCTTAATTTACAGAATGAAAAACATTGTTAAAAGTCAAGAAGTCAAGAGAAAATATGGTTCTAAAAATATATTGGTATCTCATCATACTGTGCAATCTTTTCCTTTTTTCATGTACTTGTGACAAGGTATTTAGCAGAATTCACAGATTCAGTAGAATCTGACAGGGACATGTGGTACACACTTCTGCCATGGCCTTAAATTTGCAACTTCTGGGTGGTCAAACATGTATCTTAGCATCAGCACCACCCGAGTACCCATACTGTACAATTAAAAATGAAATATTATCATTAAAAGTTATTTAATTCTTTTGTGCCTGCTGAGAAAACCAGCGTCTACAATCATATTGTAACTAAAGAACAGGTAGCAGCTGAGAAATTAAAAAATTGTTAAATTAGCAGAAAATACAGTTCTGTTAATGACAAAGATAGTGAGGATTTTTATCTTGACTCATAAAAATCAAAATAAATTCATTCAGTAGGTCACTGGTAAGCATTAGGGCTGTGCAGAATGTCAGCATTCCCTTTAAACATTTTGATGGAACAGTGTTCCTTTCAAATTTTCTTTTGACTCGAAACAGCTGTTCTATTCCATTTTGTCAAAACAGTTTCTCTGTTTCAATGCTTTTTGACATTTTGCCCATAGGCTATGATGGGGAAGCACGAAACAGCCTATAACTGACATTTCTGGCCTGATTTGGTTGAAAATTGCAGGAATGATAGCCCCTTCTGAAGGCATGAAGCCTGCCACGTTTCAAGGAGATGGGTGCAGATTCCCCAAAACCCCTGCACCTCAAAGTCTTGAAAGCAAAACTCATGTCGCGTGTATGTGTTAAGCCACAGTGGGGTCAAAACTGCAGGCATGCTAGCCCCTGCTGAGGCCACAAGCCTGCTAAGTTTTAAGAAGATTAGAGCAGGAAGTTTGGGGAAAACTACCTCAAGCTGCAGACAAGCATAACTTGTAACACAGATGACACTATGTGTTCAGGTGGAACTGAGTGAAAGCTACAGGCTTGCTAGCCCCTGCTGAGGCCATGAAGACTGCCAGCTATCAAGGAGATCGGTGTAGGGGGGTTCTGGGGCCCTGCACCTCTAGCTGCTGACAGGCAAAACTTGTGTCATGTGTGCTTGTGCAACTGACTGTCTGTCTCGAGGCAAAGGGGCCGAAAACTGCAGGCCTTCTAGGCCCTGCTGCAGCCACGAAGCCTGCCAGCTGTTAAGGAGATAGGTACAGCAGGGTTCTTGGGCCCTGTACCTCTGGCTGCAGGCAGGCAAAACTTGTGACATGAGTGCTTGTACCTATTACATATGTACTAACTACAGACACTAATATACACAAAGATGATATACTATATCTATATCACTATCCCCATGTATAGTGACAGAGATAGTAACAGGATCACTGTGTTAATGATGGTGTGTATTATATAAACATACTAGCTGCATATTTGATATACACACACACACACACATCCTTAATTGAATTTATCTCCGTACAGTTTTAGGGTATTCAAAATGAGTACACAATGAATAACACCATCAGGTCAATCCCCTGTTCTCAATATTATATTATTTTACACCAAAGATCCCATAATCTCCCCTAGAACTGAACAGATGTCCTGCAGTTCTTCCTGAACCACAACCTGCTGTAGGGGAGGAGGAGGCCTCACAGGGGCACAATGCCATGTTGTATAGAGGCCCCAGTGCCAGGAAGGGCGCTGAGGAACACACACACACACACACACACACACACACACACACACACACACACCAGTGCCAGGAAGGGTGCTGATGAACACACACACACACACACCAGTGCCAGGAAGGGTGCTGATGAACACCCCCCCCTCATGTCACGAGTTTGCCTGTGGCCAGAGGTGCAGGGGCCCAGAACCCCTGCACTAATCTCCTCAAAACTTGGCAGGTTTATGGCCTCAGCAGGGGCTAGCATGCCTGCAATTTTGGCCCTGCTGTGGCTTAACACATACATGTGACATGAGTTTTGCTTTCAAGACTTTGAGGTGCAGTTTCCCCCAAACCCCTGCACCTAACTCCTTGAAACTTGGCAGGCTTCATGCCCTCGGAAGGGGCTACCATTCTTGCAAGTTTCATCGAAAGCAGGCCAGAAATGACAAAGTTATAGGTTGTTTCGAGCTTCCCCATTATAGCCTATGGGCAAAACATTGAAACAGTGTTGAAATGGCAAAACATTTCAACTTGCCTCATTTTGGTTTGAGGCTGTTTCGATAATATCTGTTTTGTTTAGATTTCTCTGTTTCCATCTCAAAACAAGTCAAAACAGCGTTGAAACAAAACTGGCGGTTACATTTTGCACACCCCTAGTAAGCATACTCTAAATATACAGCAGTTCAGAAAAACTGTGATGAAGCTTGTAAGGATTCTATCATTGGCGAAATCATGGAACAACTAAATATTTTGGTTAGATACATCCCTTGTGACTTAAGAGGTCATACCAGGGTTGGCTGTCTATTACGTAGTGTTAATTAATAAAATTATAACAAGGAAAAATGGTATTCTGTGTAATGAATAGGGCAGGTTTTCTGTTGTGAGTTCTAGAGTTGTGAGAGGCCATTCTTTAACTGCTACCGATCAGGAGGAAGCATACCTGGGGCCATTTTATCTTACGTTTACCTACAGTGAGTTTTATCACACTTTCCTTTGAAACATCTGATGCCGACCACTTACAAGATCTCAAACCCAGGCACTGAACTAATTTGAGCATTTCAACAGGTGACAAGATTCGGATTTTTTTTCCCTGCCAAAATCTGCATTTATTAACCAGAAAGTCTAGAAAACAGAGCTACCATAGGTAATATTTCATGTATGAATGTCTCTTGTTCTTCCTCTTTAAATGGATGTGTGTATTTTGTATATTTGAGGAAGGTAAGCCTATATACTCAGTATGAAAAAACAAATTATTTTTCTTTTAAAGAGAGGTTTTTAGGTCAGTGGATGTGTGGCAAACTTCAAGCTAAGCTGCATGGTAGCTAAAGTGAAAATGAGTCTTCTCAGGTGGGAAACGGTATCTGATTTGGGGGTGTTAATTGTGTAACACACAACAACTGATCCAACACAGGGATACTGCTGTCATTCTTGGTGGCTAAAATTGTACGCCCTTTACTTCTGTCTGGAAAAATGATCTAGTGGCACAATAAGATGAACAGGGAAGATATGTGAGGACTTCACTGTTAGTGATGCAAAGATGGCTTCCAGAATGATGAGATGGGATAGTAAACTCCATGCTTGCTGACAGAAAAATCAGTGGCAAATAGAAAAACAAAGAAAAAAATATACCACCTGGTGTGAACTGATGGTATTTGGTCCCTTGAAAACTTAATATAAACCTTATTGTACTAACGAGTCCTTGATGTACTAATGAGCTTCAGACACTTCAGGACACAGTTCTGCAGGTCCTGCTTATATCAGTAGTCTATATCCTGCATGAAGTTTGCAAAACTGGGTGAACAGGAAGTTCCAGGATCAGGTCCAAATTGTGTTTTCTTTTTTATAGTTTCCCAGTAGTGTTGCTGTAGTTCAAATGAAAGTTGCCTCTTCAGCCACAAATCCCTGTCTTCAGGCTGTCATAATTCTCTTTAAAAAAAAATAGTCTCTAGGCTAAAATGCCTCATACTTGTTTTCAGGCCAAAGTTAAACTAGCTTGGAACATTTGATTAAAATTCCACGTGGCTGTCTGAGTACTGGTGGGGGGTAGGGAGGAGATATCTCCCATGGCTTATTTATTTAAAGTATTTCCTAGACTTACCCCTTTTACTTTGTGTCCTGAAATCCAAGTATGGGGTTTTCTGCATGAAAGCAAATGACTTTGACATTTTGATGAGCATTTAGAAAAAAATAAGTGTACTTCAAACTGGTTTATAGAAAATGTGGAGCAAGTCAGTAGTCACTAATATTTGTAACATACAGATATACGGGGCTCTCAATATACACATGAGCATGTGCAAACAGGATGTGTGTGTATATATGTATATATATAATATCTGATTTTATATGTTTATGTAGATCTAGCAGCAGTTACACAAGTTTATAGTAAAGAAAAACTGTTTAAATGGATGTCCTCTTGGAAACAGGAACTGTTCTATTTTTCTCTATCTCCTCATGTCTAAGAAAAATAGGAAAGGAGCAGTAGGATGTTTTTTACTTTCTATGACTAAGAAAGAAGAGGTAATGGTATTTTACATTCTATTAGCAAGGACAGACTAGAACAGAATGTACCATATTTTCTCACATATAACAAATACATCCCTCAAAATTTAGGGAAGCTGATTTTCTGTTTGGGATAGAAGCACCCTGCTTTGATTCCTACTCCACTGTGAAGCAGTTGTGTTATTACTGTTCAAGTAGCTAAAGGAGTCAGTTGACTTAATGGTTCATTGTTCTTCACTCCACTGATGTTGATGAACATCTATCCTTTTTATTGCTCTTTATAGTCTACTAATCAAACTAACCTTTCTTAGGACAATTTTGCTGTGCTAGCTCCTTCTGGTTTCTCTTATTTCATAGTCCCGGAAACTCTTACTTAACTTTTCAGAATCATAGATTTACCCATGGAGACCAGTCTTCAGGAGAAGTTAGTGTTTCAGCTCCAGTTAAGCAGTAAAGGGAGAGTCAGCTGAAGTTTAGGCTATATGCAGTCATAACTCTGAAAGAATCTTCTTTTCTTCATTCTGCCTTTCAAAAATAAGGTACACATTATATTCCAAAGCATTTTGTATATGAGGAAATGGTATTTGAGAACCAGAATGCCATTCACAAGCACAATTCATGACATCTTTCCCCCTCTGCTTTTTTTCTGTCAAATAAACATATTCTTTTTGAAAGATGAGATTTTCATATTGGAGGTTTGAGAATAAACACATATGCTAGGATTCAGATTATGCAGTTTCTGGTCCAGATTATCAGATGGTGTAAATTACAGAGCCATTTTTGCAGATGAACAATATTCATTTACACCTATGAGGGTTAGCCTTTATCCAAGTCCTGATAGATTGCTGTTTGAATGAAATGTTTTCTTCTTGCAGGTGGACATAAGACATGTTTTTAATATATATGGATTGACAAGACAAAATAATAAATAATTATATGTAATCTGTAAAATTTGGAATTATTGCTCATTAATCACATAGAGATATTTCACTTTTTAAAATAAGAAATGAATGTGTTGCATGTAGCAAAAATAGCAAGTTTAAATTGAAAATAAATGTAACATTATTTTGCATTTTATATAGGACCAGTGAGTAATTCACACTATAAGAAATTACATATTTTATGATTATTTTGTAGTACTATCACATTTTTAAACCATGGATTTGTCTTCCTGGGGAATTCCAGCAGGCGTCAGGAATTTTTTTAATGTCTAAATAGGTAACCACGAAACGTTTACTTTTTTTTTCCTTTAAAACTCTTGTCTCCTATTCCCTCTCATCCTTATTTCTCTTGTGGTTGTAATTTCAGAACTAATAGGCACTTCAGTTATAACAATTCATTCATTAAGAAAGTATTCAGTATAGGGTCCAGTTCCACAAACACTTACACATGAGAATAAAATGGCCATAATGTATTTTTAGATGGGATGAAGCTAGTTTTCATACTGTTTTCAAGCTTACTTTGAAAACTACAGTATTAATTTTGCAAGCATTTGCAAAATCAGAGGGAACTTGGAAGCAGGAGTCCAGTTGGGATTTTACTTGCAGAGTGAGATCTCATTGGGTTCAGAGGCGATATTAGAAAACAGCATAGGGAACTGTTATTTTGTGAATGTATCTATTTTTTTAAAACATCGAATTCAGATATATTTAAACTTGCATGTTTGACAGGACTACAAAGTAAGAATATTCAGCACCTTTAACCAGGTGAGGAGTAATTATTGAGGTACCAAAGTTTAAGGCATCCAAGTTTTGAAGAGATGGCTTGAGGCCTATTTTTCCTATTGAAATTCAGTGATAACATTTAGGGTGGAGACTCCTGAACACATGGAATTTAAGGATGAATTGACATACATTTAATTAAAATATACAGTAGTTCTGTCACAATTACTAATAGTTTTGTAGACAAAAAATGTTCTATTTAGCATGATTTCACAAAAAAAGCTAGTACCATACTAAAAAAAAAAAATTTTAGCTAACTCTTGCATTCAGTCATATTCTTTCATTTCTGCATGAAATATACTTTACTGATGTTTCTTTTTTATCATACCACCCCTTAATTTGTTGCTGAATTGTGTATTCTAAAACTAAAAAGGAGGTTTATAAGTTTTTTCCTTTATTACAATAGTTTTTCTTTGTGCTATTTACTGAGCATCTTACATAGTTCTGCACATGTACACTATTTTTATTATTAAAAAAATCCATCATATATGCTTTTCACAAGTCTTGGAACTTGTCTACATAAGGAAGTAGCTTGGAATTGCTATTTCAGAGTAGTTCCTCATTTGAATATATTTGAATGAAGAAAAGTGTCTATGGAGAAATTACTGAATTTACCCAAATCCAGTATGACTCTGAATTTAACAATCCCCAATAAATAGATTCTATACATGGAAGAATTTATAATTTTGTTTTCCAAGTGTAGAATGTAATTATTAGAGAACCATCTTGTATGTCTCCACCATTGCAGCTGGGGGGAAGCAGTGGTAAGAGGTGGGGATCAGGCGGGGGAAGGCAGTAAGAGGGCAGGCAGACAGGGGTGGGGAAAAAGAGGGGGGAGGGAGAGCAGGCCCTAAATCTGTTGGGGGTGGGGAAGAAAAAGTGGCGTGGGGTAGGGTAATAGTGGAAGAGGGGGTGGGAACCCAAGGCTATTGTGGAGCAGAGGCAGTGGGGGAGTTAGGATGGGGGCAGGCAGTAGCTGTAACTGTCAGGTTCAAAGTCAGAGCCATACCCTGTTGCCTCATCTTGGATTCCAATATGGGGGGGTTCCCCTTCTCCCCATATTAAATAAGGAGAAAATCAGTAGCATGGTATGGCTATTCATTAATTTACACCCCAGTTTATTTTGCAATAACTCCCCAATTTGAAAAAGCCCATAATGATTTTATAATAAGATACTTCCAAATTAGATTAAGGATTAGAAGACTTTTATTGTCTGATACAACAGGTCTAGAAAAGGATCCAAGCTGCTTGCTTATTTTTGAATTGCTGTTGATGGAGCATTATTGATGGAAGAGAGCAGAATGTTGAAATTTCATAACCAGTAATGAGTTCTCTATTGACTTCAGTGAGGCATTATTAGAACAAGCTCTATGTGAATAAATTAAAGAAGGAGCAATATAACAGGTTATCATAGAAAACCTAAATAGTTTGTGTAAAAATGTGAGCCATTCTTGGCTAGTAGAGCAGTTTGGCATGCCACGAGGTATTTTTTTTAGAGGTGTTGGACTTTATATTTCTCAGGGTACAGTACAGCTACCAGGTTTATTTTTAAAATACTGGAGTATTCATTTTATAAAATTGACTTCAGTATGTGCCAGGTACTTTTCTAAGATGTTTGTATTTCAGCAGCAGAATGATTGATTTCTTGGCCTATGGTTCATTCTCTGATAAAATTGTCTTGTGTCCCTCAGCTCCTACTATGTCTTGTTACACAACCACGCTCCTTGTAAAGTGAACAATGCACCTCTAATGATGTTCTTTCAATCTACAGACTCTGCCACAAGCCTATAAGGAGATCAAGTATGAACTCCAAAATTCAGGTTGCTTTGGGGTATCCACCTGGGCAGATCCAGGATTTACTAAACTGAGGTATGGCACTGTGACAGATCCCATGCCTCAGGGGTGGCCAGGGTGCCCCCAGGTTGCCATGTGGCTCTTGCCCCTGCTCTAGCTCCTGAGGCTACCCTCCCTTGTTATTTCACCTGCTACGCTTTGATGTTGCCCATAGGATTTCAGAGGCTGTCCCAGGGTCCCAAAGTGAGTCCAGTCCGCGTGTACCCTGGGCACTAAGTTGTGGCCCTCTGGTCCTATTGGTGCCTTAGGGCACCAGGCACCTTATGTGCTGTATTTCTGGCCTTTCTCTGCCCTTAAAGCCACACCCATGCCTTGCAGATGGTACCTTGTCACTTATTGGGGAGTGACTGGCCCCACAGCAACACTTGGCCCCAGACCTTTATTGGGATTTCATCTGTCTCAGCTTCAGTCCCTTTTTTCTATGTCACTTCAGCCTACGTCCACCTCTTTGGACCTTGGGCGTTGGACCCCCTAGTCCTGTTTTCACCCTTTTTGGGCTGTGTCCTCTGGGTTCTCTGACTCAGTCAAGGCTGTTCATGAGCCACTTATCTTCCTTGACTCCAGCCCAACTGCTCTTGGGTGCTCAGCCCCCTTCTGGCCCCTGACTCCCATGGGGCTTTATGCAAGGTGCCTCTCATGTGCCTCAATTAGCCACCCAGTCCTCTGATTTTAGTCATTTCTACCATTAAGGGGAAAAAAGGATAACTCAGTCCCTCTGGTTAGCCACAAAATCAAAATCAAATGGAACTCAAAATCATCCCCACCCTGAGGCAAACTTCAGACAAAGCAAAAGAAAAAGAGGCTTCTTCACCTGCACACCTGGGCTCTCCTTACTATCCCCTCCCAGTTCCACAGAAACATACCTGGAAGATCCTCTTCCTTCCTCAGTCAGGGTTGGCCTGAGGGTGGTCATCTTATGCCCCTCTACTTCCAGACACTTCACCCTATCACACTGCACACTCCCTGGACTCTTTCACTGGGCCATTCTGCCCTGCTTTGGTTGATGCACCTGCTGCAAGGCTGCTGGAAACCATGGAAACCCTGTCTCTGCTTGCAGTTCCCTCTAGACTCTCCTCTTAAAGAGCCTTTGCAGCTGTTGCCTGTCTTCTAGTTTTTTCCCAGTAACAGGGTGAAGGTTCTCTGTTACAGGCACACCACATACAGACAGACCATAGGAGGATGGGGACAAAGCCTGGCTTGAGCTCCTGGACTAGTGAGGATCACTGAGGAGCCCACAGAGAGCAGGCGCATAAAGTGGGGATACATGTCTGCTGCTACCAGTGCTGCTATCCCCAGCTGACTTGGACATGACCAGAGCTACTCCTGCCCTGCTCCAGCCAAGGGCTGTGGGGAATGGCTGAGGCTGTACAGGATGCCAGGCTTGGCTAGGGATGGTGACAGCAGCATACAGGTCGCTCCTAGCACCTGCTCCCTGTCCAACCCTCCAGGTGTCCCCTGATGACTAGAAGCAGGTGCTGAAAGGATGAACCTGCACAACACTGCCACTGTTCCTAGCAGAGCCCAGCACCCTGCAGCTTGAGTGGGACAGGAATGGTTCTGGGGCTTCCACTCTGCCTATGTCAGCTGAAGGCAGTGCCAGTGGCAGAGGCGTGGTGGGTTCCTCTTTCCAGTGCCCACTTATGGCTGTCAGGGGACATGGGGGGGGGTGGAAAGTGGCTGAGAGCAGGTACAGAAAAAAGAAACCAGCCTGCTGCCACCTCTTTCTCCTGCCAAGCCTGGCACTCTGCGCAGCTGCAGCTTGTGGCTGTAGTGGGGCAAAACCAGTTTTGGGTTCAAGGGGGAACAGCAGTGGCAACAGAAAGGGGATGTGAATTTTCCTCTGAAAATTTTTGAGATGTTTCCAAGAACCATTAGCCAGTGGTGTCCCTCAGGGGTTGGTGCCTGGCCAAGTGCTTTTCAACATCCTTATCATTGATTTGGATGTGGGGGGTGAAGAGCTCACTGGCCAAGTTACTGGATGACACCAAGTTATGGGGAAGCATGATCATGCTTGAAGATGGGTCCACCTGTAACTGCAGCCTAGACAGGCTTGCAAGTTGGGTAGATAGAAACCAGATGAGTTTTAACATTGAGAAACATCAAGTGCTCCACCTAGGGATGAACAATCCCCTGCACACCTACAGGCTTGGCAATGCCAATCTGGCCAGCACTATGAATGAAAGCGACCTGGGAGTAATAATTGACCACAGTATGAACACAAGCCGGCAGCATGACGCTGTAGCCAGCAGGGCAAATAATACTCCTGCATGCATCAATTGATACATCTCCAGCAAAACCAAGGAAGTGATTCTTCTGCTGTACTTGGCACTGGTGAAACTGCAGATGGACTAGTGTGTCCAGTTCTGGGCGCCATTCAACAAGGATGTGGAAAACCTTGAGAGAGTCCAGATATGGGCCACCCATATGATCAGAAACTTGCAGGGGCAAACCATGCGAGATAAGACTGAGGAACCTGGGACTCTTCAGCCTGAAGAAGAAAAGGTTGAGAGGGGACTTGGTAACAGCTTACCGCTACATCAGGTGCATGTATTAAGGGCTTGGTGAACAACTGTTCACCAGGGTGCCCTTGGGGAAAACCAGGAGCAATGGTCACAAATTCCTGGAAGACCGTTTCAGGCTCACCATTAAGAAAAACTTCTTCACAGTGAAGGTGTCCAGACTGTGGAATAAGCTCCCTCCAGAGGTGGTACAATTGCCTACCCTGGAGATCTTCAAGAGCAGACTGGACAGTCACCTTGCTGGGGTCACTTGACCCCAATTGTTTTTTCTGCTTGGTGCAGGGGGGCTGGACCTAATGATCTTTCAAGGTCCCTTCCATGCTACATTCTATGAATCTGTGAACCTTAGGGTTATGCTGGGGTTGGTATAGCCATACCTGTTACATTGGGAAGGCCCTTTAACTCAAGTAGTAGAAGTCTGCCATGGTATCAATGTGCAGTGTTCCAAACTTTTCAATATTGAACAGTGGGAGGAGTTGATATAATTAAACATTAGAATTGAATTTCATCTCGTTCCTTAAAAAAATAGAAAAATTAAAAAAATAACTTTAAAATAATTTTGTTTAAGGTGCCAAACAAAGCAATCAGAGTTAGGAAAAGCCAATATGTTGTTTCATATGTTGTTAATTTTACCTCCCCACCCCCCAACCATGTTTACACAGTCTTTAATTATATGATTACACATTTTCCCACTGAGTTTCTGTCTTATTCAGTATGCAAGATGAATGCACACCAATTTCAAATAGTCTCTAAAATATGCACTAATGTGCAAAGTGTATTTGAAGGCTGACTCAAGCTTTAATTGTTTATTGGCCCAATTAGCCAAAGGAAAACAACCTATCTTTCCTTCCTGCAAAAGACTAATCAGTTGTTTGATACTCTTTTCTTTTACCAGGTTCCAAATAGGAACAAGTACACATGAACTTCTTATCTTTACACAGGACACTAGAAGGCAGACTATTTAATTTCATTGTGTTCTAACTGTGTCTCAAACCCTTGCAAGCAGAGGATCCTTCAGGTGTCAGTCCTGTGCAGAAAGAGAGTCAACTTCAGCTATTGTACTCTCCTCCCCATGTTAGTACCCCACAAAATCCCACTAAAGATGTTTAGACCTGTATGGGAGGAAGCTGGAGGCACGGTTAGCAGGGGAGGGTTGTAAGTATTGAGCTGTCCATCCCTGATCCAGATTTGTGTCATTTCTGTGGAAAAGCTAATGCAGCCTGGAGCAAATCTGCCTTCCCTTGTAAAGAGTGGATATCCTGTTGGAGTACTGCTTTATTTCTAAGGAATAGGGAAGGGTGCTGGGGCTCAGATCCCGTGTGAGAAGTCCTGATTTCTCATTCATTCCCCAGGATATTCTTGGGGGCAGGGCCAAAACCCATTCTCATAATGAAATAGTCAGGGAAGTATTTCGGTATGGGATGGGAGAGGATGAGGTTGGGGTGGGAGGGGAAGAGTCCTTGCAGGGATTTAGCTTCCTCGTCCTGTTATGGTAGAATAGGTGTGACCCAGTCCTTTGCAATGAAGTAAAAGGACTGACTAATGTAACTTATTTTTTTTCTTGTAGTTTGCTGTCATTTGTTATATCAAGTATACTTTTGATCTATTGACTTACCTTAAAACTGTTTTTTGGACTACAGTTTTCCCTCAACAACTGCTGGGGTTCGGTTCCTGAAATTTCCTGTGGTTAGCAAAACTGTGGTTGGCAAGACAAAAGGCTTATGGGAAAAATGGCATGTGGTGGGCTGATGTGCAGCCATAGAAAACCATGGTTACTCAAAGCTGTATACCATGGTAGCCAAAATGGTATATAGAATATTATGCATGGATACTCAAAACTGGTCAGCAGTGGAAACCTGTATTAAGTTGATGTTTAAACACTGATGTCTATGCGTCTGAAAGAAGGCATGTTGCAAAATGAACTAGTGCTGCTTTCAAATCGGAAAGAGTTATTTTTCTTGTAACCTTCATGAACAATATATAAATGGGGGGAAATTGTAAAGCTGTGATCATTTTTGAACAAACAACATTGTTGCTTTAAGTTTCTCTTTTTAGCTTGAATTTGAGATAATGCTTCTCTGTTTTGCTGCACTATCATACAGTTTCTGAATGCTCTTTAAAACAGTGTGGTTTTAGTCACCAGGTTGTCTAACCCAGTTCAGACTCAGTCTAGATTCTTTCCTGTTTAAAATGCTGTTGTCTGTCAGTGCCTTGTACACAACGAAGTGCTGACTTATGGAGCTGACTTGCTGGTACCAACAATTGGAAATTGTTGGGGGAAGCCCATTGAAGACAGGCCTTTTGTCATTTTCAAATGAGCTGAGTCAGAGGGAGTATAGAAAGCTTGGTATTTTAAGGTGGTGTTCTAGCAAATTTTGGATAAAAAAAGAAGCATTTTTGGACATGTTAACTTTTAGCTATTGTGGTCTTTTCTTTAGAGGTGTATGCTAGATCAAGTCTGACCTGCAAGAGCTTTCACCGATTAGGGAAACCATAAAACTATTGGAAGAATGTCCTAACAAGCAAGGAGCTTAAGAGCATTCAGCAAGTGACTGAAAGGAAACTGAGTCCATTGATATGACACTGGAACTGTACCACATTAGGAAGAAGTACAAAGGGAAACTAGAGCCAGCCTCTAGGACAGGGATGGGCAAAACACAGCTCGCAAGCTGGATCTGGCCCACCAACTGAGTGTATCTGGTCTGTGAGTTGGCAGCCACAAAGTCATAAGATCTGGCCTCTGGGGAGCTGGTGACTCTGGCTGCTGTGTTATGCAGGGCAGGTGGGCATGTGCCTGTCCACAGCTTACACCAGCTTCTGCCCCATGCTGGAAGCAAGCATGGTACGTGCCAGCATCAGCTGGACTCTGCCTTCAGGTTCCTGCTAGAGATAAGGATGACTCCCTGGGACTGCAACTGAAGTGCTGATGCAGCAGCATCACCTGTGGACCTGGGCAGACACCCTGATTCCCAGTGGGAACCTGCCAGCTGCATCCAGAGCCGATGCTAGTGCCCGCCTGGTGCTGTTTCTGGTGCATGGGGCAGAATCTGGTATAAATTGCGGGGATGGGCTGATGGTTGGGGCGAAGGGGATGGGAGGGAGATGGACGGAAAAGCCACCCTGCCCATGATGAGCAGTGTCAGTTGGTGCTGGGCAAATGCAGGACCCAGCGGCAGGTGTGCTTGCTGCTGTTGCAGCTCTTCTGGCTACAGCTGCCAGGAGCCTGTATCAGGGCTTCCCTGTGGCTCCTTCCCACTGCCATTACTGCTGCTCTGTGGGCCTGGGGCAGCCTGGAAGCAGTGAAGGGGAGGAGCTGCTGGGAAGCTTCAGCATGGGTTCCAGGTGGCCGCAACCAGACGGGCCCTGGCAGTAGCAAGTGTACTCAACACCAGGTCCTGGTTTTGCCCAGCACCGGCTACCGCCACTCATCGTGGGCGGGGCCACCTTTCTTTGTCTCTCCCTACCCCAGAGTCCTGCACCTACAGTATGTCTCCGCAGCTACACAGGCTTCCCACCCCACGTGCCAGAAGCAGTTCCAGGTGGGTGTCAGCATCAGCTGTGGATGCAGCCTGCAGGTTCCCACTGTGGGTTAGGGCATTTACCCAAGCCCTGCCTTGGGGTAGAAGGGATAGAAGGGCAGGCTGGAGGCTGAACCTTTCTTAGTTATCACCTGTGCCCATGCGAGCTTCCCACCTCCCTGCCAGCCCATGGCCCCATTCCACATAGGTAGAGCTGTTTGGTGAGCTGTTGCAGGGGGAGGGGTGCTGACCTGGTCCATGACAGCTCGCCAAATCTCCCTATGTGGCCTGTGGGCCCAAACAATTTCCCAACACTGTTCTAGGGAAAGACTCTGGGTGTGGCACTATTTTGAGCTTTTTTTTCCCCTTTATTAATGGAAAGCTATAAAGCATTAAAGTTTTAAAACTTTTAAATCTGCCATAGAGTGAAATTACACTTATTTACTCGAGTCTTGGAGAGCTTTTCTGTTACTCTACTGCAGGGGTGGGCAATTATTTTGGGTAGAGGGCGGCTTGCTTAGTTTAGACAAGCCATTGAGGGCCACATGACAGGCAGCCCAAGGCAGATGAATATTAATTTTCTAAATTTTTAGGGGCCACGTGGGCCAGATAGAATGGCCTGGCGGGCTGCATCTGGTCTCCCGGGCCACGTTTGCCCACCCCTGCTCTACTGCATATGGTTAACTACAACATTACAATGAAGAAGTCTACTACTGAATAAAAGAAGTCTATTGAGTACATTGAGGAATTCAGCCCCAAACTTCATAGGTTCAGTATTTCTTTTGAACTCATTTGATCTTGTTTAAAACTGGAACAGGACTACACAATTAGGATAAAATCTGTGCTGTGGTATGCTATCTTTGAGAACTTCATAAAGAATGTGAGCTCAGCTTGTGCAGTATAATACTATTGCATATTATACATTTTATTAGTCTTCAACATTTTATAGCTTTTTGCCCTTTACTATCCTTTGTGTTTTCCTCCAGTGCACAAAACTATCCTGAACAATTGCTGCTCTGTGTCCTATGTAAATATTTTCTATAAACCAAAGATCTATTGCTGGTGAACAACTTCAACACTGTCTGTTTGTTATAAATTGCTGACTGCTTTACATTTTTAGAACATTAATTTGTGAATGAGATTAGAACCTTTCAAGTATTTCTGTGCTCTGAAAATCGACTCAGTAAAAAAGGCCCATTGTTACTGCAGATATCAGCTCCTTATGTTTTGCCCAAGTCACATTGACTTTGTTCATTGGCAAATTATCTCCTTACAAGTGTTGGTGGAGAAATGCCAAAATAGTTGTGGAAAAAAATCAAGCTGTCGCCCTGCAGAATGCATCAGTAAAATTACTGGCAAAAATCTAGCTGAGAATCTTTATTGTCTGGGTTGATGTACAACCCAGAAAACATTATGTCATCCTTTGAATCCTGTTGCTGCCTGATCTCAGATAATTGTCTGTCTTCAGTTCCCAAGAGTTCTTTGTTTTTTGATTCTGGAATAAACATATAAATTTTTTTTCTAACCTACTCCCAAGTACAGAACAGAGCCTCAGATCAAAGAAATCCTATCTTGAGGGAGAGCTCTCTTAAACCTGGTGTATACTTAAAAGTTTTGCCAACATTGCGTTGATAATAGGAGTGAAGAAAATATTATTAACAGACATAGCTATGCATAGGTGCAGTTATGCCAGCAGCAGTCCTTTTTTGTGAGTCTTTTTGCCGGTGATATACATTAAACCAGCTTCAAAACTATTGCTACAAAATTAGCAATAACAGCAAAAGGATGCTTTCATTATAAACTGCCTCATCGCTATGAGGGTTTGCTGGCACAGTTCTATCAAGCAAACACTTTATAGTGAAGAAGAATCCTTGGTTTCTTTGTGGCTAGAGACAGAAGTTACTCATAAACTGGTTTAAGTGATTGGAAACCAGTTTAAACCTGTAACAACAGAAGTTCAGTGCATATAGACTGGTTACAAAATGGTCAAACCTGATTGAAGATAGACCTAGGTGTAGGGTTACCATATTTCCAGGATCAAAAAAGAGAGCACCTGTATGGAGGGAAAGAATGTGGGGAGAACGACAGGGGTATATGATTGTGGGTGGAGAGGCAGCGATATGCCTGTGCCCTGCCCCCAGCCCTGCTGGTGTCCCTCACTCCCAAGCCACAGCCCTGCTCCCCCACTCCCAGCGCTGCCAGTGACCCTCACTCCTGACTTGCAGCCCTGCCCGTCACTCCTGACCCTGTGCCTCCCAGCCTGCTGGTGCCACTCACTCTCTTTCTCTCTCTCTCTCTCTCTCTCCCTCTCTCTCATTTGCTCTCATTTTAAAAACCAACCAAAACAGGGGGGCAAAAAGGACATGTCTGGGAAAACCCATATGTATTGTAACGACCCTTAGGTGGGGAGAGCCCCCAAGGCATGGGGCACCCCTCCCCACCCTTGGGCAGACACCTGGCTCAGAAGGCTGGCTCCGAGCTGGGGGCTCCTTCCCCCCACCCCTGCAAGGGGACTGCAGGGGATTGGGAACATGATGGTCAGCTAATCAGGGTCCTGCTTGTCTAGATGAGACTGGCCGATGGGGTGGGGGGCATGTTCGTGTGTGTGTCCCCCCCATCCTGCCTTCTGGCCTGAGCCACTGCCTGCTTTTCCCTAATGCAAATTGAATTATTATTGGTTCAGTCTATGCAGTTTAGAGAAACTTATGAAGATTGGATCAATTTTGCCTTGGGCTTTTTAATTGTCTATATATCCTCAGTACCTCATCTGCGAATGGGATACATATCTTCGCTACCTAACAAGGGTTTTGGTGTGGGAAATACTTAAGATGGTGATATTCTCAGATACTGAAGGAAGGGTGTGGAAAGGAGGGAGGACATAATTACTGTAGGTCATGTCTTAAATTAGGGTTTGTCTTGCTAGTCAGTAAGATGCCACTCTGCCCAGCTATGCTCATCAAACTCTCTTAGTGGAACAGTGTCTTATATTGGCAAAGGAGATGTATTGCTGCTATAGGTTAAAGCAGTTTCCTGAATAAAATAAGTTCTCTTATAGAAGGACTTACTGTAGAACCAGGATAGGGAGTTGAATGTGGGTGGTTCAAAGACCAAATTAATGCCTAAACTACTAGACAGTTCTTTGACTTACATGCGTAGCCTATATCTGGCTGTAGCATTTCTTTGGGACCATTGTAATGAGGCCTCATTTACTTAATCTTACTGATTCATTTGCTATGGATGGGGAAAAAGATAGCCTTTTGTCCCTTCAAATTAGC
The DNA here is from genome assembly GCA_030014935.1 of Caiman crocodilus. Classification (NCBI taxonomy): domain Eukaryota; kingdom Metazoa; phylum Chordata; order Crocodylia; family Alligatoridae; genus Caiman; species Caiman crocodilus. Next base: position 85,181,920 of record JAGPOW010000261.1, on the reverse strand, counting down.
GTTGCTTGGATAGTTTTAAGCAATTTTAAATTTGACAACTCAAGTGCACGTTTTTAAAATGCAACTGAATTTTTCTATTCTTTGTCTTCCTACTTTCCAGCTATTTACTTTTTCACAGACAGCCTCTTTTCTACCTTGGAAAACTACTACTGTAGCCCCCCTTATTTACTTTTGACCATTTTTCCCTCTTGTTCCCTCCCCACTTCCCTGTTCTACTTTTTTTGTTTTTCTAATTTCCACCTATTTACATTTTCACTGACATCCTGTCACACTTTTAGCTCCTCTCATTCCCTGGCATCCCAGAGCAGCAGAGACTCCCTATGCCTGAAGAAGGGTGATTGCGCCCAAAAGCTTGCTAAGAACTTTGTTCCAGCTACTCAGAATTTCTATTTACCAAAAAGTAAATTAGTGATAAAATGTATGTATTGTGGCTGAAGGACATTTTAATTTGAGAAAACAAATACTTAGGCACACAAACATCCTTGGGTAGGCAAGTCTTTAGGACAGGGGTAGGCATCGTTTTTTGTTGGATGCCCTGCTTGTTCCCCTTGTCCTCCATCCAAAGTCTCTAACCCCCCGACCTGCCACCCTGTGCCCCCCCCCACAAAGTCCCTGCCCCCTAGTCCTGCTGCCCCTTGTCCCCCACCCAAAGCACCTTCCCCCAGCCCAGGCTCTGTGTTTGCCAGCAGGTCTAATAAAAGATATCACATCTACCTGAAGAATCTTACCAGTGCAATATTAAGGCATTATAGTTAAAATAACACTCTTAAAAATGAAGGTTTCGGTGTCAGTGTAATCTTGGCTGTTTTTCAGGCTGTTATGTTCTTCTCTGATATAGATTATAAGTGTTATACTATATATACTACAAGGGAAAACAGGAACAGAAAGTAACTGATAAAAATGTTAACATTTCCAGACTTAAAGTGATTTCATCTTTAACCTTAAAATTATAATTTCTTTTTATTTTAAAGGGGGAAAAAAACCCTCCAGGAAAGAATGGACTTTTGGGGAGAGAATTCAGAGGTATACATAGAGAATACATTCAATGGCCATAGGTTTCTTGAGAAGGTCTTTTTCAGCAAAAGAAAAAGGATACTAGCCATGTCCAAATAAAAAGCCTTCTCATCATATGAATGAGCTTTTTATCTGAATATCTCCTTCACCTGACTGAGTATTTAACATAAACATCTCATATTACCAAAATAAAGTAATTCATTGAAAGCTCTGAATTGCTTGAAGGAGTTTGTGCCCCACACAGCTCCAAGAACTCCAAATGTTGGTTTGCACATAAATTGGATAGCACTGATCTTAGTTGCTTAAGGACAGCAACTACTATTAAAACAAAGGATCAGAGCAAAAACAGTATTAGAGCTGTAGAATGCTTTTACAAACTTACCTTGTGTATCTGAAACCTACCCTACCTGAAAGGAACATGCTGGTAACAGGAAACAGTAATTCATAGTGAGGCAACAAGACTTTATGCAGAATAGCATACAAGTAGTAATACTTACAGTGCCTAGTTAAATACTTAGCACCTTGTTTTCAAATGCGCTGAGCACCTATAAGTTACCCTGGAGTTAATGGAAGGTGTGGGTGGTCAGCATTTATGGCATTAGGCAGAATATTGTGCATAACAATGCACTGAATCAAATTTCATAGACATTTGGGCTGGAAGGGCACAATTTCATCTAGTAGGCACAAATTTTATCCATATATTTTGTGATTTACCTATTATAGAATCTTTATTTCTGAAGATGAACATGTCACAGATACCTTTCATATTCATTGCAGTGTAGTGTGAAGTAGCAAGACAAAGGACTGACTGTAAAGCCCGGTTCTTCTCTCTCTCTTTATTTAGTTTCTTTTCATTTTTTTGTCCTGTTATCTTCTCATCCAGGCACTCTTAAAAATAATAATAACACTAACATTAATCAGCAGCATGGAATGTAGGTGAACTCATTCCTGTTAGAAGCAGGTTTTAAAGATTTACTTACAGCAGTATATAAGGCAGTGATTCTCAGCTGATGTGTCATGACACTCTGGGATGCCTTGAGATCCTTTCAAGGATGGCATAACTACAAACAATTGTTTTTTAAATTAAAGAGTAGAAAATAGAGGTGAGCATTTTTCAAGCCTACTTCGGTAATGCAAGTACCCTTAAAAATAATCAGCATTTAGCTGACAAATTCTGAATGTCAGTGAATATGAAACTACTTAGCAAACCTATATCTGAAGAGCATGAATGAAATCAAAGCTCTTTACACCGTGTACCTCTGTTTTTTGAATTAGAGCACAGTATTAGGAAGTAAAGACTAATTTTTTTCAGAGCCGGTAGGAAATATAGCCTCACATCCTGCATTAAAAGTAATGAGGGCTGTGTGAAGTAGAGGTTTTTATGAGGTAGAGATTTTTAACAGCTAAGTGTTTAATGATCTTTTCTATTACAAAACTGTTTTCAGCAGGAGGAAAAGGGGCTACTTTTAAAATAAACCTTTGACATCAGTGCTTTGCTTTTATGTGGAAGGAACATAAGAGACTATGGTGTCAAAGAGTAGCAGAAAGTCCTAAAGCAGGGGTCAGCAATCCCTGGCACATGTGCCAGGTATGGCACATGAGGCCATTTTACTTGGCACACCATGGCCAGCCTGGCTTCTGGTAGCTGCTGCCAGTGATGGAGCCTGGGCTGGGGGAAGGTGCTTTGGGTGGGGGACAAGGGGCAGCAGGACTAGGGGGCAGGGACTTTGGGTGGGGGGGGCATAGGGTGGCAGGTCTGGGGGTTAGAGGCTTTGGGTGGGGGACAAGGGGAACAAGCAGGGCATCCAACAAAAAACGTTGCCTACCCCTGTCCTAAAGACTTGCCTACCCAAGGATGTTTGTGTGCCTAAGTATTTGTTTTCTCAAATTAAAATGTCCTTCAGCCGCAATACATATATTTTATTGCTAATTTACTTTTTGATAAATAGAAATTCTGCAATAGGACTAACTTTTTATTCAGTTAGTGTAGATTAATGTTCATTTGGACACATCTGTACCTTTGTCTGCTATTCTGCTGTGGTTGCGCCATGTCCATCTTTGGAAGTCCCTTGCAGTTGAAGATAATTGTCTTCCATGTTTGTCTTATCTGTGGGTCCGAAGATGGCAGACAGGTGCTGATCTGGGATCGACAGACTCTGTTGCAACTTGGGTACATTTTTCCTTGCGGGGTGGGTGGCTCTGGATTCTTGATTCAGTACGTGACACACTGTTTCTTCTGCTCTCGCTTTTTCATTTCCTGTTGTTTCAAAATACTGAGATCCTTACAGCAGACTTCCTTCATTTGGGGTGGTCCTGTATGATGGCTTTCCATGACTTGATGCTGACGTTTGCATTTTTTCAAGTTGGCCTCAAGGAGTATGCCATGGCCATACTATCTTATTAACCTGTGTACCCTCTACTGCTTTAGGGGTCACCTTATTTGGGTCATCTCTCATTAAATACTGGCATGCACCTACACACCTAAATATTAATATTAATATTTCCATGGCCTTGGAGTCCCAGAAATATTATCATAGCAGTGTCATGCAGACCAATTTTGGGCTTTTGTTTTTTTTTTCTTGAAAATATGTGAGCTGAGAATCTTTAATGAGATATATTCTACAGTACTTTAACATAGCACATTAAGCAGAATAGTTAATAGCAAAACAAATTATATTCACAAATCTTTTGCCTACTAATGCTCCTGAACCCATGAGAGAGAGAGTGTACAATTATTGCAAAACTGTTGTGCAGCGTACTTTGCATGTATTTGCCTAGGAGGTAGGAAAATTTAAGATAAAGGTAAAACTGTTTTGGAATGAAGATTGGACATCTGAATGATCTCTTTGGTTTTCACACTTTGTTCACTGTGATCATTAGGCATTCTGCAAAGACATTGGAGATAATAGCTGAGCAGACTGGGAAGCAGTGTGTCTCCATTGCTGAGCTGGGTCACGTAGCTTCGTGTCAGCTCACAGAATAGGTGTAGATATTCCACAGCAGAAGTGAGATGAAAGAATTCTGTGGCTTTAGGAAGTTTGAAAACCACTGTCTTAATTCATTTTTGTATAAGTAACAGACCTTTTACGCCTTGGGATTTGAGAGGAATGAGCCATCTTGTTGTGTAAATTAATTGCATATCTATCTGGTGTGCTTCTAGCCATTTTGAACAAGTCCCTTCTGTGTTTTCTGGGCCTAACATCAGTAATATGTCCTCTAACATGATGATGGCTTGCAGAGGGGCATGTGATTAAAGATTAAGCTGCTCCCTGCCAGAAAACCTTTTTTCCTTGCCTCCTGTCACTGTTCACAGAAGCACAGAAAACCTTAAATCCAGGGCCAACTTCTACTGCCTGGTGTGAAGCAATGACATAGTACCAGATCCCAGTCTCCACTTGTCCAGTCTGGCCTGCCACTCACCACTGAGAAAAATCTCATAATAGAATAAGGTTCATTGCAGAAGGGTTCCTAGGCAAAAACAGGGGAAGTAAAGGTCCAAGACTATTTACCATAACTATGATCTCTCAAGACTAGCAAAAACCTTAATAGAAGTCTTGTAAAATTGACGAAGAAAATGATAAATGCCGCCATGAAAGCTGACCAGGCACAATTAATTGTTATTAATGTTTTCAGCTCTGAAAAAGCAATGTACACATTGTACTTGATTCATATGGACAACTACTGAGCATGAGGCTGTTTAGAAGGAGAAGAAACACAGAAAAAGTATGGGTTATTTAGAAATCTGCCAGATTCGTACAAGAGATTAAAATGACTGACAGTTGGGAGGAATTTTTGTCACTTGCTGGACTCTGCTGATCCAGTCAAGCAGGGACCAGAACATGCCCCCTTCACAATCTCAAATTGACTGTAGTGGGTTAAGTGTTTGATCCATAACTCTTCCCAGATAGCTTTATATTTAGCAATGTCATTTTTCATTTTATTGGTTAAGTATCAACATAACAATATCTGTCATGTCCAGATTGCCATGCATGGATTACTTCTAAAAATGTATGGTTTTCGCAGCTCCTAGAATAGCACCAGCCATCCTTTCTTTTAATCTCTCTGTGGGCACATCTACACAAGATGCTTATTGTGCGGTAGCCTGATAAGGCTGCTCAGTAGGGTGCCAGTCAAAAAACCAATGCTAATAAGCTATTGTGTGGTGTTATTAGGCTACTGTGCAGTAAGTAGCACAAAAAAACCCATGCACTGGCATTACTGCGCAATAACTGTAGTTACTGTCCATTTAGTTAGTACATCATTAAACAAGTGCTTAAACTAAATGCACAGTAACGAACGTGTCGATGCACCTTCTGATACAAGTAATTAGAAATGAGAGAACTGTTAGTTTCATTAGTGTCAAACCTAATCATTTAAGGAAAAAAAAAGCATGTGGAACCTTGGCAATAACTTTGTGGTTTTGCAAAGACAAATATTTTTATTCAAAGTCAAAATTAGCATCTTTTGGTCACTAGAAAATAACTGTGGTTGAGGAACATTCGTCTAATATGTTGCGTTATTCATGTATGTTTTGTTTAGCATTTATAGGGAAAACAAAGGGACACCTTATAACTGTAACAGTAAAACTCTAGGAAATGACAGGGAAAACAAGATCACACACAGAACAAAGAAGGTATTGATAACTTCAGTTAAATAGTAATATCATTGGTATTTAAAGAAATGACCATCTGTTTCAGATTTAAAATCTAATGAGGACAAGAAAAATGGATTGTACTTGATTTAGCTTAAATCAGGTATAATCCAGGAAAATAAAAAAGTTTTCACTTCTGTACTCTTTAAATATAAGACAATTGAAAACATACCCTACTGTGGTTCAAAACTTTAGGTTTTAGTCACACTTTGAAAACTGAAGTCAAATTTTAAATTTAGCTAAAACCTTTCTTCAGGGTTTTCGTGCTAATGTAATTACAACACAGACAAAGACTCTTTAGCTAAAACTCTAGGCATAATTAGTTGTGCCTTATTGAAGTACAACGAAAAAAATGGAAATGCTATTATGCTAACTTTTCATCCTACGTGTTGTTGTATCAGAACAGTGAGAACCAACATAATTTTTGTTATTAGAAATAGGGTTGGATTTTTAATTTAAATAATGTTAACTTTTAATTCTTTATAAATTTATAAATAAACTTCAGATCATGCTTCTTGAGTGTCTATTACAGCAATTGAGGTGTGATTACTTCTGGCATCTTAATATGTCATATTTGATCTGGGAGCAGGATTTTAGGTTTGTTTTAATTCCTGTCAGCCTATCATGTTTAATGTCTAAACCCACGTTAGTATTCCAGAGCTTTCCTTTTTCAGAGTTACTTTTCATTCTAAATTCTGAAAGGAAATGAGAGCAGCTCTAAAATCTTAGCCTGATAAACAGACATAACACCCAACATTGTTAAGAAACGAGCTGATTTAGTTTACTGATCAAAATCAAAATCAGGAAACAAACAAACAAGCTATTAAGATGGTGTTAACTGGTTGCCATAAATTGCCTCCTTAATGTCAGTGCAGTTTAGCCTTCAACAAAATGAAATCATTTCCAGAATAAAGAAGTTCTAAAACCTTCATATATGTTACAAGAGTGCATACTCATTCTACTACACAAGAGTAACAGCAAAAGTGGACAGTAGCCCAGCCATTTTTCAGCCTAAGGATCCCAAACATAAAGGAGTAGCTGTGTGACCACCCACTCTCCAATACTTTTGTTTCTGCCAAAGCTATTTTCTTTGACCCTGAGTTTTCTAAGAGCTTTGTTCTCTCTGGCCTTTTAGCTATAATCATTGATCTCCTTGGGTGTCATTTTCAACGATTTATTTATCTGGATTCCCTGAAATTTCACCTAGATCTCTAGCCTCTTTTTAAAAATGGTTTTAAAATGGCTCCCCGGGGCCATGCTCATGCCCCTCACTCCTGACCCACAGTCCTCTGCTTCCCCCAGCCCTGCTGGAGGGGCTTCAGCTGCCCCTGTCCCAAGCGGACTGGAGCACAGTGGCTCAGAGCAAGTCCGGTTCTGGCGTGGGGTGAAGGGAAGAGGAGGGGAGGCTTGTGGCACCCCTCCACCCTGGGCTGGGGCTGCTGCACCATGCCAGGAGGCTTGGCCCCGCTCCCATGGGCAGCGTCTCCTAACCATTCAGCCCCTGTGCTGCTGGCTTGGCAAGGAGTTACCTGCTACACTCAAAAGGTCCCCCTGCTCCCTTCCTCCACTGGAGGGGCAGGCAACCTCTCTGCCCCCCTGCCCTGTTGCAGCCCCAGCCCCACATCCTAGACTTACCTGTGTGCAGCTCCTGGGGTGCACACAGACACACATGGTACTCCCTGCCTACAATTGCCTCTTCCCCTGCTTGTACCAGCAGAGCAAAATAAAAATCTGGAAGGATATTTAGTCAGATTTGAAAAACCTGCCTGGACATAGATTGGAGCACTCAAAAAGAGGACATGTCCAGGAAAACCCGGATGTATGGGAAGAAAGAGAGAAAAAGAAAGACTCAATTTGAATATTAGAACTTGGTTAAGTATTGCCACCAAAACCTAGCCGTTTCTCAGATGTTTATCTCAATACCTGAGATACCCAAGAAGAGGAATGCTTCTTAAATAACAATATTCAAATGCAAGATTAGTCACAGACAGACCCTGAATTGGGCTTCTCTGAAAAAAAACACTTTGGAGAGAGGAAGTCTCAGGGGCTAGGCTCTGGAGAGGAGTGTGGTGCTGCTTTCCCAAGCTGCTTTCCCAATTTCACTAGTATAATTTATGCCAGGGACAGCAAATTTGGGGGAGACAATGTAGGGGTCAAAATAATGTGCCCTTTGCTTTATCAGATTCACAGAAGTGCCCAGAATCAAGATCTAAATTTCACCCTTTATAAACTTAGACATTTCAAAATACACTACTCAAGTCCTTCACATTTCTGTTTTCTGAGATCAGTTAAGAAGAATGGGTGCGGGCATAAGATACTTGCTGTATGATTCTTATCTGGGGTACTTTGAAATTTGCCTCCTGGGATTGATTTACACTGTAAGATAAGCTTAATGTCTGCCTATGAAATTACACACTGTTCTTCAAAAATGACACCAATGTGACCTGGAATTAACATTGTTTGAAATGTTATTGTTCCTTCCACAAAGATGATGTATTTTCAGTACATTTATTTACCAAACTTCGGGACAAAGGGACATACACAGTGAAGAATATTGCTCAATACCAGATACTACAGTCAATGCACATCTTTTTATTTTAATTGGTATGTCTCAGGATTGATAATATTTTTGGTTTACTTTTTATTCTTTTAAGGTTTATTTCCAGCTATTTTAAATCTGGCTAGCAATGCTCATATCACCACCAATGCTACCTGTGGCGAGAAGGGACCTGAGATGTTCTGCAAACTGGTGGAACATGTTCCTGGTCGACCTCTACGCAATGCACAGTGCCGTGTCTGTGACAACAACAGTCCTAATCCCAAAGGCAAGTTTGTTGTGTTAATTGTGGAAGGATAGAACAGGACTCAAACAATATAATGTGCATCTGGTATGCACTTGATTAGAATACTCGCTAATGTTCACCTACATTTTGGGTAAAATTCAGGCTTTCCGACATAGGGGCAGACACAAAACCTTAAGTTCCACAAAAACCTTCATAGCAGGCTACATGGTAGAATTCTGCATAGGGGTAAACCATTGTATGCTTATTGGTTATTACCAAGGTACCAATTGGTAATTGGTTATTACCAAGGATCCTAGAAATGTGTTTGCCACAGAAAAACATGGAATTTGTGTGTTTACAGAGAATCTTTAGAATCTCTGGAAAAGTTTTTTTACTAAAAATAAAATGCTGATTCCCCAGTGGGAACCAATAGTTTTTACAGCCCCTGCAACAGTACAGTGGGCAGGGGTGGCGAATCTACTGGCACACAGAGAAGCAACAGAGATGGCAGCCCCACCCCAGTCACTGATTGGCTAAGAGGGCTACCCAGTGCATGACCCTGATCCTCTCTAATCAGTGGCGAAAGCCAGTACTTTTGGCCAATCAGTGGTGGGTGGCAGGGCCACAGACCCTTGACTAATCAGCATTCTGGGGGGCTTGCCATGGAAAAGTGCAGATTTTTATGATTTTTTTTGAAATAGGAGAAGTTTGGGTTTTTATCATGGATAAACAGGGATCCTAATTTTTAATATAAGGATAAAATATCTACTGTGCAACTTAAATACATGCTAAGTAAGAGAAGGAATAATGAGTAGGGATATGAATATCATTTTTTTTCAATCGTTTAACCTCCTCTAATAAGATTTGGTTAAACAATTAACTGATAACACAGCAGCTTGGACACAGCTGCTGCTGGGAGCCACTCCCAGCTACTGGAGCCCTTTGATTAGGGAGAGAGGGAAGAGAAGGCAAGCCCAGTTAGATAACACTGCAACCCTTCTGACAGGGAGGGAGCACCTGCAATCAAGCAGCTAATTGCTTAATTGAGTCATTGGGCTGCTCCCTGTTTTCCTCTTAGGCTATGGGTATTAGTTCTCCTCCCATCCCTTCCTCCTCACTCTTCCCTCCCTCCCTCCCGCCCACCTGCCTTGCAGCTTTCTGATTCCTTCTGGGGCACTGCACAGCTTCCCTTCCTCAATTCCCTACCACACTGCCCCTACCCTGTGCTAAAGGATGAGCTAACCAGTTATCACTGCACTTATAGTTTAAACAATTAATTGTTTAACCTTTTACATCCCTAATTAAATTAAAGACTTTCTTGTTTAAAAACAGAACAGCACCCTATCTCCAGTGCTATAGATGGTACGAATAATTGGTGGCAAAGTCCCAGCATTCAGAATGGGAGGGAATATCACTGGGTCACCATCACCCTGGATCTAAGACAGGTGAGTAACAACAAGAAGTGCAAAATAATTTATTTTCCCTGTGATGTAAGCCTAATCAGGTGATTGGAGTTCTACTTGATAGTTTTTAGGTTTCTAAAAAAAATTAGCTCTGCATTATATTATCATCATTCAATATCCCTTATGGACTAAACAGCATTAAGATGATGGTAAGACCTGATTGATATGTTTCAGAGTTTGGCAATCTGTGGTCCACAGGCTAGATCTGGCTTTGGGCAGCTTGGAGGATCTGCAGCATGCTGTGGCCTGGGCAGCAGATGGGTTATGATCAGGGTTCTACTGCCTGCCTCATTCTAGCTATTCCAGGCGTGGGCAAAATATGGCTTGCAGGCTGGGTTCAGCTAGCCAATGGATTTTATCTGGCCTGTATTGAGTCCCTTGGCCCTGCTTGGCCCATATGTCAGAGGGCAGCCTGGGCCATGGTGTGTGGTCCTGTGGCCTGCAGGCCTGATTTTGTACCTGACCATCATCTGCTTATACTAAAGACAAAAGGGAGCACCCCAGTTTGGCCTGGATACCTGCAGTTTCTACTTATGATGAAGTGATTTAGCCTCCAGAATCCACAGAACTTGTGGACATCCCCAAAAAACAGGTGTAATGGGCTTCACCTCTAAGGTGAAGGCAGCTCTGGAACCCTCTGGCAGCTACCCCAAGCCTGTTCTGCATGCCAGTGATACTGCCTTGTCTCTGCCTACCATATCTTAATGGTAATTAATGGTACCATTAAGGTAATTAATTAATTAATGGTAATTCATATAAATTTGGGAGTCAGCCCTCAGACTGCTGGTGTGAAATCTTAGGCATCTTAGGTGACCCTGTTTATCACTGGGTCACCTCTGTCTGGCCCAATTTTTATTTGCATCACTTTCAAGCAGGGTGTCTCTACCCCCCCCCCCGTTTGCCTGTCTTGGACCACCTTGGGCCCCCAGGCTTCTGTCAGCTACCATTCACTTCTACATTTCCTTGGGGCCTGGCGCCCTCTTCCCTGCTGTTGGGCATTAGCTCCAGAGTCTTCGCCTGCCCCTAGATCAGCTGCTATCACACCACTTCATCAAATGTGCTTAGTAGCCTCCCAGTACCCCGCAAATGACCCCATACTTCACAGCAAAAGAAACACAAACAAAACCCATACACATAAACGAGGTTTCCTTTCCTAAGGTTCTCCCCATTTCTCTTTTGCTTGCTACTGCCAGTCCTGCTGCCAGCCCCCAGCCTCAGTCTACTCTCCTACTCATTATAATGTCTTTCTTTCCAGGGAACTCCTTCCCCTCTGGCTGTCAGGGCCAGACTTGCAGCTCTCAGCAGGTTCTCCTTTCCCCACTGTGGCCTGGGTTAGCCTGAATCTTCAGCCCAGCAGCAACGGTCATACAGCATCTAAACCCTTCTAGTAACTGACCTCCCCTTCTTTAATGAGATCTTCATTAGTATAATACTTTGCAGCCTATATCCTGTGGACTGCAGCCCCATAGTGTTGCTATCTGCAGTACTTTAGTGGTATAGCTCTGCTGCCTGGAGCTCAGCACTTCATAGCCTGCACCTTCTGTAGTAACAAGGGTTAGGTGCATCTCTGGGAATTATGCACAGAAAAATTCAAAATTATGTGCAGGAAAACTCAACTCAAAATTATGCAAAATGAATTACATTTGTTTATTTATTTATATATTTTTACAAATGAAGCTAAATATAATGCTATTTGAACATCTTTAGAAATATATGCAGGTATGATGGGGTTGATGCAGGGTATATGTGTGTGAGGGATTTGTGAAGGTGTTGGGGTGCTTTGGTGTGTATGTAGGGTTTGTGGGGGGGTTGTGAAGGCATAAGGGGTATGTGTGTGGGACTTGTGGGTGGGTGTGGGGTTTGTGGAGGGGTGTGGGTATGGCAGTATGTGGGGTTTGTGGGTTGACATGTGCTTTATGGGGGATGTGAAGGGGTATGTGTTTGGGGCTCCCTGCGCACATCCCCCACCCATGGTGCATAGCTCCTGCCACTGCTGGCTCAGCAACAGTGGACAGTGGGCTCTTGGGGTGCTCATGGTCATGACTGGCAGAGCCTGCTGGAAGCCCCATGCGGAGACACAGAACTGGATGGTCTGACCCAATGGTGCATGGACTGAGAGCTGTGTACCATCGGGCCGGGTTGGGGCTCCATGCCACCACACGGGGCTTCCAGCACTCCAGCAAAGTGTGGAGACAAGCAGGAACCCACCTGGCCTGATGGTGCATGACTGTCCTTCCATGTGTGGCTTCCCACCTGGCCCAATGGCATGTACCTCCCAGTCAATGTGCCACTGGGCCGGGTCAGTCCTCCATACAGGGCTTTCATCCCTGCAGCAGGAACTTGCACATGCAGATATGGAGTTGCATGCCATCAGGCCAGGTGGGCACCTGCTTGCCTCCATGTGCGGCTTCCCGCTGAAGTGCTAGAAGCCCCATGTGGAGGTACGTTGTCAGTCAGCTTGGCCCAATGGCACGCTGCTTCCACCCACCCACAAACCCCGTGCCCACCTCTCTCTCCTGCTTACAGGAGCTCCCCTCCCCACTTACCTAGCTGTCCACATCATGAAGGTGGAGACAGAGCTTGCCATGGTTAAATTATGCAATTATGCATGACCATGCCTTTCACGCACAAAATTGTGCAGATGCATAATTGCATAAGTCCCAGGGTGTAGTTAGGGGCCTCTCTTACTCTAGGTTTATTTGTTTAGAAGATAGTTCCTTTGCACTAGCTTTGAGGCCTTTTTACAATGAAGCTTGGAGACACACTTGTCAGGTTTTTTTCCTTTCTCCAACTGTAAGAAATGAGATTCCACGATATTTTTGTCAGTCTATCAACAAGGGTTAGGTTAATAACAGTGCTTCATAAGAGGGGGAAAAATGTACATTTAACAGAAGTTGGTTATTATTGTTTGGGGAGCTTACATAAAATGTAGCAGCCTTTAACACTATTCTGTTACCTATGAAAATTGTATTTGCAAATCCTTAGCCAGAATAATGTGAATTGATAACAAGTCTTGGATAAATGCTGTTTATTGAAGAAAAAATAGAGCAAAGATTTAAACTGAAATTGATAACAAGGGACTTTCTAGAGCAGCGATTCTCAACTAGAATGGCACAGCCCCCTGGAGAGCTGTATGGCCTTTTTAAGGATGCCCCTTTGCTGCACAATATTAGCAATTAGGTCTGTAAATACCTGCACATGATTTACAAGATAAACCCAGAAATTTCAAATAGATGTTTTTAGTTGTGATCTTTTTAGAGATCTCTGCAACAGAAGTATTGCTCTATTATTTTTACACAGTCAAACAATGAGTGAAAGTAAAGAGCTGACATTTACTGAGGGATCCTGTGAATTTAACAAGGGATATCTTGAGTTTAAAAAAGTTAAGAGCCACTGCTTTAGAGCCTAGAGTGATGATGAAGTGTAGATTTAAAAATCAGACATCTTAAAATGAAGTAGTGGTTGCAGTAGCTGTTTGGTTTTTTGTAATTAGAAAGCAGCGCTGGGTTGGGACCATAATTACAGTATATCTTTTAACAACTACAAAGTGTTTGGATGGAACTTTGTTGTCATTTGAACAGTTTACATTGTGTTGTAAATGGACAAACAGGAAGGACATAACAGGAAGGGGCATTAGCATTTTGTCTTCCTGTAATATTCTGCCAAATGGGTGATATTTGTAGCCTGGAAACAGACCAGCTAAACTGCTGTCAAACTCGTTTATTCTCTATGGTCTTTGCACTGTTCATGTTTCCCCAATACATGGCTTTTTTCTCCTGAGTTAGGCTCAGATTCACTAATTTGATTTGAAATGTTTCTCCCCTAAGGGCCTTTCTTCTGTGTTTTCCTTAGAGCTCTTGAAAGAGAGAACACATTTAAGCCTATGGGATCTGAATTTAAATTACTACCCTATGAGGAAGGATTTGGGCTAAGAAAGATTGCCTCAGGTCACTGAATTATTAGAGCTGATTTGTGCAGTATTATTATGCAGAGCAAGTTACAACACGTAATAAGAGGAAACTAAATGCACATATGAAAACTCTTAGAGAATGTAGTAAATATTTATTTCTAAAAGTAGATTGTAAATTAATTAAAAATTGACCAATATTTGGGACTCTGTTTTACCAGTTTTCAAAGTATTTCTGAGAATCGGTGTCTGTATCTGTATATGTGGTTGTATCTAGTTGGCATTGATATTGTGAGTTACTTCATTTATATTCCAGGATTTATATAATGTATTTATTTAGTATTTTTAATTAAATGTGATGTGTAAATTTTTTTTCTTTTGCAGGACTTATGTGATGTGATTATGTTTGGCTGTTATTTATTGTCTGTCTTTTTTACTGAAGATTTATCAGAACAAAATGGATGAAACACATTTTGGGATTGTTTGGTATCTACTTTACATAATCCTGCAATCCCAGAGTTGATGAATTCTGGAGCAGGGGGACATATCCTAGGCTTGACTCCAAGGCACATGCCTTCTCAGTTGATGCAAATCAAGGGTCTCAAACTTCAATTGTTTGAAAGGCTGAATTCCCTCCTTTTCAGGTGCCTGTGGGCTGTAAACTGGCTCTCATACTGGCAGCCCTGACAGTGCCACAGGCTATGGGGTCACTGGTTTAGAGAATGAGTGAGGGTGGATCAAGAAGACTGGAGGAGCTGCTGCCAGCAGACTTCCCAGTGTGAGAAGCTTTGCTGTACTGCTCCTTCTGCTCAGTTGCTGGGCAGTAGAGAGCAGCACAGCCCTCTGCCTGATTTTCACACCAGACTTCTTTGTGTGAGACATGGAAAGTGACTTTGCCCTTTTTTGTGGCTCCTGGGCACCAGGCAGAGCAGTGCTGTTCCCTGCCAGCTTCTTCCTTTTGCCCTCCCCACTGCTCTGCTGAGTGGTTTGAGGACAGGGGAGGGGAAACTGTCTGGCAGGGAACTGGACTCGGGGACTGTGTCCACACTAGCATGGACATTTGGTTCCTCAGGGACAGGTAGCAGCAGTGCAACTTGGAGCATTGCTGTATATCCCTAGGGAATGCCTGTGCCATGCACGTTTTGGCATGTGGCGAGTTGCCCTGGGTGGGGCTGGGGAGGCTGGGACCAGCATTGAACTGGTCCCAGCAGTCTTACCTAGGGTCTTGGGGGCCTCCTGGGGCTGCAGCAGTGGTAATTCTGTTGCACAGAGCCTGGCCAGCAGCTTCAGTACAGCTCCATGTGACCCGGCTCTTCTTGTGAGCAGCATATGCTGCCAATGTGTACATTGCTCTGCTTTTGTTTTTCTATGGATTTTTTTTGACCCCTGGATATCCAGGGATCAAAAAAACCTGCAGAAAAACAAAAAGCAGAGTAGTTCACACACAGGCAGAGCTCCTTTGCAGCACAGAGAACATCTGAATGTGAAGTATGTGGTGCTGCAGATGTGTTTGTGGTGCCACATACCACACAGCCGTGCTCATCTGGACATGGTCAAGGAGTGCGTCCACACATGCAGGCACATGCACTGACAGCAGCTCAAACAGCAGTGGCACAAATCTGTGCCAGAAATTTGTGCCTCAGCACATGTTCCTGAACATGCGCTTTGGTCTGGGGCAGATTGTGCCAGTTGGGGCAAAATGACCCTGCCTAACTCTTCCCGGATTTTCAGTCAGGGGAAGCTAGAGGCCACTTAAGCTGGCCTCAGCAGTATAAAAAGTTGCCTTGGTGAGCAGCTCAGAGCCACTTGCCTCAGGATGGTCTGAGGCCCGGCCAGTTGGTATCTGGGGGCACTAGCCCTTTGTGCCAGATGGGCTGCTGAAGCAGCTCAGTGGGCCCTGCACCCTCTGTCCACTGCAGCAGTCTGGCAGTGGGGGCTGCTGCCTTTCTGTGACCTGCTGCTACCTGTGACAGCATCTGCCCCCTTGGACCTGTGGCCCCATGTCTGCATGCCTGCCAGACCTGAACAAGGACTGCACGGCTGCCTGGGCTGTGGTCTGGGCATTGCAGCAGAGCCTCTTGCACTTCTAGGCCGGGTGCCAATAGGCCATGGCTTCACAGTTGGCCTTCGGGAGGCAGCGCTGTCATGTGTTCTGGTGCCCTCACTCTGCCATCTGGGCAGATATTGTCCTGATGATGTGCTTCTTGTGGTGGCCCACTTTGAACTGTTGAAGCATGTTCTTCTGCCCCGAATGGCCAGGAGGTGAACCATCTCAGCTGCCCTCCAGCTGGGCCCCTCAGAGGGACGGGTCATGCAGCTCCCCTGAAGCAGCAGCGGCCGTTGGAGTGCTCCTGGCTCGCTCCTGGCAGAGATCCTTGGTATTGCTTGTGTGTGCCCTCGCATAGGACCGAGCCGCTCTTGCTGTCACCTGGGGTCCTGGCACCACGTTCAAGAGCAGTGTGTCCTTAGGCCAGGCCAGGTCCTGCCTCCACGTGCCCTGTACGCTGTTGGGCTGGTCTGGTTCCATGGATGGCGTTTTTCGTTCCCAGCATGCCTCTTGTGGCATCTCAAACTGCTTTGAGGTGCTGCAACTGGTACGTGTTTGCTCATCTTGACACGGCCAGGGAGGCTGTCTCTGGTAATGGGGCACATCCCCTGCCTGCTTGTCACATGGGAGTCCCATGTATTCTTAGCTGGCAGTATTTTTGCCTGACCCCTTCGCTCCCAACACCGGGAGTTGAATGGAGGGAACAATGCTGTGAGCCCCCTGCCTGCTTCTGACACTGGAATCATAGGAGTGAGAAGAGAGACCAGGAACAGAGCAGAGGAGAAGCTGTTCTGTGTGGGAGGCTTTGACCTCCTACTCCTTTCCCTTTCTGGACAGGTCTGGAGGCATGGGTGACTGGTGCCTCCGGAGTGTGCTGGGACACCAGCAAGGCACAACCGGCAGGGGGAGTGGTCCCTCAGTGGCCAGCTGGTGACTGGTCACCTAGCACACTGGTGGCATGGAAGTGCCAATTTGAGGCGGGACACAAGCACTCCCTATGCTCCTCTATCAGCTTGCTGCTGGTGGGGTACCAGCACTCTTGGTAGGGGGCCCCCCATACCCCACCTACACATCACCTATGCTGGGAGGGGAAGCAAAGTAAAGCAAAGCCCCCAGACCCTTTCCCAAACTGGGCATTTCTGGGCTTGGGTAAGGGGCTGGGTGAGGATTTTTCTCCATTGCTCTCTCTCTCTCTACTCTGCTCCCAGATACTGCAAGTGGAGGGGAGAGGCTTTTCCCCAGAGCCAAATCTAGGCAGGTACAGGGAATCTTTCCCTGCTTTTCCAGTCTCTCTGGGATTGGGACAAATGGAGCAGGCAATGCTCGTTTCACTTTCTCCAGACTGGTATCATCCTGGTCTCCGAAGACACAGAGAGTAGGGGAGAGGGGAGCAGTTTTGGAAAGATTTCAGCCAAGCAACATAGTGGACAGAAATTGCTTTTGCCAGGGCTTGGCAGTTCTACCAGCAATGTGGGACCAGAATGGGGGGCTGTAGGGCTCTGGCCATGGTGGCAGCCTGTGCCCCAAGAAGAGTCAGGTGCTGGCTGTCCCAGCAGCTCCATAGGTAAACCCTGCCATGGTCCGGCCATAGTTGCATGGCTTCCTGTGGCAGCAGCGAGCACCTTGGCTTCTGCTGGGAGGTGACAGCACTATCCCAGCAGCACTATAGACAGCTTTTCCACCGCAGCCAAAGCCGAACATTTGGCACTCCTGATGTGAGTAGTTATAGCTCCGTTGAAGTCAGTTTACAACAGCTGAGGAGCTGCTCCCCCTTTGTTTACTAGATTCTAGGTACTCCAAGTTTCAGGGAACAACCTTCCCCTACCACCCAAGGGCATTCCTTTGGCATATATTTTAGCTTGGACCTCGTTTTGTTAAGTCTAGAGAGAAGTGGATAGACAAACAGCTTGATAGATGCTAGTTAAAAGATGAGTGTTGACGAAGGGAATGTTGTGGTTACTCTTTAAGGCTAGGGACAGAAATTACACACAAACCGGTATAAGTGATTAGAAACTGGTTCAGATCTGTAACACAACAGAAGTTCAGTGCATATAGATTGCTTTCAAAATGTCCGAAACTGGTTTAAGATAAATTTGGATGGATGTAGTATCAGACTGAACTGATTTAGGTTAAATCAGTTTTTTGAATGTCTGTCTCAGTTCCCCTCCAGATTCAAGTCAACTCACAGTCCCTCAGCCTCTCAGGATGATTTGTACCTTGCCCCCCACAAGCCTCTCATCTTGCAGGGTGGGTGGGCTAGCTTTGGTCCAAGCTGTCTGCTCCAGCCAAGTATGGAGGCATGCTCTAGCATCTCCTGGTTTCTGGCCTGAGCCATGTGGCTGCATTTTCGGAATCAAAAGCAAACGTCTGTTCACTTCCCTATTGGTTCAATATATGCAGCTTAGATTTACCTGAAAAGACTGAATCGATTCAGCCTCTGGCTCTTTGATTGTCTGTACTTAACCTAAAGCTAATATTCAAATAGGTACTTAATGATTCTGAAATGCACATGATGTACAGTATTCTGGCATAGTTCTCAGCCTGCTGAGGCCCAAATATACAATGTTGTTTTTATTTATGCATGGCTAAGATTCAGAGCTATGGAGGGAGCAGTTTAGCAGTGAGGTGCAATGTTGCAGTACTGGTATATAAGATAGATAACAAGATATATCTCATGCTTTTTTGCTGTCTGTGGTGGAGGGCTACACAGAGGCCAAATACCTAGCAGCAAATAAAGGAAAAAGTATCTTGTGCCCGGTGGTAATCTGTTAGATTTTTTTTAGAAATACGAACAAATTGATGATGATGATGCTGTTGATTAGTGTCAGTAGTATCTGGCACAGCTGAATTAGTTCTGTGAGCATATTGTGCATTATTCAATGAAGAACATTATGTTATTGCTCTTCATTGTATATGAGATTTTCAACAACACATAAAGGTATAAGACTTGGATTTTCAAAGGCACTCATTAATATTATAGTAAATCGACTCATAGCATCATAGTATCATAGTATCTAGGATCAGAAGGGGCGTAAAGCAGGCCATCTAGTCTGACCCCCCGCCAATGGCAGGAACGAGTGCCAGGGTCACAGGACCCCAGCCAAGTATCTATCCAATCTATTCTTGAAGGTGCCCAAGGTAGGAGCAAGAACAACTTCC
>JAGPOW010000261.1:85121932-85162796 GCA_030014935.1 Caiman crocodilus | reverse complement strand
CAATCTAGTGGCCCTCCTCTGGACCCTCTCGAGGCCATCCACGTCCCTCTTGAAGTGCGGCGCCCAGAACTGGACACAGTACTCCATCTGTGGCCTGACTAACACCGCATAAAGGGGGAGAATCACCGCCTTGGACCAGCTCGAAATGCATTGTTGGATGATGCTCCTGACAGGATTAGGTCCTGTGCTGTGAAAAGTAAAAATGTAAAAATTCCTATGGTACACAGCTATTCTTGAATATTAAAGCAAAACCATTATTCCAATGTGGTTCTGAATATTGTAAAAATATTGAAACTTCTGATGAATTTATGGCTCATAAATATTTCATATATTCTTCTTAGAGATTGTCATACTATTAACTTGTGAAGTCTGCCATAAGTAAATCAAATATAATTATAATAATACTTAAAATGTATATCAGGCTTTCATCTTGAAATCACTTTAAGTGTCTTTCTGTAAAGGCATATTTTTAGCCGATGTAAATTGGATCTGCTGTACTGACTCTAGTGGACTGATGACAATTTATACTTGGTGTCAAGACCTTTATGTTGCTTCATGCTGATAGGTTTTTCAACAGATGCAGAGGTTGCCATAGTATTCATAAAAATATTTCTTGAGTGAAATGAACTCATTACCTGGTTTAAAGACACAGTTCCTCAGAATGGAGGAAATTGTAAAAGGCGGTAGTTCAGGACTTTTGACACCTTGTTGAATTCAGCTTGCCAAGGGGTAGTGGCAGAGTGGTTATAATGTCTTGCTATAGCTCCAGAGTCATACAGCAAGGTTTTCCTCAATTGTTCTCACCTCACTGTAAGTAAGTACCTAGTCTGGTGGTTTTCAACCTTTTTAGATTCAGGGCATGCCTCAGAAAATGCTGGTTCTTAGTTTTCAGTTATTTTTTTGACTGCAGGGAAATAAAAGAACAATTATTCTGTTGCAAAGAACTCAGAAAGACCATAATAGATCAAAATGTTTTTAACATCATAAACCCAGAGATTCCAATTAAGAGTCTATCTTGTGAAACGTGCTTGCACCAGTAGCAGTGCATGGCACCCCACTGGAAGATCCATGGCCTAATCATTCAGATTAGTGCTTCAGAGGTGGATGGACATAACACACCATTGTTTTGCATGGACTGGCTGTAGAAATTAGTGGGACTCAGCACTGCTTTATTTTTTCTGTCTCCTAGCCACCTTGTCTTTCCTAGCAGTGTCCCCTTTTTTTCTTGTCCTAGCCTCCTACCCTTTGTATCCTGA
Organism: Caiman crocodilus; assembly: GCA_030014935.1. Taxonomy (NCBI): domain Eukaryota; kingdom Metazoa; phylum Chordata; order Crocodylia; family Alligatoridae; genus Caiman; species Caiman crocodilus. The sequence goes on along the minus strand of JAGPOW010000261.1, from coordinate 85,161,540 downwards.
TCACTGCTTTCTATTTGGAAGCTCTGTTTCCTGTGTTCCCTTCATAGTATCTAATGAAATAAGCTTCTGCTTACCAAAGTTTATGCATTTATGATTTACTTAGTCTATAACAGTGAGTCTCAACTGGGGTGCGTGGCACTTTAGGGTACCTTAATATCCTTTCGAGGGTGCTGCAGGGTGCCAGTGTTAGCACTGTTAGGTGTAAAAACATAAGTCACAAGATAAACCCAGAGATTTCAAATAGAAATCCATAGAGTTAAATACATTTTGAGCCTTTGCAATCTTTCTGAGTTCTTTGCAATAGAAGAATTGCCCTATTATAATTTTTTATAATCAAAAATCGATTGAAAACCAAGACCTGACATTTTCTGAAAGGAGCATTGAGTCTATTGAGGGGTTCCTTGAGTCTCATAAGGTTGGAAACCACTGGCTTATAAGGTGCAAATCTATCCTGCCTTCTGCTTGACCTCGCTAGCCTGCCTGTTAGACTTTGGCAGACTTTGAATTGGATTGGAATGCACCAGTGGTGCTCAGTCTTTTGGCCCTATCTGCAGGCTGGATTGGGCCCTGAAAACTAGGATCAGGCCTGAGCTGCCTACTCTTGGCCCCACATGCCTGGATTGGGCCCCATAATGCCCCTGTACACCACCCCACCAGGCTGTATGTGCCAGGATTTTACTGCTCCACCCTGCCTACCTGGCCCTGTTTGCTGGGATTGCACAGATTTAATTTAGATTTGTTGGATCTAGAAAAAAACTTGCTTTTCTGGTAACAAGATGTAGTTATGCTGTATTTTTGTGCAGCACTGAATAAAACAGATTTTGCAGTTCCACTTAAAATGCAAAGTATCTGTTGGCTTTTGTAAATGTTTAAACTGCATGACTTGTCAAATCATTTTGAAAAATGCACTTTCCTTTTCTTTAAATTGCCCTTTTGTGGTGGTTCAAGGTACAGGTTTTGGTGCACTCACCCTGAAGGGAAGATTTAGCTTAACTTACAAAATAACTAGTAGGAGCCAGTCTGCAAACAGAGCACATTCTTCAGAGCTCATTTATTGTGCAGTCTTCTGCATTACAAAGTTTGTATTACACTTATGTGGTTTTTTACAAGGTATGCCACAGGACAGTTAATGAGATTCTGAAATTCAGTGGAAGGTCTCAGTTCCTTTGCTTTTTACTCTGTGAAAGTGGGAAGTATAAGCTTGACAGAGTTTGTGTTTGACTAAGGATGTGGGGGTCTGAGCTTTGCAGTTGGCTGCTTTCTGAATAAGTTAAACAATTTTGAAATTTGGGGAGAGGGCTTTCTAGTTTGAAGTAATCCTTTATGCTATATTTTTCAGGAGTTGGGCTCAAACATGTTTGGTTACATTAGACATATCTCTTCTCACAGTAGTTTCCATTTATGCAAACTGAAAAATTATTGTGGAACTGGAAGTCTTTATTTTAAAAGATGCCTGGGACTAAACTTTCAGGGTTTTGAAAAGAATTATAGGTCAGAGAATTGGCAAAGCAATATGGGGAAAATTGGACTATCATCTGCTATACTGGCTATTATCAAATGAGTTTAGGTTCTCACTTTCTTGACAGTGAGATATCTCTTGGCTGAGTGATGAGGAGGGGTCATTGGTAGTTAAAAATTATAATAAATATCTCTAAGGACTAAAAATGGATCAGACACTACTGCATCTGTATTCAGGGACACAAATTCTAGTAACATCAATTTTTGGAAACTCTGGAAAATTAATAAACAAAGCAGAAGTGGTAACATTGTGACTTATTGAAACTACAGACTAGTGGCTCATCAGTACAGGTTTATTTGTTTGGCCTTTGCAGTTGGCACTGACAGCAGGTAAAATAATACTTTACAATACATAACTGCCTGAGGATCACTAACTTGGTTTGGCTTGCCCTTTTTTCCATTGTAGTCGAGCCTAGAAATGAGCTCTTGGAAAGTTGAAAGGTGAAATTAAAATGGACAGGTGATTAATTTTTGTAGCTCATCTATGCAAACCAGTTTGTCACAAGACATTAAATGATCATTAAATGGAAGCAGGGGATAGTTTGTGACCCACTAGCAGTGTAGTTAACTTTAGCAATGTAATCATCATCCTTTGCAGAAAAATGTGCTGAGAAATATATAAAATTATGTTTCTCTTACAGTGTTTTTGGCACAGTATCCACTCGGCGCAGTGGGGGGAGGGAGCTATGGATATTGGTAGCTGTAGAGCAGGCTTGTCCAACATACGGCCCATGGGCCACCATGCAGCCCACCAAGTCGTTTTCTCTGGCTCAAGGTGCTGCAACGGGAAACTAAAGTAAACACTATTTACTTTAATTTCTACACCTTGTCCCTCCCCCAGTCCATCAGCAGCTTCTTAATGGCTGCTGAAGGGCTGGGAAAGGGATAAGGTTCCCACACGTACCACATCAGTTTGACATTGTCAACATGGTGCAGCTCTTCCCCTCCCCCCTCATTTCATGGTGTCCCTTCCTAGCCCCGCCCCTCCCTTCCTCATTTGCATGCCGGCCTTGCCCTGTGCTGGTCACCGCTGGCCATGTGGGCTGGAGCAAGTCACAGTACAGACGGACAGGCAGGTGCAGGGGGTGCGGATGCCAGCTCAGAGGGTTGCTGTGGCCGGGCCAGTGAGAGATGCTGCTGATGCTGTGGCTTTGGCTGTTGGGGACAGAAGCTGGCACTGCTCCTGCATTCCCCCGTGCCCACCGACATTGCACTGGGGCAGTGAGTCATGGGCCTGGGGAGGGAGGGAGGGAGTCCTGCCAGTTGGGCTCGGGCTTTCCCGGGGGAAAGGGAGCAGGGGGGTGTCTCTGCATAACCCGCACCCTGCTGTAGGATCCCCGTACATCCCCTGGGCTGCTGAGCCAAGGCGCAGAGGTGTGGGAGCATCCTCGAGGCTGCCCAGGTGGCAGGGAGGACATGGCGAGAGCAGGCGGCGCCCCTTAACCCCTGCACTCCCAGGCCATGGCCAGACTGGATAGGCTGCACAAGCACCTGCTCCTGCCCCCCACGGCTGCATGTTGCCCCAAGAGAGTGCCTGCAAACAAGAAATTAAAGATCTATGATGCATTTCAACTAAGTATTTGAAAACTAGGAGGCATGAAACCATGATAATAGAAAGCTCTGCTAACCTTTGGAAAAATCGTATCCTTGCAACAATTTGCTGGAGTAAATACAGCACAATGTCAACAAAGGTTTTGCATTCAAAAATGATTTTTACCCCTCTGCAAATTGTGGCTTTCCATGTGGACAAAGGTAGGGAATTAAGGGTGCAGCGGAGTGTATGCTCCTCTCCAGCATTGCTAGTGGGTTGTTTAAAATAAAACAGTGCCACCAGACCAAATAGTTTTTCTTTTGGATTTTAAACCACATTTCCAGACCCTTGGCATTATCACTTCCTGCAACTTCATTCGTGTCGAAGGTCACATGACATCACTTCCTGATGTGATATCGCTTCCTGTGAGCTCTTTGAATATGGCTCGCTGGCCCACTGTGTGATTAAAAAGTTCATGATCCAGCCCCACATTCAGAAAGTTTGGACACCCCTGCTGTAGAGAGTAGAAGATGCAAGACCTCATGAGCCTCTGCATGATGAAGGTCTACAGAGATGGAGATATCTAGATAAGCTGCAGATAGTCATCTTTTGGGACATCCCTGTCTGCTACTTTATTCTTATACCTGTGCCTGCAACGCATTTAGATATTGAGTGCATAGACTATGTAATAGCAGGTAGATTTTTATTAATGTAATGTAATGTAATGTAATGCAACAATGTATGCTGTTCAATGAAATGAATGTGAACATTTCACTTTAATTAAACATTTCAGAATAAGAATTCAATTAAAATATTTTTTCATAGTCGTTATGTCTTCCTGTAACGTTAATGTTCAGTGTCTTACAAATTAACTTAGATGATGCAGATGAGACATGGGAGGAGCACAGAGAGGACTCCATAGAATTATGCATTTAAGTGCTCATTAAATAGAATCATAGGATCCAGTGAAGAAAGCCTGAGAAAATAGCCCTTTATCTAGGATGACTAGGTACACTCATTGACAATTCTGAAAATGTACACTAATTTTAGGTGTATTAGTTTATGGGTGCCCAACTTCATATAACTTGGATTTAATTTTCAGACACATCAGACCCCCAAAGTTTTGTTGATTTCAGCTGCTGTTTCTGGCTGCCTAGGACTTTTGAAAACTCTAGGAGTTTCAAGTAGGAAACTCAAAAGCATCAGCCCGTAAGCAACCATCCTTTTCAAAGTTTTGACTTTAAAAGTGTGTTCTTACGTTGAATGAACTAGGTAAATGCACAAGCCTTGTGAAAATTCTTTTCATGGCCAAGATATCAAAAATAATTTAATATTCAAAATGCATTTAAGAGATGTACTCTTGTAATATTGTTTGTTTTCATTCCCATAATGCTGACCACCATTAGTATATTAGTAAAGGATAACTTGTTGTTGTGACTTGGTTAAACTGGATTTAAAAATATGCGTCTCCTCTGTAGTTTCTGAAAGACCATAACGGCTCTAGAAAAATCTGTGTTAAGAAAAGTAGCTCATTTGTTGTTCAGCTGATTGTATAATAAGCAAGTTTACTTGCCCATAACAGACAGCAAGTAAAAAGAAATTATGATATATTTCAATTAAAGAACAGGGAATGATTGCCCCTTTTTGAAGTTTGAAACAAATTTGGGGCCCAGTTATAGCTTTCACAAATTTGAGAAATTTAACTGGCTTCCAGGGAAATAGTGAGACCTCAGATTTAGTCAACAAAACTACTTTCATTTTGTTTGTCTTGTATAATGGTCAGAAGTTCTGAGCTCTTATTTCAGGGTACTAAAGTGATGATACTTCTGATTTCTCTTTTATATATGTATCAGGCTTAGTAAGTGCCGTTTAGTTGCATTAACAAGAGTTGGGTCATTGCATGTGGAACTGAGGTTACCTGATGCAGAATCTGCTTGATTTTGGTTCCTTTCCATATGGGATGGATATGTTATGACATGATTCTCCTACTAGCCTGTGGGACTGCATTATCTTTTTAAAAAAGATATTCTAGTAAATTAACAGACATATTATAGTCTTAACATCTTGATAGTTGTAATGTTTTTTGAGATTTTTCTATACTAATGATAGTTTAAAATGGTGAGTATTTCTATTAATAGGACTAATAGCAAAAACAACTTGATAGGTGAAAATTTCTGCTTGTGTAGAACAGCCTGTCAAAGCTCCATTCTCTTCGTATGGCATCAGATAGCAACTTCTAAATCTATGAGCCAAGAGGCTGTCTAAAAAGTTCATTTTGTAAAGTGTTGTTTTGAAGTATCTTTACCCAGATTTGTCTGTTGAGCTTGACCCATGCTTCTCTGTCAAATTCGTGCCCCTTGGTGTTGGTGTAAAATTCTGTAGGAATAGGTCAGCTGTTCCTCAGCAGTCGGACCGCTCTGTTGCTGCTCAGAGGTTTGGTTCAGCATCGCTAGTCTCTTCCAGAAGTTTGTGGGCCTTCATGTGTAATTGGTTTACAACCTGTAAGACTCTTAAGCTTCCATCCATTTGGCTCTTCAGTTAACAGTTGATGGGCCAGGTGACTTTCATCCTCTCTTGCCTCTGTTGCCGGTAATGATGGTTTAAGGTCTATCTTATATCATTTGGTCTAACCTAGAGAACAGGGAGTACATCTGTGTGTGTAGGTTGTGCAGCCTATTGTGAGTCTGAAAACACTGTTAAGTACAGTGTTGAGCTTTTTAGTGTAACACCTGGATCATATAGGAGCATAATATTTTGCTGCAGCATATACCATTGTGAATGCAGTGGTTCTAACCACTTTGAAGTTGGCAACCTGTGTCATGCTGGCTAAACATTTTAAGGCAGCTACCTGTGCAGAGACTTTACTGCTGGCCTTCTGAATGTGATGTTTATAGGTGAGGGAACGGTCTAATATGACTCGTAGGTAGGTTGGGTATGCTCATGTGGAAGGATGCAGTTGTCTGTTTTGATATTCATTGTGCTCTTGGCTTGATTATCTGGGTAGAAGAATGATGATGATACTGATGTATTGCTGCTCTACTCTAAGTGCCACTTGTGGAGATGTTCAGTGATGAATTCCATGTCATCCAGAACTCAGTGTCTTTTCCAGTTCTATTATGTCAATTCCTTGGGCTACAAGAGCAACATCATCAGTGCATATGTATTGCTTGCATGTTGTGTGCAGAAAGACTGAGATATATACATTGACTAGTACTGGTGCTAGCACTGACCATTGAGGGACTCCATTTTTCAGGAGTTCATACCCTACTTTTTTCTCCTTGGTTAGCTGTAAGTTGAAATGATCCACTGGAGCTCATGTTCGTGATGAAAGCACATAATTTGCAGTCAGGTATCACAGAGTACATTTTATATCTGAGGCTGTGGTGCCATATAGTATCCATTGAAGCCAGTGGAATCATTGAAGCCATTGGAATATGTTTGTGCCGGGTGGGTATATGATCCAAAGAGTAAAACCGAAGTGCCTGAGAAGAGAATCAAACAACATGGATATCAAGTTATAAGGAAACTTTCACATCCAAAGCAAACCTGATACAATTTTACCTTTTTAGTAGTTTAGATTTAGATAAATATTTCCATTACTGAAAAAGGATTTTGCATTTGCCAATTTCCTAAGCAAGTCCTTGTAGAACTTCATCTAAAGAAACCTTGGGGGAAGCTGGGGAAAGGAGGGAATTTCTTCAAAGCTACATTTTGTCTGTACCACAAAACCAGCCGTGTTTAAAAATGGATGGGAAAGATCGGGCCAGTGGTAATGTAAGATGGTTTTAGTCTTGCATATTCAGACAACAATTATTATACTCACTTTTCAGCCCAGGGTATGTAGCAGGTCAGAACATGATCCTCCCATATAGTTAAGCAACGTATTTTTCTCTGGCTTCTGGTGCTTGCTTTTTTCACACCATCATTGGATATAGTTAGGGTGACCCTATGTCCTGGGCAAACTGGGGAAGTTCTGGTTTCTGTAGTTTGGTCCTGGCCAGTTGGTTGGGTGCCATCTGCTCCAGTCTTCCTGCCTTGTTCTCACCCAGCAGCAGCAGTGCCTGTCCACCTGCCTGTCTGGTGCACCATGCTGCTCCATGTCCTCACAATCTCTGCTCTAGGACATTTGACCAACTGGCTGGGGTCAGACTACAGAAGCTGGGACTGTCTGGTTTGTCCGGGACATATGGTCACTCTAGGTATAGTTGATGTTCTGGACAAGTTAAGGGGTGGACAAAGGATGTGCCTGAGCAGAACACAGCGGAGCTAGAACTAACGCACATCAGGGATCCTGGATGTTGATATGTACTCTTGGGAATGTAACAGGGTGCTGTCCCAAGGCCAGTCCAATCATTGGCCCACCCACCTGTCTAAGGCAGTCTGCCCACCTGTCTTGTCTGCCACGCCTTTCTTGTGACTTAATAAGTAGTTGTTTATATGGTGTGGGGCTGCCCTTTTACTGCCCGATGCCAAGGGAGTAGTACTAGTACATGGCTCTGTACTTCCCTTACACCATGTCCCATGCCTTGCTGATGGCATCACTATGTGGCCCCCCACTGGGCCTCACTCTACACCTGCCTGATGCTTGGATGCCACCTGGATCCCTCCTTCTCACGCACTCTACTCTCCAGTCTCATTCTGCCCTGCAAAACTCCCTATGTCCTTTTCCCTTGTGGCAGTGGCCCCCTCCAGGACCTTTGGTCTCACTGGCCCTGGCCTTGCCTCTAGGCTGTCCCTTGGAGTGGGCGTTCTGGCCCTTTGACCATTCTGGGCCTGGCCCCAGCATGGGCCAGTTGTGGTTATTTTGGGTAGGTTACTGAGCTGCTTGCCCTCACACTTCCTTGTGGGTCTGCCTTCTTGGGCCCCTCCAAACACAGCTCACTTTCTACTTAAGCTGACCTATGCACAATCCTTTGGGACCCCCCACACGGATCCTACTCTACGTGGCCGACATGCAGTCCTTCGGGCCCTTCATACAGACTTCACTATATGCAGCCTACTCACTCTCACCCCCACCTCACCAGGCCCACTACACACTCCCTCACTGGGGATACTAGGCCTTACACCCCTTGGACCTTAGGCCTCTGATTACATGCCTGGACCCTTTGCCTGTCCCTTCTATGGGTAACCGAGCAGCTTGTGGGAGCTGAGGCTATATGGCGCTCCATACTCACCTTTCACTAGGGAGGCACTAGTGTGGCATTTTCTGGGGATCACCCTGCCACAGGCAGCCCCATCACAGCATCCAGGCCTGGCAGGGTGTCATTTTAAGTCATTCCCTAGGCCTGGAAACCTCTTCCATCCCCACTAAGACTTGTTCTTAGTTCTTTGATAAAAGCATGTTACCATATTTGTATTGGTCATCCTGTAGTATATAGTCTTTCTCAACGTCTCTTTGTCCATCTCTTAGTAGTCCTTAGTGGATGCCATCAAAAACTGTATACTATCTGTATCACGGTGAAGAAAAACTACAACTCCACTATTATAGAATGATACAATAAGTATGTCTGGATTTTTGCTTTAGTCAGACACATGAATGTTTTGTTGAGATGTTATTAGCATTTTGAAACCATGGTTCATAAAATAATGAAAAATTGTATTGGTCATTGTCAGATATTTGTACTGAAAACTTTATCTACCATGGGCACCTATACCTGTGCCTGAAGCCTGCTCCAACTGCTTAATCTAGTCTGCTTGATTGAGTCTGCTGGATTAATTGAGTCAGTTAATTGAGTCTGCTGTAGCCTTCTCGTTGCTGACCAAGCTTTAGTTAAAGCCCCTCTGCTGCCATTTTCAAGTGTGGGATGCTGAATACTAGAGATGCTGTGAGAGTTTTAATTCTGCTGTAATGGAAAAGCCCCCTCGCACCCCAGAGCATGTGTAAAAGATGTCCTGTATTACTCTTACGTTCTGTTTCAGAAAATATTGTAGCGCAAGTGTAGAATATCTTTTAAAATGTTCATTCATTTCAGAAGTAAATTGGTTACCTAATGCTTGTTTTACACAGTAGTATCTGGTATTATGTTTGTGCTTCCTTTTTTTAAGGTCTTCCAAGTTGCATATGTCATCATCAAATCTGCTAATGCTCCTCGACCTGGAAACTGGATTTTGGAACGTTCTGTAGATGACACAAAGTTCACACCATGGCAATACTATGCAATTAGTGACACAGAATGCTTAACTCGTTATAATATTACACCGAGACTTGGACCTCCTACTTACAAAAGAGATGATGAAGTGATCTGCACCTCTTATTATTCCAGACTAGTTCCACTGGAACATGGTGAGGTATGCAATCTTGTCTATGTCCTTGTAATTCACAAAATGTGAATGTGAGCTGACTGCAGATTTCAGAAATGTAAATGGCCATTCACAAATTTGCCCTTTTTGCTCTTATCAAATGGTCTGGATTTCCCTTAACAACACTATCTCTTTCTCCTTAATTCATATAAAGACTTAAAAAATGTTAAGAAAAATATCTCCATGCCTCTGCATGTTCTAGCTTGCAACCTTTTTATTGTTTCTCTTCACATAATTTGATGTTGGATAGTAGTTATGAATGATTAGACACTTCATTTTGAGAAAATAAAGCATGCCTATGTTGTGTACTGCTAAGTTGTAATATTAAAAACAAAATCACATCTTTCGGAGCACCTGGTTTTGTAAGATGAAGTAGCAAACGCTCTAAAGTATTCTGCACAGCTGAAACTCCCAAACAAGTATTGGCATTGTTTCCCAGGCAGAGCATAATTAAAAGAGCTCTAAATTGTGCAGGCTCACTGTTGATTGTTCTTTTTTTTAACCAAGCCCATTCATGGTAGTTGTTTAATTTATTTCAGAGAGGCAGCAACATAATGAAATAATGCATTGAAACCAATAGTTAAGACTACTGTGAATGTCCCCCTTATGTGGTAGGAAACCCAGTATTAGACAGTGGAGACTGCTATTAACTCCTTCATTTGGTATTAACCAATAACTTTTTATCTGTAAATTAATAGAAATTGGACTGCACATAATAAAGAATGAAAGTGTCACAAATCTCTTTTTCTTCATGTGTTAAATTACAATTATGGTTCCCATAGTGAAGGAAAACAAATGGACCTTAGGTGATTTCAAGTCAAATTTATTTTAATCAAATATTTATTACAGGGCTATGGAGCATATACACCACTGGGTCAGATTGGTCACACAGAGAAACTTAATATAGACCAAACATTTAATCAGAAAGCCTTTTATATTCTTTATGTGCAAATGCCAAAAAATAGCTCCTCTTGTAATGGAGTTCGGATAGATAACCCAGCTCAGAACTAGAAATGGCTATTAGTGTTTGAGAGGGGTGGGGTCTCAATCTGGATGGGACACAAAGTGAAATTTTGTTCTCAGTTAGTTACTCTGAGGGCAGAAGATGCTGACTGCACAGTAGTCCGATATTGCACAGTAGTGTCATGTGGCAAGAACCATGATGCAATGCTATTGCACAGTAGTATTAGGTTACTGCAAAGCAATGTCACAAAAAGGATGTTCTTTGGTGCTACTGCACGGTCATTTAGTACTTGTATAAACAAGCACTAAGTGTCTGCACAGTAATGACTGTGCAGTTAGTGTCTCGTGTAGATGCAGCCTGATAGGATGTAAATGGAATGGCAGCAGCAACCTAACAGCAACATTTCTAGCTTCAGTATATCTGAAGGTAGTAATGAAATAATGTGATAGCCCCATTTTTTTAGTTTGTATGGGCTTTTAAAGTCTTCTTAGTAAGATGTTTGTTGCTATAACCAGTTCCCACTTAAGCTTATAGTTAAATTTATGATCTATTTCTAGATCCACACATCACTTATCAATGGTAGACCTAGCGCTGATGACCCTTCACCAAAGCTATTGGAGTTTACTTCGGCACGATACATCCGTCTTCGCCTGCAGCGTATCAGAACCCTTAATGCTGATCTTATGACTCTTAGCCACCATGATCCTAAAGATGTTGATCCCATTGTTACCAGAAGGGTAAGCTGGCTGACTATTTATTTATATTAGTTTTTCAGCATAGTGGACTTTGTAGTCTGAATGTGTTCTGTCCATCTTGATGAAAGATATGAATCTCACTATCCCATTTCATGAGATTTGTTATCCATTTGTTGCCTTATCTGTGCGAATACCGACACCATTTAGTTTGCCATAAAAACTGTTCCAAAGAAACATTTTTCAGAGATTTTTCCTTCAAAATTACTTGCTCTTTAGCTACTGAACATGAGGTGGCATCTCTAGCATTTTATCTGTAATGATAGATATATGTGATTAGTCTGATGAAAATGTCACTTGTAGTCAAAGGTAAACATTTCTGGGTACTCCTGATTTATTGAATATTTCAGTTGCTAATATATTGTAGGGTATTGAAACTAATTTGAAGTGAAGTTGCTTACACTTATCTGATGAGAACAGGGAATTTTAATCAATAAATACTAATCAATGAATAACTAAGTACTAATTAATAATTTAGATAGACACTTAGAGCCTTCAATTATGATTTGATCCTCAAAACTTCCATGTTATGCAGCTGAGGAAAGTGAGGCACCGGGAGGTTAAGCTGACTTGTTCAAGCCCTCATAGGAATTCAGGGTCAGACTCAGTTTACAGTGCCTTCTATCTTTAACTGGCTACAGTACTGTAAGAGAGACTGTACACCTTGATTGGTGTCTCCCTTTCTGCTTTGCAATTTAATTTTTGCTCCTCTGTTTTACTTGGACATGACCCATTTTTAAAATCATCAATGATTTCATGTACTCTCTTACAAATTCTTTCAATTGTGAGTGTCTCCCTTCTGGAGGGCAGGGGAACACAGAGAATGTCTCCACTAAACAGGTTCCCTCCCTTTAAGAATGTCACCAGTTCACTAATCTGAAATGAAAGGAGAGTCTTTGTTCTTCTCTGGTATTTGCAAGAGGGTATACCGTCTCACTATCATCTAAGAAGCCTCAGTTCAAGATCAATGCCAAGGTTTTCTGTGGCCTAGATGGGGAAAAAAAGTAAAGAACAAAAGGAGCTAGCTTGCTTCAATTCCTACTCCCTTCAAAGGAAAAAACCCATTGGTACAAATTTTACTGTATACAAAAGTGCCTCCTGCTCCTGTCCCAGTGGACTGTTGAGTCATTCAGCTTCAAAGCCTTGAACTCTTCTCTCAGAACGAGCTGCTTTACAATCCCAGCCTGTGTAGTATGTGCCAACCCTAGCTTCCCAGGATACCAATAATCCAACCCCACGTGTACTGTGCCTGAACCCAGCCGGGCCACTTCCTACAGCTTTCCTTGCCCTGCAAATTAACTCCTTCCCTGCTCCCCAGATTTATGGTGATTTTATAAACAGCATTATACACATTAATTTAGGATTAGATGCCATTCAGTATACTCGAATTCTGGCTTATGGTAACGGAAATCCTCACTGAAATTAGAGTTGAGCACATTTATCCAAAGTCAGAATTTGGCCCTTTATTTATATAAGAGAACAGGGGGGAAAATCTAAGAATTTACTAAATGTAAGCTTGCCTAAGATGCAGCTAATCAATGTGTAAAAAACTCCTTTGGTACATATCTGTTCATAAGTCAGTCAAATACTAATGTTTTATTTTTCAGATGAATATAAGATTAATATAAAATGTTTTGCATTTGCTCTCTTTTCAACTTTTGGTTTTGCCCAGTATTACTATTCAATAAAAGATGTCTCCATTGGTGGCATGTGTATTTGCTATGGCCATGCTCGAAGTTGCCCACTGGATGAAACTTCAAAGGTATGCTTTTAATAAAAAGCTTTTCAATAAAAAAATATTTATCTTCAAGGACAAAGAGAGAAGGATCTTGTGGACAAATTTAAAGACCATATGCAACTTAAGTCCTTGATTTAGCAAGCTACTGTAGATAAGCCCATTGTTGTCAATAAGAGTACTCGTGTTTCAAAATAGGCATACGTGTAAGTTCCCTGCTTGTTGCTTATCTGGGTGTCACCCAGACTCATGGTATGGATCCTCAGAAGTGTTTAGGCACTTAACTCCCATTCAGTGAAGACTTAGATTTAAGGACTCCATCCTGCAAAGATTTTTACCATATTAGTACCTTGAGTCTCAGGAGTTAGACAGAAATACTCAGAGGGGTATGATAGCTCCTTTAAAGGCTTTGTGGGTGGAACTCATTGATACCAGTGGGAGTTCCATGAAATGGTTGTTTAAAACTGTGGTTTTCAACCTTTTTTCATTTGTGGACCCCTAAACATTTTAGAATGGAGGTGCACACCCCTTTGGACAATTTGAATGGAGATCTGCACCCCCTTGAATTTTAAGTGTGGGTATTTCTCGTACTTTTGATTGATCAGAGTCATCTTTTGTGGACCCTTAGATATAATCTGTGGATCACCAGGGGTCTGCGGACCACAGGTTGAAAACCATTAGCTTAAAACATCTGGTTTCCAGTGGAAGGGCACTGGAGTTAAAAATCTCTCCATCCTTCTAGTTACATGAGTGAAAGGCAGGATTTTTCTTTTAAATTCAGCACACATATTTTGTTGGTATGATTTGAGTTAAAAATGTTAAAAGTCATTAATAGTATTCAGTGGAACAAGGGCAGATCTTAATGATTTTCCTGGTATCCTGTTCCACATTCTATTTTCAGTATGACAAGATTGTCACATTTACTGAATTTTACCACAGAATATATTTTCTGATTGTTTTTCATATGTAATAAGTATGAGAAAAAAAAATGTGAATAAATATGAATGTAAGTTATTTATATAAATATAATGTAAAGTAATATACAGAAATATATTAAATGAACAGTTGTGCAGCTTTTACTCATGCTAAAACCAGAGTTCTTTCCTTTCATATCCTAAATGCACACAGTTCTCTTGCAATGCATTGTTTTTGAAATCAAACTCCTCTTTTCCCCTCAGAACCTAAATTTAAAAATTCCATTAAATATATTAAAGATAATAATCCTCCAACTCATTCTCAGTAGAATAAAGGATCTAAATAAAAACTTCTCAAGTGAGTGAAGGCACCAGATCTGGGCTGTGACATTCTCACTGAAAATTAATTCTAGTGTTTAAAAATATGTAATAGAGTCAATTTAGTATCAGTCAGTTTTCAGGACACTGGGTAAATGATCATTTAAAACTATTTCTACGCTTTAATTTTTAGAAACTGCAATGCCAGTGTGAACATAATACATGTGGAGAGAGCTGTAATGAGTGTTGCCCTGGCTACCACCAGAAACCATGGAGACCAGGAACCATTTCTGCTGGTAACACATGTGAGAGTAAGTAAATGCAGTGCAGGTGTGTAGTGGTTCTGAAAATGTTTGTGCTTCTGGTTTGTCCTGCAGGGTGCTGATCCAGCTCACATGGATCTCCCATGAACTCCAGGAAAAGGCTGGATCTAACCCTAAAACTGCTGATCACTATGGTCAAAGAATCACTGAAAGGAAAGGATATGCCAAAATTGTTTCAAAATATCAGTTATGTTTGGAAATAGTGTTTCTTGACAATTTTGATACTGGTGGAAATATATTGTGATGATAATATCTTCAGAGAGGGTCAGATAAGTTTCACAATGTTGCAAAGAGATTTAACACATTCACGTTGGTTATTCTGGGCTCTGCTAGTTTATATTTATATTAAATTATATTTTTATGTTATTTGTGCATGTATGTATATGTATGCTAAAAGAAATTCCCTAAGTGGTCAACATAGTATTTAACTGTGCTAAATGTCTGATAAAATTGAATAGGTTTTGCCAATAGTTGTATAACTGTGCATGTTGCTGGGACTTGTTAACAATATTTCCTGACTTCACATCTATAACACATGTCACAAGCTACAGACATTTAGGAGCCTATTATATAAAATTTATAGTTGTAGTGTAAAAGTGGGCTTTTCAGTTGAATCCCCATTTATAGAGCTTTTAAAGTTACATTTAGGATTGTAGACTGTTTTACATGTCTACAGGCTCAAGTCTCCTCTAAATCAGGTTTTACAGTAGTATAGCTCCATTGGCTTTGGTGACATTAACTACTGGCTTCAATGAGAGGGGAATCAGGCTTCCAGTCTTTGTACGTATAGAAGTCTAAATATATAAGACATTTACTAGTGATGACATACTTAATTAAATGCTGATAGGGTTGCCTTAGTGCGAACTATAGAAAACTAACAAAAATGATACTATTATGACTTGGGCTGTTGGTATGAAAGTTCTCTAACAGGGAATTAAGCTAACCTGGTAATTTTTTACTTAAAATGTAGCCAGAGAAAAGCATAAACCTGAGATAGTGTGCTTTCTTTTTACTTTTTTTATTTGAAGTGGGATAATTATTATGAGGCAAGTAAAAAAAGTGAATTTTCCTCATCTGTACTTAGAGTGCAACTGTCATAACAAAGCACAGGATTGTTATTATAGCCAGAGTGTTGCGGACCAGAACAGAAGTATAAATATTCATGGCCAGTACATCGGAGGGGGAGTCTGCATAAATTGTACTCAACACACTACAGGAATCAACTGTGAAATCTGTGCTGATGGATATTATAGACCACATAAAGTAAGATTAATACAACTATATCCCAGTGTATCAATTAATAAAGCATTTGTATTGCAACTTATTGTATATTATTAAAATACTTTTCTACAGTTACAGTTTAACTAATAATTGTACCTTGTTCACAAATCTCATATCAGTCAGTGAGTTCAGAGTACCCCGTCTAACATATTCCTTAAAAGATAAGTCTTATAATTAGGGCTTTACTGAATTCATGGCGGAAGTGGGCTTTGACGGCTCCATTAATCTTGCAGGTTTCCCCTCCATGCCCCCCCTGCTGATTGGTGGAGGAGCCCTGCCACTCGCTTTTGATTGGCAGGGAGGCACAAATTGTGGTTTTAAATATGGCACTGTTTTTGTGACCTGGCCAATCAGCAACAAGAAATAGGGCCACCAGGACCCCTCAGCCAATCAGCAATGTAGAGAGGTGTATGGGGAAATATGCAAGATTAAAGGAGCTGCTGTGAAGCCCATTTCTGCCATGAATTTGGTAGAGCCCTACTTATAATAGTGAAAACTGAGTTTTGGAGTAGTAATGAGCAAGCATATCATATTCTATTGTACTCCATATCTTTTATAGCAGTGATGCTCAACCTTTTTTTGTACCGGGACCCATTTGTAAACATCAATGACCAGTCGTGACTCAGTAAGTAGTTTTTGTAGAATGCAGCCCTTGGCCCTGCTAGTGCCCCCCCGCTCCTGACCTGCTGTCCCCCGCTCCCGGACCTCCAATGTGTGGAGCAGGGGGTGCATGTGTGAGGCAGGGAGGGTGTATGGGGTGTGGGAGCCTGAAGCAGTCCCTTATAGGCTGAAACTGCAAACTCAGTGTTTCTCACATTTTTCTCCTTTAAAGGAGAATCAATTTTTAAAGTTTGTTAATCCATTTTTAAAGTTTATTTGTGATCCTTTCATATATTCTTGTGACCCACTTTTGGGTCGCAACCCACGGGCTGATAAATGCTGTCTTATAGTATGTACAGCTGCATAGAACATTTTTTTTCAGGTCTCAGCACCTTATACTTTATATTGTTTCTCATCTTAGTGTTATTAAAATAGAACTTTGTTAATAGCCATACTCCATGAAAAGACTTTGAGAAGGTAAATTAAGATACCATATCTTTTTGCATACAGCATGCCCCAGAATATAATATGCACCCAGTTTTTGAAGGGCAGAATGAAGGGCTGGGGGGAACCTCATCTTAGAATTGAGTAAATACAGTATCTAAAGTTCCAGTCTTTGAATCACGTTATACTTTCTTTTTGCTTGATCAAAGAGTCCATTATCATAGTTTTATTTTCCCCAAATCAGTACCTGAACAGATTGTTGAGCTTCTTGTGTCTATCCCTGTAAGACTTGTTTCTAGTCCTTTAATTATTTTAGCTCCGGTGGTACCAAGCAAGAAAAGCAGAGAGGGATTTTTTTCATATATTTAACTGGAGACTAACAGTAAAAATACAATTTATTTTAGGTTTCTCCCTATGAGGATAACCCTTGCCATCCTTGTGACTGTGATGTGTTTGGATCCGTGAGTTCCAGCTGCATTAAGGATGATGATCATTCTGACCTTCATCAGGGTAAATGTCTATGGGTGGGTCCAGGTTTTGTAAAGGGGGTGAGGGAACAGTGACTATTACTAGAGTGGTGGCTGCATCCCCACTCCCAGTTCCATAAGACCCCACTAGGACAGGCAAACCACAGTCTGGAATCAGTAGCCAGGAACTTACCTCAAATCCCTGACACAGGTAAGACACTCCTGTCCTTCCTTCTGCACTCTTGACATATCTTGCTTTCACCTCTGTATGCAGCATGTCCCTTCCCCTTCTCTCCTATTTGCCCTTTTCCTCATTCACTGCTGCCACTCCCTGGCTGTCCCAGGGGTGGGGGAGCTCCAGAAACTGATCCTGTCCCACTCTAGCCAGGCTGCACAGAGACCCAAGCTTATCCAAGGACAACAGTGGTAGCAGTGGTGGCTGTGGCAGCGAACTGTTTCCTCCCCATCCGAATTCTGCTCCCAGGCTGGTGGAATGGCTGGAGTTACTGGGTATGGATGAGGAATCTGCCTGCTACTTCTGGCACAGCTGTCTTGGGCTGAGCCCAGCTCCCTGTGCAGGCCTGCTGGAGCAGGACTGGGGCAGCTGAAGTTAGCAGGGGCAGCAACAGCAGTGGGTGGTATTGGCAGGGTGGGGCTGCTGAGCATGGAGGGGAAGGGAGATAGGGGAATTCTTACTTGTTTCAGCAACTTTAAGGAAGTCTGGCTGCTGCTTCAGTGGTGTGGCCTGAAAGGAGAGTGTGATTACTCCACTGCATCCCATTTGGATCTGCTTCTGTAGGTGTCTATGAAATGCTTTTACTGTTAACTTCAAATCTAGCTGGTAATTCTGGAACTGGGAGCTGAAAGATGTGGACAAATAATTGCTGTCAGTCCATTTTGATTAGGATACGATGAAACAAATAAATATCCTCTCTTACCTCTTGAGCTCAGTGAATCTGATACTCTTCACATGAAAAAAACAGATATACTAAAAGAGTTTGATAAGTGAGGCAGTTAAGCTATTTTCCATTAACCACATTTTGACCCCTCCCTTGTTTTATTCTTTATATATTTCAAGGGACTCAGCCAGGTCAATGTGAGTGCAAAGAAGGTTACTCAGGAGAAAAATGTGATCGTTGTGCATTTGGCTACAGAGGCTACCCAAAATGTGTGCGCTGTAACTGCAGTATGGTTGGCAGTATCAACGATGACCCATGCACAGAACCTTGTCTTTGCAAAGTAAGCGTGCATCTGACTCTCACTTTGATTTATTGCAAAATGTGTAGCTGGGGTTGCAGATACATTTTAATAAGATAAATTAATTCCCTGGAAAAAATGCATCCTGAATTCCGAGCAAGTAACACATTTTCACAAGCAAGTGATGCTGAAGCAGTCCTTCTAAATGGACTAAAATGAGAATGAGCTACGTATCTGAGCTACTGAAGGGAAACTATGATAAACTGTGAAGCATGATTTTGCATATTCCTGAGAAACTTTCAGATAAAGGCAAGTGCCAGAATGACATTAGGACTTCTGTGTGCGTGCTTTGTGATGGGAGGAGGAGTGGGTGATTTTGTTTGGGGTAAGGCTGGCATTATTCTTGAAAACCAATGTTCTTGTTAAAAGTATGTTCAAAGGATACAAAGGATGTTTGTATAACTTAATTTATCTGAAACAATGTGACAACAGTTTGAAAACACACTGGAAAAGCCTTGCCAGATTAAAGAGAATTGCAAAATATTTTCTTTGGTAAGCACATATTTCTGATATCAATAAATGTAAGCCCCAAGGTGTTTCAGACAGTGATGGTTTGTAGAAGTTCAATATAAAGTTTTAATATTTGCAGCCATTACCTGTAATCATAATCAAATATTGGTTAATGGTATATGTACTTGTTGCCAAGTATAATATTATATACTATCTGAATAAAACAACAGTAATTTGCTTGAATTTTTTAAAACACTGTTCAGGGTTTTTACATCATTTATCTGATCAAAAATACTGTGTGTGGCCAAATGCCCCAACAAAATAAATCAGAATGGAAATAGGAAGCAGACTTGTGGGACAGGCTAAACAAGAAACAGAGATGGTTGCTGTATACTGGTGTAAATCAGGAATAATTGACTACAGTCAGTGAAGTTATCTGGTGCAAATTTGGTCTAAATTAGACAACAATATGGTTGTTTTAGGTATGTTGGTAGGAGTACCCTTTTCAGAACTGCTAAAATCAGATCATCAAGAGGAGTAGCAAGTAAGCTATTCATTCTGAACTGATTGAAAGAGGCACTCACATGCCTCAGAAAATAAATGGAGAAGGCTGTTCATGCCAGCTTATGCATCCTTTCTGTTTTAGCAAGTGATACAAGTTGTTTAATTTTTTTTTCTAAGCCTGGCTGAAATCATAACCTAACAGCACTCAGATGCCTCAGAAATTGGAACAAATGAATAGAGCACATGTTTTCTTTCATATATGATTTAATTTTAAGCCAATCATTATTTTGGAGGGTGTCACTCATGCCTTTCCTGGCATGTGAGGTTGACAGTACTGCAAACAGCAGGAAGATAGAAGTTGCAATTTTGAGACATG
This sequence comes from Caiman crocodilus, assembly GCA_030014935.1. Classification (NCBI taxonomy): domain Eukaryota; kingdom Metazoa; phylum Chordata; order Crocodylia; family Alligatoridae; genus Caiman; species Caiman crocodilus. Next base: position 85,141,806 of record JAGPOW010000261.1, on the reverse strand, counting down.
AAGCTGGCTGCCCACTGTAACCCCCAGGTGGATCCAGCTTGGTTGGATCATCAGGTTCAAAGGGTAGTAGTCAATAGCTCAATGTCTAGCTGATAGTCGGTCCTAGGGCTGGTTTTGTTCAGTATGTTCATCAATGACCTGGAAGATGGTATGAATTTTACTTTGAGCAAGTTTGCAGATGGCACCAAACTGGGGGAATAGTAGTTACACTGGAAGGTAGGGCTAGGATTCAGAGACCTTAACAAATTGGAGGATTGGACCAAAAGATATGTCATGAGGTTCAATAAGGAGAAATGCAAAGTCCTGCACTTAAAACAGAACAATCCTATATACCAGTACAGGCTGATGACCAACTGACTAAGGAGCAGCTCTGCAGAAAAGGACCTGGGGGTTAGAGTGGACAATAAGCTGAATATGAGCCAACAGTGTGCCCTTGTTGCAAAGAATTCTAATGACCTGCTGGGCTGCATTAGTAGGAGTGTTGCCAGTGGATCCAAGGAAATTATTATTCCCCTCTATTCAGCACTGGTGAGGCCACATCTGGAGTATTGTACCCAGTTTTGGACTCTCCACTACAGGAATGATGTGGATGTATTAGAGAGAGTTCAGTGGAGGGCAACAAAAATGGTTAAGGTGCTGGGGCATGTTACATGTAAGAAGAGACTGAGGGAACTGGGCTTTTTTAGTCTGCAGAAGAGAAGACTAAGTGAGGATTTAATAGCAGCCTTCAACTACCTGCAGCGTGCTTCTAGAGAGGATGGTGCTAGATTATTCTCAGTGGTGGCAGATGATAGAACAAAGCAATCATCTCAAGTTGTAGCAAGGGAAGTTTAGGTTAGATATTAGGAAAAACTTTATCACTAGGAGGGTAGTAAAGCACTGGAACAGGCTACTCAGAGGATGCAGAAAGTCTGCATCCTTGAAGTTTTTAACACCCCATTAGACAAAGCCTTGGCTGGGATGATCTAGTTGGTGATGGTCCTGCTTTGAGCAGGGGGTTGTATTAGATGACCTACTGAGGTCCCTTCAACCCTAATTTTCTATGATTCTGTGATATTCCATAGTTTAGAAAAGTTGGGTATTGGGAGATGGTCCCTCACCTAGGTAATAGCTGTTAGTTAAAGGGTCTGCCAAGCTTGCCTACTGCTCTGCAATTAAAATTTCTAGTTAGTCCTTCTCATTTGTGTATGCCTGTGTTTACTGTATGCGGTGAAGTCTGCTTTCTTTTATATCATTCCTAATGCTATTATATCTCAATCCCATCTTATGCATAGTATTTGCTACCATAATAGTGCTGCTATAAAACAAATGTTATATTTTATTTTCAGGAGAATGTAGAAGGTGAAAACTGTGACCGCTGCAAAGCAGGATTCTACAATTTGCAAGAAAGAAATCCTCAGGGCTGCACAGAGTGTTTTTGCTTTGGGGTTTCTGATGTCTGTGACAGCCTTGCATGGCCCATCAGTCAGGTATTTTACTATTACAGGCCATTAGGTCATGGATATAGATTCCCTCAGGCAGTTGTATAAATTCAGTCCATCTTCCATTTTGACATGCTACCAAGCTCATGCAAAATTCTGGTATTTGATTCCATCCTAACAACTGGATTGTCTTGGTAAACTCACAACTTTGGACGTTGGCTGTAGGTATACCTATTTGGTCATAACTTCCTGGAAGCACTGGAAACTGTAGTTGTTGCCACGCTCATTAAAATTGTTCAGTGTTCATTGAAAAGTAGATTTGCTTGGTGAAGACTAATGTGACTGATGATCTTAGCTTAAGTAGTCTTTGTGCTTAGGGAATAAAGGTTATAAATGCCACTAGACCCTGACGAAGTGTATAGGCAGAGCTTCTTGAACAGATTTCCTCACCTTGTGCCTTTTTAGCAATTAGTTACAATGAAGGCCTGAGTATTTTGCATGTTAAAAATAAAACCCAGAAAATAAAAGGAAGTGTGTTACATTAGTTTTAAGTCATCCTTCCTCCAGCTTCTTTCCACTGCCATCAGTTTTAATGTGCTTGTGTGACTCTTCCAGTCGAAAAGATTAGGTTTTATCCTTGTCTCCTCTTTTGTATTCTTTGGCAAATAACTTCATCTGTCTGTTTCTCTTACCCATATACAAAATGAGGGTAGTAGTACTTACTACGCCTGGGTGTTGCTGAGCAGTATTGTTTGTGAAGTGGTATATGATCTATGAAGACAGGACACCTTAGAAGGGGAAAGTACCATATTTACTTGACTATAAGATGACCCTGGTTATCAGATGATCCGTCAATACTTAGATTTTATATAAGGAAAAATTATAAATTTGATATAATTTTTCAGGTATAGAATCTAATTACTGGAATTTTGTCTTGAATTTGTTCCCAAAAGCATGTTTGATCAGTATGTGCTATCTGTTTTGTAGTCATGCTCAGTTTAGGCTGTGTTTAATCAACTTCATATTTTCCATTACTGAGCATATGCTGCTTTTAGCAGCATTTCGAAGATAGTGTATTTCATGCAGTTTCCATATATGCAAAGTAAGATGAGGGGCTTATTCTGATGCTGATCAAGGGAGGAAAACCTTGTCTTGTATTCAGGTAAATGTGGTATTCTATCTTAATTCATTTTATATTATAAAATACAGTGGACTTGATATTGTTCCCAGTTACACCTCTATAATTTTGCTCACCTCCAGTGAAGTTAGTGTATTAACATTAGTTTCAAACAAGTCAGGTCCTTCTTATGTTTATTGTCTCCTGTAGTAGTGAAATTTTACCTATAAAGATGACTTTCCCAACAATATAAATTTGATTTCATTAATTAGGTTTTCTTTTTTTTCCCAAGGTGTCAGATATGGGTAGGTGGTTAGTGACTGATCTGAATAATCCAAACACTGTACAGCCTCAGCAAGGTCAGCTTGATAGATCACATCAAATAAGTATCAACAATACGATGGCTATGAAAATACTAAAGCCCATTTACTACTGGTCAGCACCTGAGCCATATCTAGGAAATAAAGTAAGTTTTCAAATAAAAATAACTGCTTCTATATTTTTATTATATAACCTGTGTAATTTTTCCATACTGTAATGCTCTAAAAATCCTCTGTTACATTTTAACATAATACCTTGAGTAGAATGGTTTTACTTTGCGTGAACAACAAATACACTATGAATTTATCTAAATGTCTTTAATACATTTTTCTTGAGTTCTTTATATATGGTATGAAACTTCATTTCACAATTGTTATGTAGTCTTAATTAACTTTAATATTGCATGCAATCAGCAATTGTTTTATGGATACCTTGTATAGATATATTGTTAGTTCAATCAAAAATCACATTTGGTCACACTACTCCAATAATAAATTATGCATCAAAAATATGTTAGAAGACCATTGATAAAGCATTGAATTGAAGAGTTCAGAAATGATAGACCCTTAATTAAATCCCAGGGGCACAGTTGTTAACCACAGGCTGCTGTTCTCATCTCAGTCTCTTCCAATCTACTGTCTCCCATCTCAGCCATAGAGTCCCCTTTTTTGGTGCCCAGTACCATGCTCTTTTCTCAAATAGCCCACAGAGTCCTGTGCTACCTACACCCACTCCCAGGATGCTGGTCCAAGTCAGTTTTACTCTGCCCACTGATGCAATTCCCAGTCCCAGTTCCGTTACTCTACTTTCTCTTGGCAGAATCTAACACTGGTGCTTTCCTACTCATCTGCCACCTCAGTTCTTGTTTCCCATTACTTCCTCTGTTGCACCCAGTCTGACTCTTTCCCCATCTGGATTTGAAACAGCTGAATCCTTCCTCAGTTTTGGAGCATAAAGAGAGTGTTGGGGGACTGAGTGCAGATAGAGACAATCTTCTATTTTGTATTCCTGGACCAGACATGGTTCAGAGCAACCACAAATTAGAACTGAAGTCCTATTCCCAGAATAGGGAAGTCCTATTCTGCTTTAGCTGAAAGATATTTAGTCCAGACGGATTCTTTATGCAATTAAGTTGAAAAGCCCCAGGAAATCTGAATTTCTATAATTAATCTCAAAACAATAAAAAAGAAAGCAAAGTAAGCCTGCGTGGTCCTTTTAAGTCATATGGCTAGATTTTTGTTGCTTATATGGGGGTTTAGGTTATGACATTACAGTAAACGCACCAGTTACCCATATTAAACATAATGCTTTGTGCCTCCACCATATTCATTTCATATTAAGTGACTGAGTAGGTGGATATACCAAGCAGTGTCAGTGCGTAAAGTCCCCCAAAGGTAACTTTGAGGACCTTACTACACATTCAAATTCAAGCTGGATAGAAATCAGATATAAAGTTGTTATACATTTTCAAGCACTGACTTTATAACTGGTTGGCTCTCTTTATATCTGGACAGTCATTTTTATCATGTGATAATTACTTTGCATGTGTCTGGTTTAAATGTATTGGGCAATTAACCAGGTAATTACTTTCCACTCGTGGACAGTCTTATTTTGCACATGTCCAGTCTAAATCTATTGCACGATTAGCCAGTTTATTGTGTAACATATGTAATATGTAGCAGAGACTGGAGAGAGAAATTGTGTGTAATGTAATGGTTAGTCAAATACTGATCTCTCACAATATAACACTGGTTTGAATTCATTCACTTGGGTGAGTTTACTATTAATCTAGACTGAAATAATGACAGCAACATCATGCATAAACATCCATAGAGTGAGAGAGAATGTTTTTAAAGACTAAATAACTTCAATACATTATGTCTGTTTGCTTAAAAGTAGAATCTACTGGTACTGTTTGGGATTCATACTGTGGATTTTGGAATGGACAGTGCAGTGCATCTGCAAAAATGCAAATCCCATCTAGCTTTTATAAGCTATACAGGAAGGATCCAAGACTACTTTATATGCTAGTTCATAGGTCACATTACATATTCATTTGCTGATGTGGCCATGAAAACAAGCTCTTGTTCTGTAAAGACTGCAGAAGTAGTAATGAAAGGTTGCGTCTACATGAGACGCTGACTGCGCAGTAGCTTGTTACTACTGCACAGTAGCATTGTGTGGCATGAAGCATGATGTGACATAATACTGTGCAGTAGTAACTAGCAACTGCACAGTCAGTATCACCTAAAAGCCATTCAGTGACGCTGCTACACACTGACTCTGGTTACTGTGAAGTCAGTAGCCACAAATACTGTGTTTTATTAAATATTAAATATGTGGCCAAATTAACATATACACTCCCTAGTTTGCTGCAAGTAAGCTGGAATCTTCAGGACTTATTTTTTGATACTAACTGCTCCTATTTTGTGTTTCATAATTTCAGCTAACTGCATTTGGTGGATACTTGAAATACACTGTGTCTTATGACATTCCAATGGAGAGTGTGGATAGTGATATAGTGTCTAGTGTGGATATACTCATTCAGGTAACTTTTTTTTTTGTCAGGCAAATATTATTAAAAAATTTTGGGGAACATTTGTATTTATTTCTAGGTAACAAAGGCATAGAATATTCTTATATTAACAATTTGAAGCTTTATTATTAAATGACTGTTTTAAGGATTTTTGTATTGCTCAGGTTCCTGATCCTTTATAACAGCTCACTTTTTTTCTGGACCTTCCCAGTCCTTGAGAACAGTAAATAAAAAATGTTCACATAAAATTTATGGATGGGTGCTAGTGGAGTGATTGCTGCATGAGCAGAGTGTAGCTTACATGTGGAACTAAAGTAGATCATGCCTTTTATTTGTTAAAGAGATTTGTTTTGCATGGACTTAATGGTTTATTGATTTAGATGAAAGTAATAATTTTAAAAACTCTAGTGCATGAGCTTTAAGCACCCAAAACACCCCATTAATCTAAGTATAATGCACTCATAGCAATAGAGGTTGGCAGAGAAAGGTAATCTTGCTTTGGGAAAAAATCTGATGTTTTGAACTACTTTGGTTCCATATAATTTCCATAATAATTTCATTTCAATTCAGAATGTCAGAATAAACTCCCCAAATTTTGAATGCCTCTGTAAATGGAGCCCTGGTTCTGGGTCAGATCTCATTGTAGCCTGACCCAGAGCCATGAAGCCCAACTTCAAAGCAGTCTCATGTTTAGCCACCCAAAGATCCTAGCAGCCAAGACTAGGAGGGGATTTGAAGCTTAGGAATTTGGGAGCATAGGTTGTGTCTACATGAGATGCTACATCAACGTAGCAATGCGCTATGGTGGTGTAGCATTGGCAGGCACAAACCGTGATGCTGCAGCTATGTTGCCATAATGACTCCCTCCTTTGCTATAGCACATCGTTATGGCAACGCAGTGGCTAAAAATAACCGTGCGCCATACTAGAGGAAGTACTAAATGATGGTGCAGGAACAACAGTGCCATAGGGCATGTGTAGATACGCCCATAGGGTACAAATGTGGGCAGTTCCAGAATTGTGGCAATAGAGGTGTGGCCACATCCACTTCAGAAGTGTGGCACATGGACAGTTAAGAGAGTGCATTTAGATGTATTTTTGAATGTGTAAAACCTGAGGTGAAGCTTTAAAATCAGTCAGGCATGAGTGCTGCAAAGGCCATAAGTTGGGAACATCTTATAGGCAATTGGCATAGTATGCATGAAGAGGTCCATGCTGAACAGTCAGCTGTCTCTACAAAGACTTTACCTGTGAAGAAATAGCACAAAAGCTTACAAACCATCGACTTTTCTAGAGCGCGTAGGTAGCGATGTGGAACTGCTTAGTATGGGGACTTGTAATAAATCTGTTAACTAAAACTTTCGTGCTAATATGTCCAGTTATTTCTCCTTATTTTAATTTCAGGGCAATGGGCAATTTCTGAGTACCAGAGCAGAGGGTCTGTCATTACAGCCATATGAGGAATACTCTAATGCAGTGCGTCTTGTACCTGATAACTTCATAGATTTTAATACAAAAAGGGCTGTAGATCGGGACAGGCTGATGTCTGTTTTAGTAAATGTAACTCATCTTCTGATTAGGGCTAGCTACAACATTGCAAAAAGAGCCATATACAGGTAAGTGATGAAAAAATATTTAGATGAATGCAGACCTATTAAATGTATTAATTTGAAATGTATTAGGTATCAGTGGTACTGTGATCTGTTGAGCAAAGAATTGCCATTCTGAATCCTGGCTTTAAGATGTTAATGATTTCTTTTCCCCACAGATTAAAAAAAACCCCAACCCTTTTTATTGAGATAAATCCTGTCATGAGGAAACTTATCCCAAAAGTCAACATTTGTGGAATGTGTGGAAAAATATACATGGCTGTTTCTGGGCCGACTGATAGCAGAACCATTGTTTTCTGCTTTAAAAAGTATGGCCTGGAGCCTTGCCCCAAGGACATTTGTGCGTAGGCCTGCCAGGATGGTATTGATGAAGGGTAGTTCTTTGTTAGAGGGGAACAATTTCTACACGTCCAATAATGGGCTTATTTTGGCATGTTTTAAGGCAGCCTGCAATGGGATAAGGGGGTTGGCTGGCACTATGTGTAAACAGATGTTAAAAGACCATCTGCAAGGGAAAGCACTCTCTCACTTTCCTTGTCCTTTTACTGTACTAGTGTTTTGGATCAATGTGTTTTGGGTTTTGTTCACTGTGCATAAAGCAAGCAAGTTGTTTTTGTCTCTGTGCTTTCGGGGGAATGGAACTGAATAATTAAGAATTGGACTATTCATGACTCCAGACTGATTGCATGGGGTTATTCTACCCTATCTATCATTGCAAAGTTTCTTTATTTTTTCTAGGAGAGATTTGTGCCTTCCTCATGTCCACATTAATGGGAATGGACTGGCAAGGCTGATGCAACATCAATGATATATACATATGCATATGCACAATGATATGTGTGTGTGTGTGTGTGTGTGTGTGTGTGTGTGTGTGTGTACAGTTATCTATACACACATGCTGAAAGCATGGTCTCCTAGGCTGAACACAATCACTTGATTTGCTTTCCCATTCACTTGAAACAGTTGTTTAACTTTGCATCCCAAATTTGTGGTTGATACTACAAAGTTCTTCTGGCATGGGCTAAATGGGTTAGGGCAGTGAAAAGATCACATTCATCAATGAAACAGCCATGCTGGAAAAACTTTCCTTTGAATGTGGCTGTGCCAACACTAGAAGACTTCTACCAGTTCAGCTAATATATGGGAATGTGGCATATCTACGTCAGCAGGAGAATTCTGTTTGCCATCATTTGCTCTGCAAGCACTTTGGGGCTCTGCTGGTAGAACTAGGCAGGCACAGTAATGGTGGCAGAGGCTTTATACTGCAGACAAAATTGGAAAAAGGAAATCAGGGTAGAGTAGACTGATGTTAGTGACAGTCAGAGAGGATTGTCTTTATTTCCTGGGAAAAAATTAACCAGTATATCCCTGTTTAGTTGACAGAGAAGGAACAGAAATAGAAATCTGTAGTTAAGAGTACTGTATCTCTGCAACAATGTGGTGCTGGTTTTCATTCTAGGCTTACACTGATGATGAAATGGCTTCACTACCTAGTCCCAGCATGACTAGACTTATAAATATACTTATGATCTATTTTAGACTACTGAATCAGAGATTTATGACTAATAAATGCTATCATGAAGAAGCACTCAGAAATGCTAATGATCTATTGTTTCTGGTTAATTCTTCTGATTTTAAATGAACATTGAAGAAGCAAATCTTGAGGTGTTTTTGTATTTGGTCACAGGCTGGACTCTGTCACCTTGGATTCAGCAAGTGCTAATGTTATAGATCTTTCTTCAGCAGCAGATGTGGAACACTGCGAATGTCCTCAGGGTTACACAGGGATTTCCTGCGAGGTAACCTGGTATATTGCTTGATGTAGGCCAAGGCATGCACATTTTTATATGACTCAATTATTACAAACTTCTTAATTTACAGTATCATAGAAATATGACAGTGCCATATACTGTTAGTTTAATACATTATGGGGAGCCAGCATGTATAAGAGCTGAAGGTATGAGCTTCTAGGTATACAAAATGTCATGACAACTTCCTTCTGAATTTTAACTGATAGCACTAAAGGCTGATGGTTCACAGGAGTGATGGAGACAAAAGTAGTTGTATGAGTTTCCTCTTTCTGTTTTTAATTTGCCATAATTAATTGATAACATTTTTTCTTGAACCTACAGTTTTGCAACATTTTATTTTAGGTTATTCAAACCATGTCAGCAGAATTTGTGGAGAGATTTCAGTGTGATTAGAGAGGAGATTTGGTGACTGGACTTGGAGATTGGTGCAAGTATGAGATGAATCGCATAATAAGGCACAGGGAATAGAAGAATCATTATTGGTAGAGCAAAGGGGAATGTTTTGACAAAATAATGTCAGTGCAAAGCACTACTTTACTCTGAAAGTGCTATTGAGCTTTAAATGACTGAAAAGCAGACATAACTTCTATTTTTATTATCTTAGTAAGAAAGCTCTTTATGTACTGTCAGCACATGACTCATTTTACCTCCCTCTAATGGATGCAAGGCTTCATAAACATTTGTGTTGAAGATGATTTTTCTCCCTTTTGCATCAGCATAAATCAGAAAGTAACTTTCACTAATCCAGTGGTGTTGCAACATTATTTCCAAAGTATACGAGACTAGAGTCAGGCTGTTTGTTTTTAGAAATGGGCTCCTTAATAATTTTCTAACATTTGAATCTTAATACACTTGGTGCTATTTTATTTTCAGTCCTGTCTTCCTGGGTACTACCGTGTAGATGGAATTCTCTTTGGAGGGATTTGCCAACCTTGTGAATGCAATGGCCATGCAAATGAATGTGATATCTATGGGGTTTGCTTTGTAAGTCATCATATACATGTGTGATTTGAGTATCTTTTTAGGAATTATGAGAATTTTAGTTACAGAATAGTGAGAGACAGTTTTATAGTGTGTCTATTCAGAGCTATAAGCACAAAAATGTTTGAACTTTTTAGTGCAGACTTTTCAATAATGGAATATTGTCTCAGTAGTTGCAGTTCATCACAATCCTTTATTTAAAATGAGGAATAATAGCTCTAGAATCAGAGATTGGACAAGGATTTCACTCTGTGTTGGTTAGTAAGAGCTGAATCAATCTGCTTTCAATTGCGAAATTGATTGATTTATGCCACAGTTAACAGCTGAATTCTGATTTCAGATATATATGTGTACACTGATTCACAGCAATGGAAGTTTTGCATTTCATTTGGAAGACAGGACTTTAACACTCAGATTTTCTTCCTGAGGTTTAAAGACTACAGAAATAGAATTGTTTTAAATGAGGAAGAAATACATAATAGATTGTTGCTGCAAATATGTACAAGTAGTAGAATACACTTACCTGTGTATATAATGATGCTTTAACGCATGAGATAAAGTGCATTCTAAAGTATTGGAGATCAAATAGTTAGATATTGTTGTTGTTAACCAGGATACATTTTAAATTATTTTTCAAGAGTGTTGTTTTTATGTCCTTTCCTTGAATCTTAATGGGGTATTGCATGAAGATTCATGCTGAGGTCCTACAGGGACTGAAAATTCCTCAAGAATTAATATGAAAAGGTTTTTTGTGTCTTTTCAAGGCCTGTCAACACAACACTACAGGACCTTTTTGCGATCAGTGCTTGCCTGGCTTCTATGGCGCGCCATCCCGAGGAACTCCTGGAGACTGTCAGCCCTGTGCCTGTCCTCTGAGAATGAATACAAACAAGTGAGCTGCTTGTCTGAGATATTACTTGATATCTTCAATGACCTCAGATAGCAGGGGAAATAAACTTAGGATGGAATAGAAGAACAGAATAACAGATGAATGGAGGAACAGAAATGTGTAAAAAGGGTGGGGGAAAATAAAACTGACTTTCATAAGGCAGTAGGGACAAGCCAAATTCATCACTGAAGCTAAGATAATTTAATTGAGTTGAATCTGGTACTATTTATATATTGAGGGAATTACAAAACAATGCAATTGCACTTACTTAAGATTATCTTTGAATCTGGCAGAAAAGTTCTGGTTCAACTTTTTACACTACAGTAATGTTAATGAGTCCAACAGATTAAGAGACCTTAAATGAAAATAAAGTAAAAATGGTGCTTTCAGAAAAGGTAAGCCTGGTGCAAAGAGAAAAGAGAGTTAGAAAGGAAAAGGCCAATTTTAGGCAGCTATAACAAATCTAAAAACTCTTTAATTGAAAACAGAAAGCATCCAGAAGCAAGATTTTTAAAAAAAAACCTGTGGTATTAACATTATAAAACCTTTAGGAGCTTTGCTATCTAGGTTACATTGTTTAAATCATATAAGGCTTACCCTTGGTTTAATAAAATCTATGATTACAAGATAGATATAGTGGTCTTTGGGAATATTTAAAATAGAGTAAAGGTTTAAAACTTTTTGACTTGATAATGGCTCTCCAAAATGGTTTTGCTAGTTTCAGTCCCACCTGCCACTTAAGAAAAGGAGGCGATGTTATCTGTGACAAGTGTCGGCCAGGGCATACAGGATCACAGTGTGAAAGGTATGTAGCACAGGTTTGGGAAAAAAATCTGTCACTGTTACCCTCATTTATCTAGAGATGATTACTTTAAGTATATGAGGACATTTCTGATACAAGGCATTTGGGTAATCAAAACCAATATTTTGTTGGGCTGGGTGACTATGACATTCATACATTTGGTTTGATATACCTTTCAACCTGTTGTGCAGGTGTGCTAATGGTTATTATGGAAATCCGCTGGTACCTGGCCAGACATGTGTTCCTTGTGACTGCAGTGGGAATGTAGATCCTCTAGAAGATGGCCATTGTGATGCAGTCACAGGAAAATGTTTGAAGTGTGTGGGGAACACCATGGGCCGTCACTGTGAGAAGTGTGCTGATGGGTACTATGGGGATGCAGTGATCACTAAAAGATGTCATGGTAAGCTATTATTATTATTACTACTATTATTATATTTTAAAGCACTCAGAAATGTGTTAAGCTTGTCACAGAACAAAGATCTAATCCCTGTTTTACAGTTTAAAATCTAGTTTAAGATGTGAGCTGACAAGTAAGATAAAATGAAGAGAGGGATTGGGGTGAGAAAGGGAAAGAGCTACAGCTGTGAAGTTACATTATTGATCGGTTTAAGTATATGCACATCAGTCTGATCTATTCAAATAATCTTTTGCTTTCAAGTATTGATAATAATTATTAATTTCATCACAGGAGAATCTGATCAAATGAGCCACACCAAAATACATTGAGTGTATCTGACTGGATGCTGGGTATTGTTTATTTCAAATCTGATACTGTTTCGCTGAAACCATGGTTTACTTACTAGGCCTGCGTGAATAGGGAAGTATTTGATTCGGATTTGGCCAATTCAGAAAACAGTGATTCAGAGATTCAGATCACTGTCCCGAATCAATTCGGCTGAATCGGCTTTAGAAGATTTGGCATCGATTCAGAGATTCGGCCATAGACTATAATGGAGAATCACTAAAATAGCTATAACTTTGTTGTTTTTTGTCTTATTCAGATAATAATTCAGATAATAATTGCTGGGATGGTAGCTCCTTCTGAGTGCATGAGGCCTGTGACGTTTCAAGGAGATAGGTGCAGGGGTTTATGGGAAACTGTACTTCAAGCTGCTGACAAGCAAAACTTGTGTCATGTCTGTTAGTTAAGGCACAGTAAGGTGAAAACTGCAGGGATGGTAGCCTATGCTAAGGCCATGGAGCCTGCCAGCTTTCAAGGAGCTACGTGCAAGGAGCTACGTGCAGGGGGTTCTGGGAAACTTCACCTCAAGCTGCTGACAAGCAAAACTCATGACGTGGGTAGCACTGTGTGTGTGTTAAGGTGCGCTGTCACTGGTGCTGGGGCCTAGTGTACCCCAGTGAGGTCTCCTGCTCCCCTACAGCCTCATTCTGGTCCACCACTTTAAATAACAATAGGTTATAAGCAGTACACTGCAGCACAGTAGCACTAGCATCTCAGGCAGCCAAACTGTCACAGACTATAGAGCTTTTTTTTCCTTGCCTACAGAAGCTTCTTCTCCAGCAGCTGCCAGAGTACTATCCCTGCCAGCCCCAGCCTTGGGGCTTAATGTGCCCAGGGCCCTGTGCCATTCTGATCAGCTGACTGGGGACAGGTGTTAGGGATGTTGGTCTAAGGGCTTGGCACTGGCAGACAAGGTTCTTTGGGTCAATCTGGTATCTTTTAGTAGACCAACTGAATAGTTAGATAAATATATCTTAGCAAGCCTTTGGGTTGAAAAACCCTTTGTCAGGTTGAGAAAGCACCTGCAGTTAGTGTGTATGTGCGTGCTGTTCCTGGATGGAAGGAATAGTAAAGAAGCCAGAGGCTGACATGCAGTGCAGGCAAGAAAGCCTGTCAGTGAAAATGTAAATGGAGGCCTTGAGGGGGCACTGAGGGTCTTGGTGGCCTCAAGGAATATATGTCGTCATCTTCTTCTCTTAGGTATAACTGTGTCTGACTTTTTCTGTGTTGTGTTTACTGTTGTGTGTGTACCTAAAATAATATCTCTTCCTCTTCTTCCTCCTCTTCTTCCTCTTCAACCGAGTTTCTGACTTTTGCGTTATGTCAGATATAGATTCAGATTAACTTCTTCTGTGTTGTCTTTAGTCTGTATATAACTAACTATAACTAAAAATATTAATAAGTATATATAATCTCTTCTCTTCTTCTTCTTTTGTGAATGTCTAACTTCTTCTGTGTTGTAATAATATCTGACTTCTTCTATGATGTATGTGTATGAGCCTGTGTATGTGCTCCCCTGCACAGTGATGGATCACACTACCAGGGAAAACAACTTTCTTTTTAAAAAGTGTTGATAAAAACCCCCAAGAGACAATATAAATTGAAAGAAATGGATTGGATAGGAATAAGTAGGGGGATTCTAGTTAGTAAGCTACATCCAGTCCTTTTGAAGAGCAGAAAGTAGCAGGAGACTGACCAGGTAGGAAGCCAAGCCAGTGCAGTTCCTTTCAGATGCTGTTGCTCTGGCAGAAACAGCTCACAAAAGGCACAGAAACCCTGAAGACAGAGGCTTATGTGCTGTTTCTACGTCCCTCTCCTAGAGCACTGGGATTGGAAGGGGAGTCAGGGAAAGATCACAGTCACTGGACAGCTGGAGATGTCAGTTTCCTCCCCTACTCCCCCTCCCTCTTCTCAGATTCTATTTCTCTGAAAGACTGCCTTCCAAATCTTCTCCGAATTGATTCGGAGCCTCTGAATTGATTCAGAGGTTTTTTGTTGTCTTCTGATTCTATTCGGATTCGGTGATTTGGCCTCCGAATCAGACCAAATCTTCTCTGAATCAAATCGCGGACTGAAGCTTTGTGCATCCCTATTACTTACTACTCACTTTCAGGTTATGCATACTAAACTTTTCCTATTCTAAAGTGTTTGTTGCTTGTGGGGCTGAATGTACTGTGGATGTAGCATACTCTTTTCATGGAAATGAGAGGTTTGTTGCTTAACAGTAAAAGTCTAGTAGATTCAAGAGTATTACTGACTGATTTTTGCAGTGGTCTTCCTCTACCGTCAAAATGCTGGCCATGATACATGCATGGTCTGGATGATGCTGGAACAAAGCACGCAGTAGTGTGTAAAATAATATTGCTAAACCTTTATCTCGAACACTATATGTAAATCACAGTAAAGTACTAGATCTGACTACTAGTGTGTATGGCTAAAATTACTAAGCAGAGATTAATTCCCCTTTCTTTGTAGGAAAAACAGCATCACAAAGGATTTTTACAGCATATAAATGTGCAAAGTTTATATTCTCTGTGATTAAAACAGAGTCACTGCATGCATTCTTTACTTGTCAGCTATATCTTTTTTCATTATAGAGCTCTAGACTGGCATTAGCATAACTCAGCTATGTATATTGTAAATCAGAAGGCTGGATTCCACTATTAGATGCACAAACATATATCCATTGTTATCCTTCCAATTCAGAGGAATTAATAGAGGGCAACAGGGGGTAGAATTTAACTCTTAATAAGTAGGAAAATACAAAAACCGTTAGATCATTCTATTTTCTCTTTCAAGTATAGAATGATGTGATCTTTTCAATGTATCCATGGGTGGGGAGGAGGAGAATATGCAAAGAACAAAGAATTTTACTTGGGATTTTTGTATTGAGCCTGTGTTCCTCAGGATGGCCTTTCTGATTAACTTGGTGCATCTCTGCTTATGCAACAACTTTTTTCTCTGGGCCAGCCAATGTACCTATTGCAGATAAGTAGGTGCATTAATATATGCAAGTTAAATTGTTACATTTGCTTCTAATATAAAGAGCTGCTGTTCTGTTTAATTAGTATCTGATACCCATGTATTTCAATAGATTTTTATCTTATTGTCTTTTTTTATGACTTTTAAGTTTGTGAATGCCATCTGAATGGTTCACTTTCCAGCATTTGCCATCATGAGACTGGCTTCTGTTATTGCAAACCAAATGTGACTGGACAAAGATGTGATAAATGCTTGGTAAGAAAAGAGTTCACCTGTAGCTAATATGTATATTTTCCAGTATCAGTTTCTATCCATTCAGTTGCATCACCATTTCATGGTGGAGACAAAAAGAATTTCCGAGTTAAGTGTGTAATACTCCTCTTTTCAAAGACTCCTGGGAATTTTAATTCACAACGTAGAGCATGGGAGTATATCAGAGACAGTAAATGGATAATATTTGGGATTCCTTTACCTTCTTGCTATTGCTAAACAAAACCTGCAAATGTTCATGCAGGCCAAATGGCAGTAGATAATAGAAAGTAATAAAAAAAAAATGAGAGAATATTTTTCACTTTCAGTGAGATATGAAATTTAATTGAAACATGTTTCCTTCCTGTCCAACAGAATGGTTATTATGGCTTGAATACTGGACTTGGCTGCCTTCCTTGCAGTTGTAGTCAATCTGGATCAGTCTCTGAGGATTGTGATGATGAGGGCCAGTGTCACTGTGTACTAGGAGTGGCTGGGGAAAAGTGTGATCGCTGTGCTCAGGGCTTTCATACATTCCAGGATGGTGGTTGTACATGTAAGCTCTCATCTATGTTCCACTCTGAGAATTTCTTTTGACAAAGGATTTTATGTTACTTTGGATGTTACTTACTCTTCCGGAAACATCAGTTGTTTCTAGAAATATTCTCAAAACCTTGCCAATAAAACAGTCCCCTAGGATGACTGCTAGGAAATGTTTTTAAAACTCCTTGATTTTTATGGTCTGGTTCTTTGTAAAAAATGATGACAGAAAATATCAGGAGATTATAAATAAAATAGCAGTAGTCTTGCCAAAAATCTCTCTGTTCCAACAAAGAATATAGAAAGCAATTATTTTCTTTCTTCCCTCTGTCACAATGTAAAATCTACTAAATTAACTCTGTAGATTTGAGCCTGTATTTTCTTTCTCTCTTTTTCGCCCTTGTAATTCATGTGCTTTTGAGTTTGACAAGACATATAAAGGATTAAATTTCCAAATTCACACATCTGGTTATAATCCAGTTTTGAGCCATAGTATTATGTTATGTTAGTCCAAATCTGAACAAATCCCATTTCAATAAATGGAATATCATATTAAAATATCTATTTCAAGATACCATAACCAAAGGAATGCCTACATGTCTCTTATCTGACTGAAAACATTTCCTTTGGGTCTTACAAAACACTGGTGTAATATGCCATGAGATTGTGATGAGAAAAAATATGTTTGTGCATATTTTAGGAATTAAAACCAGGACTGTTAAAGGGATCTAGCTTTCTTGGGTGATTGCAAATTCCAGCCCTTAATCTGGCCATCAGCTCATATACCAAAGGAATCTGACCAATTTGTTAGATCTTTCTGGAGGCATTTGTAGAGTGTTTTTCATCATTACGTCTGAGCAGTTGGGCCTATAAAGGTAAAAAAAAAATGGAGTAAAAGCTTCCATGTAAAGGTTGTCATTTCCATTCAATTATCAATGAAATTGTTTTGACTATATCATATGCATATCATATGTATGCATCAAGCAGAATATAAATATGATGTGAAAGAATGCCTACATGTCTAAGAGAGCTGCTGAATCTAAAAAAATACAGGGGGAAAGACAGTCCTGTTCAAACTGAAATAAACATTTCTGTTTTATTTTTCAAAAAATGGGAAATATTTTTAGGTCAACCTAAAGCATTGTGTTCCACCCAAAATAAGTGTTTTGTGTGTTTTTGGTGAACAGGTAGGTTATTTAGCCTTCTTCTATCCATTTTCTTTCTTTTACATTTATGTCAATTTTAGAATAGAAGTTTTCTGTTTGCAAGGACAGGTCAGAACATTTTGGTTAGAAAATGATCTGAAAATGTCAAAATGCAATATTTCCCTATTTAAAGATACCCTCCTTTTTTAGGGAAATATATTTATCCATTTGCCTTTTGTTGGTGAATTTAGAGTGAATGCAAATTTGCAGCATTTTACTGGGTCTTTATCTACAAGGGAGGCTGGAGGGGCTTAGGGTACAAGACAGTTGCATTCCCTCCATTCAGAACAGCTCAGAGACTACTGCTTCCTATCCTACTGGGGATGCATAGACTCCTAAATGGGTGGAGAGAAGAGCCAGCTATCTCATAAAGCCAAAGAGATATGCTGCACCATATGATAGATTGTGCCTGACAGGAATAGTTGAACCTATTGAAGACCAAAATTATGTTCACAATTTGTTCCTCAGTTATTCTGGCTGTTAAGGAGCTTCTGTTGGAAAGAGTGGCTAGTATTCTATAATTCAGGAAAACAAAGCTGTCAATTCAGCTGTAATCAGAGGGCTCCTCCAGATGTGCGGGGAGCCTGCTCTGATGTGCTGGAAATTCAGTGCATCAGAGCAGGCTCGATTAGTTGATTCTGCTGGAGCATGGAAATTGATGTGCTTCAGCAGCCTTCTGTGTCATGTGTATCAGTGTTCCTGTGTGTTCTCGTGGTGAAAAAATGGTGGTAGAGCGATTTGAAATAAAACACATTCAATGAGCTTTAGTTCAGAACACTCCAACAGCATTTTTTCAGCATGGGGATGCTGATGCATATGAAATATGGTCACTTTTAATTAGCACGGCTTGCTAATTAAAGCACTTAGTGCCGCATCCCAGAGCATGTGTAAAAATACCTAAAGAGCCTAACAATGGGAAAACTAGTCTTATGGTCCAATTTCTCTTGCAGCTTGCAATTGTCCTCATACTCAGAACAACTGTGATGAAGATTCTGGCCAATGTATCTGCCCCCCTCACACAGAAGGACCAAAATGTGAACTCTGTAAGGAAAACTACTGGAGACATGATTCTGAGCTTGGCTGCAAGGTATTGTATGCTTGCTAAAAAGCTACAGTTGTTTAAATGATAATTAGCATTGTCCTGAAGGATTTACCAATAAGTAAATTGGTTGGGATTGGCTGCTCATTTTGTTTGGCTCATTCTTTGTCGCCTGACTTGAAACTTGAGTGGTTACTAGCTGCGTGCTTGGGAGTTTTGAAAAATAGGCAACTAATTATAGTACATGCACTGGGCAGCAGTAGCAGTTCTATTAATATTTTACAGTGTTTCTTTCTGATTCTAACAAATTATGTGGTTGTTCAGCAATAATTATTGGTAATAAGAAAGTTGATATATATGTTGTAGAGCAGCTATAATATTTTGTTCTTAAGACCTATGGAATTTAGGATGTCATTAATGCCATCATACATGTTTTTTACAAATGTTTTAAGAAAATTTGTGTGCTGATTTCTGCTCCCTGTCTGGGGGGAAAAAAATCATCCTTTCCACTGTGATGGTGATGAACTTGAATGGCATAGCTTGCAGGGCTGATCTCAAAGGATTTCAGTCTGTTATCACTCTAGCAATACCCCCTTATGAACTCCCCAGTAATGTCAACTAAAGTTTTATAATTAAGCAGTACAGTGCCAACTTAGAACAGATTCCAGAGAATTGTAACCAACTGGGAGCCTATTCATTTTTAGACAATTAAACTCAGCCAGTACATTCCTCCCAGAAAAGACACAGGGCCAGCATTTAGTATAATCATAACATGTTTTCTGACATTTTACTAATCAAAGTCCAGTTGAACATGCTGTTGTGTCTCTTTTAGGGATCTGCATGGAGAGTCAAACCTGCTGCTGTTGTGCAGGGCAGAGTTTATAGCCAGTTTAGTACACAGCTGTACTGTTGCTTTGATTTCACAGCTATTTAAATCAGGACTATAATATGTTCTAATAATCTCTCAATGAAACCTTCAATCTCATTAATTTGTAATTTTGCTTGGTTGTTTGAAAACCAAGCCTTAAATCAGTGTAACATTTGCAGCTAACATTTTAGTGCTGTTATTGACTGTGTCCCTCTGTGTGCATCCAGCAGGAGGAGGTTGAGAGGCACAGATCCTACTGCATTTTTCCATACAGAAGTGTAACTCCACAACATAAGCCAAATGGGCCAGTGCATGACTGGTAGAATCACATACACACACCAGTTACATGACTCAGCCATGTCCTAGGTTAGGTATATATGTTCAAAAAGCCCAAGGCAGAATCAATCCAAATTACACGGTTCTCTGTAAACAGCATATTTTAGATTATTGATAGCAAAGAGAACACAGGTTCACACTTTGTTTGGGGTGGAGGACAAATCTTAGACCAGGTTCCTCCGATTTTAAACCAGTCGATGTGTGCCAAACTTCTGTTTGGTTATGGGTATAGATTGATCTCCAGGCAATTATGTCAGTAAAAGTGTAATGTCTATATAAGGCCATAGTGACTTTTCATGCTGATATAGTTTCATAGTAACTAACTAGTAACTAGGGTCAGAAGGGGCCTAGAGCAGGCCATCTAGTCTGACCCCCTGCCAATGGCAGGAACAAGTGCTGGGGTCACAGGATCCCAGCCAAGTA
>JAGPOW010000261.1:85039281-85121832 GCA_030014935.1 Caiman crocodilus | reverse complement strand
CATAAGGCCTATCTTGCTGCCCACATATCATTTTAGTGGCCCTCCTCTGTACCCTCTTGAGGCCGTCCACGTCCCTCTTGAAGTGCGGCGCCCAGAACTAAATAGTTCATAGTGAAATGTTACATGTTCATAAAAAGGCCGTGCATTCAGTTTAGCTAAATCTTTAGCCATATTTTTTTTCTTTACCATATCATCACATTGCAATTTGTGTGGGGTTACTTACATTATGAAAACTTATTTGAAAGTTTCTCCTTGCCTTCAAGCAGTGTACTCAGGGCTCAATCCTCAGCCACGGGGCAAGAAAAAGATATGGTACACTCCATGCACTCCTCCCTGCTTTTCATCATATCTGGTAGGTCCTCTACGTGACCTCTGGAAGAAGTGGGAGTGCAAGTATGGAACAGCCAGCTATTCTGGCTTTGCAACACCTCAGGAGTCCCCACTGGTAGCAGGATTTTTCATTTGCCCCTTACACTGGGCACCTTTGCAGTGCTCAGCAGCATGAAACAGCCAGAATGGATTGTAATCAACTTATATGACAAATGTGTTTCACCTTGGCAGATGTTACAGCAGAGTTAATTATTCCTTAAAGTGTTTATTCTTATCTTGTTAAATGCAGGTAAATGTTGAAGTGAATTCAAATTGTCAACTGCATTTAACATACATTAAGAAGCAGTTAAAATTCAACACTACCATATAGTGTTAAGGAAATACCAGTTTGTGCTGTAAAAAGAAAACACAAATCACCTCCTCCCGTTAGGAATCTACCCTTTACTGTTGCATAGAAACTTTTGACAAATGTTGGAGGTTTTTTTGTTTTTTGTGTATGTGGTTGCAACTGTAAATTGACCTTGCAGTTTCTGTTATAACAAAGTTGTTTCTAAATGGCTGCTATATATGAACTCTGCTTGTTTTTCCTTTTCAGGCCTGCAATTGCACTGCTGTTGGTTCAGCCAGTCTCCAGTGTGATTTATTGACTGGTCAGTGCCTATGTAGAAGTGAATTTGGAGGAAAAGACTGTTCCAGGTGTGCTTTAGGCTATAGGGATTACCCAGACTGTGTTTCTTGTGACTGTGAATTGAGTGGGACCAAAGCAGACCAGTGTGAAGAGAGTCAAGGAATCTGCAGTTGTGAAGAAGAGACTGGCATTTGTGCCTGCAAGGTATAATATTAATAAATAACAGAAGATCACTTCTGGGTGTGTATGTGTGTTCCTTTCATAGAATTGTAGGACTTATGCTTTTGAGTTTACCTAATAGTGCTCTGTGGCAGGATCAAGAATATATAGAATGGGCCCCCTCCCTGCCCCAGGGCAGTGAGGGAGAGGGAGGAGGGGGAAGAGTTCCCCTCTGGGGCTGTGCAGCCCTGTGTGCCAGGAATCCTGGCCATCAGGCAGCCACTGCGTTGGGGCCTGGCCATGCCCTGCCCCTCCCCATCTCAGCTCAGCTTCCCTGTGGAAGGGAGGGCTGCTCTAGTGCCCCTGGGCTTCTGGTTTGAGCAACTGTAGACATATGCTGAACATCTGTCCTAGGGGCGGGCAATTATTTTGGGCAGAGGGCTGCTTACTGTGTTTCAGCAAGCCATTGAGGGCCTCATGACAGGCAGCTCAGGGGAGAGTAACATTCATTTTCTAAATTTTTTTAGGGGCCCCGTGGGCCGAATAGAATGGCCTGATCCAGCCCCTGGGTTGCATTTTGCCCACCCCTGGTCTATCCACTTGCAAACTGGTTCACTCTCTGCAGGTTAGACTAACTTGCAAAGACTGACTCAATTCAGGCTCAGACTTTCTGAACGTGTCCCTAGCCTAATGGTTAAGAGATTACTTTGGCTTGGTTAGAAAGTATTCTAAGATAAATTTCGTCAGGGCCTGCCAACTTGAATTATTTTAACTAATCTGCATGTGTTTAAACTGTTCTTCCCACTCTTGCCTAGACTTGTATCCCTACAATATTATTTGTGAGAAGCACTTATTTATAGCTATTCTTTGTGACGACTCAAGCAAAAAAGACTGAATATTTCAGCCTTCTTTGCATAAATTAATATTTGCTTGCATTGCTTTATCTTTTTCTTTCTGTGAATGCACCTGTAGGGCCTTTATTTATTGCCATGTCACTTGTATTTCTTCTACTTCCTGATTCTTTATCAGCTCCTCCCTGTAAATCTGAATTAGACTCCTCCTATTCCCTCATCCACCTCCTATAAACAAAAAAACCCCAACCAACCAAACAAAAAAAAGATCTTCCCACACCCTTCAAGAACCTGCTAGACAGACTGGGCCAGATCCTATTCCATCTGTTGGGTGTCTAAGTGGGCTTAGGTGCCTAAGCGTGATTCTAGTTCAACTCTGTTCAAGTCTGAAAATCCATGAATGCATTGATTTTTGTAAGACAAGGTTTCTTGGGTGATTTTTGTAATGCATCATCATCTTAATCCTTAAGAACAAGTTACAAAAAGAAGAAAGGGGGAGAAGAGGTATCCACTCATCTTCTGCATTAAACAGTTTTTCAGGGATTCAAACTTGGTAGACACTTAAACTAGAATTATGTGCCTAATAGTTGGAGTAGCACCTGGCCCCCTGTGTCCTACTGTGTTGTTACCAACAGAGATTTAGTGACTTAAAGTACCTCTTCAGCACCAGGTCCTATCCTACAAATGCTACTGTTTAACTGTTTTAAAAATTGCTTCCTTCTACAGCTCCAGATTTGGTAGCCTATACTAGATGTCCACCATGGCATGGACCTATTTTCTTCCCTTTTTATCTTCTCCCAGACCCTACCCCCATGTTTGCTTTTCCTTTCTTTCAGGATTTAAGAGCAACGCATATTTCCTTTTTCTCTGCCTGTCTTCCCTGAATGACCTAGACCCTTATATATCAATATTCCAGACCTGTTATTTTTCCCGCTAGGACTTTGTGATCCTGAATAAGTTACAGTTTTGTTCCTGGCCAGAGATTTGCTCTTCTCCTCTTTATCTACTCAAGATTGAATAGCTGTTCTTGATCCTGATGGATGAACAGATGGGGAATGGAGCACACGGTAGCCAGCAGCTAGTCTTCTTCCTGCAGAGTAGTCTTTCATGGTACCATTTCAGTCCTCTCTAGCTGCCAAGCTTCCTAAATCCTGGACATCTCTGTATGCATTCTATTAACAAAGTTATCAGTTTTCCCAGATGCTTTGCAGTAAAGCTGTTTCTTTCAACAACTCACTTACCTGCTTCTTGAAAATCTCTACCCACAGGCATTTCTGTCTCTCTTTGTCTGGCTTTGTTTGTCAAGGAAATACAGATAGTTTCCAGCAAGAGAGTATCAGGACTTGGGTGGAAGCAGGTACAGGCAGTGGAGGAGGTAGCAACAGTGCTCATGAGATGCCATTTTTCTTTTAAAGCAGGGGTTGGCAACCTATGACCTGTGGGCTGGATTCAGCTCACAAAGCCATTGGATCTAGCACAAAGAAATGGAAGACTTCTGTGGCATTCATTGTCAGGGGACTTCATCTGCACTGTGTCACACTGCAGCTGGGCAGCTGGGTATTTTGCCTGTGATATGCCACCAAGCAGTGGGGAGAAGTCATGGCAGGAGTGACAGTGGCAGCTGGGGCCTAGCACTTCAGACCTGAGCTGGGTCATTGCAGCCCACTGCCAGAAAACATTGCCAACTACTGCTCTAAGTGGTTTTTTCCTTCCGGGATCCCTGTAACAGCAATAAGAAACCTAATTTCTCCTGCCTTCTGCTTTGTAGTCCTATACATCTATTTTCAGCTCAAGATCATCTTATTTTGTCAGAATCCTACAGTTTTTGATGAAATAAAACTCTTAGATAACTCAAATGAGGATTTTTGTTAGGAATCCAGGATTAGGCCCAGTTGTATGTTCAGTTTTTAAGGATAGATTCTTGCTATACTGAATCTTTGCTAAGCTTACAATGATCCATGGTGCATTCAGGTAGTCAAAATCCTATGCAATAATATAAAGAAACCAATCGTTGTTCTATTTCACAACTACAGTGTAACTGTAATGCTGAATTCAAATACATAGACCCGTTTTTCTTTTAATTTATGGCAATATGTGAAGGGCAAATTAATGTGTTTTTTCATTAAAAAAAAATTCTGTGAAGTGGGTCAAGAAGATTTTTTGTGACCACATCGTTTTTATAGGACACGTAGTACCCTCTGGTCTATAGATGTAAATTATGGTACCATTGGGTTTTTTATTCCTATTTCATTAATGGGCTTCTCATTATCTTACAGCAGGTAAGGAAATCTAATAGCACAGGATAAATGATTTGGGAATGGACATTTATAAATATTATGCTTCTGAAAGTTTTGCCATGGATTTCAATAGGACCCACAATGTCATCCCTTATCTTGATTTATCTTTTCAATAGCAAGAACAGTATCATATCATATATCCAGCATTTAAATGATGCAGTTTCTATATATTCCATTATGATTTCAGTATCATATCATATGCAGAGTTTTAATGATGCTATTTCTATATATTCTATTATTATTTCATGCTTCTTTTTTTCTGCTGGAGGATTTTTGCCTTATAAACAGTGTTAACAACAACAGCTTTGTCCAATAATTTATAAGAATATTTTTTTCTGTATTTAGAAGGATAATTTCTTTGAGGCTCTCTAAGCGAGAAGCCCAAGAGAGAAACTATTTATTACAGAGAACATTGTTTTGATACCAGTAACAATACAGAAAGTATGTTTTAACTTCAAGCCAGAGAAAGCATTGTTCCCTTCCAAGACAATCTAACAATATTGTGTTACCAATACAAAACTTTCAGAATTCATTACTGTATAGGCATAGAGGTTTCTCAGAAGACAGTTTGTGATGAAAGTGTTTAATAATATATAAGCACAAATTCCATACTTCCTCCATTTTGGCAGACAATTATTGATGCGTGTCGTAGAAGCAACATATAAAGGACTAAAGCAAAAACATCACTAATTTTAATATACAGATTCGTACTTCTGCATTGTTTTCTATCCCTCTATATCAAAGTTCTTAATCTATGAATTAAGCATTGCAAACTGCTGGGAGATAGGTACCGTATTATGACCTTGATTATAGGGATGGGAAAAAACTAACCACACTGAAGTTCTGTTGCTTACAGACAGGAAAGTTTCTTAGATTTGGGAATAGAAAAATCTGCTGATTTCCAACCCAGTTTTATAACAGAATATAAGAAATCATTATAAAGATTGGGAGAAACTGATAAATGCAAATAAATTACTTAAAACCTTGTATATGATGTAGCCTTCAGTTCATCTTAGAACTTTATATATTATTCATTACACAGATATACTGATATTAATTAGTGAGGTCTGTTTTGACGGTCCTGTGTCTAAAACAGTTTGGAATGCTGCAAGGTGCCACACAGTGTTAACACTCTTAGGTATACAAACATGATTTCCAAGATATAGGTATCCATAGTATTAAAATCATTCTGACCTGATGTCTTTCTGAATTCTTTGTAACATAAAAATTGCTGTGTTATTTTTCTGTAGTAAAAAAAGAATTGGCATGTTCGGAGGGATGCCTTGAGTCTAACAAGGGTCCCTGGTGCCTAAAAAGCTTGAGAACCACTGATGTAAAACATTAAGGTTTACATACATCGCTTGCCAAGATGTTCTTGCGTGAAGAGAAAGTTAGGGATATACACTTACTTAAAAAGTGAACTTCTAAATTTAAAACAAAGAAAAGTATAGAGAAATTGTGACATTCTGACCCTTGCCAGTTTTTCTACATAGCTATAAGAATAGCTTTTCTACACAGTTTGTACTGCTATAGGTGGCACCATTCAAAAAGGAGCCTGTTTTCACTCAACTATCAGAACAATAAAACATAAACATGTAATTTTATTTTAGGAAAATGTCTTTGGATTGCACTGTAGTGAATGCAAGACTGGAACCTTTGCTCTCCAAGCTAGTAACCCTGTAGGATGCACTCCTTGCTTCTGTTTTGGGATGTCAGAATTCTGTTCAGAATTAGAAAACCATGCCAGAATTCCAGTAAGTAAATCAATTCAAACGTTTGCATACAATTTTCTGGTACATCTCTGTTGTCACACTGGTTTTAATGGCGTTTCATAACTTTGTTGATAAGAATTGATGGTCTACTGACCTGTTTGCAAAATGTGTGGGGGAGAGTATAGAAAAATTACATTTAAAAAGGTAGTAGTGCATGTGAACATAACCATTCAATTTCTTAAAACAGATCTTTTTTTTTTGTCAGACATGAAGAATAATTATAAAACAAGTTTCTCCTTTTTTTTTAATAAGTATGTTATTTTATTCCTCTAAAACAGCATTTAGTGTGCTGAAGCTAAAACTGTTTCCAGGGTATTATGTTTAGTTAGAATAGTATTGTAGAGTGGTTCTGTTATTTTTGGTATTGTAGGTAACCCTGACTCCAGATCAGTCCATTCTTCATGTGGTTTCTCAAAGTAATCTCACAGGAACAAAAGAAGGTGTATTTTCGCAGTTTCACGATGTTTTGTTGGATGCTGCAACAGTCAGACAGCACTTGAATACAGAACCGTTTTACTGGAGATTGCCAGATCAGTTTCAGGGAGAACAAGTAAGTGAATTAAGATAAAAACTGGAATAGTTTATACATTATAACTTTCTCATCTTATCCAGATTACATATTTTTCTGTGTTGAATCCTCCGTTGGAAGTTAAGAACCTTTTTGAACTTGGAGTTGCACTTGCAGCATATACAATTACCTATTCATATCATACAGCTTATAAGATTTTTCTTGTATCTTAAATTTGTGGATACCAATATTTCATTCATGTGTTGTTTTTCAGGGGCAATAAAAAGAAAGAAACTTTGTTGAAAAATAACCTGAAAGAGACTTTCACCCTGACATTTAATATAGTCAATAGATTGTACGAATGGTAATGCTTTGAAATTGAATGAAAATGCACTGCACTCCTTGAGAAGACAGAAGCCTTACAGACGCATAATACTGCTTTCTGAAAAAGAGTATTTAATCTTGATACAAAGATTTCTGATTTTAAGTTTATTTTTAGGTTTTATTGCAAATTCTTCAAAAACTGGCAGTTCTGCAGTCTTTTTATAGAAGTGAAATATTTTCAACCAGTAACCTTGGAAAAAATAAATGTAATACTTTATCATCCAAACAGCTCATGGCTTATGGAGGAAAACTGAAGTACACAGTTGCTTTTTATGCTTTGGATGGCTTTGGCACCTCAAATTTTGAACCACAGATTCTGATAAAGGGAGGTCACACCAGTAAATTAATCATCTATGTGGATATCCCTGCTCCAAAAAACAGAGTGAGACATCACCAGGAAGTAGAAATAAAAGAGGTGAGCTTAGATATTTGAATGGGAGAGGGGAAATAAGGCTCTGTAAAAAAAAAAAATAAATAAAAATTAAAAATACTTTAATTAAAATGCATCTGGGATTGGCAGGCGGAAGTGACTGCTGTCATTTTATGGAAATAAATGAACTGGGAATTAAATTTAGTTGCCTCATTTGAAAATGCACAAGCTGGTGCTGAAACGGTGGGGAGATTTTGAAAATTAATTTAATGAATAAATTGAATGCATGTGAACCTTGCTATCCTTGGCCAACTCTCACAGTTTTTAGTGGCATTGCGTTTTGAGCTCAGCCAAAATGTCATCTTTTGGAATTGACCTTTATTTTTTATTTAGTTAGGAAGGCGCTGGGATGCTATAACAAAGTCAGAGAGTAGAAATGAGTAGTTTGTTTCATTCTCTAGGAACTTTAGGTGGCTATTTTGAAGGACTGGTGTAGTCAAGTCCTTGAATGAGCTGGATTCCTTTTTATTGGAGACAGATCACTGTGATGTAGTGACTATATTTTCCCAGGAGAGATTGTTGTCTTTCAATAAATATGTAGCTTTGAACTTTCATTCCTTAATTTATTTTAATTGTGTTCCCTCTAGCATTTCTGGAAATACTTTAACTCTGTGTCTGAACAACCTGTCTCACACTCCGACTTCATGTCAGTGCTTAGCAATGTTGAGTATGTCCTTATCAAAGCATCGTATGGTCAAGGATTACAGCAAAGCAGGTAAAGAATCCTTTGGACTAATATATTTCATTACATTGACTTGAATTTATCTTGGTAATAGTTATAAACCAAGATGGCATTAAAGGCTTAATTCTAATGAGAGAAATATCATAAAATTGAGCATTACCCTGATTCCTTGGAATTCAGTGCAAACACACCCAATAGTTTGACTGGAAAAAGACTCCCTTGAACCTCTTCATCTTCTGAGAAGTGCAAAGGGCTTCTGCTGCTCTGAAAAGGTTCATAAAAGGAGTACAATGACTTGCCTACTAAATCACTATGTTATGGCAGACATCAGATGGGTTTGCATGTTTCTCCTATAAAGTTTTCTATCATCCTCTTATAGTTATTGGCTTACTCACTGCAGTATCCTTACTTTTACTTTTGAAATTAAAAACAAAATCAAGTGACCTTCATTAAAAATAAATAAAATGGTTTTCATACACAAAATTGCATTTTGGGAGCCATCATATATCTGTGAGGCAAGTATAAGAGAGTCCCAACTCAGCATATTGATATTTTACATCCATTTCTTACTCACTTTCAATAAATTTTGATGACTATTCAAGTTGCAGAGATGATAGTTCATCACGTAGTAGTGTTGGACCTTATCTTGATACCCTCAAGTTAGAAGAAATTTAGATGTGTATAAGATCCTACTTTGCGGACGGATCAAACTAAAATCTCTTATCCAAACCACCAAGTTGATCCAATTTTGGGGATTAGCTTTACTTGCTATTGATATTTGTGTTATTTTATTCTCCTCTGAATATGTTTTATAGAATTGCAAATATCTCAATGGAAATAGGAATGAAGGTTGAGGACATGCATTTGGGCAGAGAGAAAGCACGTCTTATAGAGCAATGTGAATGTCCACCTGGCTATGCTGGATTTTCGTGTCAGGTATATAGCCACTTAGTAAACAAAACACCTTTCTGTGCCTTTCATTTCTGATAAAACATCTTACAGTTCCTTAAAAGGTTTGAAAAACTGGCTTCATGTATAAAGCTTTATTTATTTCTTATGTGCTGTTTCATGTCTTTCTATATCTATAGAGCTGTGCTCTTGGATACTACAGGGAAAAACATGCAGACCTGAATGTAAAAGAGCCACGTCCATTGGTAATGCCCTGTGTACCATGTCAGTGCAACAACCATAGTGAGATCTGTGACCTGGAAACAGGAAAATGCCTGGTATGTACAGTTAGTTCCATTAGTATGGTAATTTTTCAGAGCATCTAATGTTAATAGTTGATGAGCTGAAGAAATATTTTCTATGAGGCTGCGGTAGTGTTAGAGTGATGATGTAGCCCCAATGGTCTAGGAATTGTGCAAGAGGCAAGAATTTTTCTGGGGCAATGTCTTTTAATGGACCAACTACTTGGTTGGAATAAAGTTAGACAGGCTTTTGATAGCAAGACAGTCTTCATCAAATTGTAGGAGGCTGTGACACTCCAGTGAAAAACAGTTATTCAAAATTTTTTAAACGTTACAGATTTAAAACAGGAAAACATAAGCAAAGGTATACTGACTCTTCCATCAGCAAAATTACCATGGGTGTATACAGAAGTGCTTTGTTCATGTTTTGCAGCCCTGTAATTTAGATCACTTTGTATAATACTATGAAGTTACAGCATTCTTAAACATGACATAAATGCAGTGTTTGGGAGGAGGAAAGGGGCTCTGAACCTCCCTGCACTTTCCAGGCTAGGAGGTATGGGGATGCTTTGAAGCTTCCTGGGGCTTTTCTGCTGGTCAGAAATTTGACCAGTGTATAGAAGTTATTTAAAGTGCTGTAGCTTGTTAAAGTGCTGTAAAGTACAGCACTTCAAATTGAATACCTCATTTAACAAGGGTTAATTTAAAGTGCTGTACCCATTTTTAAAATGCTGTAACACTGCACTTCTGTTAAGTCATGGCCATAAAGTACTTTTAATGGCAAAAAAAACCCTTCTGTCTATACCCCATGTGTCTTAGAGTTTGACCAAGGTTAGAAAAGAAGTAGCAATATGTTACATCTACCCCAGAAATTGTAGGCTAGATGAGAACTGGTTTGACTTGCAATGAAATAAAGAATGTATCTACACTGCTACCTAGGGATGACTTTAGGACTGTTTTCAAATCCCTATAGGATGATTCTGTGATGAAAACAACTCCTTAATAGCTTATGCTTACTTTAAAGTATCCTTTCCACTGCTGTAGAAGGATCAGACAATCTTTTTGAAAGAATTGAAATTTTCTCCATTGCTTTTCAAATGATTACTGTTTGCTTTTTCAAGCTAGCATATTTTCTTTCATTTAGATGGTAAATTCACAGTTTAGGTAATGTTTCTTGGCATCCCTCAGGCTTGTGCCTGAGCACCTCTGTCTTTGCCAGGCCTCTCCTACAGTGTGAATCTGAGGGGAGCTCTAAATATGCCTATCTCATTCTGTTTTTCTTAACATTTATAGATCTGAAGTCTGTTACTCTTATAAATGTCAGGAATTCTTACCCTAAATCTTGTTATAAGGTTATATATAAGTAACCCTGCTGTAAGATCAATGTACATATTTTTATTGTAGAGAATAGAACATTGTTGTTGTTGTTGTTGTTGTTTTTAAACTGTCTGCATTTCTTTGTGTACTAGAACTGCAGAGATAACACAACTGGTGATCACTGTGGTGCTTGTGCCCCAGGCTATTATGGGAAAGTACTTGGATTTGTCCGTGACTGTTCTCTTTGTGCCTGCCCCAGACCCAACACCATTAGGTAACCAGAAATTTCATTGTGCATTTTATTATTATACTGCTTGTCATGAGCACAACAGCAGCCTCTCATCATTGTATTTCCCTGTGTTTAAAAGTTTTTACATCGTCTACTATTTTTATTAGACTTTAGTTAATTTTGGGGCAGAAACTTGTATTCTGAGTTATTCTTGGGAATCTATTCCTGCAAAGAGGACTGAATGGGCCATGGTTAGGGATATCTCAAATAGACAGAATATGTGTTATTAAGAGTATCTGCTTGGCCTCTTCCTTCCATGGCTCCAGTAAAGCTCTATTCACAACTTAAGGCTGTTCTTTTGCAGCAGAACTTCTAAGGGAGGGTGACAACAAAGAAAATTCTTGTCTTCAGAGACAAAAAATGCTCTGTGGACAAGTGATCACAGTTTAGAAGTACCATTACATATGAATGTGGCCCAATCTTAGACCGTTTAAGCAAGCCCTCTCTTATATTGGATATACCATATCCATTGTTCACTGTGCCTGCCTGGCCTCAAACACCTGCTTGCGTGCTGCCTTGGCACGGGCAGTAAAGGATGTCTGCTCTCTGGCTTTGTGGGTTCCCTGTGATGGGCTTTGGTTGTCCCTCTGGCTTTCCCTGAACTTTCCTGCCATGTCTTTGAATGTTAAGTCAGTGTGGGGTTCAGCTTTGAAGTTCCCCTCAGCGATGACCACTCTGCTTGCGGGATGTTTGTTGGGCTCCACCTCCCCTACACTCTGACCTTACACCAACCTCTGGCGGGACGCCTGGTCTTGAAACAGCCCCTCTCTGATTTGGATGTTCCTTGCATGTGCTTTGTGGTGTCGTCGCTCCTTTTTGCCCTAGATGATATCCCTCTTGCTCCTTGGAGAAGGAGCCCTAGAACCCTACTGAGTGGGTCGGCTCTATTCCTGGAGCCGGCAGGGCTCTGTCAGACAGGAGTAAAGAAAACAAAACGAAGAAAAGAAGAAAAAAAAAATGCAGGAGAAATCCCATAGGACCTTCCAGTCCAGCGTCCTACTGGCTGGCTCTCCAAGCCCTCCTGCCGGTGCTTGGCAGTGCTTCTTCGATGCTGGTCCCTCGGGGTCCCCTTATCCTTTCTGCCCGCAGCCCGGCTCCCTGATTTGGTACCTGGGAGTGATTGTGCAGGGAAACTCCCGGTCCCTCGAGGTTGACTTCAGCCTCCCTCTTCCTGTCACCGTGCCCGTCGTGTCCTGGTTTGACGGCTCCACCTCTGTGCATCCCCGGCAGTTTTAGGGGTGAGTCACCCCAAAAGCTGCTCCCCTTTTGGGGCTCTATTTCAGTACCTCAGGTGGTACTGCTGCTGCTCGCTGTCTGGGCAATCCCTGCTTGCACTGGCTCCACCCTTTGCCGGCATGGAGAGCCTCTGCCTCCTCACTTGCTCTCTCTTCCCTACTGGTGGTGGCCACTTTTATCCTTGCCGGCTGGTGTGTCCTTGTGACGTCGCCTGCCAGCCTTAATTGTATAAAGGTGTGGCTTGTGAACCACGTGGGTTTTTCCTTTTGGTGTTCCAGCATTGCTCCTCTTGTGGGTAAGTAAAGGTTTTCTCTCTCCATTTTGGTGGTATTTTTCTGTGCTGAGCCCCGCGGGCAGGGCTTCCCAGTCCCACTTCTTGTTATCTCCGGGACATTCACTGTTTTATTACTCAAGCTGAAATGCACAAGCTGACTTTAGGATACTACACAGTTATCAAATAGATGAAATTGTGCATATTTTCAAAATATATAAAAATGTCACAGAAGTAACCTAGAGCCACTGCATGACAGTTGAGTGGATGACACTGCAAGCTTGCAGATTTAGTGCTGGAAATATTATGTAGGTACCTGACAAGGCTAGTAAAATAGATGTCTGTGCTTGTATAGTTTGGCATTTGGGTTGTAATTTATCTCTTCTTTTCTCTTCTCTAGTTTTAGTCCTACTTGTGTTCTGAAAGACGTTGATGATTATCACTGCGATGCTTGTCTCAATGGATATGAAGGACAATACTGTGAAAGGTGAGATTGCATTCCCCATCTGGGAAATTTTTCATTAGAACTGTACATATCTGCATCTTGAATGGAGTATTCAGTTGTCATAAAATGTTTTTACGGTAGCTGGAGTGTCATAGAGTGGTTTGTGGCTGACTGTATAAATTATTAATGTTAATTTATTAATGCTCTTCAAGTATCTATATCAGCTAGTAATAAAAAAGTTTCTTTTTCAGTTTTTTCTGCTAATAGATATCAAAATAATGTGCAGTGTCTCTTTTTTTCCTCTTCAGGTGTTCTCTAGGTTATTATGGAGATCCTGAAGCACCTGGTGGCAGCTGTCAGCAGTGTCAGTGCAATCCAGATGGTTCTGTCAACAGTAATTGTGATCGTATAACTGGAAAGTGCATCTGTAAGCAGGGTGTGGCAGGACAACTCTGTGATGAATGCGAACCAAGACACATCCTTGTGGAAAATGAATGTCTTTGTAGGTGGCTTTTCTTTGTTTCTTCCCAATAACTTTAGCTGCAGTCAGGTGGTATGTATAGAAGTGTAGTTTTCTGAGGTGTTTAAGCCAATTGTTTCTATTGTTAAGCTACTGTAGGATTTTATTTTTTGTGCTGTTGATTTTTAATACTGTGAACAACAAGTAAAACACTAGTATTTGTTACAAAGAATACATGCTATTTAAATTAGAAAGTAGTAATACAGAACAACATCCAGGTAAGTGATCTTTAACCTATCTTGTACTATGTGACAGATGAGCTTAAGGTTGTGTTTGTTAGTCTGTAATATCTTTCCATTATGCAACTCCAAGACTTTTCTTGTGTAAGCATTTGTATTCATACAATATTCATATGCAGACTTTGCATATTGCTGAAATAGTTCCATTGGAGTTGTCTTGGTCATTTGGGTTCCCTTTAGTGGCTGTAGCAAAACAAATTATGCAGCTTATGGTACCATACTTTTACAATGAACTACTAATTGTGAACTAGATTTTGCCTGGCTTTTATGTGAATGGGCCTGGGAAAGGTCAGTGCAGTTTCACTAGCATAGAATTTATTTCAGTTGGCCCAACTCTACTGCCATGCTAGTGCAACCACATGCAGTTCAATGGTATTGTTTTATATTGTCACCAATGTAACCTACAGGATCAAACCTGTCAGACGCGTACTGATGGTAAACTGGCGTAAGTATGATCAAAGTCATTCCCTACATTGTTAAAAACATGATACAGAATGTACAATATTGTATGCAATCGCTGTTGTTTGTAGACCTACCTTCCGTATAAACTATATGTTTGTTGTATGCCAATCCAAGTATTTTGTTTCTTTTCAACGAATACCTTGTTTTACTAATATTTTTTTCAATGGTTTTTCAGCATGCGATGATGACTGTACAGGTGTCTTATTAGATGACTTGGTTAACCTTGACAAAGCTATATTTTCAGTGAATCTCACTGATGTTGTCCTTGTCCCATATGGGAAATTATCAGAGTTGGAGAATACAACAAAACAATTCAAGGTGATGTATAAACACACACATTTAATGATGCTCCAAATTCAAAACTTTGGCTGATATTTTGATATCACACATGTATTTCAGTAGTATCACTCTTGATTTTTAATGGCTTTAGAATTGTGCATGGCATTCTGTTTCAAAGAGCTTAAATTCTAGTTCTCCCTTAAAGAATAGTGGACTTGTTTTCTTGCTCTGGCCTATTTATGATTGCACTTTTGTTCTGAAAGGAATTCTGTGATGCCCTTAAGGAGCTGTCACAGAAGCTGATAAAAATGCGTGGGCACATATAGAAATATTAATTGTTACTACATATTAGCAAAATGGGGTGCAGCCTTTTAGAGATTAGGATTTGAATTTTGCAAAGAGATACTGGAGAAAAGCATAACAGGATTGGTTCACTGCTACATTTGCATAGTTGCCCTGCTACTATTCTGGTCTTGTCCCTCGAGTCTTATGCCTTTGTTCTATTGCTTACTTAGCCTGTACCTATATGCTCAGGGCTGAATTTGACTCTCTACAATCTGTACTAAGAACCAGTTATTCCAGAGTCAGGCAGCCTAACTCTCTAGTTAAAGGAGAGCTCAACAGTTGTGATTTAACTTGCTTACATAGCATTTCAGAGTGTTGTGGTTCATATATTCACATGCTTGGACCATTACTGCTTTGTGAACTGCATCACAATACTAAAGGGTCACTTGCTATCACTGAAGATTAAGTTCATATGGCTGGGTCTCCCTGCTTGCACAAAGGCAAAGTTAAACAATTTTTCATGGTTTGTGGTTGCTAAAATAAGCATGGGTAGTGGAAAGCTCCTACTCAGTGGTAACTGAAGTGAGACATGGTCTAAACTGTATGTAAAAACTACATGTTTCTTTGAGGTTGCATTTTTCCTTTAAGCACCTAAAATATGATTTTATATATATTGTTTACAACTGGGAGGGATCACCTTATTCACTTCTCTACTAGCTCAGAATTCATTTTAAGCTCCAATTTTAATCATGCTTTATTTTTTACCCAATATATCCAAATATTACATTATGTTAATGTTAAAGCTTATTTAATTACATAATTAGTTTGTATTTGATAATGTTTGTGTTCTTGTAGGAAAATCAACTTTTGGCATATACATTTTAAAAGTATATGTAGCACTTTCCTGCTAAAATGAAGCCAGGTTTTATGCAAGAATTACATCAGTATCACTTTCCCCTTCACATATTTTAGAACATAAATCAAATTATGTAGACTGCTTGTCAGTGTGCTGATAAATGTTTAAGGAATGCCAGAAGCTTGTAGGAAAACTCGATGAGATTGTTGTCCCAGTGGGCAGGTTTAAATGTTATGACCAGCATACAGCTAGCCCTATTTGTGCTATGTCAAAAAATGAAATTGATATTTGCAGAAAAGTAATTTGGTAACTTTATGAAAAATAATGGTAGCAGTTATTTATCTTTCTCTTTGTCTGGCCAATTTAAAAACTCCCCTCCTTCTGGGATATACAAAAATAAGTCACAGAAAAACCTAGAGAAAACTCTTCCATCCAGTCACAAAAAACTCTTCCATCCAGTCTGTCTCACTGGACCTTGGTCATTCCTTGAAGAGTTTTAAGTTTTCTCTCCTTTCGTTGCCTTTTTCTGGCTTAGAGCCAGGGAGAGTAGAGCTTGCTTTTTCATATGGGATAGTCCTGGGGCTCTCAACAATCAGGTTTCTCCACCAGCTCTCACTTGCTTCTTTTTCATCAAGCCTAAATTTCTTCTGCTCTGTTACATTTCCATAATTCTTTTTCTGGATGTGGATGTCTCTGTAGCTAAAACATTGCTCCTACTTCAACTTATTTACCCAGCCGTGTTGCCATTTGATTATCTATTTTTAAGCTTCCACTGTGGTCTTTCTTGGCCTTTTCTGAAGGCCTTCCTGGGCTTGGCTTGCAGAGATTCAAAGCTCAGCCCTCTGCCATGCACTCTCTTTCTGAACATCAAAGCAGAATTGCCCCTTCTCTGGCCTTTCCCTGTGTAGAGAGAAAAGATTCTCAGATCCTACTGACATGCCACCCAGCATTCTTTACTATACCCATCAGCTTGGGAAATACATCCCTGAAACTTGACTTCGGACTGTGCTGAGCCTGTGCTGTGTTAAAAAGGGTCCCTATGTCCTGTTAAGAACACCAGAGTACCTTATGTCTTGCCAATTGCCATTTTTTGTGATTCTAGCTGCAAAACAATTTACTGTAGAGTCTTATAGAACACTTACTTGGAATTATAGGTGAAAAGGATTTAGGATGGGTTATAAGGGATTCTCTAATACATGTCTAGAATTCAGTGCAGGATCTGCCCTGGTACAAATTTTTTCCTTATGAGGAATGTTATGACCAGGGATGTTATGACATTTCACACCTCTAAATATTTTTAAAAGAGCAGTGTCTTGTTTGATCCCTGAACTGAAGAGCCTGCTTGTGATTAGTCTTTGCATTTGTGTATAGAAAATAGACTAGTATGTATGGGATTTCAGGCAGAGCAAGTAAGTATTTTATCTCTCCATGTTCTCAGCCCAAGTGAAAAGGTATGAATTAGTTCTAATATCGACCTTTATTCTAGTATGAATTTTTAACTTTTTTGGACAGAAATAGTTTTGGAAGCTCCAACTTGGGTAGTGGACCCAGACTTCAGAATCCTCAAAACCTTATGGAATTGCACGATCAAATTTTGTCTCTAGTTATAAGTAGAAAGTAGCATGTTGATGTTGGAAGTGTACAACACTTCAGAGTGTCTGTGGCCTGTAAGTGGCAAGGACCAAGGACTAGATTCTGACTCTCTGGATATGCCTTTATGGTGCCATTGTTACTGCACCATGCCAGCAGTGCACAGTTACTTTTAGCCACTATATCGCCATAGCAATGTACTATAGCAGGGCAGTGTGTTGCTATGGTGATGTGGCCTCACCAGTGCCAAATAGAGGGGAATAATTACTTCCTTTGATCTTCTGGCAACACTCTTATTAATGCAGCCCCATATATTTTTTCATAGATTTCATAGACATTAGGGCTGGAAGGGACCTCAGAAGATCATCAAGTCCAGCCTCCCTGCCCGAGGGACAGAAAGTCAGCTGGGGTCATAGGATCCCAGCAAGATAAGTGTCTAAACTTCTCTTGAAGGCATTCAGTGTAGGTGCTTGAACCACCTCCATTGGCAGCCTATTCCAGACTTTGGGGTCTTGGACAGTGAAGAGATTCCTTATGTCCTTATGTATTCCTTATGTCCATCCTGAAACAGTCTTGCAGAAGTTTATAATCATTCAATATTATCATCCCTTGGGGCGCTCTGGTGAACAAACGTTGCCCCAGATCCTGGTGAACACCCCTGATAAACTTATAGGTGGCCACGAGATCAGTCCTGAGCCTGCAATTTTCCTGGCTGAAGAGTCCCATAGCTCTCAGCCTGTCATTGTAAGGTCTGTTTTCCTGACCTCTGATCATGAGCGTGGCTCTTCTCTGGAATCTTCTCAAGCTTCTCCACATCCTTTCTGAATTAAGGAGCCCAGAACTGGATGTAGTACTCCAGCTGTGGCTTCACCAAGGCTGAGTACAATGGGAGAATGATGTCTTGGAATTTGCTTGAGAAGCATCTGGATACAAGTCAGTGTTTTGTTCACTTTACTAGCCGCAGCATCACACATTGAAGGCTCATATTCATGTGAATCATGACCCCCAAGTCCTTTTCATCCATAGTGCTAACCTGCGTAGCACTGCTGAAACTATAAGGATGCTGCAGGTTTTTCCTCCCAAGATGGAGAACCTTGCATTTTTCCTTGTTAAAAACCATCAGGTTCTCATCCGCGTATTTCTTGAGTCTGTCCGCAGGTGTGGATGCTTTACCTCAGAATTTGGCCAGTCTGCTTCTGACTCCAATGTCCACATCATTAATGAAGAATTTGAACAATATGGGTCCAAGGACAGAGACTTGAGGGACCCCACTGGTCGCAGGGCACCATGATGGTTGACTTCTGTCAACCACCACCCTCTGGGTCCGATCACAGAGCTAATTCCCCAGCCAGCAGATCATGGTGGACCCAAGGCTGCAGTTGGCCAGTTTTGCCAAGAGGTGATCATGGGATACCAGATCGAACACTTCTTTGAAGTCAAGATATATGACATCAATCTCCTCTCCCTTGTCCAGTTGATGGGTCACCTGGTCATAAAAGGATTGTTCAAGCAAGACCTGCCCACAACAAACCCATACCTGCCATCCCTCAGGAAGTTCCCGTCAGCCAGTCTGTTAAGAAAGGCCTCTAATAATCTTTTCTAAGATGTTCCCCGGGATAGAGGTCAAGCTGATGGTCCTGTAGTATGTTGGATCCACTTTCCTCCCTTTCTTGAAGATAAGCACCACATTGGCCTTCTTCCAATCTTCGGGCACCTCAGCAGAGCACCAGGAGTTCTTGAAGATACATGCCAGAGGCTGGACTATGATGCTGGCCAGCTTCTTGAGTACCCTTGGGTGTAGATTGTCAGGGCTGGCTGACTTGAAGGTATCCAGCCTCTCGAGGTGTTCCTTCATGAGGTCAGCATTGATCGAGGGCAAAGAATCTCCCTCATCCAGGCCTCCCTGTGCTGTAATGGGCACAGGCGTCCCATCGGACTGGTGAAAAACTGATGCAAAGTACCCATTTAACAAGGAAGATTTTCCTGGGTTTCAGTTGTCAGTCGTCTCATCTCGTTTAGCAGGGGTCCAGTGTTGACTTTACTTTTCCTCTGGCTCCCCACATATCTAAAAAAGGATTTATTGTCCTTGATACTTGTAGCTAATTAGAGTTCTGTCATAGCCTTGGCTTTCCTGTTTCTCTCCCTACAGGTCCAGACCAGTGCAGAGTATTCCTCCTTGGATGTGGATCCAATCCTCCATCCTTTGTAGGTCTTTCTTTTTAGATGCAGGAGGTCCGCTAGTTCCCTAGAGAGCCCAGGGGGCTGTTGTGCCCTTTTGCTGCCTTTTCTCCGAGATGGAATAGCATTAGCTTGTGCATTGAGGATCGTTTCCTTGAGGAGCAGCCACTCTTCCTGAACTCATCTTCCTTGGGGTTGTGGTCCCTTAGGGCCTCACCAGCAAGCCTCCTGAGCTTGTCAGAGTCAGCTTTCCTGAAGTCAAGGACTTCTGTATTGCTGACTGACTTGCCAGCTTTATGGTGGATGGTGAAGGTGATAAGCTCTTGATCACTGTCACTCAGCTTCCCTTCTATTATTAGGTCACTGATTACATCATCCCCAATTGCCAGTACCAGGTCAAGCAATGCTTTACGTCTCGTTGGCCCATAGACCTCTTATATCAGGTAGAGGTCATCCATGCACGAGAGGAAGCTTTGCGACTGGTCGGATTTAGCTGAGCACTCTTTGCACAAGATGTCTGGGTAGTTGAATTCTCCCATGACAACCATGGACCTGGAGCATGCAGCCTCAGCCAAATCCCTGGCGAGTGCCTGGTCAAGCTCTTGGCTTTGGGTGGAAGATCTGTAGTAGACTCCCACCATTGTGTCCCCTGTGCCCTGTTCCCCCCAGATTTTAACCCAGAGGGTCTCCACTCATCCACCCTGATCACAAATATCAGCTTGCAGGGACGTGTAGCTCTCCTTGACATAGAGAGCTACGCCCCTGCCCCTTTTGTTATTCGATGTCTCCTGTACAGGGTATAGCCATTTATACCCATGGTCCAGTCATGGGTGGAGTCCTACCAGGTCTCTGTTATCCCTATGACATTGTAATTGTTTACATTAAGCAGGAGGACAAGTTCCTCCTACTTATTCCCCAAGCTCCTGGCATTTCTGTACAGCCATGCAAGTGTCCCCTTGGGGGCCCTTGCCTTGCCCACAGATCATTTCAAGGCTGGGACAGGGGGCTCCTTAGAGTACCGTGGCCTGCTGGCTTTGCAAGGGTTACTCAGTGGGCCAGTAGTGGCGGTAGCCCCCCCCACCCCCTGGCAGGCTTAGTTTAAAGCCTGATGGAGCAGGTCACCCAGTCTGGCTGAGAAAAGCCTCCTCCC
Organism: Caiman crocodilus; assembly: GCA_030014935.1. Lineage (NCBI taxonomy): Eukaryota > Metazoa > Chordata > Crocodylia > Alligatoridae > Caiman > Caiman crocodilus. The sequence continues at coordinate 85,101,484 of JAGPOW010000261.1, read as the reverse complement.
CAGTGGAGAGAGGTGGAGACCATCCTTTCCCAGCAGCTCATTGCTTCTCTCACCGTGACTGTGATCATGGAAGCCAAAGCCTCCCCGATGCCACCAGCGCCGCAGTCTTTGGTTAACTATCTGGATCCTCCTCTCCCTCCTTAGCCTGTAGCCCAGGACTGAGAGGATCAAAGAAAACACCACCTGTGCCCCCAGACCCTTTAGCCCTGCTCCCAAATCCCTGTAGCACCTCATGACCTGGCTGGGAGCTCTCTGAGCTGTGTCATTGGTGCCCACATGGATAAGGAACATGGGATAGTGGTCTGGAGGAGCTTAGGGGTCTTCTCCACAATGTCTCAGATGTGGGCTCCCAGGAAGCAGCAGACTTCCCAGGCTAAGGGGTCGGGGTGGCAGATTGCCCCCTCAGTCCCCCTCAAGATGGAGTCTCCCACAACAAACACTTTGCGTTTTGTCTTGGGGAGAGCGGGGGTGGTAGCTACAGTAGTGCCTGTGTTGCCTGCGGGAGTTGGCAACTCAGCAGGCTCTGCTTGGGCTGCAAGAGGTTTGTACTTGTTGCATAGGTTCAATGGGGCAGGGGCCTTGGTGCAGCAGTCCTTGAGGCCCTTGACCACCTTGGTCCATCCCCTTGGCTGGACAGAATGGGAGGTCCCCGAGTCCTCCCTTGTCTTGGAGGGAGACTGTGGTCTGCCCTCTGTCTCCCAGGGGAGAAGGGCCTTGGCAGTAGGAGTCTATCTCCTGCTCACAGTCCCTGATGGCATGCAGTCTCTGGACTGCATCTTGAGCTCCTCCAAAGAATATATTCTTTGCCTTCTACACACCAAGGGCACAAGTTGACTCATTCAGCTTATTGTTCACTATAACTCCCAAGTCCTTTTCTGCAGAGCTGCTGCTTAGCCAGTCAGTCCCCATCTGGGTGCATGGGATTATTCCATCCTAAGTGCAGAACTTTTGCACTTGTCCTTACTGAATTTCATGAGATTTCATTTGATCCAGTTCTCCAGTTTGTTGAGGTCTCTCTGAATCCTAGCTCTACCCTCCAGCATATCTACAACTCCCTCAGCTTTATGTCATCTGCAAACCTATTGAGGGTGTACTCCATCCCATTTTCCAGATCATTGATGGTGATGTTGAACAAACTGACCCCTAGGGCACTTTACTTGATACTCGCTGCCAACTACACATCGAGTCATTGATTACTACCCTCTGAGCCAGATGATCTAACCAGTTCTCTATCCACCTCACAGTCCCTTCATCCAACCCATACATACTTCCTTAGCTTGCGAGAATGTTGTGTGTGACCATCTCAAAAAACTGGCTGAAGTCAAGGTATATCACATCCACTACTCTCCCCTTATCCACTGAGTAAGTTATCTCATCATAGAAGGCAATCAGGTTTGTTAGGCATGACTTGCTCTTGGCAAATCCATGCTGACTGTTTCTAATCACCTTCTTCTCCTCCAAGTGTTTAGAAATGGATTCCTTGAGGACCTGCTCCATTATTTTTCCAGGGATTGAGGTGCAGCTGACTGGTCTGTAGTTCCCCAGATCCTCCTTCTCTGTCTTAAAGATGTGCACCACTTTTGCCCTTTTGCCCTTTTCCAATTGTCTGGGACCTCTCGCAGTTACCACAAGTTTTCAAAGATAATAGTCAGTGGCTCTACAGTCACATCAGCCAACTCCCTCAGCGCCATTGGGTGTATCACATGTGGCCCCATGGACTTATACACATCCAGCTTTTCTAAATAATCATGAACTTGTTCTCTCACCACTGCTGCCTGCTCACTCTTCCTCAAATTGTGCTGCCAGATGCAGTAGTTTGGGAGTTGACCTTCCTGTGAAGACTGAGGTGAAAAAGGCATTGAGTACTTTAGCCTTTATTGCATCATCTGTCACTAGGCTGCCTCCCTCATTCAGTAAGGAACCCACACTTTCCCTGATCATCCTCTTGTTGCTTGTAGAAACCCTTTTTGTTACCCTTCAGGTCCCTAGCTAGCTGCAATACCAATTGTACTTCAGCCTTCTTGATTTCATCCCTTCAAGCCCGTGCAATACTTCCTAGTTGTTTATCCAAGTTTGCAGTTCTTATAAGCTTCCTTTTTGTGTTTTTAGCTCATTGAAGAGTTCTCATTCACTTGTCTTCCAGGGGATCCTTCCCATCAGTTCCCTGAGTGAGTTACAGCCTGCTTTTCTGAAGTCCAGGGTCTCTCTCTGTACTCTTCTGCTCTCCTTCCTTTCTTTCCTCAGGATTCTGAACTCAATGATCAGGTGCCAGCAAGTACTCCCAGGGGATAGTGTTAGGCATCATAATTTAGAGGCATCTTTAGGCTGCTCCGAAGAGACCAGCTAACCCTTGCTCAGGCTAAAGTAACGGAAGTGAGTGATGTAGAACCATCTTCCTCTATCACACACAATCAGTAGAGTTCACTGGTCCTTTATCATGCTCAATTGGCTGTTTCGAGAGATTTGACACCTAATTGCACCAAGAGTACTTCTGAGATCAGCTGATATCTTCTCAGATTTTTTGATTTACACGTGTAGAATCAGGCATTTGAACACAGTAATATTAATAAACTTATATTACCTAAAATATACACTAAGTTTTTGTATTAAAAATTTTCTGGTTACAGAAACAGTGGCTTCATGAAATCTGTGCTAAAAATTATACATTAAATATTAATCTGTTGTTCCTTACAGTGGGTTTTATTACCTAGAGAAGATCCACTTCATTCAATACAGACAACAAAAGAACATCTGATGAGTATATCAGGACACACTGACCAACTGCAAAAGGAGGCAAGTACTCTATTTTCTGATTTCAAGTTACAGTGATATTTGAGGAACTTATGGAAAAGTCTTAGATCTTACAGTATTCAATGGGGTGAAGAGAGAGTTGTTTAGAAATTACTGTAAAAACCTATAACATTTAATAGAGAAGTTTTTTTGAGCTATTCTGTAAAATTCTGCAGGAGAGGTATAGCATTCTACTACAGAATTGTTAAAATATACAAAAGGTCTTTTAGTATGTTTTAGAAAATATTAATTTTTAACTATTTTAAGGATTCATATTTCAAGTAAGGGAAATATTTTCTTCTTAATAGTTCTGGCAACCTTTTTGTCATTTATGGATGTTTGCCAGGTGTTCCTACCCTTTAACTACATCCATTGTTGTAGTTTTTTTACAAAATAATGTAAGTGAGCAGGCTGCAAGTGAATAAGCAATGCATTTTTTATTTAGTCTTCACTCAGGTAAAGGTCCTATTGAGGTTACAGGGGACATGTCTACATGTGAGCTTAAATGCATATTAGCCTATTTTAATGCACATTAAAGCATCACTAAAATGTACTATTTAGTTAATGCTCATTGAAATAGACTAATATGCATTAATTGTCACTGAAACGATGCTCTTTAGTTAATGCTCATTAAGATAGGCGCATTTTCGTAGTACCTCACAATGGAGGGTACCTGTACATGAGCCACACAGTTGCTTTGATGTGCTGTAATTAATTGAGTCTGCTGAAGTGTGGTAATTACTGTGCTGCAGCCAGCCTCTACGTCTTGTGTATCACTGTCCCCATACTTCAAAATGGCAGTGGGGCGCTTTAACTAAAGCTTCTTTGAGCTTTAGCTAAAGTGCGTCCACTGACATTTTGAAATGCGGGAATGCTGATATACAAGATGTTCCAGGCGTTTTAATTAGAACGGTTCTCAGAACTCTAATTAAAGCCCCCACTACCCCTGCCCCCATGCCCCAACAGTGAAGTAATAAATGGGGATAGCAGTATTATATATCTGTCATATCATTTATTGACTGCTTGTGCTCTTCTACATTTCTAACATAAATCAGCATCTTCAAGGATACAGATGTTGCTATTATTATAAGAGGTGCCATATTTGGAAAATTACTTTATTTTAAAATATTTTAATTTCATCTTCTTTTCTTCAAAGTAATTATTTTGGGGTGGCAATATCTCTTGTAATTTAGAGAGCAATGTCTTACTGATATTAAAGGATACAAGGTGCACAATTACTAACCCACCTGCAGGCATCTCATCTCAATTGGTTGGCCAGCATCTGAAATCCACTTAAACTTGACCTTATTTGTCAGGAAAGGTTATTTGTTTTTTGTCCCCGTACAATTCACTGCAAACCTTACAAATGTTTTTTATTCAGTAAAAAATTCAGAAGAAAACCACAAGTCTTGAAATGTTATCATAAAAACATTAATTTTTTTTTATGCTAGTTGACTAGAATGTTGGAGAGGGGCTGGCAACTCAACAGCAGCACTCAAAGAAACATGAACAGGAGTCAGGAATTGACTGTATCTATTGAGACAGTGTATACAACCATCAAAGGTAATGTGCCTGATTTTAAACTATGGCCACTCATACACCTTTTGTAAATCTGAGACAATTGTTTCCAAAGGGAGGATATCTATGCTAAATTTGTGAAAGGGATTCAAGCTTACTCCATCTTTTTCCTAATGACTTGAATGAATTGTTTCATTCTCACTTAGTCCTGGCTGAAGTGGCTACATCATTAAATGAGACATTGGGTCTGGATTTCCAGCTGTCAAACAGCACAACTCAGAGTTTGCTGGAGAATATCTCTACCCTGCTGGAAACAATGCATAAAAGGCATTTCAGGGAGCAGCACCAAAATGCCAGTGCTGTACTGAAGTAAGTATTATCTCATTGCTGTTGTATACCTGGAAAATATCTCAGTTTTGTAACAGTATATGAAAAGAAAACATGTTGGTTATGCTGTGCTGGAACTGTAGGATAGAATCTTTGAAACACATGTAAGGATTTTATAAACCCTACTCACTGTGATGTTAAGATTCACCAGTATTTTTCCCCACATACACATATCACTAGTTTTTGAGGGACTGATGGTAAAGACAGGAACAGAGATAGTATGTATGGCACCATGCATTATTCTTAGTATTATTACGGCTATTATTATTATTGATCATCATAGTAGTAGTAGTAATGATAATAATACTTTAAAATGGCTTTAAAATTATTAGTTGCCAGAACTGGGAAACCTAAATACTGGCTCTTTTACAGAATTTTGGTGGGATTTTTAAAATGTTCATTTCACTACCTTTAGTTTCACTGAAATCCATAAGAATTTTATTGTTGACTTCAGATTTAGACTGATGCCAAATGCTTTGGAGAATCAAACTCAAGCAATTACTGTGCAATATATTAGTCTAATACACCATTTTCTAGTTAGTACCTGTAGATGCAGGCACTAGAAAAACAGTGCATTAACTGGTGTGCTGTACTGCACATGTAGATGCTAACATCTACAAATTGGAGCAAATTGGTCCTGGTCAACCTAGGCAGCAGGGAGCTACAGGGGGCAGGGGGAGCTGTCTTGGCTCAGTGGGACACTGCCTGCCAGCCACATGGAGATTGGGTCCCAATCCTCCACATGGCTAGGAGAGCTGTCCTGGCTGCTAGGCAGCTGCCTTCTAGCCATTTGGAGATCAAGACATGTATTATTAAGGCGATCTCCACATGGTTGGGAGGCAGCTGCCTGCCCAGCCAGGACAGCTTCCCTCCTCCTTCCCCACGGAGCTCCCCCTGGCTGCTACAGCAGGACAGAGCAGCAGGACAGAGCCTTGGACTGGGCTGATCCTGTCGAGTTCAGTTTGTTCCCAATGGGGGCACACATGTAGACATGTCCCAGGGAGTGCTTTAATGAGCCTGAATTTTCTGCGCAGAAAATTCATATGCATTAATTGCACGTGTAGATATGCCCAGTATTTGCTTAAATGTGTCAGATAAATTGAATAACATTATTCTCATATATTAATGTGATCCCAAAGTAGAGTCGGGTAGCAAGCATGCTTCACTTTGCTCACCAATCTCTCATGCTTGCTCTTGTCTTGTCTAGTAATTTAAAAAAAAAATAGACATGAAAATGAACTAAAATGCAAACTAGTTATTCTCATAATAATGAATGACTTGGAATAGCATATAAAAGCACCTCCAATCACTCCATCACATAGTAACAGAATGTTCTGACTTTCACAGCAGCCTGGACTGTTATACAGGGCATTTCTCAATTAACTTTTTCAATTACTGACTCACAGCTGAAATTTCTGTAAGTTCTCTGATAACTGTCCTTTGACAGATTGAAGACGAGAGTTAATAAGATTTATACCAGTACTGTAAGAGTTTGCGCTGCAAAATTTATCTTGCTATGCAGCTGCAAATTCAAAACTGATTTAAATAAGCAGCTTGACAGTGCATTTGTCAGGGAGCAGATAGTTACCTCATGGATCACAGTGAGTTGCCTTTTTGATGATATACCATTAAACAGTATTTATAACTTAAGTCTTTCTACATTTACTTCAGAAGACAAAGTTCCCCATCAATTTAGAGAGTAACCTTTCTGCTATAGTTTAGGGGATGCCACTTTGTAAAATATATTCATACTAGCACCATCTGTTTTTTATTGTGAATTAGAACTACAGTTTCTGATGTTAAGAACTATAGATCAATATTGTAAAAATATAAATGCAAATACATAGCTGATATTTAGTAGGTAAGATGAAATATGCTTTGTAGTTTGTGATAACTCTATAAATGAAACATTCTTTGCTGTAGTTGAAGACATAAAAAAGCAGATTAAAGGAAAAATCAGACTTATTTATATAGAAGTGGCACTTCAGGGCCTGTAGTGTGCATGTTATATATTGGTGGAACATAGGAGTTCCGTGAAGGGTCAGATCCTTGGAAACCTGAGTTCAGCATCTTGTCTTTGAAAATAGCCAGGACTAAATATTTTGCTGGAAGGTGCAAAAATAATCATCATGGGAAAATGTAGGTAATAAAGATAAATAAATAAATAGATAAATAAAGGTTAGGTAATTCTTTGGCAGTAATTCTAGAATTACATATAAAACCATTTTTAAGGATTGGTACAGGATTTTTCTCTCTTCTAGTAACTATCGTACTGAGAGATTGCATATTTTTATTAAGAATATTTAGAGAGTCCATTTTCCCTCTAACTGAGGTTATGGGCAAAGCTTAACAAGCCACAAGGCTCGTCACAAATGTAAACCAGAAATATCTAGTCTTCTGTTGGTACAAGCAAATTTTATAGCTGAATGTGTGTTTCTGGTTTGTGAACAAACTTGCGTAAGTTTATATAAAAGTCAGCATTTAGCTTGGATAATCCTCTGTTTTCAGTTCTCACACCCACCTACATTTATTGACTATCCTCTTTCTCTCTTTATTAGAGCTGCAGAAAGATTGTTGCTACTGGTTCAGAAAGAGTATCACAGACCCCAGCAAGAATTTGCAGAACTGAAAAAAGATACAAGTGATCTCTTATCAAACCACATGAGCAGACTACAGGAAGCCCAGGACTTGGTGAATGAGGCTCAAGCTAACACAAATGAGACGAACCGTCTGCTTCCCCTTATCTGTAGTAACCTGGCAGAATTAAATGTAAGACTGGAGGTTCCACATTGTCAAATACGAAAGTATCAAATAAATATTTTGTTTTAAATAGTTCACTTTAGAGACTTAGCTTTAAAATCTAAAGAAGAATTTAATATTTTTAATATCCAAAAAAGCCTATGTGGAATCTATGAAATGGTGATAATAGAAAAGGTTAGACAGTATTTGACTTCTGCACTAGCTCATTCTACAACTTTTCACAAAGCAATTGATTTATGTTACAGAATAAGAAGCTAAACATAAATGAGGAAAATGACCTTTCCATCATGCTAGTTAAGGAAGGGAAGGCATTGGTGGATGTTGCTGCACGACTTGCCACAGATGTAAAGAACTCTACATCGGTAATTTTCTAAACCTTCTAATATTAATTTTGTGTAGTCTGTTGTCTGTTTCATTTGATTCTTTAAAAAAGTAAATAATGCTACTACTAAGAATCTAGATCTCCAACGAGATGGGCTGGTTCTCTGGAATGCGAAATTGCGGCATCATGTGGATGACCTGGTTATGCAGATGTCCATGAGAAGAATGCTTGACCTAGTCTATGGAGCAGAGGATCATGCAGCTGAACTTCAAAGACTTGCAGACATTTTAGACAGGTAAAAGCATCAAGATTTATGAACTCAATAGAGGCTTCATCTACATTACTGCCAGATATAGTTAAGATAAATAATACGTTAAGCTGCTAAGAGAGCAGATCATTTTTTCTCTTCTTTTCAAACTACAATAAATTTAGTTGCTTTTACTTTTAATGTAAGTAAGTGTTTTTTTTATTTTAGAGATGTAGAAAGGGTTGATAAATGTCTTTCTGTTCACATGAATGACCATTTCTAAAACAACTAGCACATTAATGTTTAAATTAATGTATGATCAGTGGATACAATGTTGTATGACTTTTTATATACCCATCAATTGCAGATATTTATATAAATAGATTTTTAAAAGAAATTTAAATAATTAAATTGTTTTCTTCCACAGTGGCCTTTCAAATGTAAGACATGTATCTTTGAATGCAACCAGTCCTATCTATGCCCACCCCAACATTAAAAGTTTGATTGAAAGTACAGAGAGTCTAGCAGATGATGCTTCTCGAATTATAATTGACTCCTTGGACCTGGTAAGCGTTCATGTTTAAGTTGTAGGTTCCTCCCATATCTGGCTCTTCTATGAATGCCTGCTCATAGTATCTTATGGTGAAATGCATGTGTAATGCTGACCTGGGCGTAAATTGCATCCAATCAGCTCAGACAGCAGGGTGCCAGACCCCTACGCGCTGCCTTGCCACGCGGCTCTGCACTTCGGGCACCCTTGTGCCGCAGCCATCTCCTGGCCGCCCTCTGCTGCCACCTGTATCTCAGGGCTGACCCCCAAGCCTGCTTCCAGTCTGGGGCTGCTCCGCCCTGGCTCAAAGTATGAACCTGCCCAGGAGCAGTTAACTCTGGCTCAAACTGTGCCAGTGTTTATTCCATCACCTTAATAGCATGTGTAGATCCACCCTGTATGCTCAAAGTTATGTTCAGACTAATTAGCATACTTGCAAAATGCTTTTCCGCTAGTAAGTTCCACTTTACATCTGGGGAAACTGGTTCAAAGAAAGCTGAAGGCCAACATTTTTTAATATGAGTCCCTATCTTTAAGTACCCAGTTTTCATAATTTTGTCATTACCAACTTTCCTGAGGTAAAACTGTGAATCAGCACCTGAGTTTAAATGTAATAGTTTATCATTCCTAGTTTCTATTCCATCAGGTCATACCAAGATTCACTATTGTTTATTTACTTTTGTTATACTGAAAAACATTAATGTCCCAAAGTTAGTGAATTCATGCTTAGCAAACTAATATGTTGAAAAGACCATAATAATCAGAATATATATGAAATCAATACCATTTGAGGATTGATAGAATTTCTTGCAGTTGAACTTATTTTTTTCATATTTGGCAAGCATTGTTTTTTTTTTTCAGCCAGGCGAATCTTTTGATTCTCTTGGGAAAGACACTCTACTGCTTAGTTTGAAATTTCTAAATGAAGCAAAAAATCTGAGGAGGAAAAATGATGGTAAGTTGCAAAGAATGTACATTTTTCACAGTATTTTTATAGCTATCCACTATTATCTATATGTTCAATATGCAGTGAATGTAAATTAATGGGGAAGAGACATAAATAAGAAGAATAAACCAATGCATCATGGATAAGTGCTGTTATAATGTCAGATACAGAACATAATTTTCCTTTGTGAATATTAAAAGGAAACCTCTGTTCTGTGTCTCTCCTTTTTCAAAAACATACTTCTAGAACATAATTGGTTATTCCTTACAGATTATTTCTCCAAATGCAGTGAATTTAGTCATTAGAGCAGATGCAAGGGCCAATAAAGATAGATTAATTTTTGCACAGTCCGTTTACCTCTGAGCCAGTGATGAATTAGGCCTAATGACCACATATTTTTCTTACTGTCTCAGCTCAGGTGAAATATATAGTAACAAGCTGAACATGTACTCAGTGCTTGTTTAAAATGCCTTTTAGCTCATCATCCTATCTATACATTTCTAAATCCTTTCAAGCTTTTATTACTCTGAAAAGTTGCAGAAGATTTTGGATCTGCACCACTGACATCAATACGAGTTTTATCATTGATTTCAGCTGGAACAGAATCTTGCCATGAAGGAAGATGTTTTGCATCAAATCATGCAGTGAGGACACACCTGCATGGTGCCATATGATGACATTGCTATGGTGTTGTGCCTTAGTACCACCTTTTGGAAGTACTAAAGCACGATGCAGTACGGCTGGTTATTGTGTTGTGCATGTGGTGCACAGGTAGATTTCATTGCTGTGTCACCGTAGTAGTGCACTATACTGGGGGAGTGTGCTAATATGGCTGTGTAGCTGGTGATCACGTGTAGACCCACGTGATTGCTACATTGCCATAGCATGCCTTGAGGCAACATAGCACATTGCTACATCACCATAGGGCACCATGTAGATGTTCCCTGAGTGGATATTGTACTGAGATCAAGTTGTAATAAGAAGCTGCATTTTGTCTCTCAAATTTTTTTGCAAATATGCATATGGCTGCATAATCTTACTGGTAAGTGAATGTGTATTTTTTTATTGCCAGTAAAAATATCCCTAGATGGATCATATCAGAATCATAAGAGGTTATCTTATTTCTAAAAGCCTAACATAATGATGGAAATCAAATATGATTTAATTTGCTTTCCTTTTCTTAATCATACATGCATCATTCTGATCCAGTTGCTTTAACCAAGAACAACAATTTTGTTCTGGACTTGTGATAAAGTACTTGAATATGTAGGCCCCAGACAACTTACAGTACATGACCTGAGCCTTCAAGAGGCCGAGAAGCGATAACTATACTCATTTTAAACTTGTATGTATTCACTAAAATACCTAAAGTGATTTAAAAAACCCAAAAACCTTCCATTTGGTTCATTTCTGAATTGTCTGCACCTTAATCTTACTATTTTTAAGAACTATTTTAAAGATTTTGATTTAGTATGGACTGCAAGGTATTTTGCATTTGTACATGTGTAGAAAAGAACACAGCTGTTTCTTCCAACAGGCCTTGTGTCTGGATTGAATGGATTAAGGAAAAAGGTACAAAAGGTTTGGGAGGTTTCTCATAAGATTGCTAAGCAGCTTAAAGTTTCAGTGACAGCACTGAGAGCACTACCTAATGGTGAGTGAAATCTGTCTCACTACACATCTCTTATTGTTCAAAAGCCATATAGGGTTTATTTTTTTAAGAAAGGTCAGTGTTTCAAACAAACCAGGCCTGAATATTGCAGACACTAATATGAAGAGAGTGGAAAAGAAAAGCTGTAATACATTACATCTAATGTTTCTTCATTGTAGGAATTGAAGGATTCACTGTATGCCCAGATTAGAACACTTCTGTTTCACAGATGTCCAAGTTTAAAAACATTCTTTCTTACAATGCCAGATCTTAAGTCACACAAAAGTGTAACTTCAATGGAAAAATTAAGGCTATGTTGCTAACTGACATAAAGCTAGTAATTCCAAGTCAAGGTTTCATTTATGGCATGAAATAAGCTTCCTTGTTTGAATATAGCTTTGGTAATGAGTTACATTGTGTTGCTTCTTTCTTAAGGAGGCAGCAAGTGACCTGTGTAGGGAAAATCCCTTCATAACCAAAGCTGATTCCAGAAATCCAGCTAACTTTTATAACAGATGCCTTCAATCCTGGCAGAAAAGGGGCAGGCTGGGGGTTGGGTAGGGTGAAGCCAAGATCTGCTGTGTCTGATCTGCCCCTGATGTAAGTCATGTGAGCCAGAGGCAGAAGGTGGAGTAAGTACCATGCTTCTCTAACTTCTTCCCAGAGGCCAAGGATCTAAGAGCAGGAACTGCCTCTCTGTGATTGCCATAATCTGCTACTTCTGCCAGAAGTATGTAAGAGCAGGAACTGGCCAGTATTTTTAAAAAGTCATGTGTTTGATATCTTGACCTTAACAGTTATTTTCTAGATTGCCCCTAAAAATTAGTGTCTTGGATAGTACAGAATGACCTCTAAGTTCAAGTTTTGAAGAAAAAATATTTAAACATCTAAATTCAGAATCTTTAGCTATCTCAGCTCACTTGAATTCTCTTGACACGTATATACTGTGTGCCAGAAAGCTCTTGAGAGGTAGAATTTATTGGCAGATATACGGCATAGCAGTAAGGCAGCTTCCTTAACTCTGGCTTGGAAGGTAGCATTTGTAGAGCTGTAATGGTGTGTATCAGTGTAGCACACCCTGACACCATGCTGGGGTAATATAAACATACCCTTAATGGCTCAAAATGCACTAGATAATCAGGCATCTGGTCCCAGTTTTATTTTGGATTTTTTTAATGGTTCATTTAAAGACTCATTATTTTACAGAGAAAATGTAAGCCAGAAAATATTTTTTTCATCTAACTTGAAGAAAACAAATCTGCAAAATGTTATGTGTGTTATCAGACATTCTATCAGCTACAGTCTTTATAATGTTTTGAACATATTCCTGTGCCAGTATAAATTAGACTGCCAGGAGTGACTTTTTAGGAAAGCCTAAATAATCTTTATGACCTTGGTCTTTTACTCATACAAATCTCTGAAAAAGTGGAAAAATGGCATATGCAATCATTGGGATATATAGAATCACTTATATTCCAGATACCAGTGAAAAAATTGTTGAAGCGAAAGAGATGGCTATGGCTGCGAACAAAAGTGATGTTACTGGTGTAAGCCATATTGTGGATTTTACTCAGAAGCTGATGAACACTTCATCTGCATTGTCCAGAGTTAATGACACATTGCGGAAAACCAGTGAACTTATAATGGACTCATCAAAAGCCGGTTAGTTAGCTGCTTCATTGCACTGTAGAAATGTCATTGCATGCAGTGCTAATTTTGGACCTCAATAAGTATTAAATAAAAATTCACTAACTGTAGATTGGCTTTTAAAAACACACATATTTATGGAATTTCTTTCAGTTGAACTTATTTCTTTTCATATATATAATATAATTTTATATAAATTATATATATATATATATATCAAATTAATGTACTAATACTATGTGTATATATTTTCATTGCTATTTAACCACTATACGCTCTAAAATTGCCCAGTATATACCATCTTGGTCAGTACATTCCAGAATTGAATACCGAATTTCCATCTCAGGCTGCCTCAGCATCTCCTTCTTATTTTGGCAGCAACCTCAGCTGAACAACAAGTTAAAGAAGTAGAAGCACAAGCCAATCTTTTATTTGATAGGCTGAAACCGCTGAAAAGGCTAGAAGAGAACCTGAGCAGAAATCTGTCTGAAATAAAAGAACTCATCAGTCAGGCCCGCAAGCAGGCAGCATCTGTAAGTACATCATCCCTGAAGCTCCTAGCTTGAAGTGACTTGGTTTTCTTCCTCTTTCAACAACAAGTATTTCAGAGGCAAAAAAGGCCTTAAATGTCACTTTTAAAGCTCTTCTTTTGTTCTTTCATATCAAGCATACACTGAAGTGAAGTAATGGATGCTATAAATATAGCTAGGTGGTGGGAGTTAGGAATTTTAGCCTTGAGTTTTTCGTATTTGTGGACCTGTGAGAGCAGTGAGCCATTAAGCTTCCCTTTCTCCTCCCTATTGCCTTTTATTTGTAAGAGAGAATTTCCCTTAAAAACAATAGTGTCATGTGTCAGGCAATAAATGGAGAGATGTTTGTGTAGGAACCAGACCAGTGGTTGAATGGAAGTGACTTTGTTTTTGGAGCAAGGTGATTTCCCAGCCTATTTGAGGAGAAGTTATGTGAGAGGGATAGAATACATGTGTATATAATATTAGAGTTATTATGAGATTTTTTGAGTGGATTATTCCACAACAATAGGTTCTGTCAGCCAGGTTGCCTTTCATCTGACCTAATCCATTATGTCTACCTTTATAAGAAAAACTTGCTTGTACAAAATATTTCAAAACTATGAATTGGTCATTTTGAAAATTGAAAGCTCTAAGTAAGAAAAGTATTTAAACCGTGTTATAGACCATGGCAATTTATCATTACAACACAAAGTGCACATCTACATGTCACTGTATGGCACCATTGCTATGGCACTGTGCTTTAGTACTTAATTTTGGAAGTACTAAAGCACAGCTGTCCGAGTGGTTACTGGGCTATGTTTATGACGCAGAATTAAATTTCCAGGGGATTTCCTCTATACCAGGGGAGTGCATTGTTGCAGCAGCATAGCTGTTGATCATATGTAGGCCAATGGGATCACTATGTTGCCGTAATGCATCACTACATTGCTATAGGGTGACATGTGGACACGCTGAAAGAGGGATTTAATAGAACTGTTACTGGACTAGATCCTGTTATTCAATGTGGGCACATCTACATGTGTCCCTACAGCGCTGTTGTTACTGCACAGTCATGTAGTACTTCCAAAGGAAGTACTGCATGATAGTAAAGTAACAGCCTGTACTGCTCCGTGCCAGCAATGCACTGCTATTTTTATCTGTTGCATCACCATAGCAAGGCACTATACCAAGAGAGCATGTTGCTACGGTGACGTAGCAGGAGCATCACAGTTTTTGCCCGTGGACACTACATTACCACATCACATTGCTGCGGTGACATAGCATCACATGTAGACATGTCCTCTGAATATGAAAGTCATGAACATGCACACATGTTAGAAGCATTGAGTCCAATATTAGTGAAATAAATTATGTGAATCAGAAATCAGTACTTTGAATATCTTAATTAACCTTATTTTTAAATAGATCCTAAATGGATTTTCTAACGAATTAGTAAATACATTGCTAGTGATTTAGATTTGTTGAATTTCTTTTATTGGAATAGAAGTGTAGCCTTTTAATTTTTAGATTTTGGGGGGGTCTAAATATACTCACCAGACTAGTTTGTTTTTTTGGAAGTAGGGAGAGGAGGTAGGAAAAGGGAGATCCTTTGAATTTTCTCAACCCTCAAAATCTACTTTTTTATGTTAATACAATGTTTTTCTTAATAAATGGGCCTCATATACTAATGTATTAATGACTAACGTAGTTCTTGCTATATGATGAATTTCTTTAATTTTGAGTACTACAACTAGATGATCAGATGATGAGGCACCCTTTTACCTACTATATACTAGGCAATTTCACTTTTTCAACCATCATCGAGGCATGCAGAAGTGTGTGTGTTTATAATCAGCTTTATTAATGAATATTTAGTTCATATGAAGCTCTCTCAGCAAATCTCTTGCATTTGTCTAACCTACTCTGTGCTTTGTATGCAACAAGTATTTTTGTTTCCCTTTCTTTTTTCCCCCAGATTAAAGTTGCAGTATCAGCAGACAGAGACTGTATTCGTGCTTACCAGCCTCAGATTTCATCCTCTAACTACAACACCTTAACATTAAATGTTAAAACAACAGAACTTGACAACCTTCTTTTCTATATGGGTAGCAATGGAAATGTAAGTCTAGTTGTGTAACATTCAATGAAGATGTTGGAAATCAAGTATTTTAAATATGCACTGACACGCTTCTCTCTCCATACATATGCACATCAACTAAACAGACAAGCCACCAGGCAGGTGTGTGTGAAAGAAGGAATAATTATCTGCTGTAGCTCACAGCAGGGCTATGTTCTAGTGGTTGTACCACTCACTCCTGCAGGGAGGAGGATGGAAAGTAGCAGGTCTTTCTGACCTGCCAACTGCCCAGGAAGCTCAGTTAACATAACATTCTTAGGTCCCTTCTATACATTACAGGTATCGCACAATTAACTGATTTATTGTGCAATTACCTTGAGACCAGCTACCCCTACAAAGTACCTTTCAAGTAATAAAAGGCTCCAACCAGCTACAAAATTAGCCCTCAAAAACATGTACTAACTTTTATAACTGGTTGCTATCGAGCTTTTAGTTTGTAGGTGTAGCAGGATCTTCCCTGCAGGGATGTACCTTGCCCAGCTGGGGCTGGGAGTCCCACAACTGAAGGGTCTCTTCGTCGCAGCAGCTGCCTACTCTGGGTCCTGGCAGCACAGGAACCCAGAGTCCTGCAGCCATGGATGCTGGGTGCCAGGACCTAGCTGGGTCCAGCACCTGGGGAGTGTGACTGCCCTAGGGTGTGTGAAACCATGGCTGTCAGGATTCTCCAATCCCAGGAGTTCAAATACCCCTGAGGCTGGGGGATCATGGCAGCTGTGAACCTTTAGCTCCAGGGGTGTGCGTAGGCACCCCCCACAACTAGGAGCCCCTCAACAGAGGGGTCTTCCAGCCATGGGAGCTTGCTTCTTGCCAGGGCTCTCCCTGTACTAGCAATAAGGCACAATGGGATGTAGTGCACATGGAGGCAGGGGAGGAGGTACAATTGTGTGGATCACACATTAGCTCCCATCACACCTTTAACTGCATATCTAGAGGGGACCTTAATTTTGGATCTGCGGAGCATACTGAGAGGTGCTCCTTTTGCCACAAAGGAACAAGCAACATTTAACCGAGGTAGCTATGAGGCCCCTACTCTGTGTGGGCAATGCTCATATGAAATACATTTTATCTTGAGTTCATTATTGTAGGCTTCTCTGTCCACTAGACACATCCCCCCATTTGAAATGGAGCTCTGCTGAGACCTGACAGTAGCCTCATTTGACAGCACGGTTGAAAGTTGTGCTTTTCTTCCCACCCCTTGTGATCCTAGTAGTTGTACAGATTGCCCATTTCCACATAATTCCTGTGTGCTCTGTATTTCTGTTATTTCTGTATTGGCCTTTCGAGTTCATATCATGTCTGGATTTGTGTGTTTTGGAAGAGGGAAAGAAGGAGAATGGAGAGAAGTAAGTACATTAGTGGAAGAATTTGTTAGCTTTAATATAAGTTTTTCCTTCATAGAGGATGGTTTGGCCCAAAGTCAGGTTTGAAAACCTGGGATACAGGCATGGTTTTACCAAGATATACTCAGAAAGAAACGTATTAAACGGTACAGGAATCTGCCATGTATACAATACACTAAAGCAACAACCTTCATTTTCCAGAATGATTTTATTGCAGTGGAGATGCGGCGTGGTAGAGTAGCCTTTCTTTGGGATCTGGGCTCTGGATCAACAAGAGTGGAGTATCCTGATTTTCAAATTGACAACAACAAGTGGCACAGGATACATGCAACCAGGTAATGCTGGTTTAATGTGGGTAATAGATATTTCATTTTCTAAACAAGTTAAATTGAAAGTTTGATTTCTGTTAGTAGTATCATGTGAATTTTTACCTACTATGAAAAATGTCATTCCATGCAAATTAAGGAAGTGCAGTGCTGCATGATTATATTACCAGGCTAAAATGAGAGCCTTATTGGACTAAATTTGAATTACCCTTTAAAATGCATTAACCTGTTCTGTTTGAGTCTCTCAGTGACAGCTGATTTGTTAGCTTAGAATGAGTTTGTTGGTATGTAATGATCTGAAGAGAAACCAGAGTTGGTATGTAGTGACCCATCAGGGTAACTTCTGAAAGTATTTTAATCTACAGTGTTTTGTGATTTTTAAGGTTTGGAAAAACTGGTACATTGAGTGTAGAGGAAGTGAGCTCCACTCAGAAGCCCTTAACTAAAACTGCAACCTCTCCTGGGACAGCTACTGTACTGGATGTAAACAAATCAACACTGATGTTTGTTGGTGGACTTGGAGGGCAAATCAAGGTTATGTCTAAAAATGTTATTCTATAACATTGTTTTTTCCTGTTGTAAATACTTGTCCTGATTTAGAAATAATTATGCCGATTGGTTAGTTGACCAAGAAACGTGAGGCAGGTTGTGCAAAAAGCAAGGATGAAGAATGATACCCAGAGCTATCATCCCAGTATAAAACTACTGGGGAAATGATGTTTAAAGTGACAATCAGGAAATTCTCAGTGTTAATATGAGTATAGGTGGTAGGGGTTCTTGGATCATGTTAATAATTTCCACTTGGTCTGTTTTCCCTCATTCTCCTTCCTCCATGATTTGGTATAATTGGTATTTGTTATCCTTTTTGTTATGATTGTAAATGGGTCAAGGACATTGTTTTTTACTCATGGCAAAACTCATCCATTAAGAGGTGAATTATAATTATAAATAATCATGCTAAAACCTTTTGTTGTTCTTTCACAGTGATTTATCCCTAACATTAGTTAAAAGCTCGATAAAAATAGAAACCATTTGGCTGGAAACATTCCAAAGTAGTTAACCTTAATCTTATTCATCAAATATATTTCCCCTCTCCCAGAAATCACCAGCGGTTAAGGTGACTCATTTCAAAGGATGCCTGGGAGAGGCATCCTTGAATGGCAAATCTATTGGTCTTTGGAATTACATTGAAAGGGAGGGTAAATGCAATGGATGCTTTGGAAGGTAATATTTTCTCTGTCTTTTCTTAAAAACATGCACATTTATTGTGGGAGCACTTGGATACAAATACCATTTTATTATTATATGTTTCTGTGTTCATTAAATGTATGATGAATTTGGGCAAACTGTGGCTCTTCAGTGGTTATTAGAAGAGTTTGAAGAATGGTATCAGATGGTGTCAGAAGTGCCAGTTAAATCTATTTATTGTGTACCTTTCCCATTTATTACCTGGTTTCACTGTTTTCATGTGGTTCTCAGACTTTTATAGATTTTTGCATATGTGGTGTTTATTTGTCCATTGTAAGCAATTAGTTTCAGTATACATCTGTATTTTGGAATATTTGGAATATGCAAAGCATATTTATTCCTTTCTTCTACTAGAAAATTTTCTAGTAGACATTATATTTTCAGTAACTGTACTTTTTTTAGTTAAGTAGGATTAAAAAGAAATAAGCTTTTACTTAGCCTTTGCAGAACCAGCAGAGGGTGCTGCATGATTATGCAAAAAACCCCAAAAACTCCATTGCAGGGGGGAATGATAATAAAACAATTACTGAAAATGCAATTATGCAAGGAACTTGGGGAAATGCATGCCATTCTTTAAAGTTTGAAAGTAAGAGGCAGCTTCTTCCCCTTGAGAAATGTAACTGTTTTTCTTTTATAAAGCATGACTGAGAATTTTCTCTCTTGTGAAAACATTTCCCGAAAGCTAAATTAGACATTGTGAGTTTCTCTAATGAAAGTAGCCCTTGGCTGGGCTCCCTTAGTTATTTATGACGCACAAGATTCAAGTCTTCTACAGTCACTCTTCCTAATTATGTTGTTCCTGGCCACGTTTAACTGATTATTATAGGTTTCATGTAAAAAAGGTGTTTTTAAAAATGAAAAATTTGTAGTTAGTATTTCAACTATTTTTTTTTCCTTTTCATAGCCCTCAGGATGAAGACACTTCATTCCATTTTGATGGCAGTGGATATTCAGTTGTGGAGAAGGTGCTCCGCTCTACCGTGACTCAAATAATAATGTTTTTCAGCACCTTTTCTCCTAATGGGCTCCTGCTATATCTTGCTTCTAATGGCACTGTAAGAAAATTGGCTTGATTTTTATACCAATCAAAATTAGTATCCAGAGTCAGTAAATAATTTTCCCCATCTTTCAGCTCATCCATCTGGGAACTGATTATCACACTGTATTACAGCATAAAGAACTTTGACCCAGCTACCAAGGGAACCCAGAGAGAAGAGACAGTGGTAGTGTCCTGAACCATTGATATTCTGGGTGGAACTACATGTGCAATTAAGGTGCAGCAATAAACTCTGGCACCTAGTGCACAAGAGTAGATTGCTCCTGGGCACAGTGTTTGAATGTGTATCGGGACTACAGCACGTTGAGCTGGGTTGGAGCAGCCCCAGCTGGCAGGGAGCCTGGGGGTCAGCCTGCCAGTTTGGCGCTGCTCCAACCTGGCTCATTATGCAGTGGAGGGGTTGGCTGGGGCACAAGTGCAAAGCACCTGCATTGAAGCACTCTTGTGCCTCTGCCAGCCAGGACTGCATCTACACGTGCACTGCTGTGGATTAAAAAACTCTGCAGCAGGATAGTACTTGTATTTACAACTCATCCATCTGGGAACTGATTAGCACACTGTATTACACCATAGAGAACTTTTACAAGTACCACCCTGCTGCGGAGTTTATTAGTTTACTCCAGCCCAATAGCCCTGAATGTGTAGATACCAAGACATTTACCACAGAGCTAATTAGTCTACTCTTTAGTAAACCTCTTGTGTTGATGTGTCCTCTGCGATTACAATTAATCCACCAAAAATTCTCTGTCACTCATGAGTGGAATTAGTGACAGCACAACTATGGCCTAGATTATGACTCAGCCGGTGCAAAGGACTTGTTCAGTTCCTGTGGAAACCTCTTGTTAGAGTCCAGAATCTTTCACACCTTGGCTTGCACAAAAATGTGAAACAATTGATCATTTGAAATGCTATGAATAATAAACATTGATAATATTTTAAATGATGTTATGTAATTTGAGCATATAGTACCAGTTCTGAGCACAGGGTGTACTGACTATATTAATCACCTGCATTTTTTAATAAAAATATCCCACTTCTTCCAAATATTTATTATGTACTATGGGTTTTATATTTTCATTCAATCCATCTGTATGTTTTTCTGCAGAGAGATTTCTTGTCTCTGGAACTTGTTGATGGCAAAGTGAGACTGACTGTTGATCTTGGTTCAGGACCACTTACTCTTTCAACAGAGAATCGTTACAATAATGGGACATGGTATAAAATTTCATTCAGCCGCAACAAGAAACAAGGTAAGAGTCAGGCAGAAAAAATAAACATTTAAGCTTTCACAAATAGAAATGTCTAAAGCAGTAATTAGGAATGTCAATATATAACTAGGTCTGGCTGCTCTCAATACATATTCATTCTTTGGCAGCCATTGCCATAGTGCTTCCTTTTTTTGTAAGTGATGGCAATGCCAGTCTGTTGCTTGGCAAATGATCACTCTGATGTATGAGTTAATCTTGGCCTTGATTTTCCCTGCCTTTATAATATGTAAAGTGTAGAAACTGTTAAAACGCATGAAAGGAAAAAGAATGAAATCGTATTTAACTATTGCAGTGCCTTTGCCTGGCTCTTAGTAGTGGGCAACATCTTTTCTTCTGTATTTATATGGTGCCAGCCACACTGGGGTCCAGGACCAGGGCTTACAGGAACTACTGTCTTACAAGTTTTAATAATGTATTATAATATATATGGTTTTTCCTTTGGGGTGTTCCAAAAGTATATTTTAATAGAGAAACTAGTCAGCTTATCAAAATATATGAAATCTTGAGAGTAAAGAAATTCTCCCTTTAAGAGAGGAAGTCTTGAGAGTAAAGTAACTATCCCTCTCTCCTTACGTGACTTTGAGAATCTTTGTACATTTATTTCTTAGAAAAATATTGCTAAGTTAGAAAATTGTTTTCTAGTGTTCTTTTTCACTGTTTTTTACTTTCATTTCCTTTCAGGAGTATTGGCAGTCATGGATGCGTATAACCTTAATTATAAGGAAACCAAGCAAGGAGAATCCCCTGGAGTGGCCTCGGACCTCAATCGTTCAGATAAGGACCCAATTTACATTGGTGGACTACCAAGAACAAGGGCTGTGAGGTACAGTGTTAGTTCTTGCATTTTTTTCCTCTAGTTATGTTTGTAAGTATTAAGGAATACTCTTTCGTCGGTCTAAATTGGCATTGTCCCACTGAAGTGAGTGGAAATCAGCAGAGTCATTGAATTTATGAGTTTATACCAGTTATAAATCTGTTTGTTGTCTTTATATTGTGCTCTCTCATTATCATCATTTCCATTTTAGTAACTTGGAAACAGGCACAAAGAGATTACCTGAATTTCGCAAGTTTACAAACGGAATTTGAACCCAGATTTCATGTGTTGCAATCCCATCTCCTATTCTCTAGGCCAGGGTTTGGTAATCTTTTTCTCCTGTGGTCTGAAGCTTGTGACTTTACCCCCTACAGTAAGCCACAAATCTTTGCTCTTGGCATGCCCAGGATATTTGTTTGCCCTTGCCACTGATCCCCAGCCCTTCTGCAGGAAACCTAGGGTAGGCATGAAAAAGCAGCAGGGAGAACTTCAGAGGGCAGGTGCCGTGGAGGAGGCAAGTGTCACTGTACCGTTACATCTTAAGCCTAATCCGCCAGTTCTGCCTCAGGTTGGGTTGGATCTTTGCAGACTCTGGCCCATGGGCTATAAGTTGCTAACCCATGGCCTATGTCATACTTTAAAAAATGCTACATACATGAGTGGTGGCCTTATCCTATTTATTTTTTAACTAGCATGACTTCGGTTATATACTCCTGAAATATAAATAGATGCAGGCCAATCGTACATGGATACCCTGCTTGTTAACTAGTAGCAGATGATAAAACGGGTCTTATTTCCTTAGTTGCATCTCAGTTCCTTTAATCTTGCAAGTTCCCTTGTTCCCTCATCCATTGCTGATTGGTTGAGGGGCCCTGGTGGCCCTGCTGTTTGCTGCTGACCAGCTGGGAGGCAAAAATAGCACCATATTTAAAACGGCGGTTTTCACCTCCTTGCTGATCAGGAGCGAGGGCCCCTCCACCAATCAGCAGGGGAGACGCATGGGGGAACAGATTGGCCACACAGCCTACTTCTGCTATGAATTCAGTGGGTCTTATGAGTTTCATAGAGCTCTGCCATTGCAGCTAAGGATTTACCTCGAAGCTTTGGTACCCGTACCATTTGGTATTGCAGTATACTGCCATGCATTTCGACACTGCTTCCACATTGCTCACAGTGGTCCCCCTGCTTTACCTGTGGCAGGTGAGGCTGTTATGGCTTGTGATTGTGTTAGGGTTCAATGTGTAGTTTTACTAATAGATTAGATAATGAATTTGCATGTGATGGTTTGAATAGAGATGGCTCTATCACAGGCAGGGTGTTGGATTGGATGTGCTCTGGGTGTCCCTTTCAGCTTTACTTTTCTATGAATTCTGATGTTCAGATAAGATTTAATGTGTGTTTGTAGCTACATTTTTACTTGGGTTTGCTCTCATTAAGTACAATGCCAAAAGTATTCCAACTTAATTGAGCTAGATCAGATCAATGATTCTTCTTCTCTCGGAAGAAAAATATCATTCCTCCCCTGCCCTCCAAAAACATTTTCCTCTCTAAAGCTCAGTTTAAATGTTTAAACCAATTTCTTCTTTTTTCAGGAAAGGACTTAGCAGCAGAACATATGTAGGTTGCATTAAGAACTTGGAAATATCCCGCTCTACCTTTGATTTGATTAGAAACTCATATGGTGTGAGAAAAGGCTGCATATTGGAGGTAGGAAGTTCTAGCATATCTGTTGGGTTTTAATAATCTAGCTGGGTATGGAACCTGATTTATTATAACAATATAGAAAGTAAAACTATCTTAATGTTTTAATAAATTGTCAGTTGGTCAGTCTAGTACTGATACTGTTCTCCCTCACTGAACATCATTCTGGGGACAAAGTTATTGAGTATCTCTCTCCTTTTGCAAAATAGCCTATCCGTAGTGTGAGCTTCTTGAATGATGGCTACATTGAATTAGAGCCTAAGCCCCTATCTCCTGAAACAGAACTGATGGCAACTTTTGCTTCTAAGAACAGTAGCGGTATCATCCTTGCTGGTCTCAACAAGGGAGCAGAGAAGCGACAACGCAGACAAGCACATTTGGTAAGTATCTCAATACTTTTACGCCCCAAATATTTTATTTCAGTCTGTGCTTCCAAATGTCTAATTAGCTATTCAGTTCAAGGGTATAAAGTAGATGAACAGAGCTAAACAACAGTGTAAGGAGTAGAAATCATCTCTGAACCAAGAGTTCTAGAGTTTTGCATTTCTCTAATGTAAGGAGTAGGAATTTTTCACAAGCAAATGAAGCTAACTTTGAATATAAATCTTTCATTTCAGTTAAAAATGGTCTACTACTTATGGTTTTAAAGAAAACCTTTTAAATATGTGTAAAGTCTAAACCAATTGCAGGATTGTGTCCCAAATCCATAGACAGTCAATTCCAGTAGCTGTGCTACAGCCATGATTTTGCCAAGTGGCAACACAATGAGCAGAGCATTATTCATTTTATGGTTGGTATCTGGGCTGACTAATAGAAAAGAGTTGTGTTGGTTTCACCATACCATACTTAGAAAGGCTGTGAAGAACAACTGAGGCAGACACTTCAGAGGAAGATCTGAACAGTAATGTCTTGGTAGGGAGTAAAGTAGTGGTAGGCAGGTAGGAGCAGGTACTACACTTGAACTTAGGAGAAGGATGGAAGAAGCAGCAACCCATTCAACCTAAAACACTGGCGGCTGCAGAATGTGAGGGAACAACACAGAGTTAGAATGTTCCTCCTTCTTTCCAACAGCCAAAAGGGATTGTTTTGGGTTCACTCATCCACTAGTTGGAGGCTGATATGAAAGATGACACTCCCAAGTAGAATTCAGTGACAACATCCTAGTAATGAATCCAGCACTCTTTCTTTTTCCTTTGACTTGGCTGACATACAAGGGGTTTGAAACCATACACACGCCTGTGTAGCAACCTTATTTTTTACCACGGAGTGAGAGGCTTTGAAGCTTGTATTTTTCTTCTAGTAGAAGGCTTAGTTCTCTGGTTGTCTTTCCTCATTCACTATCACTGTGTTACAATATTTGAGATGCAAACAACTCAAGGAACACTTATGTGTTATATTGTTTTATTCCTAAATAATTTCACATTGGAATTTTAAAAAAAGTCATGGATACATTTTTGTCAGAGTTTATTTATGGCTTCTAGTTTTGGAAAGCAAACTTAACTAGATTATGTTCTGTATAAAGCATAAAATGAGAGGAAACAGAATTGCAGGAAAATAATAATCTTATGATTTAATCTCCACAGCCCTTCTTTTCCATCATACTGATTGATGGTCATCTCACTGTGCATGTTAATGCAGGGGACAGAGCAAGTACCAAAAAAGTCATTCTACAGTGTGCTAATGGGACATACAGTGATGGGCAAGAACACTCTGTCATCCTGATCCGGAATAAGAGGTGCATGAGATTGTGTACAGTACCACTTATTTAAGTACTGCATGTCATTGTTAGTTCACCATGTTCCCTGAAGAATTGACTTAGCTAGATTATTTGGGTGAAATAATCAGGATTGTGTTTTTCTGCTGTTAATGGAGAAGCTCTGATTTATATGTTAATTGCATGCAGTATACAGCAACTGTTTAAGCTGTGTATGAAAGCTCTCTTAATCTCCAGACAGTATCGGATACTTGAGTAAAGGATATTAATTTGCTGATAGAAAAAGTACATATTTAATTGGTTATTTTATTATTTTGATGAACAGACAAGTCTAGTTTACTTTTAAAACACCTGCAGTAAGATTAGATATCAAAAGTATTTGTAAAGATATCAACATGTCTTTTGTATTTCATTTTAAAAATATTCTTAGAAGAATCACTTTTATGTGGCTTAGGTGGATTAAACAAATCACAGAATCTTCCTTTCTTAGCACTTGACATTTATAAGGTTGGAATAAAGTTCTTTGTTGAATGAATTTCTACTTTTTCCCTTTCAGGATGATAACTGTACAAGTGGATGAAAGTAACCCTGCAGAAATGAGACTCAGCTCATCAGCAGAAATTAGTCCTATGAATATTTCCAACTTCTATGCTGGTGGGGTGCCAGCAGGCGAGGAGGGCATCTTAGGGTTGAAGATGACTGGATCTTTTTACGGATGTATAAGCAATCTGATTTTTAACAAGGAGTAAGTCAAAATGAATGGCAGCACTCTTTTGGAGATGGGAACTGCAAGACTATATATAAAATATAAATTGTTGCTTTGGATTTAACTCCTTCAGGACACAGATATAGGCAAGCACAGTGTCAGTGCTCAATGTCAGTGCTCACAATGTCTGCACCTTGTAATGTGCAGAAGAGATCAGTTTTGAACTTTCCTCAGTGATTATTTTTGTCCATGTTTGCAGTTATTCAGTCTGCCTCAAATATATTTAATGCATATAAGCATAGCGCACAAAAACAAAATTGGGTTCTCAGTTATCACGTTTATGCATGGGGATGGGCCTACTGCCTAGCAAAACCATTACATGAATAATAGCATATATTTACAAATATTTTAACTAATTTGCAAGTTTTTACTCACTAACATTTGTACTAGATCTTATAGTCTTTTGATGTACTTAGAGCCATCTCTTTTTAAAACGTAGGCTTTTGGATTTCACCACTGCTGTGAGGTACCAACATGTGGACATGGGTAACTGCTTGCTTTCAGAGAAGCCTAAACCAGCAATTCATCCAGAAGATATTGAGATTCAACCTGACCTTCAGGCTTTGCCAGTTCCTCTAAGGCCTCTTCCAGATAATAAGAAGGTATGTACTACAGACTTAATCCGTACTGTTCTTGTTGAACAAAGGTATTGAGTGGGAAGAAGCTGTGTTCTAAATGTACATTTTTAAACTTGTTTCCAAAGTATGGATCCATGTGCTTTGCAACTTGTCATAGCATGGAGGAATCTAGATAAAATAAGCAATGCCTTATATAAAATGGCAAGGGTTGAAGCAATAGAACACTAGGGTATAATTCTATACAACAGCCACTGGGCCTTATAGCTATGAAGGCCATGTGGAGGGAAATGCAGTTAAGCCTACCATTGCTTACCTACCTGTAGTTTATTTGCATGTGAAGAACTCTTTATGAAAAGAAAAATGGCCTTCCAGCAAGGTCAATTTAAGACATGGTTACTCTTTGTTTTACTGTCAAAATTAATGAATGCTGACAAAGCAGGGCAGGTTAAAGGTGACCAAATAAACTGTACTTATGTAATTCACTATACCAAATTCCGTGGTCATGTGCAGTCCCTGCCATGGTTTTAGTGGTGAGGGAAAAATCCAGACAACTGTAAAAGTGCCATAGTCTGTACTTATGTGCATTAGGTTTGCATGTGGTTTGCAAAAGCTTTTTATCTCTTTGTGTTCCAAAGAAAAATGAGGCAGCATCCCCTTTCCCTATATGTGCCCATGCATCTTTATGAAGCATTTCTCCAAGTATCTTGCAATCATTCCTGTTGTGTGTGGCAGAGGAACCATGGTTTTTATACAACATGGCTATAAAAAAGAAAAAGAAATAAGCAGTATTTCTGAGAGCTGAAGTATAGTGATGGTTCACACGCCATTGCACAGCTATTCATCCCTTAAATCAGGGTAAAAGATCAGCTTCACTGAATGATAAGAAAATGTCTCCAGTAAGGACCACTAAAGAATTTCCTACTGAAATTCTGTTATGTCCTCTTTTGCATTGAAAAAAAACCCCTGCCTGTAAATTAATAAATCAAAAGCTTTAACCCCATAAGCAGGAAAAGATGTGTTCTCAAAACAAAAATATGGTTTGAACATTATAAGTAATTTTCTTTGACCCTACCAAGGGCCTGAAATGTTTGAAAGTTACAGTATTTGATTAACTGAATTGCATGCTTATCTCATACGTCAACTTCATACAGCAAAAATACAACACAGCTACAATACCAGGTAGCAGTGCTAATTGGCAGCAGAGTGTTTGAATAGCACTTGTGGAATATTCTCTTTTTAAATAAAGCTTTTTCATTAATAGGCACAGTGTGCACAAGATGAAATGCCAAATCACGTTCCTGATGCCCACCAGTTTGGACTTGCCAGAGGCAGCCATTTAGTACTGATTTTTAATCCGAGTACTGTCAGGAGGAAGTATGTATATTTTGAATCATACACCCTCTCCCCCACCCCCACACATTGCCTTTGGTTACTAGGAGAAAACATTTTTAAATGAGGATCCTCTCCAAACCTAGATCAGACCCCTGACCCTTTCTCAATTTCCTCACTCTGTTACCATCAAATAAAGCACCAGTTACTGCATTATAACTACATTCTCCTTTCAGATTTACAATGCAGTACTTGAATTCAAACTTAAGTCTCCCATCCTCCTTCTTCAGACTCAGCAAATCTCTCTGTCCCTTACAGACTTCTAAATCTCTCCTAAGGATTCTTGCTTTTTCCACCCCTCTCCCCTGAACCATATAGCTCTAACCAGACCCTAACCTTTGACTGATTCAGAGAACCTCTTGTCCAGTCTTTTATAGATATCCTGCAGTAATCTCTTGCTCACTGCAGATCTCTCTCAGGCCTCAGTGTAGCTGACTGGAAGCTAAAGAGACTCCCTGCTGTGGCTTTCCTCCAACAAACTGACTTATCCATTGCCCACTCCATCACTTCTCCCCCCTCTACTTTCCTAGGAACTAACAAGAATCTCTCCTTCCTTTTTCAATCTTTCTTTGGCCTCAGGCTACACATTATATCCCAACAGGCCTGCTTACAAGTTACCAGCTTCTACTATGCTGCTCTGGGACTCATTCCCTTCACCTAGGAGGTGGGCAAGCCTGCAACAGGGTACAGCTGGCCCCAGTCTCCTCAAAGGTTCAGTTCTGTCTGTGACAATCACTTTGTATTTACAATTGAAACTATGCATGCTGTATTACTTTATATTTTGAATTGCATTTGGAACCGTTTTTTTCAAATATACATAATGGACTGTAACTTTGCTTTACTGCTCTGCATCCCGTTTTATTGTAAGATTTAGGTAAGACTCTTCCAGCTATTATAATGCCTGTCTTTGAATACAGAAAAAAGGATTTCAACAATATTTCATTGTTACTGTTTAGACTCTCTGTTCAGCTGAACCTCAGAACCTATGCTTCTAGTGGCCTGATTTACTACATGGCTCATCAGAATCAGGTTGATTATGCAGCCCTTCAGCTTCTGGGGGGACAGCTATATTTCTCATTTGATCTTGGAAAAGGAAAAGCAGTGACTTTTCACCCTGTTATCATCAGTGATGGAAAATGGCACATGGTAGGTATCAAGAGGTTTGTGCCTAACCTTGTTTCACCTGCAGTTACTGAGCCAAATCACAGTGCCTTTCACACATATTGGCATCAGATGGAATAAGACATAAGACCTTTACCACTGTTACAAATTAATTAAGTACAATAAGTACTTCCTCAGTTTTATTCTTCTTAATTTTACAGTAAGTCACATACATAGTTACCTCCCCTTATTTAGGGATAAGAACTTACTAAAATTACAGCAAGTATAAGTGGTAACCCTTCCCTCCATAAGAAAATCCTGCAAAGTGGACTGTAAATTTGAGCTTGCCCAGGAAAACTTTCCTACGCATTCTTACGTGGATGAGGAAAAAATCATGGCAGTGGAGGATGAATATGCATGTGACAGTATTGAGTGGAGACCAGTGCTCTCAGTGCAGAGGTCCTACACCTCTTTACCTTGCCACTGTGCTTCCATTGTTTACATGGTAGTGGAGCTTAATTAGACTTTGCAGCCAGCTGCTGGGAGGCCTCTTTCTGTGCAGGATAGGTAGCTCACAGTATATAGGGGGAGCTCTGCACCAGGCACTAGCTCTGCCAGCATCAGCCTCAATTCAAATGTTCATTGAACAGGTAGTAAAATATTACAATATATCCCAGTAGGCCTCCCCTTGCTTCTACATGCATAGAGCTCTAACCCCATGAATGGGGTTGTCTAGAAGCAGAAAGATGCTATCTTCCATATCTACCATAGAAATTCGCAAAGCAATATAACAAGTAGAATACCAAATAACTTTGCACTCAAAAAAAGCAAAGAAGAGCCTTGGTCTAAGTGATACCTGAGATGAGCTCTAGCTGGGGGGTGGAATATTCAAGAATTAATGATCCTTGTTAGCTGGTGCCATAAACACAGCTAAATGAGGCATCAGATTGGTTGTCTGTTACTTAACCTTTCAAATACTAATCAGATGATTTTGAAGTGCATGCACACTGGACAACAGACAATCAGTGCTGGCCATAAAGTGCTTGAGTACAAGCAACTTGTAAATGAAAGCCATTTAACAGTCATGCTGTTGCATTATGACACAAGTTCAAGGGATCAGTGATTTTTTTTTCAATATCAGCCCCACAAGCAAGGCACTGAAGCGAGTGACCTTCTAGAAAGTGTTTTCCAAAATGAATTTTGTTTGATCTTATTGTAAGCAGCAGTTTGATACAGTTTCTCTTTTCTTTCAGATAAAGGCAGAATATGTTAAAAGGAAAGGCATAATCATTGTTGATGGTCAGGAGTCAGCAGCAGTTATTGCTCTGGGAGATGGCAACATGCTGGATGTTGAAGGGAAGCTCTATCTGGGAGGACTTCCATTAGATTATACAGCTAAGAATATTGGAAATGTAAGAACTATATTTAATATCTTAGCTCTACATGTATAAATGGTAGGTACTCCCAGCTTAACAGCATAATTTATGGACTGAGGACCCAGACTCTGATAGGTACTTATATGCCTAAATCTTCTGCTTTCAAATATAAGTTAGGCACCTAAAGAACAGTGAGGGTCTGGGTCTGACTCTTAGGAAATAAATTCATAAATATAATTTTCCAATGAAGTGTTTTATCACTTTATAGCAAGGGTGTCAAACTCAGGTCAGTTGGAGAGCCTGTTACCTCCTTCTCAGGTGCCTCCAGGCCATGGTATACTTGGGGATAGTCCTGCTTTCAACAGAGTGTTGTACTAAATGACCTCCTGAGGTCCCTTCCAGCCCTAATTTTCTATGAGTCTGATTCATGCCAGAGCTCTCACATTGGCAGTCCAAACAGCCCTGTGATCAGAAGCTCTGGCACTGGTTATGGGGCTGCCTGTGGCAGCAGTCAACACCCTGACCTGCAAGGAGACAGTATGTGTGAATGCATGCATGCACATGCGCACGTGTGTGTGTGTGTGTGTGTGTGTGTTCAGTAAGCTGCTGGGACATAGAATGCATGTGTGTCTGCACATTTGTGCTTGTACAAGTGAAAGAAATCCTGCAGGGGGAGGGAGCATATATGTGTGTGAGAGAGAGAGAGAGAGAGAGAGAGACCCTGCAGGGACAATATATGTGCATGCAGTAGAGAGATGCTGTAGGCACAGGGAGCATGAGAGAGAGAGAGACCGTGCAGATTGTGTTTGTGTGCGTGTCCAGCCCTGTACTGCTATGGCCAGTACTGCAATGGCCCTACCATTGCAGCCAGAGTCCTGGCTCTTGCTGCACTGATGGTGGCAGCCTGCACCCCAGTAGAGCTAGGGTGCTGGCAGCCCCAGCAACATGTCAGACAAAGCAACATGTCAGGCAAAGATTTGCCATCATGGCCAGAGCCCTAGCAGCTCTGTGTACAGAAACTCAACCACTGTGGACAGAGATGGCGCTTCCAGTGGTAGCCAATGCCCTGGCTTTTGCTGGGTTGCAGGCAGCCCCAGATACACAATTGAGTCAAAGGCTCAATTACCGTGACCAGAGCCCAAGCTCTAGCTCTGGCTGCAGGGCTGGAGCTTCCTGCAGTGGCAGCCAGAGCCCAAGCTTTGACCATGGTGGTAGGACTTCCTATGTCACCAGCTCCAGTGGGCAAACTCTGCCACTTTGGCCTGAGATGCAGCTTTGCCTAGTGTGGTGGAGCTTCCTGGCATGCTAGCCCAAACTCCAGTGAGAGCCAGGGTTTAGGTAACTCTAGGGACACTGCAGTCAGAATCTCTGCTGCCATGGCCAGAGCCTGCTGAACAGGATCTTTTACTTTACCCTGTCTGTGGTGGCAGAGCTTCTGCCTGTGGTGCTGCTTTCATTTGTCACATTATCCAAATAATTATGTAGGTACTTTATATCCTTAAATGTTCTCCTCAGAGAGAATAGCTCCTGGTGTCAAGTACTGCAGAGAGATTGACTTCCAAACTATGTGATTTATCATATCTAGGTCACCAACAGTATCCCTGCATGCATTGGCAGTGTGATGGTTAACAATAAGCCACTAGACAAAGAAAGCCCTGTCTCCATCTTTGCTGTGAATAAATGCTATGCAACAGCACAGGAAGGCACTTACTTTGATGGAAGTGGCTTTGCTGCTCTTGGTAAGCACCATTAATAGAACCAATAGCTTATTGAATTAGTGTTAATGAAAATACATCATTTTTCTGTCTTTCTAGAAATTAACATAATTTAACAATGCTTCAATCAACTCTTGTATGTTTTGTGTATACATTTCTAATTGACTCCTGGCCTTTTTACATCCAAGACTCTAGCCTTTTCTCAGTCCCCAGTGATCTGGCAGTCAACTAAAGAGTCTTTTCTATAAGTAAAGACAGAGAAACTGCTACAGAAACTGTGGTACTTGTTTTTTGTATTTCTCCATATATGTATATATAAGAGCTTAAGCTGGTGTATTTATATGACCAAGGAGTCAAAAGACATGCAAGGGAGAGTAATATGAAATAATGTAGCTCACTTTAATTTTATTCTGTTTCTTCAACATGTAAGTTTGATTGTATTGGTATATAAGAGTTTTAAAGACTTTGACATGACACATTTATACTAATGAAAATTACAGTAGGATCTACAATGGTCAAGTGACCCCTGTTTTGGGGTAGCTGCACACATCAGGCTGCTATTACTTATCCATGTTTACTAGGGAATGGGAAGGCAGGTGATACATATTTACTCAAATCTAAAATGACCCTGAATTTAAGGTGAGACCCCTGCCCCCCAGTTTGATTGTATACATGGAAAATTATACATTTGTTTTAATTGTCTTTGTCTAGAATCTAATAAGGGTGTGCAAAGTGGGCCGTATTGGATTTAGATTTGGCCTGATTTGGGGGACAGTTATTCAGTTTGTTGATCACTGTCCCAATTCGATTTGGCCGAATCTGAAGATTTGATGCTGATTTGGAGAATCAGCGATCTGGCCATAGACACAACTTTAAATGTTTTTCTGCATACCTCAAGGTACCAGACGTGACTTATGAATGCTGAGATGGTGAGGGGGATGGAGTGTCCCACAGGAGCATGTGGGGGGGGTCCCCCTCACATGTGCTCTGCAGTGGACCCAGAAGTGCTTGTGGCTCACTTCTGGGTCTCCTTCCGAGCGTGCTGGGGACACCACCCTCCCTGCACTCTGGTGGGAAGCTCCATCCACCCTACCTGGTACCTTGAGGTATGTAGAAAAAACACTTAACACTTAAAGCTGTGTCTTATGTCTGAATCATCGAGTCTCTCTGAATCGATTCAGAGGGTTCCAATTCAATTCAGAGAGATTAAAGGGTATCCTGATTTGATTCAGATTCGGCCAACCAATTGGGCCAAATCTCTGTTGACTCAAATCAGGGACCGAAGCTTCGCATAGCCCTAGAATCTAGTTATTAGAGTCCTCTTAAATTCATCCCTCCTATCACTGTCACAGGGAAAGTAGTAGCTGGGGAGAAGGCAGTCTTTTCCTTGCCCTTTGCCCCACCTTGCCACTTGCCCCCTGTGCCTGTCTTCCTGCTGCCTGTCCTATAGATTCATAGATGTTGGGGTTGGAAGGGACCTCAATAGATCATTGAGTCCGACCCCCTGGATGGGCAGGAAAGAGTGCTGGGTCTAGATGACCCTAGCCAGATGCATATCCAACCTCCTCTTGAAGACCCCTAGGGTAGGGGAGAGCACCACCTCCCTTGGGAGCCTGTTCCAGACCTTGGGAGCCCGTTCCAGACCGTTCCACTCTAACTGTGAAGATGTTCTTCCTAATGTCCAGTCTAAAATCTACTTTCTGCTAGCTTGTGGCCATTATTTCAACTGTGGTCTGACCAGCGCCCAATAGAGGGGAAGTATCACCTCTTTGGATCTGGTCGTCATGCATCTGCTGATGCATGATAAAGTGCCATTAGCATTTCTGATGGCTTCGTCACACTGACAACTTATGTTCATCTTGGAGTCCACTAGGACTCCAAGATCCCTTTCCACTTCTGTGCCACCCAGCAGGTCAATCCCTAGGCAGTAGATATGCTGGACATTTTTCCTCCCTAGGTGCAGCACTTTGCACTTCTCCTTGTTGAACTGCATTCTGTTTTCTGTGCACTTGTCCAACCTAGTCCACGTCTGCTTGCAGCTGTTCCCTGCCCTCTGGCATGTCCACTTTTCCCCATAGCTTTGTGTCATCCACAAACTTGGAGTTCACTCCCTCGTCCAAGTCGCTGATGAAGACATTGAAGAGTATCAGTCCAAGGACTGAGCCCTGCAGGACCCCACTGCCCACACCCTTCCAGGTCGAAACCAACCCATCCATCACGACTCTCTGGGTGCGACCCTCTAGCCAGTTCGCCACCCACCGGACTGTGGAGTCATCCAAGTCACAGCCTCTTAACTTGTTCACCAGTATGGGGTGGGATACCGTATTGAAGGCCTTCCTGAAGTCTAAGTATACGACATCCACCCTTCCTCCTGTGTCCAGGCGTTTCGTAACCTGGTCATAAAAAGAGACTAGATTAGTCAGGCATGATCCTCTCCCAGTGCCTTCCCCTTCCTACCACATGCCCCCATCTTGTGCCTGTCCACTCTTCCTTTCCTTTTCAGGTGCTCTTTCTCTGTCTCTGCTGGCAGCACGGAGCATCTGGCTGGACCAGGCAGTAGTGGTGGCACCAGTTCAGCCTGTAGCCCCAGTTGGGCTCAGGGCTGGAGTCACAGCATCTCCCCAGCAACTTTGTGCCCCTATTTCCCCATGCTCCCTCTGTACCATGTGCACCTTCCCCACACTGCTCTTGTTCTGTGCCACACTTCCCTTGCACACCACGTGTCCCTTTTCCACATTCCCCTTGTTCTTCACATCACTTCACCTGTGCTCCGTGTGGCACCTGTTCACCCGTGCTTTCCCCCACACCATGTGCCCCTTCCCTGTGCTGCCCCCTGCATGTGTCCTTTCCATGCTCCTTCCCACACTGTGCACCTTTTCCCACACTCCTTTTCCCTTGTACCCTTTTTCCATATACCCCTTGCTCCACACGCCCTTCACCTGTGCTCCCTCCACACCAGGCTCCCTTTTTCTGTGCCCACGTTCACTGCCCCCTTTTCTCATGTGTTTCCCCTCACTATGTACCCTTTCTCCATGTCCCCTCTACATTAGATACCTTTTCCCCCTGTCCTTCCCTGTACTTCATGCCCTTTTCCCGTGTCCCCACCTCCCACTGTGTGCCCTTACCCTGTGCCCCCCCTGCTCACCATACACCTTTTTCCCTGCACTTCCTGATGCACTGCGGTCCTCATGCTCTACGTGTCCCTTCCCCCATGCGGTTTCCCTGCACTCCATGTGTCTCCTTCCCCATGCCCCCTCACCTTGCACATCTTTTTCCTGGCAATCCCCTCACTCTGCTTTCCTCCATGTTCCCTCCTGCACCATGCATCACTTCCCTACACCTTTCCTTATATCCCTTACCTGTCTCATGATCCACCCTGGCTCCACCTGGAGCTGCAGCTGCAGCAGCTGCTTGCCTGATCCGTACTCAGTTCTAAGACAAGAGGTCTCCCCCCACCATGCTGCATTTCCTTATTCTATACTCAAGGAAATGTGGTAATCTGTGTGCCTTGAATGGCTAGTCAAAGATAAGGTACAGTGTAACTTAAATTGGTTTACTTTTATCCACAACTTTTGCGAGAGTAATTTTATATGGGATTTATATGATGACTGTGTTTGTGTCCACTGTTTTTTTTTCATAATTGCATATATGTAAAAATGTTGTTTGTTCAAATCCTAAGTGAGTACAGAAGGCATCAAAGAATGCAAGGGAATTTAACCCTCACTACTTTCCATATTATTTCTGAATTTCATCTGTAGCCTTCAAATAATTTTCTCCCCCTTTCAGGATTTTGATGATTAATAGCCTATCATATTGTCTGTCACAGCCTATTTATACTGTGGATTACAAATCTTTTATTTTAGGCATCTTTTCTTTCAGTTAGAGAAGGTTATAAAGTCCGATCTGATGTGAATGTTACATTTGAGTTCCGTACCACTGCTGCAAATGGAGTTCTTCTTGGAATTAGTAGTGCTAAAGTAGATGCCATTGGATTGGAGATTGTAAATGGCAAGGTGGGTTGCATCTAAGTATCCTCATTCACTGTAGAAATTTGCCAAGTCTTGAGCTAAATTGGAAGGTCAGAATTGTTGAGTATAAGCAAGAATACCTCAACCATATATGATGAAAACAAAAGACCAGAAAGCAATAGTAGCAAAGCTGCTGCCATGATGCACTACCACTTAGCCTGGGATTGACTTTGGGTCACAAGGAAAATGAGTTCTTATTATGATGTTTGCCACAACACAGTGATGACTTGTCCTATGATTTAAGGATAATAACTTACAAAATATGTAATAAATAAAAGTGCCAGTCATTCTCTCCATAGAAGAATCATGTAAAATGGAAAGCAACCACAGTATGTTTGGTAGCCTATAGGATTGCTATTTCTTTTATGTTTGCATAAGCTACTATACTGTATATATTATTCATTGTACAAGCCAGCTTCCTTACTTATAACTTGTTTCCTTTTTCAGTGCCAGTAACTTGCCCTTTCCCAGAGATGCTCTTGCATAAGTGCTTAGTTGCTGTATATTAACCAAAAAAACTTGGCAAGTATAGGTTAGGGTCTTATTAATATACCGAGATAAGAAATTCTCTGGATATGGAATGAGTCATGATTTAATATTTTGTCACTGTCTTTTAAATTGAGGCTACAAAGCTTGGAGAAAAGTGTATGCAAGAATGTTGGCTTAAGTTTCCCTCTTTCTTAGAAATTTTAGTTATTTATCAAACTGATTTTATAAATCCATCAACTTAATTTTATTTAGGAAAATAAAAGTTCTGTTACAAAAAATTGTTCTTTTTTAGCTGCAGTTAAAACAAAAGAGAAATTTAAATATCTTGAATGGGATTAGTATAAACATGAGATTTTTTTTAAAGTGAATCAAGAGCAAATTTTTGATTACTTGTTTAATGTAAGTTATATTTTAAAAGAAATTTATCAGCAAAATTAAAAGTTAAGAACAGTACTTAAAATGTTTCAGCCATATGGTCTAAACAATACATTAACATTGAGGAGAAGCGTAAACCAGTTTAGAATAACTGTGTACTAAGAAAAGCCCAGGATTATTTGAACCAAAATATCTGAAACATGCCACTTTTGTTTGCAGGAATATTTTCCATAAAGTGAGTTTTCTGGGGACAGAAGTGTGTTTATGCCTTTATCTGAGATTTGGTGATTCTACCACTATACCTCCACCCCATCCTTAGCCTTAAAGCCTCAAATCTCAGCCATCCATTTGATGCTGAATGGATACAACACTGCTAAGCACCTTCAGAACCCCAGATATATTTATACTACTAGGCCTCCCCTTTTTCCCTAATCCCGACCCTCTTCCTCATTCACATCTCCCTGCCATCAGTCTTCCTTTGAAAGCTCTTTGAAGCACAAGCTCTTGAAGCCAGGTTTCCTTTTATAGTAAGTCCTTCCTGACATGTCCTCAGGACTTATCTAACCTAAGCATGTTGATGGCATAGGAAGTCTGAGCACAAATAGCAATTTGTAGTTGCATTTGGTTGTCACCCTACAATTAGTGAGAAAAGTAGAGGCAGCTCAATGACGAATCAGAGATGTGTATGTAAATGCAGCACTTTATTGAAAGAGATTGAAGACATAAACATTTTAAATTATAAATATGAACAGTACCTAATATAAGAAGTTTTCTAATAATTTGCACCGTGAGGAAACACGTAGTCTAAACAGTCTGCAAGAACCAAGCTTCTGCCATTTTAGGTTTCTTCCGACAGTGCCTTATTACGTCCTATTAAGAGAGAACTTACAGCTCTTTCTTGGTGTAAAGGAGGCTAATATAAAGTTCTTATGATTCCCTGTCCAAGCCATTTCTTTACCTATGAAAGAATAACCAAATTATATGTGGTATCATTAATTAGGTAACTCATCACTATATTAAAATTAATGTATACATTTATTTTAAATAAAGCACACCCTCTTTAATTTACAAAAAATCCATAAACCATCATGAACCTAGATGGCATGTTAGGGCAGTATGGTTAGGCTACACAAAGGAATATTATTGATTGTATCACAACTGGGTGCCTTCAACTCCCTAGCATGATGACCAAGTACCTATTCAGAACTCGGTCAATAGTTGTCTTTGATGCAAGTCTGAGCAACACCTGAACTTAAGCCTCCAGGTTTGCAAAGTGTTGTCTTCATGCCCTTTAACAAGCAGAACTCATGACAAAATAGCTATCCAGAGACTATTCCACACTTCCCAGAGCAACACAAGCC
Organism: Caiman crocodilus; assembly: GCA_030014935.1. Classification (NCBI taxonomy): domain Eukaryota; kingdom Metazoa; phylum Chordata; order Crocodylia; family Alligatoridae; genus Caiman; species Caiman crocodilus. The sequence continues at coordinate 85,063,371 of JAGPOW010000261.1, read as the reverse complement.
TGGAATTCTGTTCCCCACTCCTTTAACTAGTATAAAAAGCTGTTGTTGCAAGCCATTCGTTCATTAGAGTGAATGTCAATATTTATGGAAAACAGAGCAATTAGCTATGTTCCCAGTTCTCACTGGCCATTAAGCTCCATAAACCAGCACGGAAAATACCTTCTAACAAATAATACATAATTCATCACTCATCTGTTCTATGCAATACATGTATAATTGATTGTTTTTCAGTATTCTTTTTCCCAGAAGTAGCTTGTTTTCTATTCAAAATTTCCCAGCTATAGGGACTTTGATATATCCCTTTTCCTGCAATAAGCACATTATGAAGGTAATGATTACATATTAGTATTACAAGACAAATAGTTGCCTATAGAATTAAAAGAGCAAAAAAATAGAATAATTTCAAATACATATCCATATGTTTATTGGCATTGACCTGATGTTTTCTATCTTACATATCACCACCCACAAAAGAAGTTTCTGGGCATAATGTTCCTAGTTCTTCTCTTGCCTACTCTGATGTCAACCAGATGTAACTCACGTCTAAATCACAGCAAAAATACTGTGTAAAACAATGAGAAAAGGACTGAGTCTAAATTGACAGCAAACCTTTAAATCCCAAGTTAAAGATAACAAGGGTAGGGTGGATAGTTAAGCTTCTCATGTTTAGATTTCAAGATATTTAAAATTCTAAGTTCCCCATATCAAGTTGAGCATAAGCCTTGGTGAAATCACTACACAAGGAATGTATGCCACCATGATTGTGCTTTTATTAGGTTGCTTTCTGTGTTCATGCTAGCTGTATCTTCATTGGCATCTGGATATTTGAACAGGTTTTGTTCCATGTCAACAATGGAGCTGGCAGAATAACAGCCACATATGAAACAAGAGATGCAAATAGCTTATGTGATGGGAAGTGGCACAAACTTCAAGCAAACAAAAGCAAACATCGAATTGCTCTGATAATTGATGGGAATGTGGTCCAGGCCAATAATCCTCATATCCAGTCAACATCTGCAGATACAAACAATCCTGTTTATGTTGGAGGCTATCCCAGTATGTATAATAGTGTTTTTTTCTCTCATAAAAGAAAACTATGTGTTCAGTTCATCAGAAGTATAGATCATGATAACTATTTTGCAAATGTTATATGAGATGCTATGAGCTTACTAATGTTTTGAATTTAAGAAAATGAATTGGTGGAGGATAGAATAATCCCAGTCATAAAAATAATTCTTGATTAAATTTAACTTTGAGTATAAATTTATAGACCTAAATCAACTGAGCTTGGTACAAGAACACTTTACACTCCTCAGTGTGAAACCTGGCTCCTAGCACTGGAGAAGTAGTACAGCTTTTGAAGGACTTCTTTTCCTTGGGGTTTTGACTTTGTCTGAGGCCTCACATGATTCCTATGTTTAGAGATTCTTTTGAAGGTGTCTTGCTTCAACACATTTCCCCCCATCTGTCTGGGTACTCACCATGGCTGTCCTTTTGTTCTGACCACATTCCTACACAGCTGCTGTGATGCACTATTCAGGTTGGGCTGATCCTCTGGAGGGGGTGGGAGGTTGGTAGCTGCTTTGTTCTACCCAGAATACCTGCTAGAGTCTCGGCCAGCAGACACCAACATAGAGGCAATGCCAGTTTATCTGCAGGTCTCATATGTTTTGCACAATTACCTTTCTGAAATAAGCATTGTTCTGTCATTATGTTAGAGTAATACCAAGTATTTCCTCCTCCTTCCTCACCCTTTGTATTCAAATCACTGCTTTTTATTTAGAAGCTCTGCTTCCTATAGTCCCTTCTCAGCATTTGATGAAGTATGCTGTGGCTTACAAAAGCTTATGCATTTCTGATTTAGTTAGTCCAGGGGTTTTCAACCATTTTTAGTTAGTGTGCCCCCAGCAGCCTGTCCAGAAGTAGGGAGTCCCCCAGCTGGTTAGCCAGCAGGGTGGGTGTCCCCCTGACAGAAGTGCCAGTGGCAAAAGTGTGCCCCCCACTTTGCGCCGCTGCCGCATACCCCCTGGGGGTTTCCCAAGTATCCCCAGGGGTATGCATACCCCCAGTTGACAACCTCTGAGTTAGCCTATAAGATGCATATCTACCCTGCTGATACCAAGAAAAACAGAAATTTGTTACTTTTAGTGTGCTGGTTTTCTAATCCTTAATGTGAGCAAGATCACAGCTGACACTATAGTTATTCATTAAGAAGGCTGAGTATGTAACATCTGAAAAACAGCCACTTTGCAAGCAGGGTAAATGTGTTTCTATAGCTTTTTAATAGCTCTGTTTGTACTGAGATTGAGCTGACCAAGTATGATGGCATAATACGCATTTTTAAACAGAATGTCAAACTGCCCACATTAATTAATTTCTGAAACAACTGTTCTGGTTTATCAGATCAGATAATATTCCTATTTGTTGTTATGAAACATTTAGGATTATGACATCCACAGGCTAATCAGCGCTTTTATACATTAGGAAAGCTTAGAAATAATACCTCGTCCTTGCATAGCAGTTTCTGGTGTTTAGGCTCGAAGTACTTTACAGATATTAATAAATTAATCCTAGCAGGTCACAGCTAGTGTTTGAGCTTCTAGAATTCCACAGAGAGTTTTATCAAAGTTCTGCTGGGCTCTTTACTGGTACTAATACCAATACTAGTAAGATTCATAGTAAGTATAGGAACAGGAGGCCCCTTAATACTGAAAGTGCATCAGCAAGCCTTGTACAGCTTCATACCTTGCATACAACCAGTGGTACATAAAGGCCTGTAACAATTTCACAGAGCTCAGCATGAAGGAAGAGGTTGAGAGAGGGGCCAAGGAATGACTAATTTATTCATGGCTCTTCAGGTCCAGCAGCTGCAAACATCCTGGCAAAAGGTCTGCTTTGAACCAGGTGGCTTTGTTAGTGATTGAAAATTGGCCTTCTCCTCCTTTGCGTTCAGGCTGAGATTAATTCTTTTCTCAACTATGGCATAGATTAGTTTGTCAAGTTTGCTTGTGTCAGCACTACAACCTAAGTACAGCAGCCTTGTCTTGTAAGTCAGTGATCATGTCCACAGTGATGTGAGCACCCTCTGCGTACACTGATATATTGTGGGATCTGGTGCTTTTTAGAATCTATGTTTATTGCTAGTCATTTTTTAAAGAATTACTTCTCAGTCAGGATCTTTCTGTCTTTGCATTATTTTAGTCCCCTTCCAATCTATGTATTTCTTGTTGTTTTTCAGCTGATGTGAAGCAAAACTGTCTGACTAGCAAGAGCTCATTCCATGGGTGTTTGCGAAACCTGATGTTGATCAAAGGCCAACAGGTAGAATCCTTTGACTTCAGCAAAGCCTTTGACCTGCGTGGAGTCTTTCCTCATTCCTGCCCTGGACCTGAACACTAAACTTCAGGGAAAGGTTTTAGGATCGAGAGCAGGTTAATTTTCATTGTTGCAGTTGCTTTATTTTCCCATTTCTTTGTGAAGAGAAGTTGTGAGAACCCGGCCTCTTTGATTTCAGTTACTTTTCAACTCAGGACAAAGTTTTAGGCAGAAGTTCTGGGCTTAACATTTTAACAAAAAATACCTCTACTAAAATGTTAACAGCCTTAATTGGGATTATTTTTCTTTTTGAACCTTTTATTAATCCGTTGATTACTTGACAGTATTTCATTTTATTGTATATTGGTCTTTTTATAAAAAATAAAAAAAAATTGGGGACCACATAATAAAAATGCAATAAAACATAGATTGTGTCACTTGATGTAGTGGCTTGTGCATTTGAACTGTCACAAAAAACAAACAAACTGGCAAGTATGAAGTGAAAAATATAAAAAAGACAGCATTCGACAGATTGCATTAATGGCAAAATCTTGAAGATATGAGGTAAAATTGTTATGTATGAAAGACTAAAAGATGGCTGCAATCCTGTTATTTGTGTTTTCCATGATAATTTTAATTCCTTCTATTTTATATAATTTCAAGGAGCTAATGCTCCTGCCATCCTTCAATTAATATTACAGGGAAGATATATACCTGTTGGGATAGTTGTGCATAGGCAACCAGTAGTTTGGTGTAGAGAATTGTCCAAAATGCTCAGGGTATTTGAGCAGTCATCTAATTTCCTACCCCAAAGGTGGCAACTGCTGAGTTCTGGGGTTTGGGAAGTAGTGCAGAATCCTAGCTTGCATTATGGCACTGAAGGACACAGAAGCTAATTTTCCTGGAAAACTAGTGTTGTTTCTAAGCTGTCCAGTGCCAGGTACCTCTACATGTAACCTCTGGTAACTCCAGACTTCCATTTGAGTAGCTCTCACATACCTCTTGCATTACTTATTGTATTTCTCTTTTCTTCTGTGATGAAACTGTACTACCTATCTACCCTAGCCTAAGCAGAGAAAATCAGTCCATCCCCTGAATACATCACTGAAAAGTTACTAGAACTTCTGACAGTGAGGATGTGGACTTGGACTTTACCTGACCTCTTACAGTAGGGGTTCTAAAGACATTTGGGAAGGTTACAGGGATGTTAGATTGAGTTGAAAAATGGCCACCCAATCTAAAGTAAATCAGGATCAGGGGAAGAGGGTTAGGAGGATTGAGGGGGCAAACAGGGTCTGTGGAGGATTGAGGGGGGCGTGTGTGGGGGGGGCGGGGGTTGATGGGGTCTGGGAGGGTTTAGTAGGATCAGGGGAGGCTAGCAGGGTCTGCAGAGGGGCTTAGCAAGGGGGTTCTCTCTCCAGCCCCAAAGGAACAACTCTCCCTATGCCGCTTACCCTTGTCCCCACCCCAGCTTACTTCCACTGACTCCCAGGATCAGCGAAAACCTGTAAAACAAGCACCAGGAGTGGCTTGCGGGGATGGGTGGGCTGAGGTAGTGGTGTAGCTGTCCGGGGATAGGGTGAGTGGCCCAGGGGCTAACTATAGTCTGGTGGGGGGCAGGTGGGGGTGGGGTTGGAAAAGCTGTGGCCAGCATCCTCAGGGCGGCATTGGGAACTATATGGAAGTTCAGTTACATCGGTCTCACTGAACCCAATCTAAGACTACTGTGGAGGAACTAACTTAGATTGGGTTGGCTGTTTTTAGACTGATCTAACCTTCCAGAATTTCTATACAGTTCACATGTAGATTGACTTAACTGGGGATCTAAGTGTAAGATCTGCACCTAGCCAAAGTAATTTAAATTGGGTGTCCATTTATAATGCAATCTGTCTTCCCCCTAACTTCTGTACATATATCTGTAGATGAGAGAGCTTCTTTGTGTATTGACCCTTATTTTTTGTGTACTGAATTTGGGAATTTAAAACAAAAAAATTTTTGGCTCTTATTATGTTTCGGGGTGTAATTTTGCCACATTTGTTCCATAGTGGTTAAACTTCTGGATAGAATGGGGAATTAGCCATTGATGTCAGTGAAGATATAGACACACAAACAATACACTGTAGAAGAAATAAAAGGGGATGAGCAATGCGTGGCATCTGTTATGCATACCAGCTCATATGCATGACCTTTCAGAGCTGAAAGTGAAATTGTAGTATCTTAGCCCTATATCAAAGAGGACTAGGGTAGCACAGTTTAGCTTCCACTTGTTCTAGGAAGAGCATGCACATGGAACAGCTTATGTGCAGTAAAGTCCCACTGCCCCATTGCCCTGTGATAAGCTGTTTGTGTATTGTATTTCACCCAGTCAGCATGTTTCAACTCATGAAACAAGGTACAGCTCCACCAGAACAATGGTTGCAGAACTGGGTTCTTTATTGCTGTACTATTTTTGACCCTGCTGTACTATTATTGCCCCAAAGCCTTCACAACCGAGCTGTTTTGAAAAAAAAAACTTGATTCATTTCCAAAAATGTTGTCAAAGATTTCTCAGAGAAGACCATAACTTGAGAGTTTATGTAAGAAATTTAGTTTGATATATTTTTTATTTTTGACCTGGATAAAATAGTGTATACATTTCACTTGACAAACACTATTACTATATAGAGGGTGGACTTATTGTAACAAAACACTAAACATTATGATGAGGAGGGGTAAAGGACTTATACAAACATTTTGCTGCTGCTAATGGCATTGTATTATTTTTTAAGGTAGTGACACATGGAAAACTAATGAGAAACATCTGAAAAAAGTTAAAATTTGGAAAGCTAATAGGTTTCCCCTGCAACATTGAACCACACAGGATACACACCCAGTGGTTTTGAGCATTCATAGAAAAAAGAGAGCGAGCAATGGCTAAGGTAATATGTCTTGTATGAGATTTCTTTCGTAATATGAAATCTGCCTTTTGATTTCTAAAGCTTTGGCTAGTTTCCAGATCTTGACTGCTGAAATGAGACACTTTACCCAGCAACATGAAAGGCTGAACAATAGGGCTACTAACAGAGAAGCAATGGAATAAAAAGCTTTTAAGCAGAATGATTTTTGTCTGTGGCAAATGCAGACTGAGGTAGTTTACCTTGTATATACATTATAAAGACATTAGCAATATGAAAACGAGTTAGATGAACCATTCCAGTATGTTCACAATATCTACTTCTTATAATATGTTCTAAAGATATGTGTTGATGTACAAAATGATCATTTTACAGAACCCTGGCATATGTAAACACTAGATGCATACTGGGATCTTCCAGGATAAGGTTTTCTTGCTAAACTCTATCTCTTCCTCATTAACATTTCACTACCCAATTTTGTTATTGAACACAATACATTTTTAAAAACTTTGATTGCAACTGCTGCTTATGGAAGCAGAAATCAAGAAATGTAGGCCTATATTTTCAGACTTGGAGGCTTAAAGTAAGTATCTTAAGTTTGAAAATTTTGGTCAGATACTTGCCAATAGGAATTTTATTATTTCATTTCAGGGTCAGTGGAAATTTGGCCTTATGCTAGCACTTTTTTCTGTAATCTATTCCATTTGCTTCTACTTACATGTTATTCAGATTACAGACAACTTCTTCTAAAAAAATAATAATATAGATACTACAGGATGGATTTCCTTAATTTAAATATGGCTTTTCTTTGTTCTGTTAGAAAGTGGGAAGAGTCCAAGATATTTTAAGCAGTTTCTTTTCTTGAACAAAATATAGTAATATTTATTTTAAGAACAATTTCTGGTGAAATCCTCATTTAAGAATGCAAAACATATGCAGTAAGTTATTATATGAGCTCACAGGTAGTCTGATCTATTCGTAATGCAGTTATAATGCCACATGTTTAGGCATGTAGGGAAGTAGGAGAAGTTTGGAAATACTTGGTTTATACAAATGTTAAGTTACTTAACAGGTGCATGTGCCTGTTTTCTGGAAAATCATAAAAATCTTTAGAAGTAATAAATACAATAATACTTAGCATTCACATAATGCTGGTCATCCTGAAAGCACTTTCTACATAAAATCCCTATATGGATCATATACCCCTCCAGGATAGATGTTTACTCTGCCTGCCAGGCTGACTGGGAGTTGTATACATATATCTGAGATTAGACTTTACCTCTAATTCTTATGATATTCCTAAAAGAAATATTAGCCAGATTTTACAGATAATAAAAAAGAGGCAGAAAGGCTTACCTTACTTGTCCACAAGCACAGAAAGAACCTATGTAAGACAGGAACAGAACCCAGGTAGACCCCTGACTTCTAGTCCTGGGAACAAGCCACTGGCTTAAATACACTTAAATTAATACTTGTGATAACAAGTATTATTTTGTTTTTTAAAAACTAAATGCACCTGTGTTGAAATCATTGTGACTAGATGTTAGTATTGTAACCTAGTACTCAGTATAAAAAAAAAATTAAAACTGCACAGTGTTTGTTAGTTACTAAATATTGTTTCTAAAATGTATTCTACCATTGTTTTTAAAGAAAATAAGCCAGAATCTGCCAGTTTTAGCCCATGCTATCAAGGGAAATATTTTTTTTTACAAGGACTGGCTTTTCATACTAAATACAGTGAAACTGCATGGGTGTCTTCTAAGGCATAATATTTACTAATTCAAAATTTCGCGGCTTTAAACATATAAATATTATCACCCTGATGCATAAGATCATTCCGGTCTTTACCACCCACTAGAGGACTTTACATTCACTTCTAGGACACAGTGCAGACTAGTTGCCTGTTGAGATCTCACAAGTAAAGGATTTTTTATCTCCATCTGTCTGCACCCAAATCCTGAGGAAAAACCATCAACATGCTTATTCCCAATGAACTGAGTATGTAGTAAATATTCCAATGTCAGAAGCCTCCCTCAATTACATTTGAAAGATTTCCAATTTTGCAACCTTGTATTTTCTAGAGAATGAGTGGTTCTCAAATTAGCAAATGTGTGAGCCTACACATCTATGCACAGTAAAGTAGAGACTCATGTAACAACTGTTCAGATGGAGAGGTATTCTAAACAGCTGTTTAGAATTGGAGATAACATATTATATTTATTACTTTGTGTTCCCAACACCACACTTATCCATATATTTGTCTGGTCTACCTGTTAAATCTCATTTCTTAGATTCTATGCAATTCATGACAGGGATCATAATAGGGCTCAACTGGCTTGTGGCCTTTAGACTACTTAAATGTTAAATAATATTAAAGCCCACCTCTTATCAGAAATGTGCCTTCCTCCACATCTGTGATGAGGGAAACCTTAACGCTTGCCATTACACAGGTCCAGACAAAGCCCCCTCCCCCTCCCCACTGCTGAATAGTTCAAAATCAGATTAAACTAAAATAGATAAAGGAAAAGCAAATAGCCTAAGCACGTAAGAACCTACAGCTTTTAAAGGGAGTTGTCTGTAAACTGGCACCATTACAATGTTTGTCACATATATTAAGATATTATGCAGGAAATATTTAAAACCCAAAATTATTAAGTGAAAACGAGGTGGGAAGAATATGAAGGATCCAAGTCATTCATTTTTCTGCCAGGCATCTGCCTTCCATCTCTTGTCACTTGTGTGTATGCATATGGGGAAGGAGGGAAAAGGAATTGTTCCAAGTTTGAAGCCGTGATGCTACAAATACATGGTCAGAAATAGAAAGAGACATATAGCATGGAATATCAGAAAGTTGACAGTAATATTTACAGTACAACATACATGAACAGTACATTTGTTTTTACACAGTAGTTCTTTCTCCTCAATATTAGCCACAAATGAGGAGTGAGTCAGATGCATAAATATAGGAATAATGTACATTTTACTTATGAATAGTTTTACTTTTCACAGAAGGGACTAATTTCACCCACATTTTGGCACTGCTGTTACTCCAGCTCCCCTAGTCCAAGTTCAAGTCCAAGTTTCCCCTTTTTTACAGACCACTGTGATTACTCTGCATTATCTTGTAGTTGGTAGTGTTCTCTGCATTCTAAACTGTCTCTAGAAATGTGTGTTTTCACGATCAAGTTAAATGAGAACTCTGTTATAGTCCACAGGTTGTTTTCTAAGTACCGCTGCCCTTCCTCCTTCACATCCAGTGAACAACTAGCACAGTATAATCCATGTAAAAGTATAACCACTGCATGACATTGTATAGCTTTCCATTCATTGGAGTAACAGTTCTCATGTCATATTTAGTTTATGGAATAGATCACTTGTGACGCATGTTAGGAAGGATAGTAATTAGTGCTTTGGTTTCATGTGGCAAGGTCTTGAGATAGAAGGTATCACTGTCATCCCTTTGGCCTTTTCCAAATCATTGTTATTTGTCATTGCAAGCTTCAACTTGTCTTTGGTTTTATCACCCATTCTGCTTGAGGATTTGCACGGTACACATCTAACATATATGCATCTGGATCCAAACAGTGCTGACCTGAAACACAAATCGTGAGCAATTTTTCATCTATTTTTGGGGTATTCCAGTGAAAATGGTATAGATCTGGATTTTCAAAAACACCCTTGGCCTGTCTGCAAATTGCATGTTAAGGAAGTTGGGATTTAGGAGTCCAAATTCCAATTCATAAGAACCCCAACATGAGACTCACATTTTATCTAAACGTTATGGTTTCACTATAAACAATGACTATATTAAGTGCTATTGTGAGCATCTTTGCCTAACTATGAGTTTATGACTTTAACTTTATGCTTTTGTTTATATATAATTCCTTGTTTTTATGGATCAACAATGAACACATCTGTCTTTTGCTTTTGATTCAGAACATGCACAATGATGCACTATTATTATTAATGTAAAAGTTTCACTGTTTAAGACATGGAAGAAGTCTTTATCCCAAGAACCATAGTTTCAATGAGGCATGGGCACTTCAGTGCAAACATGTAACTCATCCCCTGCATTTCTATACCTGGGGAGATTATCACTGAAATACCTCACTGCTATCCTAATACCTCACTGCTATCCTGGGCACAGGATCTACATGTACGCCCAGGATAGCAACAGTTTGCCCCAGGATGGAGCCAGCCGCAAAGCTGACTGGGCTGACCAGGCACAATTTATTTAAAGATACCAACAAATAGAATTAATTCAAGAGAGTCAGGTACTTACTGTATTTACTCAAACAGAAGATGACCCTGAGTATAAGGTGAGTCCCTGATAATTAGATTCTGTATATGGAAAACTTACAAATTTGTTATAATTTTCCAGGCATATAATCAAACTATTGGAGGTTTGCCTTAAATTTGTCCCCCTCATTTCTACAGCGGAGAAAATACAGCTTGGGCATCTGTAGTCCCTTTGCTTTTTACTTCCCCCCCAGCTTTTTCCCCTGGCAGCCCCTTCCCCCTTCTTACTGCCCGACTCCACTCTCTCTTGGCACATAGAAGTGATCAGCAAATTTGAAAACAATAACCTTGAAATTAAACATAGCTGTAGCAATTGGCATATAGTACCCATACACTTAATTCATCCAAAATTGATGCACATTACCTTTTTTTGAAACTGCTACAAGTTGTAGCATAGATACTCCTTAAACAGACTTTTAAGCAGTGCATGTATATCTACTAATATGTAGTACAAACTACCTGTGACATGAATCTAAAGCCAAGTGCTTGTAATTTTTACCACATAGTTCATTCAGCTGAGCCCTACCAGAGTCAACAATATTTCAAGTCATGGTAACTCCACAGCTCAGCATGGCTCACTATGTGTATGTATTCCAGATAACCCTACAGAGAGGATCCATGTGCTAGCTTCCACTTATACCTGGAACTGGATGTTCTTGTTATGAGCCCTGGGATACTCTAAAAATTTATGTACAGATGAGGTGTATCTGGTACAGATGCACCTCATGAAGGGTGTGGCCACACTAATCATATACACCAGCCTGAGAGAGGGGGCAACAGAGAGATTCTGGGTGAACTGTTTGGAGCTCTGTTTGGTGATGTTTGCCAGACATTTAAGGCTGATGAAGAAATCAGAATTGTTGGAAATGGGAAAGAAAGGAACAGCTCACCTGTGGGAGTGAAGTCATCATCAAAATGTATGCAATGTAGTGGCTCACCATGACTTGAAAAAGAGTTGGCAGTGAAGGGGACTATATAGGCACTATCATCTGTGTTATTTAGATAGACTGTACTAATCTATCTTGGACTTCTTGGTTAAGATCAAATGTAGCAACATTTTTGGTATTCAGGAGAGACCTGGTACCAGCCTGGTATTTCACTACCTCCAGACCTGGTGCCAGCTCCCTGCACTGGGAACACCCACATGGTTTGTTGTTGTTGTTTTAAAGGGCCAAAAAAGGGGACAAAAGGTTCCTATCAGCATGTTTGCCTAATATAGCCCATGTGTTTTATAGTCATGCTGAGTGTTGGTTACATTTAATCAACTTCATAGTCAGTTTCCATTGCTTGCAGTTTAATGGCAGTGTATTTAGTGAGGTTTTCCTATATATATTTATTAGATGAGGGGCTTTTTCCCCATGCCAATTGCTGGATGGGGGGAATCTAGTCTTGCATTCGAGTAAATATAGTAACAATAGAATTTTAAAAATAAAGCTTACCTATATTTCCTCCAATTTCATATAAACTTTGGCTCTGCCCTTTCGTGTTTTCTGATGATCCACAGCTATAATAGAGAAGAATTTGAGATTTAATCTTTCATATATTTACTATGACTGCATGCATTGAAAGGATGATTCTACTATAAACAAACAAGGAATTCTCTATATATTTGTACTGAATTTAAGCACTTACATTTTGTACATATAATGGTTTGATTATACACTCTACTTACAATTTACTTAAAAAAATTATTAAATTACACTAAAGGACTTTATAAAAGGATTTTCAAAATATGGCTTGCTGACTTCCTTTTGCATAAAAATATATTGGCATTCATTTACCATAATAACAACATTAACTTTTGTAGTCAGATTTAAGACAATCAGGCTTCTACCTGCAGGAAGCTTAGAAATAAATATTTTTCAGCATAGAAGAGAAATTGATTCTCCAAAAGTACCAATTATTAAGAACATGAAGACCAGAAATCAATGTTAAACATTTTTTACTGACCACTGTTACTGTAAATTACTGTTTTGGGGTTATTAAAATGTTCTTATAATACGTGTCTCTGAAAAATGATGATCAAATTTTTATGATTTTGAAAATATTATTCAGGAAGGAAGGAATGTACTGATGACCTTCTGCTTTTACTCACCTGTTTTCACAGTGAAATCGAGCCAGAATGTCTTTGGCTTTGGTTTGACTGTTCAGTTGAATTGCCATAGAAACTTTTGAATGAAGTGGAGCATAAACTCTTATCACTCCCTCAGGTATATCTGACTGCAGACATGGTGGCAAAGTGACAATTCCCTAAAGACAAAATTCAAGACAGCAAGTATAAGTATATATCATGCTGTAGGTCATCTCAGAAGCAGTTCTATAAAGTCTTTCAAGATGGCTTGTGAAAAAAAAATCAGTGGTTCAGGTGAATTATTAGAATGATTAAGCTATGGTTTACAAGTCGGGTATTTCACATATTTGTGATCATATATAATGACATATAAACAAACATGATTGAACAACATAAAACACATAATGAATAAAACTTCCTGGCAAGCCTGAGCATATACTACAAACCCTGAATTTGAATTGAAGCAGAAATGTTCTAAGTCCAGATGGCAACATGTTCCCATAGGTTATTTATGAGTGCACTGACCACAGACAGGCTTGTTTGAAATCTCTGTTAAATACTAGAACATATCCTGTCTTTCTTTTTGACGAAGAAATCAGCCACAGACAAGGAGACTGAGGTTTCTGCCCCCACCCCCTCAACAAGCCCAAGTACATCTAAGTTTATGTACAATAAAATATGAACATCCTATATGGTTTCCATTCATTTTATACAGAACCCCATACAGGTTTTTTTGATTTCTAAGAGGATAAATCAATTAGGAAGGCCTGTATTCCAGGGCTAATCCAGTTAATATCATCCTGAGTAGAGTACCCTGTGCATCCTGTGTAATGTACAATGAATCCTCTAGCTCCTATCCCACAACTAGAGCTACATAATTTTAAACACCTGAAACCTGGCATTTATGCTACATACTTGGAAAATTTACTCACTTATTGAAACATCATTGACTTCCAATTTACCTTTCATATTCCAGAGAGAGTGTTACCCCCTGGTAAAGTATAAATCTGACTGCCATCTGCTAAGCGACACGTTTCAGAAAGCTCAAACTTGTAATTTTTTTAAATTCCCAGGCTCAAATTTTTCTGTCCTGTCTCTTATTGTATGAACATGGTTTTAAATCACAGTAGTTTACATCAATATTTTAGACAAATATACACACAGGCACACATATCTATTTGCAATGTATATGTATCACTGCTGGTAAATGGACTTAAACTATCTCAGTGGATAAAGGCCAACTATTCTTTGAATACCACCTTCCTTCTTTCAAGTCCACTATCTCTGCTTCCCATATCTTCCAATGCTATTCTCCTCTCTGGTTCTTCAACCCTATGCCAGAGATGTAAAGGCCTGGGGCAGCTTCTCATTTTGTCTTTACGAAGGCCCATAGAGGAAAGCAGTTCCCCATTTCCCATATAAACAGCTAGGGAGCAGGTCCAAAGAGCTGCAGGCCTTGTAGCTTACTACACGAGCAGCATATGATGCAGTTTGCTGTGCCACGTGAATGTGCCTACTTTGCTCAGTGGCTCAACACAAAGCAATGGAACCATGACCCATTGGATGTGGCAACCCAATCCAGGGCTGGACGAGGCTCATTTGTTTTAACCACCATTTAATCTACTGCAGTTCTAGGACTTTGCTGAATCTCCTCAGAAGATTCAGTTCTGCTTGAAGGACGACTGTAATTCTCTTACAAAACACATGGGTGTTTGCTGGGTTAACTAGCTAAAATGACGAAGAGGAGATGGTTGGCACCACACCACCTAGTACTTCGCCTATACATTAATGAAGTTCAGAGCCTCTGTGTTTTGTTGTAGCAATATATTAGCTCTGGGGATTACATCTTTCAAGATTTCTCTTAGATAAATTTCTTCTGTATGGCAAAGCAAGCTGCTGTGAGATTAGAGACCCATGGGAAATGTTTTCCTATATCTATAAAACCTACAATTCTAACATCTAATCTAACACAGCTTGCTTCTCTAGTGAAACGTACTTTCCTCCTAAACATCTAAGGAGCATATTACTAGTGGCATTTATTTTTATCACAGTAGTAGGTAGAGAGAAAGCATCTTGATGTGCAAGATATATATACAAATAAAAAGGATACCCTGCCTGGATTCCTTACAGGCTGTATGTTATATGAGATGCAACAGAAGGAGAAAACAGTCAGACAGAAAGGAGTGGGTGAGAGCATGAGGAAGCAAAATGAAAAGGGTTTTAACAGAGACTTGCAACTTGCCTAGCCAGTCTAAAATGGAAGCAATTTGTTCGTATTTAAAGAGGCTGAGAGAGTGGGTTTTTTTAAAATTTGAACGAATATTTTTCTCCACTCAGAGGCATTTAAGAGAGGAGAGGACAGGAAAGAGGAAAGTGTGAGGACACCATTTAAACATGATACATCAGAATGCACCTCTGATCTTTCGGGCCTCTCTCGCTCAATCGTCTTCCTCCTTAGAAGTTTTCTCACTCCCTTGTCAAACATCTGCTGCCTCTTGCTGTTGTTTATTGCAGCCTCATTCATCTTTCTTACCTGAGAAATCAGGAAGGATGGGACCTAGGAGAAGGAAAACAAGGTTGAGAGCACACAAAGGAGCTAAAAAACCCCTTTCCTATAAAAGTGACTTTAGTGCCAAATTAAAAGCACTGGAAATTGAAACCACGTGTTTATCCCATAAGTCATAAAGACTAGGCAACTTTCTGTTATATCACTCTACCACTTTAAGGGTGAGATGGTAGTTCAGTTTTCATGCTCGTTAAATATATGAGCTCTGCTGAAGCTGGCACTTGTAGGCATGCAGGTTGTTAGTTGCCATAATGTTGGGTTTTTTTAGCTCTTTTTGGAACTTTTATGGTTCCCAGTATCATGGTATGTGAGCAGCTCACAGACTTTAATGGCACCTGAGAGGTAAAAAAGTGCTGTTATCCTCATTTTACAGACAGATAACTGAAGTGCACAGAGAGAGTAGGCCAGATCCAGTTCAGTCTTGTAGGCATCTTCACTAAAGCACTGCAATACCCAAAACAACAGGTGCCCTAGAAAGGCTATCCAGATTTTCAGGGTTAGGCCTCCAGGTTCCATATATAAGTAATGGAGAGTGCTAGTGCCATTTAAAAATGATGCAGAGATTCTACATAATAAGTGATCAGGACACATGGTGGCCTACAGCTAGCTAACAAAAAACAAGGCACAAAGGTGACTTGATCTGCTACAGCTCTTGAGCGTTTAGGGCCCCTCCACACATGCAGGTGAAGGTATGATGGAACTAATATACAATCCATACAATGCATGGCACACATGCATGGCAGGAAGTAGGCTTTTGAGATCTCAAATCAGATCCCATCACCCTTTATTGTTTGTGCAAGGGGAGCCTGGGGCTCCCAGCCACAGGGACTTCCCATGCACTTCTGCAGCTAGGAAACTGCAGCTGCTGTGATCTTCCAGCTGTGGAGGTAAACCACGTGACTGGGAAACCAGCTGCTGCAATCTCACCCATGGGGTGCATAGTGTGTCCCTGTGGCTGTAAGATTGTGGCAGTTGCAGTCTCCCAGGCGCAGGGTGCATTGTGCTTCCCTGTAGCTGGGAACCCTGTCAACTGATGGGCCCCCAGCTCTGTAAGCATGTGTTCCTGCAGCTGGAAAACAGCTTCAGCTGGGAGCTCCCAGACCCAGGGATGCACATGGGTGCCCACAGCTGGGACCTCTGATCAGCTGATGCAGTTCCCAACCTCAAATTAAAGCTGGATAGAAACTAGCTATGAAGTTATTACACATTTTCCGGCAATAATTTTATAGCTAGATGGTACTTTTTAAAGGTGCCATAGTTAATTTACCAGTCTAAATTAACTGTGCAGTTAACCAGGTAATTGTATAATGAATGTAACATGTAAACCAGGCCGTAGGCTACTGACTCAGGGTTGAATATTAGGGGCAGACTTCCATTTCACTTTATGTGCACATATGGCAGTTACTCAGCCAAAGTACCTTATATTTTTGGCACTTACATGCAATTTGTGATCCTTCTCCAAGTGCAGTAAGACAGAGCAGCCAAAATAGAGAGGAGGGTAGGACCAAGAGCAAGGGAACAAGCCAGAGAGACAGGTACTGCTGTGGAAGTGTTTTAGCCTGGACCCTCGTTCCCAGTGAGGCAGGAAGTGTTTCACACCTCTCTAGTGACTATTAACTGCAAAGGGGCAAGATTCAACTTCAAGAGGAAGAAATGAATAATGCACAATCTGTAGCCACATAGTTAGAGCACTTCCTCCAGCCTGAGTGGATCCCTGTGTTCTCCCCAGCCTGAGCAGATCCAGTACTAAATCCTTTACCACCCAGGACAGTGAGGGAGCCAAAGAGATACAGTTTAAAACCCCACTTTTGTGTGAGGGGTGGCCTAGAACCTTGGTCTTCTATTTCCTGGTGATGCCTGACCCACTAGGCCATGATGCTCAACTTTTCAGCCCAGGGAGCTGGAAAACTGGTGTTGGGCTGGTCTGCAGGCTGGATCCCTCATGGGGTCAACATGCAGGATTGGGCTCCACACTACCTCAGCCTGGACCTGCACACAAATTTGGGCCCTGTGCTGCCTTGGCCCAGCCCTTCATGGCCAGATTGGGCCCCACTGCATTTGGTTTGGGTCTCACACTGCCTCAGCCCTGTGCTACCTGAGCTGGTCCTGCACATCCCTATCAGGCCCTGCTGAGGTCCCACCCCATGCTACCCCCAGCCCTGCCTGACCTGTGGGCTGCATGTTGGGCACTAGGCTATTGGGATAAAACAGGAGAAGGCCCTCCCCCTCTCTTATACTGCATATAGTAGGATTGCAAAGTGTGTATAAGTGTCAAAATTGACAGTTACGCAACTGGGTAACTTCCACTTGGAAGCATAAAGTACAATGACATTGAACCTTTGGTACCCCCATTTATTCAGGATGCAGGGTGCCGTAATGGTGGTTTCACACCTGTTGTGTAACAGCCCACTGGCACTCACCTGGAAAGAAGCCCAGTGCTCTGCACTCTCCTTTGGCCTAAATGGATGCAGTATTACATCCCCTTCTTCCTGGGACAGTGTCCTGACTGCCAAGTTGTGGGACAGTCTGGCTGGCAGCACCTTGTACTGCTCTTATGGAAGCTTGGTCACTCTGCAGCCCAGAGTACAACATTTTGGAGGTCAGGACAAAGGGAAGCCAGAGAGTCTGACACAGTAACCCTTGTGTTTATATAGCTGCCTTGTATGGTATCAATCAGTTAGGATACCCAGAAAAATACATCTCCATATGGAAACCACAACACATATATTGCAATCATCATTACTCACTGTCCACAAGATGTCCTGGTACCTAATTAAAAGTCTGACTATGTGTGCTGTGGTGGCTGCTGCTTGCATCTCTTCTTGGTTTGCCCGTTTGCCTTTGCAGATGAAGAGGTTTGGTGCAACGATCATGGAAACATTCCATAAGTTCATTTTGTTTTTCCCTTCATTAGCAACCACCTTCTTCAGGAACTGCAGAAAGGCCTAGGAAAAGCAGTTTCTCTCATACTCAGCACAGTGAAATACCTTAGTACTTGAATACAGCCTTGAACTGTAACTTGAATACACCATTCAATGTTTTGATCTGTAAGGTATATATTGTTAAGGTGCTAATTATCTTAGTGGTTAGCTCTCTCTTTATACAGCAGCTGCACAGGCAACATGAGCCTGGACATTTCTGCTGACAGTCCCGAGATGATAAGATGGGCAAAAACACCTGAATCCTGAAATCATTTTTGGCAAAGTCAAAAAAATTTTGTTGCACTTTTATGCAAGGATCTTCAGTTTACTCAGGGTGTCTTAATAACTTAGGAATGATTAGCACTCTTGTTTTGTAGAGTACTGCATATAACACTGCCCATGGGTACAGAATTTGGTCAAAAGCCGTTATTAATAATACTTGTGCATTACTTCATATTTTACAGCAGAGGTCAATGTTATTTGCTGAGGGGAAAGGAGCTGGACAGGGATGTGAAATGTCCCCTTAGAGACATAGGGGAGCTAGTAGTAACCCAAGCCCATTCTCCCCCTCAGCCAGTCATGCTGTTCTACAACCATATATTATTGGGAATACACAATTAGAAGCAATACAAATGAAAGAAAATCAAAGTCTCTAAAATGTAGACAAATGTGATAACATTAACTAAAACTGGAAATCAATAACTACATAACACAAATTAAGATTAGTGAATGTGAAGAGCCAGAGAGAACACTGTGCCAATACACAAATGTTGGAAGATCACCTTTTGCAAGTGATGTGGTGAATACCCAATAATGAAATCCCTTTAAAAAATCATTTGTGAATAATATCCATAAAAAAATCCATCCAGATATCATTCCTATTAAATAGTGTACCATGCTGTACTCAGAGAAATGGAGCATTTCTTCAGACAGATGATAAGAAACAGGCACAAAAAAATGTCAGGATCACTTCTTATCTAAAACAAATACTGACTCATTTAAAAATAAAAAATATAGATGGTACGTATTATGAAACAGAGCACCTACCTTGGCTGTGTCCCTGCTGGCATCAGGCAACAACAAGATCAACAGATGTAAAGCTTGTAACTGTAATTTGATCTTGGAGATTCCTGAGAATAAATAATCAATATCTGAAAAGATGTAACGATTTTTAGGTTAGTGCTGAAAGCAATGCTAGCAGGTAGATTTGGAGACAGGGTGGCAGCATTGAAGGCCTTACAGAGACATTACTATATTAACATGAGTATAGTAGTAGTTCCAGTGCCCAGATCAAAATGTGCAACGAATCCACAGAGAGAAGGATTGAATTGTTTTGGTTGGTTTTGGTTAATTGTTGTTGGTTTAATTGTTTTTGGCTCGCTTTCTAGTCAGGTTAGAGAACAATATTGACAGCAAAACAAAATATGCTTTGTTTTTATAAATGCAATAGAATAAAACCATTGAAAAATTACTAAAGTGGAAGAAGCTGCAGAGGTAGGAAATTATTTCCATGGAAAATTCCCTGAAAATAGAAGTTGTAGGCAGGATCATTGGTTGTGGTGATGTTACTTTGATCTATGCTAGCAGTTGTACCTCAAGCTAAGAGTCAACCCCTTTTCTGCTGCTGCAGCAGTAGACACACACTGCTGTTTGGGAATGGATGGCACATATCTTTGTTTTCATCTGCAGCTACAGTTGGGTTATAAATATTACATGAGAAGGTAATCTTTAGGGATGAAATTTTATATCAGAAAATAGTGCAAGGATTTCTTTTTCAGGTAACAAGATGCTTTCCTGGAATAGGGGACGAGAATCCCATGTGCTGCTCAGATCACATGGCATTTATTTCCCGGCCTGTCACCAAAAGATCCTAAGTTTTAGATCATTGTATTTGCTTCTGCCTCTTGGGCCTATACTCAGATTGGACCATCTGGGAAAACTAAAAGGCAAACTATAATGCTATTTTAGGTGTTTTATCTAACTCTGACTTTACAGAGTCCAGAGATCATAAAGATAATCCCTTCTCTTTGGAGAGGTGGTCACAAAATAGGCAATATGAGAAGGAAATATAGGAAACCAAATCTCTGAGGTCATACAAGCAGACTCTTTCCTGTGCTTTAGCTCTTTTTCTTCCTTTTCTTTCATTCTTTTCCTACTTACTTTCCACTAATATGATGAAGGCAGGCAGGTATTCTACAGTGAAGAGAGGACTTGGGAGTTCTCTTATAAACATCTTTAGCAGTCCTGCTGCGTCATTGTTTCGTACTTGATCCCAGTCAAACAAGTTTTCATAAAATTTTGTTTCAAGTTCTTGGTGGAGATTCTGCAAGACAGAAGAAAGCAAACTGACTTTTAACTTTATATGTTTGACTTCATTTCATAAACGCCTTCCACAACCCAGGATATGTCTATGTTGCTTTCGCTGTTATTAGAGTGTGGAGTAGATGCACCCAGGCTGACTTGAAACTAACTGCAAATCTAGTCCCATTGGCTTTCTCAGGTTGTTTTGTAATATATACAATAGTACACAATAGGATTCTTAAATTCAGTTTTACTTCCATTTTCTAGTCTTTCTTTATAGACAAGAGTCAACACATCTGATCAGTTCTGAGGAACCATAATGGTACCAATTCCATACTCTGGGACAAAAAAAAATGTATTATTCTGTCTGCCCACCTAACCAAAATGCTTTCAGATGCCTTTACTTCAAATGAAGGGAGTGTAAATAACTAAACCTTCTCTCTTTCGTGTGTGTGTGTGTGTGTGTGTGTGTGTGTGTGTGTGAGAGAGAGAGAGAGAGAGAGAGAGAGATTCAATATGGCTTTAAGTGAGAGTATTATCTGGCCCTTAGAGAGAGTCCAAATCCCACCAAAATGTCTGATGTAAAGTCAGGGAAAGTAACATGTAATATGTAATGTATTGTTCCCCATTGGTATCCTGAAAAACATTGTCTGACTGCTTCAGACTGCACCAACAAGATCTGTCAAATTGTGCTTCTGAAGAGGATAAAAATGCCCAGACAAAGAATGCTACCTTGTTGTTTATTTAAACAGACTAACACCTATACCAGAAGACCATGGTATAATCCTAAAGACTGTTTTTCTGCAAGAAATCTGGAAAGGAAACTTTCTTCAAAAAGAGAGATTCTACTCAAAGGAAGGCCTCACAAACAGCTTGATTTGTATCTTCATCCCCTGAAAACAGCTTTTTTGCCTGCAAGAACGTTACTGTTTGTTTGCTTATTCATATTTATCCTCACTTATGCATCCAAAAATGAAGTAGCTTTTGTAATTACTACTGGCCAAATACTTTGCCATATGCACATGAAGCAAATCGTTGATTTCAATAGGACTGTTTATGTGAGCAGGGCTTTATATTTGATGTGCTGCTTTTTAATCACATTTTTGTCAAATCTGCATTGCCAGTATGCAAGAAAATTATGCTGGCTCTTCATTGAGAAAGAGCTTTTAAAAAATGAAGCCTGCCTCACATTAATAGAAGGAAATTACATATCGAATACAGTCACACATAATGAAGTGAAATGGTTGGCACAAAAGGAAATACAAAGTCATGCAGGATTTGGTGTTTAATGTTACAATGCCTTTTTTACTAGTACATTTTACTGGCTGCATTCTCTACTATCTCAACTGCCTTTTTATTCACATTGCTTGCACCTAATCCATTCAAACACCTGGATTAAATTCCCTCCTGGTAACTGAGAAATATGGAGCAGAACCCCTCACTTCTTCAAAACCACAAGGGGAGAGAAAGAGTTCACAAGATTTTGCTGCTTAATATTCCAAGAACAGGAAAAGGTAAAAGAAGACAACCGAGAGGAGAGACCAATATTTTTGCCACACACTTTGTATACGCATCTAGTTATATTAAGGAATATAGTCTTCAAGCAGCCTTTCATTCTTCTGAGCTCACAATAGACTAGTTTAATATTTCATTTTGATTTTTTGTTCAGTGGAGCTCTTGTTACATACCACAGTTAAGAGGCAGAGGAAAACTTGTATTTATTTCTTCTTCTTTGCCATATAGAAAGCTCACCCTTAATCACATCCATATGCCTTTTATTTTTTAATACAAGAGTGAAATAAAGTTGGAATACACTCAAATCCTAATGTCATAATAATGTATGACGGCTTTGAATTATGAAATCTGGATCTGCTTAAGGAAATCTTTCCCTCCGTCTTTTACTGGTTGACTTGTTGGAATGACTTAAATGAACCAAAAACTCAAATAAAGAGCATGGCATCTTTCATGTGGATGTTTAACTTGCCACTTAGCATAAGAAAGTCATATACAGAAACACACATCACAAAGTAATTTTCTGTGTACAGGATGTGAATAGCTGAACAAAAACCAAGACAGTGTATGCAAATACAAAAGTTAATTATTAAAACGTACAAAGCAGCTGTGCTGTGTTATTTTTCTGCAACATAGAAATAAGTGCAGATTGTGTGAAAGAACAATGAAATATTGCAAAAACTCAAACTGGGATTTTGGAGAATCCCTGTCCAGATGAGGGGCTAAATCCTGTAAGATACTGAACATTCTGCAGGGTTCTGAGCTCTCTCTCAACATCTAATGAAGTCAGTGGGGGTAAAAAAATCTGCATTTTCCCAAAGCCTTGAAGAATCAAGCCCTATTATGGCCTCAGTTATCTCCAGCTCTAAATCTGCAGAGCCTTATCCAAAGTAACTAATATGGGGCTTCACCCAATTCCCACTATACCTCTGAAAGATGCATTCCTCATTTACATAGCTCCAGTCACCTCCTTCCATCCCTTATCTATGCTTTAACGTGAAATGGACTCTGTAGCCTGTCATCATTCTGTGCCTTGTAGAGCTTCCCCTTAACATATGATATTTTACTAGCTAAAATTGACCTCACAAGCCAATCAACATTGAGTAGTCTACAAAATCCTGAAACACTCTTAATTTATTCTGTGCAGCTGTCACAGCAAAGCCTAATTCTCTCTCTCATAAAAAAGTTATTTTACTTGCAGGTGGAATATTTTGTTATTGCAGATGGGATTTGTCACCTTAAAATATACATAAAGCAAAAATGCTATGAATATTGATATTAATTTCAGAGGAAAGGAAAGATAGTACATAAAAGATACCAACTATTGGAGATAGTTTTATATAATAAAGACCTGCTCTTCCACTTAATGTTCTGAGTCTAGAGCCACTAAGCAATGCTTTGTCATACTCTCATTTGTAATGGCATGACTTACAGTATGTTATTCAGCTTCAAGTTGTCTTTAGGTTTTATGTCTTTATGTACACAGTTCCAGACACAGTGTAATGCCTGGTTAACAGGTAAGAGAAAATTGGAACAGAAACTGGAGTGGAAGCCTGTCTGTGTCTTTAGTTGATAGTTACTTTTGTCAATAGTCCCATTGTGTATAGGATAAAATGTGATTCCATTTATCATGGCGTCAACCTTACTACTCAAATGAACTCTTCTGTTGTACAGTGAAAATGGACTACTGCCATCATCAAACACTCAGATAAAGGACATGCTTCTCAGAGACCAACATTACGATTGTAAAACACGAAACAATGGATAAATGAAAAAATAGGCAAGAATCTTTAGCTAAAATTACTTGATAACTGTGGCAGAAATGCCACCATGGGTGCCCCTCTCCAGAAACCTCTCCCTGTGTCAGCCTGAGAGCCTGCTGGTGAATCCCTCAGGGCAGGGATCTCATCCCTGTCTGCATGACAAAAGCCCAGAAGGAGATGCTGTAGTCACCTGGGCGGGGGGAACGACCTGGCCCGGGACCCGCGCTCAGCTCAGGTGACCAAGGGATGCTTGGGAGATGGCTTGTGACCAGGTTAGGCAGTTCCGATTGGATCGGGCTGCTGAGGTCACGGAGGGTATATAAGGTCCTGAGGAAGGAGAAGAGCGTTTTTTTAGCCATGAGGCAGCAGCCATTAGCCATGCGGTCATCCAGGTGATCCTGAACAAGCCTCTCTGCCTGCCTTAAGAATAATCTGCCTCCAGGGGAAA
>JAGPOW010000261.1:84986024-85039181 GCA_030014935.1 Caiman crocodilus | reverse complement strand
GGGGTCGGCCGGACGCGAGGCACCCCAGGGAGGCACTCGGAGCCTGGAAGGTGGTCGGGCGCAGGGAGGTGGGCGGCTCAAAATGGGAGCGCCCCCTGCTGGCCCACCACAATAACCTCCCTTTAGTGACTCAGTATTTCTTATGTAAATTAAAATAATTGAAGTGAGATTTCCTGTGAGACAGAGGTACGGTCATGAAAACAGGGAATTCTTCACAGGCTCAATGTAGGAAAATGGCACTTTGAGTACATGTATGCTCTAAATAAAACATTAGCCCATGCAAAGATTTAGGCCACTGTTTCAGGCAGCAAATGACCAACCATAGATTTTCAGTGGCAGGGATGGGATTGGTGATCTATCTGTACCAAATTGTTGCTTTCTAAGCTAGAAAAGGGTAGATGGCATGTATGTACCTTAACTCTTGAAGCAGATCCAGGTACTCGAAGAATTCCTTCTGTTTCTAAGCCTGTTTCCTCAAGCTTGAGCAGCAACTAAAAAGTAAGAGAAGCATTAAAAAAAAACCCTCTAAGTACCTTTTTACAACCTGTCCCCCCAAAACAGTTTAGGAACAGTTTACTTTTATGTGATCTATAATAGCAAATAATTAATGTTCATTTAAACAAGCATTCTTCAGGCTGTACCTTTTCACAATAGACTCTAGACAATGATATAGCTCAGAGAACAGCAGGGCTTTCCATTGTGACTTGGGACTCCTGGTACCTAGGAGCACTGATAGTGAGGGATAATATTGATGAGGTAGATTTTTTTACAGTTTACAATGAGCAGTACTGTTTTTAGCAAGTAATCATATTGATTTCCATATCTCAAAATAGTGTTAAAAGAAAAAACTAATGAGTATACACAAGATACTCATCTGTTATGGTGATGAGCCTCTTAGAAATGGCTATAAATAATAAATGTCTTTGGGCACGATCAAGAGCTCTGACTAGAAAATAATCCTAAAATCATTTTTTTTCTGGGATCGCCCCATAGAATAGGCTTCCTCAGTCCTCAAGCTTTATTCTTTACAAAAATGAAGCATATTTTGTTTAGACAAACTGTAGGAACCTAACTACAGGGGGCAGCCAGGGCACAAGCCCTGGGTACTGGCTGTGGAGAACAGGGGTTGGACACAGAAAGAGCAGTCCCCACATTGCTAGCTCGGCTCCTGCTTCTGCTGCTGGCAGCCCAGTGACAGCTGCTGTCCCTCTGTACCAAGCTAGGGTTCAAAACTACCCAGCTGAACCTCTGACAAAATATGAAAGTAGGAAAAAAACTATAATATTTTAGCAGTTATTCACAGGGTTCTGGATTTTCACCACTAACCCTTCTCTTCCAGTTCTATCTGTTTTCTCAGAGAACCTGCCAGATCCCTATTACTTCTCATTGTAAACTTGACAAAGCATGACAAAGTTGGGGTTTTTGCTGATAATGCAGAGACTAATTATAGATATGCAAGTTAACAGTAAGTTAATCAATATTAGCAGTTTTATTTTCTTTCAGGAGTTATTTGAAGATAAATGTCATTGAATCTTAAAGTCCATGTGCATTTTTTGAGTATGTGTATGTACAGCTAAATGAGCCATCCACTGGATGTCACTGGCATTACACCAATTCAGCTGAATGATCATCATCTTGGCAGTACACACCTCATGTAGAACACATCAGTTCACTTCCAATAGTTTCAGAGATGTCAGCATCTCTGCAATTTGAATTTATGTGATATTACACCTCAAAATGCTGGCATACAAAACTTTTTCATTTCTCAAGAGTTAAATGAAAAAAGGGGACCACATGTCCAGCCTTCAGTTCTTTAAGTTTCTTGGACAAAATAGTAAATATATAAATCTAACATTAGAAAAAAATCCCAATGTACACATGTTATAGAAAAATAGTGGTTTTAATCCAAGTCTCCTGAGAGATTGAAATCACAAGCAAGAGAGAAAAAATGGTCAACACCTTGAAGCCATTAAAGTCTACCTCCTCTTTTATCTGACATCTGTTTTGACTGTCAATGCTAATGATGAAAATCCAAGCCTTACTGGTTGAACTTATTATGATCTACTCACTTTTTGAAAGATGAGAGGAACTTTTATTCCAGGAACTTTCTTTTGATCATTTTCTAGTAGTATTTTGAGAGGGACTCCAAAAAGGCCATTTTCTTAAAAGAAAAATGTAAAAGAGAAAATGAAGCCTAAGAAGTACCTTCTTGCTAAGCACTAAAAAAATTACAAGATGCCTGTCATCCTGCTACTACAGTATGTTTACCTCGTCCTTTGACTCTTTCTGTTCTGTTCCTTTTCAGTTCTATTCCCAGTGCATCGTAGAAGGCTGTCAGCTCAATCAAAGAAAGATAGCGAATTTTCTTCATGTCTTCAAGAGATAGATCACCAGTCTCTGTCAGTCCAAACCGACTTTTCCGAACAATAAATTTCTACAATAAAGAGTTGAAATTTGTCTCAGTTTTTGAGGCATTCTCTTTTTAAAACTATCATTTGTGAAGTGTTCTATAAAAGAAACCCTGCAAGAAATCACACTGTAGTTGTTTCGTAGATGGCCTATGTTGACTAGCTGAATCTATGTTACCACGTGCAGGACCAGCGTGCTTCTGGAGGAATGCATTTTTGTTTGAGTTGACTCTGAGGTCCCCACACGTGGTGCTCATTCAAAGTTTGCAGCTTTTGCAATAGAAAGTATGTTACTCCCCAAAGTCCTTGCCTCATTCCAGTGAAATAATTAGTTATCATGATATCTAACTATATGCCTTTCTCATTAGGATAGAGTAAGTTACTTCAGTTCTCTTCAATTCTTCCAGTTTTACTAGGTGCTGTTTGAAGAGTTCCCACGTATTGTCACAGATATGTCTGTGTATCGTAAATTATTCTCCTTGTTATCTGAACATCAACATAAATTAGTACAGTTTTGGGGAGTGTGGTTTAATGGTGAGAGCACAAGACACTGAAGAATGATATCTCGAGTCCCAATGCCAACCTGGCACTAACTCCTGCTTTTTGACACAGGAATTCTCTTGATTGTGCAATAGGACACCTGAATATCAAAAGCCCAAGAAACAATTATGAAAGTAGAATCTGTGGAGCATATACATGAACTAAATGCTATTTTTCGAATTCTGAAGCATAAATATGCATATTAGAAACTACAGCCTCAAACATGAAGGTATACAATGCTGCATTATGCAACTCATGATATTAAATCATTTTCCATATGTGAAAAAGAACTATTTTCCTATGTTGTGATATCTTCATCACAACTATTCTTACTACACATACTTGTTTCATGGTACTATGGAACTTTGTCATCCTTAAATAAATGAAACCAGTAACAAACCAGTCATAAATACTTACTACAGAAACAGTGCTATACCTGATCTCCTTTCTTTACGAATTTGACCTAGGACCAAAACTTTAGGATGGTGGATCCACAGGCTTGACTCCAACCCTTCCTTTAATTAAAATTCATATTCAATGCCTTCCGTTTATATATAGAACTGAGAAATGACAGTCAAAGAAAAGGCAAGCAAAAGCAAAAAGATGCATCTTGCATTGTGCTCTATAAGTACGAGAGAAGAGGGCTCTGGCAGCCTACAGAGGAAGTCAGTTCCAGAAGTCAGGGTCTCCAATGTCAAATTCCAAGGAACTTTTTTTTAAGCAAAAGGTGATCCTAATTAGAGCAAAAACAGGAAAAACTGCCACATAGTTATGAACTGTCTAAGTTGGGAAGGTATAGAAATGATCCCTGCAATCTATATATCCTATTTTTACCTTTATATGATGAGATTTTGAACTGCAGTGGAAATGTAATGAAATATATGAATAAAAAACAAAAGAAATAAGGCTTACATTATATCAAAACACACACAAAAATCTAATTATATCAGGTGAAAACATGCCAAAACATAAATAGTATAATAAATCATGCTAATAATGTGAATAATGGATTTAAAAATACACATATATTTAAAGGGAGGGCAGAGGAGAAGGCCTCTGCAGGCCTATTTGCCAAAATAGGAAGAGACCATGAATAATTTATTTTTCCTAAAAGAGTATGATAACTTTCCATGGTGGTTTGTTGTATCCTAGAGTCATTTTGATGTGGTAGATTGTTAACATGAGGTTTTAGACTGTGCTTCTCTGCAAGAACAGCACTAGGAAATATGGCACAGGGCCCAGAAAACAGTCGAGTCATAAAATTATACAGTATTGAAGGTAGCACAACGCACTGGGAGCAACTTTCATGTTTTTTAATGTCTGTATGTTTTAGAAATGAAAGTCCTGGCTTAAGATGTAGTTTCCATTTACTATTTGACATATTTTCCTGGGCTGAGGAAGGAGAGGGAAAGCAATATACCATTTTTGAATGGACTTGGTTTCTCAATAGGCTTTCATTTCAACATTTGTGATTCAGTTTCATTTATCATGTTCCCAGATTGTACAATTTTTACATAGTTCTGTCTAAGGGGCAGCCAGAGTTGCTTCATCCTTGGATGGAGCATTTGAAATAATTGTATTTTAGGTGGCAAAATCCTTTCCAGGATTATACAATATCCACCCCCCTCCCCAATTATTGGCTCTCTATTAAGATATTACAGCCTGTACATCCTGATGTGGAGGACCAGCCCCTGTAGACTTCATCCCTGATTGGTTATTTGCCCTCTTAGATTACTATTTAATTTTTCAGTGATCAGTCCCTGCTTACATTGAATTTTATTGTGATCCTTGTTCAAGCTGCACAACAGAATGAGAGGAGGTTTCTTACCAGCACAAATTCTCACTGCAATTTGGCCCAGTATAAGTGAAAAATATCACATGTGGTAGCACGCAAAGGAAAATGCCAACAATAGCCATACTTTCATGTTTTAATTCTAGCAAGTTTATGCTTGTGATAAATTTGAATAGCTCTTGCATACATTTAAGGATGCACAAAATACATTTTAGTGCACATAAAGGCCCTCTTCAAGCATACTTATGCCCTTCTTTGAAACTACTCTATTGTGTACCCATGAGCACAAAGCCAACAGTCAGGCATATTTGTCTCATATTGTTCTGTCAGAGAGATCATACCACGGCTCAAGACTGGAAGATTATACATCTTTCTAGAACTGGGAGTGGGAGATGTGCTCATGGGCACACAAGCTCTGGTGATGACTGGTGCAGATAACTGGTTTTCTATAAACAGAAGTATGGAAGAACCTTGAGCTTGAATATAACAGAACCATAATAAAAGGAGAGAAATTTTTATCCTCCAAAAGTGTTCAAATTATAATCACCACAGAAACCAGACAGACCTCATGCCTCTTCCAGCCACCACATGCCTCTTTGTGCTTCTTGATCTACTCTCCACTGGTAGTGCTGAAGAAACATAACTGGATATTTTTTCATGGGTTCAATGTCCATATAGATGACAACTATCTCAGATTAGGGGAGCATCTCATGACCATTATGACTTTCTTTAGGCTCCTATATGTTTACAGCTCTGACTTCAGTTTTGTTTTCAGAGCACACTGGTGATAAAGCTGTTTCAATGGCCCAGCTTTGGAGGCTGTGATGGAAGCAGAAAGTTGACAGCTTGTTCTGAGGCTGGCTGCTATCCAACTGACTAACCACTCCATGCCTGTCTGTTTTCATGATATAATAATCTTTTGCCCCAAACCATTGAAATGGTCTCTCTCTTGTATTGCAACTGTGATGAATAGGTATCTGAGACAATCAATAATACTAGGGCAAGATATCACCTGCTTTTTCTCCCATGTCCACAGTGACAATGGATTTCACACACAGAAATCCATGTGTTGAAGAGGACAGAGAATTTGGATGGGACTAATGTCCAAGTAACAAAGAAGAATTTCTAGAGTCAGTAGCTGCCATAGATCTTTGTTTCCGTGTGAAAGTTTTGTGGTAATACATGTACCCAACGTGCTTTGAGTACATGTGCTAAAATGCATTGGATACAAGATATGACTATGCTTAAGCATGCGTTCCAGTTTTGGCACCTCCCTGAGAACACAGAATTGTGGGAGACAGACAAACACAGCATGAAGCCTCTATATTGAAGGAAATCCAATATAGTTTAAAAGACTTCATCATGCCGAAGGAAATAAAGCAGGAAATTAACAGAGTAAAGAAAAACTACTAAGAAAATAAGGAGGTATTAAAAACTTACAGGCAAAGCAGAATCATCCTTTTTGAAACGTTGGTTGTTTGGCCATTCTCTCCTTTTTGGAAGCACTGTAATGGATTCTGAGAAAGAAACTTCATAGAATAGCTCTTCTGTTACTGATGGGCTGTCTTTTTCTAGTCCACAATCTAGACAGCTATTAGCTGAAAGAAGGCAAACTATATATGAATATGTAGCATACACTTGTGTTCAGGAAGCAGGTATTAAAAAAAAGGACAAAGAAAACCGAAAACTTGAAAAGGTGCTAAGGGAACAATTTTGAAGAGAAATTTCAGCATAACATACGTTCCCGTTTTGTCCAGAGGAAACAAACCTTCCAAAGTTTGAGTCCTGCTATTATTTTAGATTATTTATCTATTTCCTGTAGCTTTTTACATACAAGGCGATTCAACTGTGATTGCCCTCCTGTTTATTAGTACAGAATGAGCATCACATTTCTATATTATGGACTTGTTTACCCTGGCCAGGGAAACGACGAGTGCATGTGTCTACTGAACGTGTCAAAAGTTCTAGATAGAAAAATGCGGCTAACATTGTTGCCTCAATGGCTGGTACCATATTTATAGTATACATATTTTTCTTACGATTCCCCCTAATTGCTACTTTGTTGTGTCAAGAAATCTACTGTGGACACAACCTGTGCAGACAAGGTTCAGCATGTTACCAGCTAGCTTGTAAAACCATGCCTGCTCTGGTGAGATTCTAACAGACTCCAAAACCACAAAATGACTGGCTGCTCTGTTTCAAAGCAGAGTTGCCTGCTGAAATTAATTGGAACTAGGTAAAAACTTATAAATGAAATTCCAATTAAAGAAATGCTCTTGTCAGAGGCTTCAAGGTATAGTAGCTCAAATGAGTTCCAGTTCACATACTGGTGACAGTACTCCAGACAATAGTTTGAGCAGTTCCATCATTTTCATTAATGTTGCCAGCCTTAGGCTGGCCAAACAGTTGGCAACCTGTTAAGGCTGCAGGCCAGACTGACTCATTTCATGTCAGAGGCAGGTGGCTGGATGCTAGGACTGAGTTGCTGTCACTTTTCCCCACAGCAGCATGGGGAGAGCACCTGCAACTCATGTTTTTCCCTGTGGAGACATAGGAAAATGCCTGCTGCTGAAGCCCGCTACCACTGAAGCCTCATGTCCATGGGCTAGATCAAATGTCACCACAGACATTTCCAGATCTAGCCCGTGGGTCATAGGTTGCCAACCCCTGGTTTGTGCAAATTGGCACAAACTTAGTAGGTAAGGATATTGTGATGGAAATGAATAAAATAATTATT
Source organism: Caiman crocodilus (assembly GCA_030014935.1). NCBI lineage: Eukaryota > Metazoa > Chordata > Crocodylia > Alligatoridae > Caiman > Caiman crocodilus. The sequence goes on along the minus strand of JAGPOW010000261.1, from coordinate 85,031,704 downwards.
TTCAGTTATTATCATTTTTGAAGAATTGGTGAAATGAGAAATGTATTCACATTTTTCTTTTTGGGATTTGCCAACACCTAATAAACCAGCAACAAAACATGTTACTAACAAAGCTGGTTAAATTCATTACCATCTTGATTTGGCAATGGGTTATATTTAGCACCATATCTAGACTCCTGATGGCCCCGGGAAAACTTTTAGAATCGGGCCCCCCTTCAGCAGAGATAATGATAATAATAAATGGGACAACAGAAAAAAGTTACCATTTTCAGGCCCCAGTTCTGTCTGGGCCATGGGCAGCCACACAGTTCACCCTTTGTCCAGCCCTGGTTATATTCACATCTACAGCCTTTCAACTCTTTGTATCTCTTCTACTAAAAAGGCTCAAGGCAGGGATCTATATTTCTATATACTCCAGTACAAGAGAATACTAGCCAGGAATAGGGACAGTTGCCACAACTATAATGTATAGGTATATTAATAATCACACAAGTCTTAGAGAAGAGCATTTAGTACATTTCAAATATAAAACAGGGAAGTGCCCCAAATGTCCTTTCTACCTCTCAGTTTTATGATGAAGTGATACTTGGCATACTCACAGCTAACTGATTTCCAAGCTGGCTTTTGCCCAGGAAGCTGGAGACCATTAGAAGGAACTGGTGACACTGGAGCTGTCTCAAATGTGGGCTTCTGGGCAAGGAAAAATGATCACAATGAATTAAATCAAAGGCCTACAGTTCAATCAACAGCGTATCATTCACAACTTATATTGTCTTCATCAGATTTAAACAATCCACTGTGATGTGTTTGAATAAGCTTTACATACCCAGCCTGTATATTAATCTTCTTCAGGCTGCACAGATGTACAGCACAGTGAGGTCAGCAAGTATTACTGTATTTTTCCAAAGCTAATGAGTTCTGCCTTATATAACTGAAATGGACTAATTAAGTTGCTGGATATAATTGCAGCATGTGAAAGGTTCTTATCAATTTGTAATTCATCTTGCTTGTAATCAGTTTGGGATCGTTCTGCTGAGTCCTTCCTGATGCACCCTGAACCACCTTCCACTTCCCCAGAAAATCTGCAGGATTTGAGGCAGCTCAGCACTTCAAAGGTAGAGGTGGCCAAAATCAGTTCAAAATGTGCACCAGCATTTCTCTGCACAGACTACAGTATGTTGTAACACTGATTTTTTTTACCAGACATTTGCAAAATTATCTGAGTGAAAAAGTACCTTTTTGGTTGTTCACTTTCATTAATTTTCACCCCAGAGATTGTTTCGCACTGTGTAAAAACAGAGTGAGAGCATCTGTCACAGCAGAGAATGGGGCTGAAGGTCGAAGTGCAACTTTCACATGGTGTGACACATTTTCAGATGCTGAATTTTGCCCTTTTGATTAGTGGTGAAGGGACTGATCCTGAGGACCATTAGAGGTCAATAAGAGAGAGCAATATTGAAAACGTGTTTGAAGGCAGCTTGATGAAGACTACTGAACTGTCTAGCAGCTTTGTTATTTTTTCTGTGATCTTCCTTGCATCCTGCTGGGAGACTTGAGAACTGTATTCTGTCCTCCCCTCACCAAGCTTTTACATGCAACCCAGCATGGCCTCCATCATCTTTCCAGTCCAGAATCCCTGAGGACAGCCTGGATGAGACCAGTATTGCCCTTTAACCTGATGAAGAAGCTATTCATCAATGTTAAGTGATACTTTCCCTGGGGTCAGAATACACTGTCTTTCTAGTTAGTAGTCAGTGCGCAGGAACAGGGCTATGGCAGATATAAGATGGCAAGTATTTTAAAAGTTGGCAGACCTTCCAATTGGAAGACTGTAATAATTTTGCAGTTTCTGTATGTACCCTTATCCACTGAGTTATTTGATTAAAAAAGTCAAATGTATGCCAAATAAAAAAATCTCTCCTGAGAGGGTCCATGTAAGAGGCTACAAACTTGATCACAAACAAGATGCGAGTTACAAGGCTTCTTTTCAACTGTAATTCGTTAAAATGCAAGGGCTAGTAAATAAAAGTAAATAAAAATCTCTCAGATGCTTTTAGATTATCAAAAAATCCCTAACCCCAAATAATCATGTATCCTGTTAATCTTAGAGATTTTTTTGGAGGTTCAAATAAATATCGCCAAAGGGCAATTATTTTACTGAAACTGATTATAAACCAAGCAAAATTGACTTTCTCATTCACTCTCTTTTCCATGCCTAAGCTCTACATAGTGCAAAGCATAGGCAAAAAATATTCTGTTGACTATGAACTACATTTGTTTAAAATACTTCTCATCTTGATAACATATAGCAAATAGTATTAGTGACACAGAAATCTAAAAGGGAACCTTTTCTACATCTGGGATAGCACAGTAGGAGAAGGGGGTGGCCAAAAAAACAGTCATGTTTCAGTTACGCATTGTATTAACACCAGTACAAGTTAGAAAATCATAAAACATTCTCTGTGCAGTGCTGGCTACTTTTATCTTTCCATTACAAGGAATTAAAGGTGACAGATCTTACAACTTTTCTTATGGGGACTTAAAGTAGCTTTCTATCCTTGCTATACAATGTAAGAAACAGAGGTATTTTTTCCTCATGTGAATTTTATATTTCAACAAAGTCTCTTTAAAGAAAAAAAAGATGGGAAAAATGGAAAAGCTAGTTTTTCAATAAATGCGCTAGGCCCAGAGGGCCCCTGGGCTGGGGCATCAGTGAAGACAGAATTTAGCGCATATCGTGATTTACAGTTTTTCATTAGATAGTACCCATTATTGATACTAAAAATACCTCCAGTTTTTACTGGTACTATGTACAGTAGAATTTACAGTGGGAAGTGGAAATCTGAATAGCAAAAATAAAAGGGGAGATGAGACAGAGAGGCAGTTTTTAAAAAAGCTTTCTGCCATATAGAAGATTTAAAAATTAATCATCAGACCATCACAAAATGAAAATGCTAATGTCCGTGCTACAGCACAGCTAAGAGAAATTGTAAACAAAAGATATTATTGTTATCATTTTACTCATGCTGCAGGTTTCCACTTGTAGATTTGTTCATTTTTTCCACCACTGTTGCATTAACTGCCTTTTGTGCCCCTTGGAGAGCTGAGATTCTTCTTTAATTAAAGCCTGATCTTGCATGTGCTAGTCTAGGAAAACTGCCTGGCTAAATACAAAAATTCAAATAGCCCGAGCCTGAATAAATTCAATTTTTGCTGGTTAGTCTAACCAGTGTAGCTTGAACTGAGAAGCAAATAAACAGACATTCACTTTTGATTCTGGAAATGCAGCCACATGCCTGCAGTAGCTCATGGCAGAAGCTTGGGGGCACTAGAGTGAACCCTCCCTTCACTTTGGCAGTGGCTGGAAGGCTGGAGGGAAGCTGAACTCCCTCCCCTATCTGCTCGAGTGGAAAGCAGGGGGAATGCCTGAAAGGAGCCGCTGTACCCCTGCCTGGCAGACCCCAGCTGGCATCCCATGCTGGTGGAAGAGGGGATTAAACTCCACTCCCAGGCTGTCCCCATCCCAGTTTCCCACCCCCACCCCCTCGTCAGCCAGCCCTCGCTGCTCTGACCAGAGAACAGAGGGGCTAGGCCAACCCTGCTCTGTTCAAGTAGACAGCACAGACCACCCCAGGGCTGCAAAGCATCCTGGTATGTTGGGGGACTGTGATTTAACTTAAACTGGGTCTGGGACAGAAGTTCCATAAATGGTTTGACCTAAGTCAGTTAAGTCTAATACTACATTCAAGTGGCTCTATCTTAAACCAGCTTTGGCTATTTTGAAACTGGTTTATGTGCACTTAACTTCTGTTTAGCTACAGGTTTAAACTAGTTTCTGATTACTTAAGCTGGTTTATGTGCAACTTCTGTCCCTAGGCCCTTAGAACTAAAAAGATGTCTTATTTGATGGAGGTGTTCAGGGTTTGGTGATTCATTAGTATGAAATTAACTTTTACGAAATGTGTTTTCAAATCCCAACCTCCTCAACAGCTTTCCTACTTTACTTTTAAGTTTCAGCCGAGACCAAAATGCATGATTTTCAGATACATTGAGCACTTGCAGCCAACAGCCTTTAAATGGGTGCTGTGAGTGATTAGCACTCATAAAAATCAGACTATTGTGACTAATACTCCATAGTAGTAAACACAGTTCTCTGCTGCACATGATGAGTACTGATGAGCACAAGATGAGTACTGTTAGGGGTGGGGAAGACATTTTATCTAAGGGAAGCTCCCTAAAAGAACATTTCAAGGAAGCATTATTTCTCTTAGGGCTTCATGGTAGCACATACAAGGTGTGTTTACACATTTGTGCTACTGCACATTTGACTAATCTAATGTACAGTAAAGCATCAGCATCTATACATGTGAAGAAATTACTGTGTAGTAAATTAATTTAAAGTGTCATTTGCTAGTACCCACAGATGCAGGTACTTTAAAATGGCACTTTAATGCTCAAAGCACATATGTAGATGCCAACGAGGAGCAAATTGATCCCAGTCAGCCCAGGCAGTAGGAGGCCACAACTGCTGCCTAGCTAAGTCGTGAGCTCAGGGGAGCAAGGGGGAGCTGTCCCTGACTGAGGGCAGCTCTGAGCTGTGTAGAGCTCAGGGTTAGCTCCAAGCTGCAGGGAGGAGCTGTCACTGTAGCTCCCTGCTGTCCTGGGGTATCTCCCAGCTTGTGGGGCTAGCCACAAGCTCTGGGGATGGGGGAAGGGGAGCTGGCCCTGGATCCGGGGGCAGCTCCAGACGGCAGGGAGCTGCCACATCCTGGGGCAGCTCCAGACTGCAGCTTTGCCCCATCCCCTAGAGCCCAGACCTGACCCGCTGTGCCCCCTGCCTACCCAAGGCTGCCCCTGGAGCCTCCTGCCATGCTGGGGCTGGCCTCAGTGCCCCCAGCCTTCCCTTTGCTGCTACAGTGTGGGGAGAGCACAGCAGGAGCAGCCTCAGACTAAGTTGTTCCTGTTGTGCTCAATTTGCTTCTGACCCCAGTACACGTGTAGATGTATAATCAGGATGTATAATACAGGAGCAGTATAATGCACCTGAATTTATTGCATGCAGATATGCCCTCATTGAATCTGATCTTAGGCTACCATAGCAAGCTTCCTGTTTTTAAACCAGATAGACTGTTCTGGGTGTGATAGCCTCAGAGTGAAGTCAGTTCTTCACTTCTTTCCCTGTACATTTGGAGTGTTTTGTGCTCTTCTGGGAGCAGTCCTGCAATTGGGAGAGTGAGAGATCTGTAACTCTGGTGTCATCAAGACCTGAAGCAGAAGGATTCAGTGCTACACTCCTCTTCTTGGGTAACAGTATCAAAACCTGATCCTCTGAGCTCTGATTCATTATGCCAGACAGTGATGTAGCACCTTTCAAATGAACTTATAAACCCAGTGTAGGAACCTTCACTAAAACTTTCCCTATGCCCACAATGACTAGGAAAATCTTTACTTGCCCTTCCCTTGTCTTTTCTTCCTGTCTGCTGACAGCAAAGCAAACTAAAAATGAAAAAAGGAAGAAAGAAATCTGTTTAGGAAGCAAAGGAAAAAACCAAAACAGGGAGGATAATCCTTTGTCTATTGCTGATGATTGTGCAGTTTACATAATAACAATGTTTATTCCCCTTTCTCTTGTAGTTGAGGGGAAAGCTAAACGAATCTCCCCTTGGGCGGCTCTTGTAGTTAATCGCTCTTTCCTCGTCATCATTAGGGGAATAAGAAAATAACCCAGTCTGTGTCCCTTTCCTCTCAGCACCCGTTGCGCTTATGATGTCTGGAGGAGTGGATAAAGATTCTTCTTATATGGAGGGTAGTAAGTGAAAAGACTTTCACACTTTTCATTGCTCCTGCTTTGAAGCAACCAGTGGGCAAGAAAAGTAGATACAGTTGATTAAAATTACTTCTTTGCTTTTCAGAGTAGTGCTTTTCACGCTAGCAGGGACCTGGAGGACTGAAAAGTAAGTACTGCTTTGCTTTTCAGACTAGTGCTCAAACACTCACTGAGATGATGATTTATTTGGTAGGAGCAATTTCAGCCAAGGTACATCAGTCATGGAGGTCTAGGCTGCCAGCATTTCTTAAATTTCTCCTAATCACTAGAAAGGTGATAAATATGCTTTTTTTCAAATCTCTGGGGCAGTAAATAGAGATAGTTACATGGAAGAAGAGTCTCAGTGGATTGATGGGCAATTAGGAACTAACTGCCCAATTCTCTCCATTTTTCAATAGGAGCTGGGTGCCTAACTGCTCTTTGTGCCTTTTGTAGTTTCCCCCATTTCTCTTCTATCTAACAGGTGAATGTGTGGTCTACAGTTGTGTTTGCAATGAGTGTTTAGTAATTAGGTGAGAACTATATAGCAGTGCACAATTTCATGAGAAGGAGGAAAGAGAAGTCATAGCAGTTGTTTTTTTTTCAAATGTTATTTTAGATTTTCACAAGGCAGAATGATATACTGGGTCAAATTTTTAAAAAGGTAACTGTAAAATAATAACCTCAAGGATAAGGCTTTAACTTAACTTTGGACCTTCTGATTCTTTAAGGAAGTGGGAAACATGAAAAAAATATCAGGATAGCAACAAAAGATTATCTATAATCTGTGCAACTGTGAAACAAAAAAAATTAATGTAATGTGTTTTTTTTCCCCCCCACTGGCTGCATTTTGTTACAGAAATGAAATCTCATTATGCTTCGGGAAATACTTTGTGTGGTAGAATCTGTATTTAATAAATGTTATAGTGCACTTTACCTGAAAAAGAAGCTGGTCACATAGCTAGTCACAAATATTTGGCCTGAAGAAAACAGGGCAAGCTCTTAATCTTACAGAAAGTCTTTTTAGCTCATGCAAAATATTTTGGGATTTCATGCAAGAAAGCCCACCCACAAGAAATGACACGGTGCTCTTGGAGGTAGTGCTGTAACAATCTTGCTGAGGTATGAGCCTGAAGTGCCGAAGTGCCTTACCTATTTAAAATGAAGACTAAGAGCCTTGTTGTATGGGAATTTTGGGCAGCTCCTGGAGCTCTTAATGCCTGGACTGTCTGCACATTAACATATGAAACTAATGTTAAGCATTCATTAGGCAAGTCAAAGTTATGCAGCTCCAAGGCAGTATCATCTCTGATTTGTGCTACCCAGCTCCTGTTACACTAAGATGTAGCCATTCTAAACTGCACCTCAGTGTAAACATCCTGTTCACCCCCATCCAGCTCTCTACTTACTTGTGGCTAGCTGTGCTGCCTGTCCGGGGGGGGGTATGCAAGGAAGGATTAACCTGCCTTCCTGGCCATCACTGCCACCTCTGCTGTTGTCTGGGCCCGGCTCAGCCCAGAGAAGAACAGCAGTTGGGCAGTGGTGGTGGAGACTGGGCAAAAAGATTAACCCTTCCCTGCCTGCTTCCTTGGGACAGACAGAGCAGGCAGCCACAAGTCAGTGAGTAGTGGAACACTACCCCAAGATACAGGGGGGAAGCCTGGAATGGGAAGGGGAAGGGGAGATACTTACTTTTCAATCCTCCAGGCCCCTGCTAGCATGAACATGTTATTTTTCCAAACTCAAGCTAGCACTAATGCTGTTCAATATTTGGGCAGCTCACATATCATATATCATAACATGTAACAAGGCTCTTAGATCACTAAGTAGCTCTCCCATTGTGTATTTTGGCAATCTGATTTTACATTTAAAATCATTTAACAACATTTGTTAAAGGAATTTGTAATTTAGTAGCCCCAAAAATATATCTTTTGGTGAAAAAGAAAAGAAAGAAAGAGAAATAACTTAATGAAAAAGGAGTTTGTTATAACTTTTTAACCACATAAAACTATACTGTACATAAACTATGAATCTATGAACTTTAATGTGCATTTCCAAAGCATTTTGAAGAACTTTAATGCGCTTTCTACTTTACTCACAACTTCCATTAAGGACAGGCCATCTAAATTCATGCATGTTGCTTTGACTTTTAGCCAGACACATTGCTTTGATTTATTTAGCTGGACGCATGGCCACATAAGGTATAGGGACAAGTACTATTGCTTTTATGGCTGCCACCAGAGAAGTGGATGAAAGTCAACAGAGGAAATTATTTATTCGTATAGCCATGACAAAATGAATAGTTAATGCTTTTCTTTAATTTACTTTATTAGTGAAACATAGCCTGCCAATGCAACAACTGCAAACATGCCTGCAGGCATTTAAGCTTATGCATATTTGCCCCCACTTGTTTCATTATAGAGGTTTTACTTCACTACTAAGATTGACAAGTGAATAGTATGTGTCCTCAGAAATCAGAAGTACTTGTACAACTGCCAAGAGTAATACAACAGTGTCCAAGAATTAAGGGAGTAAATACCAGTCTTGACAGTACCGTGCAGAGGGAAGGCTGACAACAGAAACAACATTACAGAACAGGATAATTGCAAAACTGTGTAGCAATTATTTTAGTAAGTTTATTTTTATTTTTTTAACCAAAATGTACTATAAGTAGGCACTGTGAGACCTGAGGTACTTACAGAAGAGTCACTGACTCCAAAGATATCTCTCACATCTCTGACTGTGTGCTTATTTTTCTTCCTCATTGTCTGGGTGTAGGTGTTGTATCTCTTTTGTACAGCAGCTGCTTGAGTTCGGGTCAGTGTAGATAACAAGGCTTGTCCATCCTCTTCTTCAGCTCCCGAGATCAGGGTAGATAAACCCACTTCTTGCAGCCATTCAGCTTCAAGCTCCCCCTCTGCGAAGGAGATGAGAGTGTCAACATGTCTTGTATTGGGAACTAGAATGGGAGGGAAGGGAAATAGCTGGCTGGTTCAATGATCTAACTCCTACCTCAGGAAGACTCTGTTTTCAATCACTCTTGAGACATAAATGTCAATAGATTTAGTTTTGTCAACATATTGTTTCCATTCTCAGTATTAAGCTTGATCCTTCAGGTGGTATCTGTGCATACAAGATGCTTAGGAAAAGAATTAAAGTAGTGCCTGATCATCCTGGGCTATCAAAATCACCAAACCCTAATTCTCCTTAAAGAAAATAAATTTAGCCCCCTCAAATCCCACCTGTCCTGTACAAATGTTGACGTTTGACATAGGAAGGCAAATGATCTGATTGGATTCTAATAATACTATATCTGCTGTGGCAATTTCTGTATCATATGTATTAGGGATAGGAAAATGTCAGGGCCTCGGCACATGGGACATTTAGTATGTGTTAAATATTAGAGTATTAAAGTTAGAACGTGTTCTGGACAGTCACATGGTACTGTTTACAATGATTTGAAACACACACAGCTCATTGATTGGTGGTCTTAGCTCTGGTACAACACTGAAGTCTTGAATGGGCTCTGGTGCAGTGCCAGGGCTGGGACTGGCCATCAGTAGGTTCTTGCTGCCAGCCCCAGGACCTTGCAGAGCTGCAGGCATTCAGTTTTCAGTTTGAGCCTGGAGAAATCTGACAAGTGGAAGATCCAGGATCCGTCCTCCTGAAAAGTGTGGCTTTCCTCATCCCACCTGGAGGCCTGGTAGAGCAAAGGGGTCCCTGGCTGATGTCATGGCTGGGTGAGGATTGCAAATTGCTTATATTATCTCCATGAAGCAGTTCAACAATAGCTGAACACATGTTACTTAATATGATCTGGAGCTACTCCTTGCAAAAAAGTTGTAACTTGATTATGATATGAGTGCAATTAGCATGTGTTTTACTGCTTGAACAGGAGGTCATTTGCATTTTAAGGCTAAGTATAATGCACAATATGGCCCTCGGAGTCAAATGAGTATCAGAAACAATGTAGCATGCTGAATCAGTCCTGAGGTACTTTCAGGCCACTATCCTCTCCCTGATGGTGACTTGTGACAGTGGCTTAAGAGGAAGAAATGAAAATCCCATAGCCTCAGGCTTGAAACAGATGCTGGATTTTCCTCAGGAGAGACTATTTTTCTTCTAGGACAAAGAACACTCATTTAGAAATCCACATCTGTGATCCCAGGACAAAGACTAAAAATATTCATAAGATAGGAACTGCTAACAGGTTGTCTTGGGACATTACAAAGTGCATCTGAACAGTTGTCCTGGGTTTGCATCATTGAATTGATGGCTGAAATGTAGCAATGTATTCAGCAGCTTACTAAACCCTGACTACAAGGGCAGTGTGCATACGTGCCGAGCCCAGCATTTTTCTGTTCTGGGACAAACATAGGTACAACTGGTCCTGGGACAAAGGCAATATCTGTTTCTTGCCAGAGAGTAAGATAACCCCTTACATTACATACCATCTTGAACTCTATAGACTTTGGCTAACATCCTACAATGTAGGTCTCCACCCTGTATTTATGCTACCATTAATTATGTTTCTGTAGATATTCTTCATATACATGTCCAATACCTTTATGAATTCCACTTCTTGGCCTCAACAAAATCCTATGGTAGCGAGCTCCATGTTATGCTTATACACGTTTCCTTTTTCAAGTTTTTAGTTTGCTATTTCTTAGTTTCTTAGTTTTTCTTAGTATTTTTTAATCTTTTTGTTTGTCTGTTCAGGATTTTCCAGGCCCCAATCATTTTAATTCCCTGCCCCTGAACCCTCTCCTAAGTTTAGCAATATCCTTCTAGAGATGGGAGACCTTAAGGTCATTTATTTAAACGCAGATTTATGTAAACACAACAAACAAACACGTCAAACAGGAAATGGACTAATCTGCAAGCAGCTCTTTAAAGGACTTGATCAATGAGCTTATTGTTCTTACAGCACTGTATTCTTAATAGCACACTTGTATTAGCTTTACTACAGTGGTTCACAACCTTTTTGTATTCAAGGCACCTCTCTGCAACTCTTCTGAATGTGATGGCACTCTGGTTGAGAACCACTGCCTGAGTTATAGTGCCTCAGCTAACCTCAGTGGTTTTCAGCTGGGGTGATGCTGCCACTGCAATGGGCCAGGTGAAACTGTCTCATGCGCCTTATGTAGAGCCAAGTCAGTTCCTCCTTTCAGCCCCTGGTCCTGACTAGTAGTGTAGGGAAGTGGAGGTGGAGAGGGACCGGGGACTGCATGCCACCACTGCCGTCTGTGGCTGAGCCCAGCACACTACGCAGCTGCTTCCTACCGCCCCTGACGGGAGTGGGACAGTGGCTCAGGCCCCCAAGTCAGCTGGGAACAGCAGCAGCAGTATCATACTCCTGCTTCTTGCCTGCTTTCCCTGTGTCTCCCAGTAACCCGGGGGCTCTGGTCAGGCCTTACCCCAATCCCTCCAGAGTCTGAGGTGTGGTGTGCTGCACCCTGCTTTAGTAAATATTGGATTTGACTATGGGTGCTCCTGCCTGTATTGGGGTTATCTGATAACCCTAACGCAGGCAACAGAGGCTGTTCTTGCCAAAGCCGCTCCTAGTCTGACCCTGTACGCTCCTTCCAGAAACAGTGGTACACAGGAGAGTTTTACCTGGCAGGGGTTCCACCTGCCCCAGTGCTGCCACTGTTGCCAGGTCTTGTGTGCCCACTGCTGCTGCTTTCTGATCTTGCTTCCCATTATGTGCATGGGGCAGTTTCACCCAGGATCTGTGCTGCAGCATATTTGAGAGGGTCTTGCTGCACTCCAGTTGGGAACCACTGCTTTAATATCTATTTTTGACTCCAAAATCCTGACTGATTAGCAAGTACTGATTTACTGTTCTCTGCAATCAGGTAAAAATCTGAGATAAGAGATTTATGTAGATGCCCTCCTTGATCTTGTTGATCAGTTAGCTTTCCTGTCCACAAACTTGTACAAAGATGTCTAATTTAAGCCCTTTGCTTTGTGTTTATGGCAGTGTGAGCAACTTTTCTGTATCCAGTGAAACAACTTGCTTTCACCACAGATCTCTGTAAGGCCAAATGATTTTCCTTCTCAGTCTCAAGGCTGAACGAATGATCCTCATGCTGTTCTCACTCTCCTTTCCAACAATCTCTAATTTCATCTGAATACATTGCTGCTCCATCCACACCCCCTCCCCCCAACCCAAGTTACAATTTCATAATTAAGTTTATTTTGGCTTTGGGCCCAAAATATTCTTTCCAAGAAAATGTTTGTAAACCAAACTTGGCTTTCACAGTGCTCATGAAACATTGTAAAACGGGGTGTGAACATGGAGAGAAAATTCTGCCTTTGTGTAACCAAATAATTCTGGACAGTTTTCTTCATTTGTCCAACTCTTGTTCTGACACCTACAAAGAATAGGTTAAGTAGGAGTGAAAAAGTTAAAGGATGACAGAATAGGACTAAAATGTTGTAAAAGGAGTTAAAGTAGAAATAGTTCCAAATAACTTTATATACATTTTGGTCGTGTGGGTTTCAATAAGGCATGCTTGTTTTAAGAGAAGCAATTTTCATATGTTAGAAACATCTGGAATCTACTGAAACAAGTGTCTAGATCCTATGACTGGTTTTGCAAATACCACAGGAAGACAGACAGCTACTTTGAAGAATCCCTATGTTAACCAGTTGAGGGAAGAGATGTGCCTTCTTAAGATTTTAACAATTTTGCAAAGTTATTCAACTTCAACTTTTTCTAAATACTTGAGGTACTGAGTAGTAACACCTATTAGCTGAAGGAGGAACACGTTTGCTTAGCTCAGTTTCAGCCCTAAAAAGAACCTGGAGCAGTTCCATGAGCTCCCCAAAATTTTGTTTTCCAATTTCATGACACACACACCTCAAACCTATTTTTAATGGCCTGGCGTTGCTCATAGCTTTGAAAAACACCATTCTAATCCCCACATCAGCCAATGAGGATAAGTACTTCATTACCTCCCTCTTCATTATGCTGCTGTTCATCAGCGCTCTGTGAGATTACTGAAGTAATCATCCCTTCCCCCATTCCTTTTATATCAATCAATATGATTTTCTGACCTTTCCTACCCTTGATCATTACTATCAATCAGCTCTTCCTGAAAATACATGATCATGTGAGAAATATTCATATGATTCTGATTATATCATCTATGCTGGACCCTATCTCCCATTTCCTTCTTTTAAGTAAGGTTTATCTTTTTTCCTCCTCAGACACATATCAAAAGATTTTTGAATATTTATTCTTATACTTCCATACGATTTCCACATTCATTTTTCTTGTATTTTGACCATTAGTAGGCAGCGTTAACATTATCTAAAATTGAATCATGTTTATAACTTAACGCTCCACAGGTGTTTAGTCCCATTTTTTAAATGGTCAATAATTAGAATGAACATGTCCTGATACATTTTTGAAACAACATTATGCAGGATGAAAAGGTAAATGCAGTATAGAAAATGTATTGGGTCATACCTCTTGCCTTCATTTTAAATTCAGAACAGAATGAACAGAAAAAAATCAGAGTCAGGAAAGTAATCAAATGAAGGACAACATGGGCATCTATACATGTGCTCCAGAGTGGAGGGCGGCACTTGAATTAGAGCAGCTTTCAGACCTGCCCACAGCATCACCTGTATACAGCATCTTGTGCTTCAAAATGGCAGCAGGCACACTTTACCTAAAGCTTGTTTGACCAGTGTTAGGTAAAGTACCCCCACTGCCATTTTGAAACATGGAGACGGTGAATACACATGATGCAGAGGCTGCTGATGCATGCTAATTAGCATGCTCCAGCACACTGGCAGCAGCCTCAATTAATCAAGTCTGCTCCAATGCATGCTAATTAAAACACATCAGAGTAGAAGTCTGCAACATGTATAGATGTCCCATGAGACAGCAGAACAATTTATATTGTTTTGAAAGTCTGTCAACAGCAGTATGCTGTGGCATTTCTGAGAATGAGGGTAACTGGGAACAGCTCAAATACTGCCCAGACTCCACATTGTTAATTCAAAATATAATTACATTGCATTGAATTTGGTGATAAGTCAGATACATCCTACCTCCTACTGAACAATGTTTGGAATGAACTGCATGGTAATCATCAATATGTATCTTAGATCAGTCCATGGGTGAAGTTATGCATTACACTTAGATCACACTAAGGGCACTTAAAACATGAGTATCCCTATGTTAAAGCCTGTTAACTTGAGCTAAGTGTAAAGTTATGCCATGTCAGGCAAGGGTTAACTCGGAGCTGTGCTACCCAAGTCATGTTAGGGTAACTTCAGTTTGCTCCATGGATATGAAATGAGTAATTCGCAGTCATCCAGCATCCCAGATGCATTGTTCTCAATCCTGGTCCCCACCCCCTGCCTCAAGCAGTGATAGAACCCTTGGTCATTAGCTCTCTAGTGGCAAGTAAGGGCTGTGCAAGAAAAAAGAGTATTAACCCTTAATATGTGATTGCTTACAGCACAGTTTAATTTAACGCAACTTAACAGCCCACATATTTAGTAAGGTCTAATTGTAAAGTGTAACTTCACCCTAAGATTGCTCTTAGATTGTAATACAGCTGCAGAAAAGCAACCAAACATGGAATATCAAAACTTTCCCTCATCCAGTTTCAATTTCCAAGTACAATAAGAAAAAGAAGAGGCTAAATGTTATTTTAGGTGGCATAATAAAGTAGTAAGATCTTCAGCACAGTTCATATTAACATCTCATCTGTATTTTAATCAGCTGCATGCTGCAAGCTGGGAGGAGGAGGGAAAAATCAAGGCATTTTTATACTCGTTTAGTCCAAGTAAAACACATAAAGGAGAGCCTGTATTTGTATGCTCACCATCAGCAGGTTTAACTTCTAACAATGTTTGTTCTTCTTGTCCATTTTCACTGCTCTCTTTGATACTTTCCACTTCACACCAGAAATCCTCCATTGAAGTGCTATCCATGGAGGCCTGTGAATTGGAACGGCTGAACACAGGTGGATGTAAAGACTCATTGGAAAGCATCCTGTTAATTCTTTGACATCGTGGGAGGGATTTTCTGCAAGGAGACAATTATGAAAAATATAAACTCTGTACCTCTCATTTTTTTCATCAAGATCTAACTTCTAACACTAAATTTAGTGTCACAATAAATGAGAGGGGCAGAGGACAAAATTGTGGAAGTAGAGGATGGAATGCTGAATGTCCTTTTCTGATGATCAGTTTCAGTCACTGTAATAGTGTTACACATTTTGGCCTAGTATTATTTTTTTTTTTTAAATTGTGACATGTGGGCCATTAAGCAAAACCAAGTCAATGAACAGTGGGTCAGGCATTAGGGTGAAACTCAATAGACCCAGCTTCTGTTCCCAGCTGAGGTACTGATCTACTTTATAACCCTGAGTAAATTAACTTCACTCTGCATGCCCAGCAACCTCTTCCAGCCCGACTCCTTGGGGTCAAACTCTTTTTGGTAAAATATGCAGATTTAGGAACACAAAAAACATTACATGCATTTATCTCAGTTTCACATATTTGTATAAGAATAATCAAGAGAAAATCAAGGAAAAAGAGAAAAAATTGCAAGTTGAACTATCCATCGATAACTTTTTGGTTTGAAATTTCCTTAATTTTACTTAACAATAGAAAACATCTAAAAAGTTTGATTCTAAACTGAAACATTTCATTTTGGATTGAACAAAATGTTTTGCTGCACCTGAAATAATTGCATTTTTAAAATTTGATTTTGAAAACTGTTCTTTTGGGATTGCTCAAAGTATTTTTTGTAGCCTTTTATTCAGAATTGTCAGCAAACTAAAAATAATAATAATCAGTGTAACATATATCTATATATATCATATATACATTTATAGTATAAATTCTTCCAGGTGGAGACTATCTTGTACTATATATTAGTGCAGTGTTTTTCATGAGTTTGATCACAACTAGTGACATTAGATGGGACTGTGATAGAGAACATACACAATTATGATGATTATATGGCATTATATTATGATGGCATCAGGAGAGAGGATGCTAGTGGCAGCAAAAAGTATCCCAGGAACTAGCAAAAAATGTGGAAGGTTGTTTCATAGGAGCACCCAATCTTCACTTATATGAGGACAATCTGTCTTATTTTTCATATTGTGATATTGGCTTGTTAAGACCCCCCCTATTTAAAACCATAAAAATATATTTTTCCTTTTGGTTTTCCACTCCTGTAGCTGTTTTCATATATGATTTATAAACAAAATAATGTAATAATACAGAATTAACTTATTTTTAACCACCTTGCATTTTTACTCTCCTGTTGTGACTTCAAGGTGAAATGCTGGCTACTTCTCTGAGAAGTCTGGAGCACTCCCTCATCATTTGGGTGGTCCTAAGCTGATTAGTCCTGCAGCCCATAGCTGAACTCATGGTTAGAGAGCAGCAGTGGAAACAATGGAACAAGAAATTCCAGTGGTAGACTTTATCAGTGCTTGTAAGAAGCAAATCAGAGCTTCTCTCTCATGGTGCTCTTAGATTTAGAAATGTACAGGATAGACAATGTGCTTGCCAAATGTGCCCAGATGCCCCTCACCAGATGATAAGAATAGAATTTAAGCTTTCAAATGAATGACAATCTTTCCAAAAAGCAGAAAATTCATTCTTCCATTCTAGAGATAAATGCTATTTTGGATGAGAAAATGTGTATTTAGTGTTTTTGCATGTTTTCTCATGAACTTCATGTAGTTGTCTGCTTTAAGCATACACAGCAGCTGTTATTGTTTTAATTTGGGCAAGCCACAATCTACAAAATACAAAAAGGAATTCATGACATAAAAAGTGGTTAAAGTCATTTGAGTGATTTCAATGTAGTTTGCTTGTTGGAAAATCAACAGCATTCCACTTGCCTTAGGTTTATAGTCTCAGAAGACTGAGTCACCAGTGAAATCATCATGTGCAACTTAAAGTTCCTTTATTTCATTACCCCATGTATCAGCAAGAAAAAAAATACAAATGCCAGGGCTTTTAAATACCATGGGATAATAGTTTGGCAGATGCCTGTAATAAAGACGTAGTTGTTAAAGTTAACCATACCAAAATCAGTCAGAGTACACCAGCTCTTTAATTGTACAAGAGATAGCAGTGCTGGCCAGCTGGATAACACTTACAATCTCATGTTCCAAAAAGGTAATACAGAAGTTAAATGAGATAATAGGTACTTTCCCATACTGATTATAAACCTTATTGGGCCCTTTGTGTTAGGTACTATGGAAGCAGAGAGAAGGATAATCCCTGCTCTTGTATAAACTTTTCTATGCTCTATATCAGCTATTTTCAATGTGGGAGTAACTCCCCCCACCTCTCCCAAATAGTCAGGGAGAGGTGTGAAGGGATTGTAAAACCTTTGCTCTTTTCAGAGAATTAAATGGGAAATGTGTCCCAGTGAACAAAGGATGGGTCCCAGTATGGAAAAGGTTAAGAACCAATCTTATCTGTTATATCTGTTTAGATCAAACGAGGAGTGCTTATCTCCATTTTACATGAGGCATGGACAGATGAAGGAACTCTTGCTGCATCACACAAGAACTCTCTAGCAGAACCAGAAGCTGAATCCAGATCTTATGAATCCTAGTCTGAGCACGTTAGCTGAATGACAATGCTTTCTTTTTCAATGAAGTAATCAAAATGCAAATTAAGGCCTTGCAGTATCTTTATCATAAAACCTTAAAGACGATAAGCACATGTACATTATGTATGAAACAGGTCAAAATGCCCACTACAGCAATCATTTCGTTCTTGCAATCAATTCTTTATAGAGAGGCAGCAGAGAATGCTCCCTGGTAATGTAACAGGCTGGGAGTGCTCTCTCTTTTAATCGTGAGGGAATTCAAATATTTCCTGCCTTCTCAGCGCGTGAAATACTGACCATGACCCTTTTGCTCCTCAAGCATCACACCCCTCTGCGTCCCGGACTTCGACTCCCTCAGCACTTCAGCTAAATCAAACCATATTAGGAAAAAAGCGGTTTGGTGGTTTCTTCAGCAGCTACCATGTTATTTTGTAATAATACCCTACAAAAAATGGAATGCAAACAGCTAACGTAGCATGGCAACAACTGTTGTGACAACTGACTTACAAATGCATTTAAGGCTGCTGGCTAATTAGCTTGTATTTAGAACAATATTAAAAAGCACAGAACATTACTCTGCAAAGCAGATGAGTGTAGCCTGCCTGGCACTTGCATATCTGAAGATTGTTTTATCCCCACTCAGATGATATAATGCTATGTAAAATTCACATCATAAGAAAAGTTGGGGAGAGACACATGGTCTTGTAAACAGCTAGAGTTTTCTGCCAGGTGGTCTGGTACACACTACCCCCAATTATTCTAATGTTGCTATGAAAAGTTCTTGTATTTAGGTAGACCTCTTCCTCCTAGACCAACACATCCACCTGAAGCATTTATACCTCTAAGTGGTAATGGCACTAGCTTGCATTTCCTTCTAGCCAAGATGCTCAAAACAGTTTCAGTAAAAAAATCCCAAGGGATGCAAGCCACTTGTATATACTTCCTCATTTTTTATTCATTCTTGAAAGACACTGATGAAGCACTGACTCAGTCTGAGTGCCATTTCCAGAATAACAATTCTGCCAAGGCTATGCTACCTGAGCACAAAGGACAACAGCAAATCTTAACCTCCAGCTGCTCAGAAGGTTAGTCAGTCGGTCCTCTTGCTAGGAATTGAGCAACTTACACATTTTAAGATGTTTCTGACTGTGAAGGTAATCCTATTTCTCCTCCAAAAAAGAAGGAAAAGAAGAAATGATAAAAGAGTAGGAATCAGAACGTAAAGTCTATGATCCCTCTGTTTTAGTTACTCTCTCTTCCTGTCCTACTTTGTTTGGGTAGGCATGAGTTGATAAAAATCAGGACAGGATTGTTATGTTCTGGCCTACTGGATAAAAGCAAAGCCGGCTTAGAAAATGTAAGGAAAGAGAAATGAAGCTTAAAACATCAAACAAAAACTTCAGTTACTCAACTGAAATAGTTAAAATAGTTTTCAGAAGTTGGATTTATTAAGCTTCTAAAAGGAAAGAAAAACGAGAAAGGACAAAGAACTCGTACAGTGCCATACTCTTATTGGCAACTTATTACAGAAGAGGTTAATAACTTGTAGTAGAAAGAAGTATGATGATATAACCAAAAAACCCCATTTAATTGAAAACACCTTTTCAAGGAAGCAGGATATTTCCATGAGATATGAAGGGGCTGATCAAATAATGTGTTATTCTAGTCCTATTCTGGTAAAAATCCACTGTATCTTTAAATAATGCACTGGAAATCTTTTCTTATACCTGTATATTATATATTTTCTCTGTGTAAAGAAGCCAACATTCAGTGGATAACTTGAGAGCACTCATTGATTTTGGTATAGTCTTTTCAATCCAATAAATAGTTTTTATCCTATCTCCCGGGCAAAGATAAATCAAAGCAGGCAAAGGGCTAGTTTGGTGACACCTAATGATTGTGCATAGATTAAGCAATGATAGCTCACTGTCTGTGTTTTCAATTTAATGAAGTGAAGGGTGGTGATGAATCTATAAAAAAGGAGAGGAATTAAACCACCTTGTACTTAAAGACTGCATTTTATCCTAGTTTAGAGCAAGAAGAGAAAGAACATAATTTTCTGTGGATTATAATAGTTTATTTCATTCAGGCACCAAATCTGCTGCACCACAATTAGTTTGCATAAATATCTACATATTTGGTAGATAAAATATGAAGACTTTCTCAATTACTGCTACATTAGGATCTATCATAGGGGGTGGCAATGTTTTTGGGCAGAGTGGCCCAATCTTTGCTGTGGTAGTGCAGTACTGGCCCCTTCCCCACTGTCTGCCCTGAGGTGAATGTGCCAAGCAAAATGTTTTCATGTGCCATACTTTGGCACCCATGCCAGGGGTTGCCTACCCCGATTCATCATTCCTTTGGCACATTCGCTATTGCAGAATATGAGGGCATGGACACACAGCTAGACCCCTGTGTAATCTATGTTGGTTTTGTATACTCATAAAAATTACTCTGGTGTCAGAAGTTATCCCACCATAGCTTACAAAGAAGGAGGATATTGGTGTGCTATACCACTAGATGGCAGGGAAATTTATTATTCCCATTAACAAATGGCTAATCCCAGGAAAAACATATGCAGAAGACACCTAAGCCAGTATCACTTATACTAGTAGAGGTTTACTCCTAATTCTCCATTTGTCTAAATTACCTTGATTTATGGATTTCTATTATATTTTTGCTCCTTTTTTCTATACTTGGTAATATGGTACTCCAATGTAAATATTTTATCTATCTATACCCTGAGTGATTAGGTTATGCAATGAATGTTAGCAGCATTAAGTGAAACAAAATGGTGGAGTGCTCCGTTGCTCACAAACAGGAAAGAATTGGTGGGGAATGTAGTAGTGGATGGCAACTTGGACAGGAGAGACAATGAGATGTTCAGGATCCTGAAGAAATGAAAGAAAGAGAGCAGCAGAGTAAGGACCCTGGACTTCAGAAAAGTAGACTTTGACTCCCTCAGGAAACTGCTGGACAGGATCCCCAGGGAGACCAATCTGCAGGAGATAGAAATCCAGAAGAGCTGACTGTACTTTAAAGACATTTTATTGAGAGCACAGGAATAAACCACCCTGATGTGCAGGAAGACTAGCAAGTAGGGCAAAACATCAGCTTGGCTTAGTAGGGAACTCTTCAGTAAGCTAAATCACAAAAATGAAGCTTATAAGAAGTGGAAACATGGACAAACAAGTAGGGTGGAGTATAAGAGTAGGGCTTGGGCATGCAGGGATGATGTCAGGAAGGCCAAAGTGCAATTGGAGTTGCAGCTAGCAAGGGACATGAAGTGTAACAAGAAGGGTTTCTACAAGTATGTCAGTGACAAGTGGAAGATCAGGGAAAGTGTGGGTCTTTGAGAGACGCAACCTGAGGGAGGCAACCTGGTGACAGAGGATGCAGAAAAGGCTGAAGTACTCAATACCTTTTTCACCTCAGTCTTCACAGCAAGGTCAGCTCCTAGGTTATTGCACCTGGCAGCACATTTGGGGAGGAGGTGAGCAACCAACAATGGCAAAAGAAAAGGTTAGGGACTATTTAGAAAAGCTGGATGTATTCAAGTTGATGAATGCAGACATGATGCTCCCAAGGATGCTGAGGGGGTTGGCCGATGTGACTGCAGAAGCACTGATCGTGATCTTTGAAAACATGGTGATTAGGAGAGGTCCTGGATGATTTGGAAAAGAGCAAATATACTGCTCATCTTTAAGGAAAGGAAGAAGGAAGATCCAGGGAACTACAACTTCACCTCACCACTGAAAAAATCATGGAGCAGGTCTTCAAGGAATCTGTTTCTAAGCATGTGGAGGAGAAGAAGGTGATTAGGAACAGTCAGAATGGATTCACCAAGGGCAAGTCACAGCTGACCAGTCTGATTGCTTTCTCTAATGAGATTACTGACTCTGTGGATGTGGGGAGACTGGTGAATCTGATGAACTTTGGCTTTAGTAAGGTTTCTAACATGGTCTCCCACAACATGCTCGCAGACAAGCTAAGGCAGTATGGGTTGGATGAATGGACTGTAAGAAAACTGGCTGGATCATACGGCACAGAGGGTAGCAGTCAATGGCTGGGTGTCTAGTTGGCAGACGGTATAAAGTGGAGAGCTCCCAGGCTCAGTCCTGGCGCTGGTTTTGTTCAATATCTTTATCAAAGACCTGGAAGATGGTCTAGAGTGCACTCTCATCAAGTTTGCAGATGACAGCAAGCTGGAGGAAGTAGTAGATACACTGGAGGGTAGATTCATAGATTCTTAGATTACAGAGTTGGAAAGGACCCAGTGGATCATCATATCCGACCCTCTGCCCCTGGCAGGAAAGAGGACTGAGGTCAGATGACACCAGCCAGGTGATTGTCAAGCCTCCTCTTGAAGACCTCCAAGTTAGGTGACAGCACCACCTCACTGGGAAGCCCATTCCAGTCTCTGGCCACTCTTATTGTAAAAAATTTCTTCCTAATGTCTAACCTAAATCTACTCTTCACTAGTTTTCACCCATTATTCCTAGTTACACCCTGAGGCGCTCTGGAAAACAGTGCATCCCCAATACCCTATTGTCCTCCCCTGATAAATTTATAGGTGGCCAAAAGGTCACCCCTCAGCCATCTTTTGTATAGGCTGAAGAGATCCAGATCTCTCCACCTCTTCTCGTAGGGTCTTTCACGGAGACCACTAACCATGTGGGTGGCCCTCCTCTGAACCCTTTCCAGATCCTCCATGTCCCTCTTGAAGTGTGGCACCCAGAACTGGACGCAGTACTCCAAATGCAGCCTGACCAGTGCTGCATAGAGGCGGAGCATCACCTTGATCTGTTGATCATGCATCTGCTAATACACAACAAGGTGTGTGTTGTGGCGCACCTCGCGGCACCGCTCCTAGAGAGGAGAAAACTGCTGGGGAAAGCCCCAGCAGTGTGATAGCGAGCCCAGCTGAGTTGCCAGGGCAACTAATGGGGGGTCAGCTGACCCTAAGGGGCAGGGCTTGGCTCCTATCCCAGAGCCAGAGCCAAGCAGGCAGTTCTCTGCTAGCAGCCAGAGGAGCACGAGCTCCAGGGAAACAGAATGTGAGTGCAGTTCACGAGCGCTCCAGAGGCATAGCCAGGAGGCTTGTGTTGTTATTGCCAGGTGCCTTGTGTTTAAGTTACAGCCAGGGGGCTTGTGTTTGTTTTAGTGTTTGGACAAGGCTGTAGAGGTTGGAGGAGGCCACCCTGACTCACAGGGTGTGGGGCCCTCACGCCTGAGAGGGTGTGATCTAGTGCCAGAGAAGGCGCAGCAACACGGGGTGCAGAGACCCCAGGCCCGAGAAGGGGCAGTATTTGAGAAGCCGGTAATAGGCTAGCACAGCGTTAGACCCCGGCCAGAAGCTGGATGCTGTGGTGGACCCCGGGAGAAACAGGGGTTAGCAGCATAGCGCCTCCTAGACAAGGGCAAGTGCTGTGGTGGTCCCCGATAAAAAAGGGGATAGCAGCACGGTACGCCCAGCCTTAGTAGAAGGTAGCCGTGTGGTGGGCCGAGAAGACCGGTGGACCGCTAAGTGGCCCTGGAGAGGGGGCACTGTTGAGCAGGCCCGGAGTGGGCGAGAATATAGAGAAGGCCCGAGAGAGCGGGTGCAGTTCTGACACAGCAACGTCCGGGACATCAGCGAGGCTTGGGGCGTGGTATTAGGGGCTGGTCAGAGCCATGCGAGGCCCTAAGAACAGGGTGCCTGGAAGGCACCCAACACATAGGGAGACACCCCGGTGGGGTCGAGAGATCATGCGGACAGAGGTCCCAATACACCGTGCCCAGGGCGATATAAAGGCAGCCTCCCATATATCCTTAACATCAAAGACGTGGCGGGTGAGAATTTGAGGGTGCCTTGGGCCGGACTTGGCACGGGTAGAGTGCCTTCAGGAGATCACGGCCCTCCTGTAGGACCCTGCCGTGACAGTGTGATTGGCTTTGTTGATGGCCTTGTTGCACTGCCAGCTCATGTTCATCTTGGAGTCAACTATGACTCCAAGATCTCTCTCAGCCTCTGAGCTGTTGAGGAGGGTGCTGGGGTACTGTAGGTACCTGTAGGTGTGCTGGGGATTCCTCCTTCCTAGGTGGAGTACCTTACATTAATCTTTGTTGAATGGCATCTGATTATATTCTGCCCATTGATCCAACCTGTACAGGTAGGCCTGTATCTGCTCCCTGCCCTCCGTGTGTTAACTTTGCCCCATAACTTCGTGTCGTCTGCAAACTTGGAGAGGGTGCTCAACATACCCTTGTCCAAATCACTGACGAAGATATTAAATAATACTGGCCCGAGGACCAAATCCTGTGGGACTCCACTGCCCACCTCCTTCCAGGTTGAAGTTGACCCATCTATCACCACTCTCTGGGTGGGGTCCCTAAGCCAGTTAGCCACCCACTTGACTGTGTAGGTGTCCACTCCACAGGTTAGGGTTAGGATTCAGAGACTCCTCAACAAATTGGAGGATTGGACCAAAAGAAATCTCATGAGGTTCAATAAGGACAAGTGCAGAGTCCCACACTTAGGACGGAACAATCCCATTTATCAGTACAGGCTGGGAACTGACTGGCTAGACAGCAGCTTTGCAGAAAAGGACCCGGAGGTTACAATAGACAATAAACTGAAGATGAGCCAACAGTGTGCCTTTATTACAAAGACAGGTGAGGCCACATCTGCAGTCCTGTGTCCAGTTTTGGGCTCCCCACTACCAAAAGGATGTGGACAAATTTGAGAGAGTCCAGTGGCAGCAACAAAAATGGTTAGGACATTGGAACACATGACATATGAGAAGAGGCTGAGGGAATTGAGCTTTTTTAGTTTGCAGAAGAGAAGATTGAGGGAGGATTTAATAGCAGCCTTAAACTACCTACCGGATGGTTCCAAAGAGGATGGTACTAGATTATTCTCAGTGGTGGCGGATGATAGAACAAGGACCAATCATCTCAAGTTGCAGCAAGGGAAGTTTAGGTCAGATATTAAGAAAAACTTTATCACTAGGAGGGTAGTAATGCCTCTGGAACAGGTTAGTCACAGAGGATGTAGACTCTCCATCCTTGGAGGCTTTTTAAGACCCAGCTAGATAAAGCTTTGGCTGGGATGATCTACTTGGGGCTGGTCCTGCCTTGATCAGGGGCTTAGACTAGATGACCTCACGAGGTCCCTTCCAACCCTAATTTTTCTGTGATTCTGGCTCCTGATCTCTCCAGTCCTATAATTCTCCACCCCTGCCCCCAAAAGGACTCCCACCCCTTCAGTTCTCTTTAAATGCCAATTATAAAAAGGGCTTTGTTGGTTGCATTATAAGTCAACAATTTCCCCTGTTAATCGTAAACAAACTGAATGTCTTCACTGTGAGCTGTTAGAAAGCTGACACTTCTTGGCAAGTTTTATTTAACCTCTACTTTCAAAGATGGGCATTGTTTTTCAAGAGAATATGCAATTTTAACTATGTGTCCTTCACCTCTATGGTGCAGATATTGTGAAGCCTATCTAGTACTGTTATCCTTTTTAAACCAAGAGCTTAGCTAGTATTCTAGATTTTGTGGGGGTTTTTTGTTACAAGAAAAAGCAGATAAATGAGTCAGGCATGTCTCTGATGTAATTGTATTTATTTACAAAAAAATACACAAAATTCTGTTTCCCTGAACACAGTCATAACTAAATAACTAGAAGCAATTTGTTTTGCTCAAGCTTTTTTTTTAGGTCAGCCCTCTACCTAACCCATTCACTCATTAGTCTTTCTTTTGAAACTACATTTCAAGTGATTCTTTTACTTGACTTTTTAGTTGCTTCTTTCTCTCTTGGTGGTCACTTTGTTCATGGACATACAAACCTCTATCACACAATATTTAGTGAAACTCCTCTGCCCACATACCTCTGCCTGATCAAAGCAGGCAGTTATGATAGCTGAACCATGAGGAGTACTATCTCCTTACATAAATGGACTTATCCTCAATAAAGGATATCTATCAAACTCATCAAATTCAATAAAATCACTGTTAGCTTCCATCGGAACAGCAGCATGGAACTGAAAAGCAACATACCAGGGCACAAAACTGCAAGAATTCTGCTAATGATTATTTCACTGTTAATTTTCACAAAGCATCTTTTCAACATTTTGTTGAACAGAATTCCAAATTCATGTCAGCCTCACAGCTCTTCAGCAAAGTGCTGCTGTTAAATAATCTGAGATCTCATAGCAGCATATTAACAAGACTTGATTATTTTATTACAAAACAGGATTCCCAGCACTTATTGCTTCCTAGTGTTCTCTAAAACAAGAGTTAACTTTACAGACTACTTCAGGAGTCAGCAGGCCAAAATTACCTATCTCTGCCTGAGGCAGGCCAACCTAACCACTGCTACTGCTGCTGCTTTTTGCCACCCTGCCAGTGCTGCTTCCTTACTGACTATGCAAAACCCCTGATGCTGAAAGGCTGCTGAAGCTCTAGCTCTGTAGGTTGGATAGAATGGCTCTGTAGGCTGAATCCAGCCTACAGACAATAGGCTACTGACCCTGCTTTAAAGTAATTACTGTAATTAAGGGCACTTCTATACGTGCTGTGACACATTCTGATTAGAACGCACTGGAGCAGACTTGAGTCCGCTGGAGCATTCTAATCAGAGTGCTCCAGTGTGCTGCAGTGTCTCATGTATTCAGCATCCCTGTGTTTGAAAATGGCAGGGGTGCTTTAACTAAAGCTTGTTGAACAACGTATGAGACACTCTGGGTGTTTAAATTGAGAGTGGGTCCCAAGATCTGCTCTAATTAAAACACCCCCTCCTGCCCCACAGCATGTGTACAGACACCCCAATATTTTTCATCTCTTGATATCTTTTCTCAAAATAAAATAAAACAAAAAAAGGCCCTCCAGATAACCCCCAAATCATATTTGTCTCATAATATTCTTGATTTACTAAAATTATGCTTTTTTGCCTATCATTAATCAGCTACAATTCTGACACACATTCATGGCATCCAGTGTGGTTTACTTTAAGCCGTGTGATCATAGATTGGGTCATAGATTTGACACATGAGCATGTCCTGCCCAACTTAAGAGTTCCCTCCTTCTGTTATCCTTTCCTTTACTTAGTGAGTTGGAAAAAGATATTTCCATATTAGAAAGAATCTTTTTGCTAGAGTTTCCACTTAAAAGTCAAATGTGCCAGTTTATATTTTTTAAAGACACAAACAAACTATTTTAGGTATAGATTTTAAGGGATATGGTCAAGAATAAAATGACCATGTTCAATAAGACCTGCACTGTAGGAAGCATTTTGAACAGACCAAATCCTCTGGTAAGTGACAGCTTTTAATGTATACATTTTCAATATAATTTTTTTAACCTGCAGTTAAAGGCTATCTGCACAAAGGAAACAAGTTTTTCTTTTCCTTGGTATATGCTTAAACAAACTCACGTAATGAACTAATTGTATTAGCTCATATTCATGCTTTATATGCATTACTTTATCAAGCCTTTTGTAAGTACATTTGCAAGTCTAAGAAGTATCATTTTACATAATCCTAAATTGAAGCAAACACTTGTTAAGTAAGTGATTTGTCCAACAAAACATGGCAGCTGTGAGATATACTCAAGAAAAGAACATAAGCTCCCTAATACCCAGTCCTTGTTTTCACCCCCAGATCACACTCCCTTTCATTTTTATTTATTATAGTCTTAAGTATGTCTGTTATTGCATGAATGGTAAGGACTGGAAGGAGTGTGACCTTGCACATACACTAGGCCAGATCTACTCTCTGCTCCCTCTCTCTGCAAGGGCTCACACAGGCTAATGTCATCAGTGTTGTTAGCATCTCTAAAGTTGGTTACAGTTGCTGCATGGTTGTGCTTACTGCAGCAGTTAGTGCACTAGGTTTCAAATAAGTAGGCTTGGCAGAATTCAATTTTTATTGATGAGCATTGATTTCACCTGTCACTTAGAGACAGATAGAAAACAATATTAATAGAAAGGGACATAAAAAGAATCTGGGAAAGGGGTAAGGAAATCTAGGGCAGGGGGTGCTACGCGTGTGTGCACACATACATGTATACACCTATGTGGCAGCTGCTGCAGGCAGGGTAGGGGGTTCCTGGCTGCGCTGCCCAGATATTGCTCCTCTGGTAGTGGCTCAAGCAGCCGCTGCAGGAGTTGGGGGCCATACTGGGACCATTGTGCTGAGGGGGTGGAGGGAGTTAGAAGGGCAGGGCTGCTGCAGCTGGGAGTCTTGGTGTGCCTGGCCTGACCCCTGCCTGATCAAGGCTCACTGGGAGTTGGGCCCCTGCCCCGATCATGCAGGAGCTCTGGGAACATGGGGAGAGGCAGGGGTTGCCCAGACCAGGGTAAGAAGCAGCTCCCCTTAGGGGGCAAGCCCCACCTTGCGGGTACCAGCTGAGGGGTGGCCTGGCCCCTTGGTGGCCACAGCCTTACACCCAGCTGAGCAATTTGGGGGCAGCAGCTGGGCCCTGGGAGCACCTCTGCATGCCCTGCCCTGATCACTCTGCCTCTCCTTGTGTTTCCAGAACTCCTGCCTGACTCAGCCCCTGTATGCATGGGGCAGGGCACATGGGGGTGCCCCTGGAGCCTAGCTGTTGCTCCCACACTGCTTGGAGGGGTGGGAGGCCGAGGCCATCAAGGAGCTGAGCCACCCCTACGCTGGTGCCTCCCAAGAAGGGCTGGTACCTCCTAAGGGGCCATAGGGAAAAGGGAGCTGCTTCCCACCCTAGGCTGGGTAGCTGCTGCTTCTCCCAGTGTTCCCTGAGCTCTAGAGTGTTACTGCACTCTCTCCTGGTCTCTGGCCATCCAGCTCTTTCCGGATGAATGAACAGAATGATTTAAAGCAGGTATGCTTTATTACCTTATGGTTATTACTTCTATATATTTTAACATGTGATTTTCTAAAGCTTTAACAGAAAACTGTCATTACTCAATTTTCTCTTTCACATGCCCCTCATCTGTGCAATCACGAACATTTACATCAATTAAAAAAAATGATAAAACCCGAGGACATTCTTAAAAATAAACATTGATTTTAGCCATTGAAATTGAAAACAAAAGAAGTCAAATTCTGCCAAGCCTATATATAAGATAAAAGTTCTCTATGAACCTTTGAAAAAGGCTATAGAAAAGTCACATCCACCCTTGGCTCCCAGAGTTCAAGGAAGTGTCACATCAGAGGGAAGCAAAATACCTTCAGGAGCTACCAATGGATAGTATGCCTCTGCCGAGTCTCCATCCCAGGGCTGTGCATTCCAGACACTATATAGCAGTCTATGTGACCTTTGCAATTATAAATGTGTAGATTAGGAAGAGGAGATTAATGTAGAGGCTGATCCAGAACACAGTCACCCTCCAGAATGTTGGATGCAAATGCCTTTGCCAGCACTTATTTATTTATAACATATACAGGATACAGTTACAGGTGTAACAAATCTAGGCAATCTAGAGCTCATATGAGGTTTAAATAATTCAACAAGAAAAGACAACGACTAAGGGAAATCTACATGGGTCTGTTCACTGGAAGCTGTTAAAAATATCTTGGCTCTAGAACCATAAAGTAGCTTTTCCAAGGAAGGAGAAATATGGAAGTGTTAAACAGATACAAAAAGCTGCAAAGGGTGATGGGTCAAATGTTTCATTAATCTTAATGCAGTGTGTCAATGTACAAATATCTTCTTGCCCATCTTAATCTTACCCGATCATTCTAAGTTCCACTTAGTTCCAGCATTGTTCTTGTTAGATAGGATATATAGTATCCTACGCTCCAAGCACTTTTAAAGGACAAATTCAGACAGAATGGGTGGGTCCCAATGAGCACACATGCATAGGGAATGAGCGTTTTCCATGACACAAATTGCAGCAGCACATATTTGTGCTGCTTCTATTTGTCTGTAGGCACACCTCTACAAATGGACTCTGGCACATGGTCAATTGGCACCTGTGCTGGCTCCAGCAGCCTTACCTGAGGTCCTGGGGCAGTGGTGGCCCTGAGCCAGCTGCTTGGAGCCTAGAGTGTGGCTCTGGCTGGCTAGGCTCTGTTTCTGCGTGCCCTGTACTGCTTTTTTAATCGGGGTTTGTTTGTTTTTTTTGACACCAGGGTCTCCAGGTGTAAAATGACCTGCTTCACAATGCTAAGTAGCAGCATGGTGAATGGGTGCACATGCGCCATGTGTGGTTTGAGGTGCTGGAAACCACACATGAACACTCATTGGTATGCACCCAATTGTTCCATTACCGTTGAACTGATGTAACCGAAGAAAGAAATTGGCCTTTCAGTTAAACGTTCAAAAGCAAGGGATCTTTCTCCCTAATTCATCGATTTGAAACATTCAGCTGAAATATATTTTTGCTTTGTGAACTAAGAACGTAGAACTGTACTCTCCTGATTCACTGAGTCTAATGTCCTGCTAGCACCAGCAACATTACCATAAAATACCATTCAAACTAATCATTCTTGGTGACTAGAATTATATACATTATCTCAAATGAGGTCTTACCACTTTCTTGCAGAATGAACTATACCGCTTTTACTATTGAAGGATACATCCTAGGGTGTTTGATTATTCCACATCTTGTCATATTGGTAGCACAGTCTTGTGACTACTACATTTGGTATTTTCTCCTTCTCAGTCTGTTCCAACTGAGGAGTTTAAAGCAATAAATATTTCAAGTCCCTAAGTGCATGGCCTTGACCTCTGTATTGTGGTATTAAACTTAATTCCATTTCCATTGTTGTAGTCCCTTAAGTCATCGAATTTCTTATGTATGATATCCTGATCCACCTTTATATTGATGATGTCCCCCTGGTTTTGTGTCATCAGCAAATATCAAATCATCAGGTCCTGCTTTTTTTTATCTGGGTCCCAAATTAAAATATTTAAAAAGATTCGTCCCAAGTCTGGTTGTTGAGGTATGGCCAACATACCCTCACTCCACTTCTTTTAACACTACTTATTGTATTTTTGCATTTAGCCATATTCATCCTTCATACCGTTTTCTACTGATCCTCACGTTTGTTTAGAAAATAAATTATCATATCAAAGAAAGATAATGTGTTATCCTAGCATGGTCTATGTTTGGTTAACTCGTGAATTTTATCCCATTTTTCACTTATTACAAAGTCGTCTTAATATTGTTTCCTTCATTAATTGCTTGAAAGCCTTGAGTACTGAGGTCAGCTGAGAAAGCCTCTTGTTACCCAGATTATTTTTTTTTCCTTTCCTTCTTAAATATAAATATTACCTTTGCTTATCTTGAAGCTTATAATATCACCCCAACTTCCAACAAGCAGTCTCCATTATTGCTTGGTGGAAATTACTTCATGTCTTGATTTTGAAATATGACATACTTGATTTGTCAAGAATTGCATGCATTGAGCACCTCCAGATGAGCACAGTCGTGTGGTATGTGGCACCGCAAACACGTTGGCAGTGCCATATACCGCAGAATCTGGTGTTCTCTCAACTGCAAGAGTGTGTGCTGCTCCATTTTTCTTTTCAGTGGGTTTTTTTGATCCCCTGGACATCTAGGGTACAAAAAAACCCACAGGGGGAAAAAAAATTGAGCAGTGTGTGCTGCTGAAAACTGGAGTTGTGCTGAAGCTGCTGGCCAGGCTCTGCCTGGCATGGTCACCCTGGCTATAGCCCCAGGAGGCCCAAAGACCCTAGGTAAGGCTGCGGCTGGTACCTCCCTTACCATCCCTGGGGTAACTTGCCACACGCCAAAACATGCATGGCACAGGCATTCCCTGGGGGCAGGGTGCGCCACTGCTGTGCCACAGGGTGCACCACTGTGTCCCTGGGAAACCAAACATTCACTCACGTCTGGACATGCCCACTATGTCTTTAGTAGGGAGTCTGTTTGATAGCTTTCAAAAGTAGTTTTGTTTACAAAATTCCTTTAAAGCTTCCCATGATCCTTAGTTTTAAACATCAGAGCTCTATAACCATTAATTCCTTCCCTTTCCTTATTATTTTGATATCACCATTGTACACCTTCAATTCTACTTTTCTTGTATACCAAAGCTAATCCTAATCACTAAAAATTCAAGGAACATTAGCTAGCCAAGTCTAACATATTTTCTGATATATGTATAAATTGCTATACAACCCAAAGAATCATAGAAATAGATATAAAATATAGCAACTGTCTAATAAAATATGCCATTATTCAAATATAAAACAAAAATGTACTTCAGTTCAATCAGTTCTAATTCCCCATACATTGTTATATTCCCTCATATTGTGCAAATTTTATCAATTTCCCTGCAAAGAATGAAATAATCAAAAAGGTATTTTTAAAGATATTTGACTAACTATTACTTTATCTGAAGACTTACTCTTAAATATCCCACAAAGTAGGGAACAAATTGACACTGTCACAATAGAAATCATGGGTCATTTCTTCAGAGCATGTAATTTTTTCTTAGTTCTGTTGCCTTAATTGATTCCACATGATCAAATGCAAAATGTTGTTTTTTGTGGTACTAATAAAATAGAGGTTATGAAAAAAACAAACACATAAACAAATTCACTTTTCATCATTTATATTTCTCTGTGTTATCCTGTGGCTTTAGGTTGGCTGTTAAGTAATTTTTACTTTACTCTTGGTCTGTATTTTACATGAGATATTGTAATTTGTGGAATACTGTCTCAGTGTTACGGAATGAAGAAATGTTTGGAAGTTTTTTTAGCTTAAAAAAAGATGATGTATTAATTAAATATATGAAAATAATACTCTTTTATGCCACATAAGTACACTTTTAAGGAGAATATCAAAGACTTTGGAAAGTGTCCTAAATTAGAACTGTAGCATATACAGTTCTTGAATTAGTGAGACCACTTAATAAGGCAATGTAGATGTTACATTTTGAAGAATTATTCCTATTATTTCAATCAGTGTCTGCTTCTACCTAAAGAAAATAGTTGTATCTATCATCTAATGTGGCAACTGCAGGAGAATGGATTATTATCACTTTTGTTTTTAGATACTTAATATACACATCATAACTAAAGGATCCAAAACATTTTACATGTCAGAAAGTTAAGGCACAAAATCAAACAAACAAAAAACCCAAACAGGTCATACATATAAAGATACAGGAAAAAAATACTTGTTGGCCTACAGAAGTCACTGAAAGTTTTGTTTTCGAGGCCAGGTTTTCATTTAGGGTTATACATAAGAACCACACTGAAATGATATTAGAAGCTAAAATGTATCAGGTAAATAAGAAACTATTAGGACTAAATCACTCTCCTGAGAGTCAGATGTTTAGGTTTTATTTCAGAATTAAATCAACTATCAGATAACTTCTTCAGCCTTCAAGCCACCATTACTTGGAATTTTGTACGAGAATTAGTACCGACATGAATCTTGTGGAAAGATTTAAAAAAGAAGATAACAGCAGACTCAAAGATTAATCCAGGGAAATTGCATTGAAAAATAGGCACAAGAGATGTTTGTGCAATAAGCTGTTAGACTTATGCACATGTTGGGTACCTCTGGTTGAGTGATGGTGGGAGTGGAGATGACACAATAATAGACATAAATAGTCAAGCCTGGGGAAGGGGATGGGTAAGGCAGTGTTAGGGTTGAAAATGAGGACCAAAAGCTTGGCCTTGACTCTTGGAAAACACAGCCCAGGAGAAACGGAACATGAGGTCTTAGAGTTGTGGGGGAAAAAAGATCCCTGGTTCATCAATGTGTCCAGTATCATAGAAAGTAGACATCCTTTATTATGCTCTAGCTTTCCACTGGAAAATGAGAAAAAAAAATAAAAAAAGAGAGTGAAACAAGTGTATTCTTGCATTTTGTCCGTACATTTCTCATTAACTGGCTAAAAGTTCTTGCCAGTGATTTTAAAGTGATTACTAGGCCTGCGCATAGCTATGATAAGAATAGCATCTCTATATGGGATTGTCAAGGCAACACCGTACATTTCAACATAGGTTTGAGTCATTCTATGATTCTCCACAAAAAATGGCCTTGATTTAAAGAGCCAAACCACTTAGTTGGAATCTAGGAGTGATTCCAAACCACTTAGACTCCAGTATGGGCTGGACCTCTTTTGCCACATTACTCTTCTTTATAACGTCCATAACAAGGACACAGAACATAGCAAGCAAAATCATTTTTCAAAATCTGAATGCAGGAAACCGTCTAGCAAAGGGTGAACACAGTTTTCCAGTCCTACGCAGCTACTTACTCAGGTAGTGTCACACCACTCATCTAATTGCCAGAGAGTTTTCTCATTGTTTTTTAAACGTTTAACAAATGTATTTAATGCAAAGGGGTCTGAAACAATTCTGTAGTTTGCAACATGCCAGTCTCTCTGAGGTAAGTTCTTTTTACTGCCTTCAGATTTTTATAAAGTCTCAATAGCTCCAGGGAATCCTAGTTCTTAGAGAAAGGGGTCAGTGAAGACTTGATCTTCCAACCCCCATCCTGTTAGCATTCTTAAGTCATGTGCATAACCTTACAGAAGTCAATGGAACTATTCTCTGGAATAAGGTTTGCAGATTTATAGCCCTGGGGTGCAATTCTGCTTCTGTTGAAATTTTCTCATGGATTGCAGTGGAAGCAATTTCTAGACCTTGAGTGCCTGTGAAGGAACTAGTTGTTGTTTGAAGAGAAATCATCAAGACTCTAATGAGACAGATCCAGAAATGCTATTTTAGCTTTCAAACATTATAAGATGGATACACAATCCAATTCACTGCATCAGCATCAATGTGCTACTATGCTGTATGCCATCCCCTACAGAGTTTCAGTTTGTTCAAAACTGTACTGGTAAACTGGCTCAGGACAGACCAGTTCTGTACTGGTAGAGTATGAAGAGGATCCAAGAGAATTCCCCCTTCAGCAGGGCAGAGTGGTCTCTATCCGGAGCCACAAACATGACTCTGATTATCAACGATTCCATTTGGGTATTTGCTGGAATGGGGCAGCAATATTACAAACACCATTATAATTAAAATGTCATCACAGACACAGTCGGGAACATTTTATGTTTTTAAAGCATTTTACAGACAATAGCTAATTTGTCATCTAACGACCACTGAGAGGAAAGCATTATATATAGATAAAGAGAACTAAAGTGATGTTTTTAATGTCTCACAACACTTATTATAGACCTAGGATTAAAATATAAGAGTTCTGGCTCCTAGGGCCATGCTTAGTCCACTAGACCATGGCTTGTCTGATTTAAAACAGCTGTAGACCATGAATAATAGAGCTGTTTATGCTTACAGGGTTTGTCTGGCTGGAACTGTTAAGTGAGCTTTGTCAACCCACCACACAGTTTTGCTTAGATGGCCCATAAAAAGTAATAATATCACTATGCAAACATAGTAGATCATGTCCGAATGCTCACATCTAAACTGACTGGTAAGACTAAACTGTTGTTACTCTCATTATCATCATGAATATATGTTTCTGTTTCTAATTCTGTCTAGATAAATGCCATGATCTATGGTGGGGATGAAAATTCTCAAGGCAATCCTCCATCCTGTAACGATCTTATTGGCTCAGTTGCTCTGCAGACACTTTGAATCTCACAAAGCTGTAATGTCTTCTCCCATGATGACATCAAACTGCTTATAATTTGTTATAATACATCTGAATTGAACTTCTATCTATTTGGAGGATTTCCTGTCAAGGGCTATATTTACATCAGTGACAGTGGCTTTAACATGCCTCTACCAGGATTATTAAAATAGACTAAAACATCTTGTTTTTTACCCAAAGCAGGGTCACCAGACTGGCTTCCTGCAAAATATTGGTTCATGTGCCATCTTTATCACTTACATATTTATTCCTTTAGCTTTTCTATTTCCACTAATATTACTATAGTCTATAATCAGCTATTTTTGGGGCAATATCTGCTCTTGGAATTTAAAATAGCACTGTCAACTGACAGTAAAAATTTTTAAAGCTTCTCTGTAACTTAGAAGCTCTCATTTTTAAAGTGATGTATGTACTAATGCTCCAAAGTACCTGAGTGAGTTTGGAAAATGGGTTTAGGCTTCTAAACCACTGAAGCACCTTTGAAAATGCTCCCCTACACCTTTAAACCACACTGCACTTTCTATTTGGAATTCCTTTTCTGTAGACATTAGGCTTGCCTATTTTACTGGTATTTTCACATCCAAATTCAAGTCTTATCTTTTAAAATTTGCCTTTGATTAGCACAGCTGTTATTTATTCTTTTACTTGGCTGGGATTTCTGCAAGAGCTCTGTAAAGTAAGCCTGATTGTATTGTATTGTGCTGTTAATCTTTTTTTTTCCTTATGAAGTACATACACAATGTCCTAAGGGAAGATTACTACATATATATGAGTACATAGCAAAGATCAGAGCAAAGTTACTGGGGAAAAGCATATTTTCATAATCTTCTATGACCCTTTGTGAAGAAGTCAAGATAACATGTAGAGTAGAACCTTTTAGAAGCAAGGTAGCTGGTAAAATTAGTTGCTTAAAGACCATAGTCTTCAGAATAAAGGTGGATCAGAAATATATTCAGTATGTTGAAAGCAGCTCCAGGTGAGGGCTCTCTTAAAACATAAGTTTGCATCAGAGCTGTGATTGTTTATATAGATTTCACTTATACAGAGTTTTCCAAACTAAGTAACCTTTCTAAAACTGTTTCTTAAATAAAAAGAGATTTTTTAGTGAGGAATCATTAAAATATTTGATGAAATTTGAAAAGTGGGTCACATGGGCAGATCTTGAATTTCAAAATGGGGGGGTACAGATGGTGAGGTACATCATCACATTTAAAACAACACATATTTTCCTCCACTTCAAAATGAAGAAGATTTACTAATATACAATGGCTTAAGACTGTACTTTTCAGTTTAAGATTGAAGCAAAAAAAACGTAACTTCATTAGAAAAACAGTCTTCAGGAGCAATGTGCATGATATAGGGACTTCATTACCAGGAACAGCTAAGAGCAAATCTACACAGCAAAGAATAGCTTGACTGGTGGAATATCAAGATCATGAAAAAGAAGATGGGGTTGGAGTTCAGAAGGGATCAGGTAGATTAAAGGAGCCAGGAAGCCATTGACTCGCACATCACCACCTAACTAGAAATGCTGCTACTGCTTCCAGGCATTTGGTTTGAAACTTTGTGTGGAGCAGGAATCAAATGAGGGGGAGGGTAGCTGGGGGGTGAGGAATGCACCAACGTATCCCCCCATCAGCCCCAGTCGGCCAGTTTATACATAATGCTGTGATGCTTGTTTCTACCATTTAAGGATCAGGCCATTATTCTCAAACAATACCAGAAAATCTCTACAGGTCTGTGCCACTGCTCCTCTTTCTCACAGGGGCAGTGAAGCTATACTCCACAGGCATTTTTTTAGCCCTATTGCACTTAGTAAGCCTTAATTGTTCCCACTTAGCTGTACAGCCTAGCATCCCGATTGCACACTACTATGTGGACATTTCACAGGGAAGATCACCCAGATATCTGATGACTTCATTAGAAACAAACCCAAAAGACAGATAAATGTATGTATTGATGCAAAAAGTAGTCATGGAAGCATTTAGGACAGTTGGAGACACTTGTGTCTCTGACCTGTGACTTTCCTGCTAGAGAGTATATGGGATGCTCAGTAACAACAGCTCCTTTGATTACAGAATGCAGTGCCCAGCATACAATTTCTCAGAAACCTCACGAAGTTCTACATTCCTTCTCTTTTCTAAGTAGTTTGGTTAATAAACTAGCTAGCAAATTCTCCCTCCAATGCTGCCAGAATCTCTCTCAGTCAATATTGAGGCCTGACCATAATACAGGGGAAGTACTTACTACTATGACTTACTGGCCATAGGGTGCATTTATACATCACCCCAGCAACATAGCAACATGTTACATTGCTGTACAGTGTGTTACAGTGACATAGCAATCATATGGGTCTAGACATGATTGCCAGCTATGTTACCTTAGTGGTGTGCTCCCTCAGTATAGCGTGCTGCTACGGTGATGTAGCTGGGAAATTTAGCTGTGTGTGGTGTGCACGGCGCAGTACCAGCCTGTACTGCGTTGTGCTTTAATACTCCCGAAAGGACATGCTAAAGCACAGCTTTGTAGCAGCGTTGCCATATGTAGATGCACTCATAGACAATGAAAACACATTCAGACTCAGCATGCTAGATACTATTCTACACCATTGGTAGTTCTGGACTTGAGATCATTTCTCCTTTGGATGTTCAGTAAGCTGCCAAGTTTGGAATCAGGTCTTTTGACACACAATGACAGGTGAAGATTTCCATGAAGCCACTCCTGTGAATTACCTGCCACTAGAAAAATATGTTTAATGAAAAATATATTTTCAAATTCCTTGTTATTTTTAAATACCAAAAATGCATTGATTTTATTTGACTTATGTGTTTCATCAGAATAGGGAGATTTACTACCACAGAGATACAGGATGGTTTATAGCTTCTCTGTTTCCTGGTTTAATATGGACAAACATGTTTTTCAGTTGATCTTCGCTATAGTTGTTCTGGATGAATCATCACTTATATGAACCATATAAAGTGTGAGATTCAAGGAGGAGAATTTCTGTCCAAAAATCACGTGAAATTAAAAAAAAGCTGTGATTTTTTACCTAAAGCAAAATTCTGCTCCTCCTTAAGCCATAAATCAGGAGATCATTACTGAAACTTGTACTCCCAAGTTTAAAATCAATGACAAGTAAAGCATGTCATATACAGTACAATAGTTCCAGAAACTACACAAAGTATTAATTGGATCTTTACAAGTTTCATGATATTAGAACTTCCAGCAGTAATTTTGCTCTCCTTCACTCTTGGGGAAATGCTAAACATGCACAAACCCATTGTGCACTCACTTTCACTTACAATGTACCCAATTGTTTTTCTACAGTGGATCATGTTGTCCCCCCTTTCCTTTCCTGTGGAGCTGGAAAATTCCACTAGTGATATCTTTGACAGCTTGCTCCCCTCTCCTGTCATTCCTTGTTTAAGAAAAACAAGAGGGTGGGAACAACAGGATCTGAAAGGCTGAAAAGTTATTAAATTAGTAAATTCTATAAACCTTACCTTGGAGCTGAATAAAGTCCCAGTGATATCCTTAAAGGAACAGAGCAAAATATCTAGGAAACCAGGCTTCTTCATTCCCCCTGCGGCAGCAAGTCCTTTCCTAGGCTATGGTCACAAAACTTGCGTATTCTGAAAGCTATCTGAGCAGTCTGTGATAGGATAAAGCTTTATGCCTCTAGTCATACCAGGGCCAGAGAAACAAAGAGCAGTGGACTTTCTGGCCCTTGTGGGAAACAAACTGACATTGCTCAGTAGCTATTTAAAGAGTTGATGCCTGCAGCATAAATTGCTCTTAGTGTGTTTTCCTGTTTGTGTCAGAACTTAAACCTTTCATCAATTTCCTAAGAGGAGAAATAAAAGCATAATCAGCTACTAGTATCCCTGTAATACATGAGAGCTCCTGTGGTGTGAGTCAAATAGAAAGTTAGAGCTAATTTATTTGTTTTCTATTAAAGGACCTAAGGCATTAGCCTTTAGCAGGTTTTTTTTAATCATAAGTGAGCACATCTAAAGTAACGAAGAACTCAATCTGTACTTTTATTGCAACTCCACCCAGTTCAGAACTTAGTATACAATGCCATCTAGGAAAGAAAAGTGAGCCAAGCACAAATTAAAGGAGAATTAAACCTTAATGGGAAAGTCTTTGCTTTGAGGAGGTCTCTAAGGAAAATCAGTGGAACATTTAGATGCTAGGGATTGAAACAAGTTTTAAAATAAAAATGCATTAGAGAGAAGTTTGCAACATGAGTTTTACATCCAGATTCCAAACATCCCAAAATTCATAGGTAACCAGAGCTGGGTTTTAGCTTAGGCCAATCTCTAGAAAACACATTATAGGAATAATTCTTCATTGCAGTCTCCTAGCAGACCCTCAGGAAGCATAAAGTACACTTTTTCAAACAGGCATACCAAGACTAGGGACAGACATTCAAAAAGCCTGAGCCTAAATTTATTCAATCTTTGCAGGTTAGTCTAACCTGGCTAGGCTAAATCAGTTTGTAACTACAAAGACATTCTCTCTGGACTGAGGAAATTTAGGCACATGCCTGCAGTGGCTCAGGCTAGAAGCCGGGGGGCGCTAGATCAGCCCTTTCTTCTCTTGTACAGTGCTGAGCTGCAGGGGGGAGGGGGTGTCAGGCCACGGCGGGATGTTTGCATTAGGGAGGTCTGCTTGTACCATTGCAGGCTTTTTCCCACTCACTGCTCAAGGGGCGGGAGTGTTGCCAGACCCCAGCCCCCTGCTAGCACTCTGAGGAAAGCGGGGGTGGGAGGGTGCAGTGCATGCATCTGCTGATGATATGGAGCTTTTCAATCTCCCTCCCTGCTTCCTGATACTGTCTGCAGCAAACTGACATGAGAGCAAGCCAGCAGGGGGATGATAGCAGTGTTTATCACCCTCAGCAAAGCAATAGCATCTATCCATTAATTCAAACTCTTCTTAAAGAGCTTACCAGCTGACCTGTTGATTAGCTCCAAACAGCCCTAAGCGGTCACTGTTCTGTCTGCCTGTCCCAGTGAAATTGGAGACACACACGTCTGCATTAGCTAGCGTACCACATGCCTAGGGTCTATGGGGCTGGGGTCCCTGGTGTAGGAGATGGAAAGGGGAGGGTGGATATTCTGCTTGAGCAGGGAGTAGCAGGGGGCTGGGAGGTAGGGCAGGGGGAAGCCAGGCAGACCCTGCTGTGCCTGCAAGTCTCCAGCCAGGGAGCAGAGAGGAGGGGCCAGCCCTGCTATGGAGCAGAGCCCCGCCTAGTCCAGAGAGCATGCCGGGATGCTGGGGGTGTGTGGTTTATCTTAAACCAGCACGGGGTCTGGGACAGACATTGTATAAACCGGTTTGAGCCAAATCAGTTAAGTCTGATATTACATTCAATCAGGTGTATCTCAAAGCTTTTTCAGCCATTTTCAAGCTGGTTTATGTGCATGTAGCATCTTTTCTGTTACAAGTTTAAACCAGTTTCTGATCACTTAAATTGGTTTATATGTAATGTCTGTCCTTAGCCCATACGTCCAAACTTAATTAAAAAACAACAACTTTACTGATCTGCTTAATTGTCTCAACAGTTCTGACAAAGGCAGTGTTCCCTTTATTCTCTCTTTTCCTATGTTGTTAAAGGAGGAAATGGAAGTCTGGCTGAAGTCTCATGCTCTATTCCTACTTGGGTAACATTTATGGAGCACCTAAAGACCTCTGACAAACTGAACAAAGAGAAAATCTGATATTTTGAACGTTAAAACCAACCCAAGACAATCAGAAAAATGTAAAGATGAAAAGACCACTGAGACAACCATGATCCATTTGAAAGGACAGTAAAATGCAAAAGAAAATGTGATTGTTATGCAATCCACATTCAATCTTGAATTGTAATTTTTAGACTGTAATTTTTTTAACATAGTCTCCTTTCACAAAATTTTCTCTTTGAATAATCTTGGCAGAGGTGTAGTGAACTCAGTCAGCACCTGAGGAGCTGGGGTGGTGGGGGTGAGGTGTGCCAACCACTGTAGATGAAGGAAGTGGGGAGAAAAAAAGGACATCTTATCTGCCCTGGCTCTGTGAACACTGAAGGCAATTGCTACCACTGCTACTGCTGTAGTTCTCTGACCCCTGCCAAGTGCCTTGTTTGCTTGTCCCGACCTCAGATATGCTATGGGTTTTTCCCTGCCATGACAAAGCCCCCTGGGGGAGATTATAAAGCCCCTTTGTAGTCCATACCTAGGGCTGGTACCCCACTTGCCCCCTAGTAGCATTATTGAGACTTTGTATTTCCTGAAGAATTCAGGCTACTTGTTACTCTTTGAAAGTACAGACCAGCTGATCATGCTTTAACAGATGAGCTTGGGAAATGGATGTCACAGGGAAATGGATGTCACAGGAGACTGCTAATGGACGCTGGAGTCTCTCATGCTATGAATCCAACTAGAGTTATTAATGACTGAAAATCACTACCACCTGACAACTGTTAGTTGATCTGTGTGAAATGATACAGTGGTTTCAGTCAACATTACAATGCCACCCACCCACAAGCACAGATTCAGAAATGCAAAGCTGGAATAATGGTGAAGACTCTACTTCCAATATTCCTAAAGGAGCTTTCTCCCCCCAAATATTTCTGTATCCCAGTTATGTAGGATACAGTCAGGGGTAGGCAGATTGGTGGTGCTGCCTCTTCTGATGAAGAATTTGAAAGAAAACCACCACATAGTTCAAAGCCCAATTCTAAAATTTGCACAGACAACTTTTCACAAAATCAAATATTAATAGCAACTTTTTGACAAATCTTTTCCAAGTTTTTGTCACGATTTAAACTTCCCTTCCTACTGTGTGTACAAATAAAAGGGTGTATGAGTAACAACAGGAACTTGGTCTCACAACCCATCTCCTTCACACAGCCTGTGCAATACTAAGAGGCTGGATCTGGCAACAGCTGCAACCTTTAAAGTTTCTCCGTCAGAGTGGAATCCTCAATGAATGTAAAACCAACCAAAACTTTCCCTTCACCTACTGCTCCTAATCCAGCATATACAACTGGGGAGAGTGGAATGGAGCTCATCTCATCGCAGCTTGGTTTTTCCTTTGGGATCAGAGCCAGCTGTCATCCTTAAAGGTGCCCCTTTGGCTGGGTACAGATGTTATAATTAATGAGCTTTAAGAGTGCAGAAAGAGCTTTACAGCTGTAACAGAAGAGATGTTCATGGCACATAAAGTGCTTTAAAAATGGTGGGTCTCACACTGAGTTAACCTGGATGGATATGTAATATTTCATAGTGTTTTCTCTTGGTGTACTTTATCAAACGTCTGTGCCAGATATCATTGGGGGTTAACTTAGAGAGCAATCACCACTATCCCAGGCAGCATTGTGCAGGGCAGAGCTCTAGTCTCAGACAGAGCTGCTTCTTCTGCCAAGTGTTGGACCAGCTCCACCCTGTTCCTAATTGTCACTAACACTTGTCACTAAACGAGTCAGTGACAGCCTTGGATTCTAGCCTTAGGCATAGCCTGGTGGGATTGGGGACAGGGAAGGGAGATTTCTGTCCCTAGAATCACCTTGGCCCCATGTGCTGCAGCCAAGACCAGGGCAGGGCTGCAGGGAAGGAGTCTGGAGTTTCTCTCCCGGCAGCTGCCCCAGCCAGGTTGTGGCATGCTGCTATCTGGCCAGACCTATTGCAGGGGAAAGGCTCCAGGGTCTGTTTTATTTTGTGCCATGTATAAAAGGAACTCAGAACTGACTAGGATGAACGGCTGAAATATTCCAGATGTTTAGCCAACTAACAAACATTGATCTACCTGCTCTGTCAGTAATATTTTCCACAAAGTAGTTAAGACTAAACCTCTTAGCTGTAGTTAAGTACTTAAGAATGAGGCTGAGTCTGCCTGATCAGGAATACCTGACACTTTGGTTTGCTGGCCTGAAACAAAAATAATCTTCCTTTTTTCTGTGGAACAATCAAACCTCACAATCTCATTGTTTTCAAGGAGTTATTAATTATGTTATGTTGAAAATGAATTTTAATTAAATTATTCACTGAAATATGTCATTGGGGAAAAGACAAAATGAAACATATCAGCTTTTTCTAGTCGTTTATTCATTTTTTTTCCTGGGCAAAACGGTTCTATATTTAACCCTTCTGCCAGGCTCCGGTTGACAGCAAAAAGGGACAGGATCATGTTTTGGGGTACCTCATAAATTATACCAGTGGCTCCAGTCCCCACTGATAAATTTGGGAACGCTAAATTTGCTAGGGCATCCCTTATAAACAAAAAGGCCCTCCTCTCAAGCAGTGTAAACACAGAACCCAAATTTATTACAGAGAATAAAAACAAAACAAAAGAAAATACTAAATATAATTTTATAACACTATTAACTACAAAGCAAAGTCTATAGGTGGCACCCTCTTGGAGGAGGCTTTACCCATATCCAGGCAGTCTGAGACTTGGGGATCCCTAATGGGTAGTTCTGGGGCCTGTACCTACAGCTGTAGAGGGGGGCCCATACCAAAGAGTCCTATGAGCTGCTCCTTGGGTTCACTGTGCCACAGGGAGCTGCTCAAGAGTGTGGGCCCTTCTGCATTTCAAGGGGCTCTGTTGCTCCTGGAGAAGTGGTAGAGTGCTGACCTCCACACCTGTATGGTGGCTTTGAGGGGTTTACTGTGGCTTTTGTCAGCATACCGCATGCCAAAATTCCTAGTTGCAATCCCAGATGTGTTGGGCAGAAAACTGCAAAAGAACTTGAAGGAGTGGTCAGGCCTATCTTGGCTTGGGTCTGAACCACTAGTGCCCAGCACATTGCTTGGTTGGGCCATAAATTACAAAAGGGACAAAAGAAGTCCCAGGCCTATCTTGCTGGGCCTGAACTCGGCAGCAAAAGCCATACAGGCCTATACTGACTGAGGCCTGAATCAACAAGAAGAAGTGCTAGGTCTCACCCTGGTTCAAACCATGTCAGGCTTCACTCTTGCCCAAATTTGCCAGCCAAATGTATGGCTGACGTTCAGCCACACAGCTAGGCTGAAATGCATTA
Organism: Caiman crocodilus; assembly: GCA_030014935.1. Classification (NCBI taxonomy): domain Eukaryota; kingdom Metazoa; phylum Chordata; order Crocodylia; family Alligatoridae; genus Caiman; species Caiman crocodilus. The sequence goes on along the minus strand of JAGPOW010000261.1, from coordinate 84,987,705 downwards.
GCTACGAAACAGCAAAAAGGGAGTAGGCCTATAGTTGCAGCCTGGACATCCAGTTCAGCTACACCACTGTGCTGAGGCACTACAATTACAAAGCAGAGGGGGCCAAGCCCATGTGGCCAGTAACTACCTGGTCAGTCTGCTCCAGTGATTAATACTCCATGGTATTATCCCACTCAAGACCTGTGTGGCCAAAACTGCCAGGAAAACTACCAGGACTCTATACCTGATCAGTTTGCTCCAGGGATCAACACCTCCACTCAAGAAAAAAAAAGGGGGAAAGAGGAGTCTCAAACTTTGAGACAGATATTCTTTCCCTGTACCTGAGGCTTTCCCATCACATAGTCTTTGCTTGCCTCTCCAGTGAAGAGAGGCAAGCAAAGCATCCCCAGGAAAAAGAGAGGAAAACCTTAGTTGAGTTGTTCTTATATATCTGGTGTGACATCACCTAAGCCTTGTCCAATTAGGGGGTGACATGCTCCAGCCTTTCTCCTACTCATCTGCCTGGAGGATCTTCTGCTTCCTCTGGCCAATGAGGCCAGAGGGTTTTACATGTTTTTGCCCACATAAGAGGTCTCAGTTGCCATGTGCTGAGCACATAGTCAGAACAACAGGGGCCATCTAGCCCACATAAAAATACACACAGACAAATCACAATACACAACTAAAAGCACACACTTTATTATAAACAACCCAAGTGTGCATAAGCAGATTAATGGATAGGCCAGCTGGGCTCTGGCCCATGGCCACTACCAAATCAGAGAACTCTGGGGTCCTTATCAGCAGGGAAACAAAAGCCATAGCTTTAAATTTGGTGCCATTTCTGTATCCCAGTGGGGAAACAAAAATAGCAACAAGTTTAAAAAGGTAGCTTTTACATTTGTTTCCTTATAAGCGAGAAGCAGAACCTCTCCACCAATGCGGAGGAGGGCCAGGCTGGGCTGGAAGCACCATGCTACACCTTGGTGGATGGGGAGGGGGGTGTTGAGGCCGGGCTGGGAGCAAGCACTGTGCCTCCGTGGGCGGGCAGACAGTGGTTTGGGGGGGGATCACCTTGGGGGTCTACAGCCCCCCCAATTCATCTTAGCCCCTACAAAGCCATCCCTTCCAGTACTGTTGCCTGCCTGCAAAGGCATCGCCTGGCCCCTTTGCATCAGCATGTGAGCAGCTCCCTGCAGGTAAGTCTAATAGGAGCTGGAGTGGGGAGATAGATGGAGCCATGGGCTGCTCGTGGTGGGGGTTGGGGGCTGCCTTAGAGTGATCAAGAGTTGGGGGGTGGTCCTGTGAGGGGAAAGTGTATGTCTGGGTGTGCATATGTGTTTGTCTGTGTGTTTGTCGGCATATGTGTGTGTGTCTGTTCATGGCAGGGAGAGTGCTTGTGTCTGTGTTCATGTGCAGAGAGCACATGCCTGTGTCTGTGTGCATGCCTGTGTGTATATTCAGCCATGGCAGGAGAGAGATGGTGGGCAGTGGGAGAAGAAGTGGGCATGTGCTCCCCTACTCCCAGTCCAGCAGGGTCCACCCAGTCTCCCCAACCAGCACCAGGAGGTGAAGGGCCACCCCACTCCCTGCAGCCCAGCTGGGGGTTTCATAGTTTCATAGTAACTAGGGTCAGAAGGGGCCTAGAGCAGGCCATCTAGTCTGACCCCCCGTCAATGGCAGGAACGAGTGCTGGGGTCACAGG
>JAGPOW010000261.1:84951995-84985924 GCA_030014935.1 Caiman crocodilus | reverse complement strand
TTTTAATGAGGATGGGGTGAGAGACCGTGTCAAACGCCTTCCTGAAGTCTAAAAAGACTACGTCAACAGGGACCCCCTCATCCATGGATTTGGTCACCTAAATGGGGTTGGGGGGGACCTCCAATTTTCTGTTTGCTCAGGGCTCCAATACAATTTAATCCACCTCTGCAAGTGTGTGTGTGTGTGTGTGTGTGTGTGTGTGTTACATATATGTTCAACATGAATTAGTGACTTATTTTTGGTTGATCCAAATCAACATTTTGCAGTAGAAAAGAAGTTCGGCCCAAACTGTTTAGCCCAGTTCCAAATAAGAAGTGCTATTTTAACAGCTACACATTACTGTATTATTGCTTAAAGGACTTTGCTAAAGCATGTCATATGGAGAGCATGAAAAGGATGCTTCAAGAAGGAATTGAACTGATTCATCATAGTCTGATGAATCACTCCGCAAAAATGATACTGGCATGATCATAATCATGTGGCATCTTTCACTTAATCATGACTGCACCCTGCTGCAAAGACTTGACATACTGATCTACTCCAGCTGTGAAATCAGAGATTTCTGCATTGTAGTTTTTTACATTGACATTAAAGCATCCATATCCCAAATCTGGCACTGTGGTAAAAGGACAATATGTTAAAACTTAACAAGTGTTTTTTTAAGGTAGCTATTTAGGTAGAAAACATGCTAGTACACGGGTCTGATCTTGTAGCTCTTTTACAGACTACAGGAGTACTGTATTCTCTTTTACCAGGATTCCAAAGATCTAGCCTTTCCATCGGGCTTTGCAAGAGGAGGGGTGAAAATGTTTTAACTGGAATTTTTCATCAGCAGGAGAATACTAAGATTGAATTACAGTCTTAGTTCTGACTAGGAGACCGTATCATTGTATCATTATACAGTTTAGGGATTTTTAAAGAAAGTATTTAGCTTCAAGACTGCTGAAACGTAAAAATCAGTCATGCAACAGGAGAAGGTTTACAGAGCATGACAAAAAGAAAAGAAAGATTGCAGAATGTGTAGTTTTGACATCTGGAGACTAGTGGGAAAATAAGACTGATACTTTTCCTTTAGGACTAATTTCTTTTTTGCAATGCTTATGTTTTACAGGAAGGCTGCCCTGATCACTTAGCTGAATTTCATAATCAAGCTGAAATGGAATTCTATATCTGGAGAAAAAAAAGTTGGCTGTAAAGGTAACCTTGAAAAATCAAATTTGCTTGTTGGGAGCTATCAGGGCTTGAGGAGAACCCTCCTCTAACAATAAACTAACTATGAGGGTAATGAGCTTGCTTTCAAATGTCCCATTGCAAGGACAACAAAGTAGGGATGCAGGTACACTGAAGCAACAGGAGAAACTGTGCAAATGGGAAGATATTTCCCTATACACACACATGACTTGCAGAAAAAATTGTCAGGTGGATTTCCACTTTAAAAAACAAATATATCCATGTCTTCATTTTTTGTCCAAAACCACCAGTAAACTTAGCAATTAAGAAATGATGTCTCTCTGCTTTATTGTCTTCCGATTGTGTTCTCTCCTTACGTTTTTACACTAGCAGTTTTTCTTATGTGCTTCAAATCAAATCATGGAAAGCTAACCCAGACGGTTTGTGGTAGGATTCCCAAAGCAAACCCAGATGGGAACAAATCACTACCCCTGGAAGCCATAATTTCTCTCCTATCTAAACAAAAAACACCAGGGGGCCAAATGGGAAGAAGAAAGGCAACAGTGTGATGGAAAAAAGCCATAAAGTAAGGAGGAAATGAGCAAAAGCCAGACATTGTCAGTCACTTGGCAGCAAAATGGAAAGGCATTATTATTTGTCAGGATTTCTGACTTCAGATGTGATTTTCATTTTTTGAGAGATGGGCCTGAGCTGAAAGGTTCACATCTGGGTCCAGAGCTAAAATTTCACAAATTCATCAGCAGTGACTTCTGGCTTGGCCTATTTGCAGCAAACAGTCTAGCAGTGATTAGGAATATGTGATCCTGACAAGGTTTCTGGTATAGTTTGGAAAAATTCTCAAAAGTTCAGCTTGGCAACTGTCAGTTCTTCTGGATCATGGTATATGCATGAGCGGTCACTCAGACCTTCAACACAGATGTCTAGGCAGGAGCTTTTGGAGGAGTGGAGGTTGTCTAGACCCCCCTTGAGGCCAGTGATACAGAAACAAAAGGCCAGGCTGAAGCCAGACATTTGGTGCCTCTATGGGTGTAGTTACATAAGTGTCCAGGAACTGAACTGAGCTCTCCTGTGTGACAGACAAATGCTCTATCACTGAACCACAGAGGACTCCAAATGTTAAGTAATGAAATCTTGACCTGGCTTTAAAAGGGCCAGAATGTCACCCTAGAAAGTTATCTACAGTTTATCTGCATCTTTCAGGATTTCTCTTCTCTTCCATTCATGCCCCTTCCCCACCCTTTTAGATCTATTTCTTTTTCCTCTCTCATGTCATCTGCCCAGAAACTACATCTTGGGGGAATTTTTAAGAAATGTATGGAGTCAAATTAAATCTACAGCATGTCTGCTAGGATCTAGGTGCCAGGACCCTACAATTAATGCCCATAACCTGTATTTAAGAAGAACAGTACTCTCAAGGTGTCTAAAAGAAACCTAAAAATGGGATAACGTTCATTTTCAGTGACTTTAATGAGGTCAGGTTTATCACAAGTCTACCAAAATTGTGTTGAGGTTTTGAATAGCTTCTTATGACATATTAAACATTTATAGTGCTATAGGGGTGAATGTTTAATATAAACTATTCTTTTTCTCAGTTAAATAATGTGAATGATCTGAGCTAATGCAATATTTTAATAGGATGTCTTTTTTCAATACAGTATACTCCATTACAGTGATTTCTAAAAGTTATGACCAGGTAGATATAACTCAGAAAATTCTGGTCAAAAGAAGTGTTTAAAATTTTCACATAACAACGGGAGTGTCTACATGAGATGAATTAATGTGCAGTAGCCTAATTTAATGCACATTACGGGCACACGTCTAAATGTGCGCACCCTTAATGTGCATTAAAACCAGTGAAATTAGGGTGCTTAAATTCGATACTTGCAAGTGCAGGTAACAAATTTAGGTGTGATTAGTTGAAGAGTATTAGCTCACATATAGACACATCCTAGCACTAACTTTAGTACCAGTTCTGCCCAGCCATTAGGGGCACATGGCAGAGTTTCAGGGACTTGGCACAAACATTAGTGCCAAGTCCCTGCGTATGTAGACACCTGTCAAAAATTGCTTAATGAGTATTAAAATTAGTCACACTTATATGCACGTGTAGACACACCCACTCAAGGGTAGTTTTTATTACAGAAACATACTACACATAATTATGGCTTCTTAAAATGCTTATAATTGCTACTAGTTAATCCTCAGGATTGGCATTTCTTTAATAATATTTCTTTAATTAAAGTAACACAAGGCTATCTAATGGCTATAAAAAAGACTACCATTTGAAATTATCTATTGAATTAAGATTTAATTCACCTACAATTTTATTAATTAATTGACAGAATTAATTATAGAATTGAATATGCCAGCAATGCAGAATTTAGGAAGCTACCTTTGAGAAAAAACAGCACTATTTTGCATTCTTTGATTTTATGGAAAAAAGAGGTTAGTGACAAATGGTTATCTGAAACCAATCTCTATCACAGAGAACAATCTTTATCACATATCCCACAATGAAACCTCTGAAAAAAGGACTTCTGAGAAAATAGCACGTTGTATTATTTACATATCCATAAATCAGTGCCATTTAATGAAGTCAAGAGAGCATTACCCCTGCTAAGTACCAAGATCAAAAAGACCAGACTTTCTGGTACTATGCAGCTCATTATTTATTTTTGAGAGGCCTAAGCCCTATTATGCTAAATAGAAGGGTAATTAGGAATTCTGACACCCTGGGTAGGAGGTGCAAAGTACTTGAGGCTGAGGGGTGCAGGGTGGTCAAAGACAGAGGCCACTCCATATGTGCTGCCATAGCACAGGATCCCCAGAGGTCATTACTCTATATTGGAATCAGGTTGGTGCCTCAATTTCCCACCTCTGGTCACTCTACTGGTATTAGGCATACACAGTTTGTCAATTATAGGCGTGGCAACAGAGGCCATGTCTACACGTACATTTAAGTGTGACTAAATTTAATGCACATTAAGCTAATTTGCGTTGAGTGATCTTGACAGGTGTCTCATGTGAGGAGACTTGGCAGTAAAGTTTAGTGCCAAGTCCTTGTAGCTCTGTCATGTGCCCCGACTGGCTCAGACAACCTGGCACTAAAGTTAGTAGTGGGTCACATCTACATGTGCATTAATACGCTTTAACTAATTGTAACTAAATTTGATACCTGCATTTGCAGGTATCAAATTTAGGTACAAATAGCCTAATTTCACCATTTTAAATATGCATTAAAAATGCACACATGTACATGTGCACTTGTAATCTGCATTAAATTAGGCTAAAGCTCATTAATGAATTTCGTGTAGATGTTCTCAGAATGTAATAAAGTGATAATAAAGTTCATAACAATGTTTCTCACTCACACCATCTGTTTAAGGGGCTATGCCAGGTGCAAGATGGTGTTGAAACAGGCTTGTTGGGTGCATTTGATCATCTGTAACTTTTAAATGAGAAAAAACACAGTCACTTTAAAAGTAAATAGATACAAATATAACCACAGGCCCTAACTGTACTCCCCACATGACTGCAGCCCTTCATTATGATTTATTAGTCTCTGCCTTTAATATCAGTATGAAATTAAGAGATCTGCAATAACGATTTTCATTACTTACAAAGGAACAATTACAAGACTAACAAAGTCCAGATTTTTGAGTCAGTTATTGACATTTAGTTTAAATTATACAATAATAATAACTGGGAAACCAATCTGACAATAACGCTATAGCTCACATATATTCCTTAATGCCTGTTGTGCAATTATCAGAAACTGCAGTTATTCCTCTTGAGGTATTCCTTCTGATATCAAATGACTCCTGACTACTGGCAAGTGTTTGTGCAATAATTTTCAACAACATAAGCAATTATAAGAAAGCAATGGGTTGACAATTCATGCTTCCTCAGCTTTTTAAAGAAGAAATGCTGATTATAATTTTCAAGAAATGCTGGGAAAGTACTGGATCAAAGGGAGGCAAAATCTGAGACATGATATCAAATTTAAAATGGGCTTGCTGGCAATACTTTCATAATTACAGTAACAGCCTCATTAACCAATTGTCATAATTGCAGACAACATTCTCTAGACTCTACAATGTACTAGTGTTTCATATGGTCTGATTTTTGGTTTCATGAAGATATAGTTGGTGAGACTACATGAACTAATAATGCAATGGCAGGTAAACACTTGACTGCCATAAGGAAATCTGTTGTTAACTCAAGATAATAATTAGTGTTTGTTTATAGCAGATGTGAATACATATATTTTAATACAAATGGTTGGCGCCAGTGAACCCTGACAGCATCACACACAACAGGCATGTTTGAACACTTCTAAGGAAGGCTGACAAAGTAAAAATTCCCCTTAATTCTGCATCTCCAAAGCAATGTGCAACACATACAAATGAAAGAGGGATGAAATACTTGGAAGGTGTTAGTCTGGAGTGAGAAGGGCAAAGGTGATCACAATGCAGGATGCTGAGTTCATTACAGCCAGCCCAGGAAGAGAAAGAAATCAGTCTTGTTCTAAAAACTGAAACAGGCAAAACCCTTCTACAAGGCAGAGCAACAGCAAATCAGTCATAGAGAAGAAGGGATGAAAGGGACCTCCCAGACGTCATCTAGTCCAGCCTCCTGATATTAGAAACCTATATATCTTGGGGTGGGAATTTGCGAAGATAAGTGGACTGCCAGTACTTCGATCTGAGACCTTCAAGGAAATCTTAGGGTGTTGCAGGAAGCTATGCTGCTTAGTCAGTATATAATATTCTTTCATTAGAGCTGGAACTGAATCCTTAGAGCTAGTGAGGAAAGATTTCTGTAGTCTCCTTGCATTCATTAAAGATTTTAGGGCAGTTTTTGCCAGAGTATTACTTTTATCTCAGTAATCTGGCCAAATTGCATTCTGTCTGTTACCATAGCCCCTTAATTGCAATCAACTCTAAGAACTTTTCAGTTGAATGTATTTGTTGCAGTGCTATGCTAAAGCAGCTAATATTTATATGACCTGAACTTCCCAGTCACAGATCAGAGCCCCAGTTGTGCAATGTGCATAGAGTCCAAAACTGGCCCCTGACTTAAACAGCTTACAAGCTAAGACCTAAAGAAGGGCGCTTTGTCCAACATGACTCCCAACTATACAGTTGTTCCAAAAATAGATAACACAAAAAAACCTTGTCTCCCCTACAAACTCAGTCAGCTGTCATGTTTTACTCTGAAGACCACTACATTTCAGAGCTGGATGAATCGATTATGTCCAAGTACCCAAATCTCAACTACCATGAGAAACTGTAACTAATGCAATGTTACAAATATCTAAAAATGATTTGTCTTTCCCATATGTTATAATGTAATATTTTACATCTCTTGTCAGGTTCCTTCTATGCACACAATCTAATCCTGTATCCTGGATAGGAATTAGTTAGGAATTTCCAGAGATATAATACTCCTATTTCTAGTCCTGGTGGATCCATAAATATAAGACCTTAAATTTGTCACTGGCCCAGGACTATAGGCTGGCTTTCCTGGGCCTCAGTCCAACTAACAGTAATTTTATAACCAGGGAAGTAGAGAGGGAAGAAGAAAAAGGTCTTGTTTCTATGCAGTCTGTTAAAAAATAGCAGCTGTTTGCAAATGACCAGATGTCTGGAATGCTGGTAAAGTTTTGGGGTTGGGGGATGAGCAGAATACAGGTAAGGTAACCAGGTAAAAAAGAAAAGGCATGATAAGAGCAACTTGACTGCATTTATGATACAGACCAAATCACTGCCTATGTAATAAGTGCTTTGGTGTTGGCACATTTGTTCTGTACACGTGATAAATATGGATGTATTTTATACAAATACATGTATACATTTTATGTACATATGCAGAGAAAGAGGGAGGAAGAGAGATAGAAAGAGATCACACACAGAGAGAAAGAATTCACAGTAGACAGCCTCCAGGTTAATCATCAGCTCAAAATGAGATTTTATAGATGTTAACTTTGGCCTAAACCAGGAAGCTGAAAACACCAGATATGCTCCGACAGCAAAAATGATCTTTGCTTGCCTTATCTGTTCCCCACTAATTACAATCTTGGGATCTGTAATAGATGTAGCTATAGAGTTTGATGGTTTTCTAAAGAATTGTATTTAACAGTTGCCCTTTGCCAAGGCTTGCAATTATTGATGGAAAATGCCTGTTGAATGCAAAAATGATGCATCAGGTATTTCCTTATTTAATTTTTTAAAGAAATAACAATTCATTTGGTATCTGTTGTAAAGTACATTGCAAATTTCTTTTCATGGTCCTGTCTTCTATGGATTTTTAAAGCATTTTAATAATAACTCATCCCCTTGGTGGAAGCTCATTTGTGGTAACCCATGGGTGCTTGTTTATTTATCCTCAGTTTTGTTCTTGGGGTTCAGGGAATCTTCAGTTACCATAAAAGAAATGAAGAGAGCTTTACAAATGTGAAAAATTTCAATTCAGGTAGTCTTGTGTTTTAGAAACCAAGGCCTCTACTGAGTGATTTATACATTGGTGTGAGTGTGGGGGTATAGACCTGTGCTCTAAGCAACAAGTGGTTTGACTCCGTTTAGCTCTGCTTTCTGAGGGAAGCTCACTGAAATAAGAATATATTGTTGAAAATCATACAGCAAAAGATCAAGGTATCGCAGCTCACCAGATGAAAGGAATTCTTCCAGAAGCCAGGAAAAATGAAGCAAGGGCTCAGTTCTGCTAGTTGCCGAGTGCTGTAGCTCCTGATCCAGGAAAGAACTTAAAGCTAAGCACAGGTTTAACAGTGCTTTAGAGGATTGTACAAATCCTGCAGAATCAAGCCCTAAATGGGGGACCAATTATAAATAAGATGGGTTTGCTGTACTTATAAGTAGTTGGGTTGTGATTCAGGCTCTCTTTCTTTCTTCCATTCTCTAATAAAACTTGTATTGAGAATATGAATGTAAGTTAGTAAATGGGAAAGTGCAGAAAGTGTCTTGTGTTGCATCCTTCCCAAGAGTGAAAGCTCATAGAGTTAAAGCAAGAATATTGAAAAATCACTACTTAATTTGACATTGTGAACAGAGCTGATTTAATTAGCAGGGCTTGGATAAGAGCCATCAAGATTTCAAGGGCTGGCTAAGGTGTTGGAATACTGATTCTGGAATTTATTACCAGTTACCAAAATATATATGTCAGTTGATTGTGCCGTTCGTTGAATTATGAAGACACGTTTTTCAAAAACACTGCTTTTTGTGAAAGGTGGGTAAGTAACGGGGTAAGTACTGAAAAATATTTTCTCCTGATTTGTGCACAGACTTGGTTCAAAGTGAACCATAATGCAGATGTTAGTATAAATAGGAGAGATCAGAAATTCCAATGTCAGTGTCCCTATATCAAAGACTATTGGGAAGAATGAAAAATGCTAGATTTGCTCTTGGTTTAGTCCAAAGCTGCTTGCCTGAAGATAGCCACATCCCCGCCCCTCCACCCCCCCTTCCAGGTTTTGCCTTTTTACATTTCTGTTTATGCTTTGAACAGTACCAGACTGAAAGGTCAGAAGCCCTCCTGTATAAAATAAGTAAGTCATAAGCAACAGCAAATACCAGTCATATTCACCAAGGTGAAAAAAGGGGACCATTCCTAGGTGTAAGCCTTTTAGACCCTAGGCATGGCCCTGCTTCATACTATACTAAGCAACCTGGCTTCCTCAGCTTCCCATTCAGGCTGGGACATACACCTACCTTTCAAAAGACTAGCAACTATTTTGTCTGCTGAAATAACCAACCATGAGAATTACACAATAAGGCCTCTGAGCAAGTTTGTCTGATCATTTCAACATTTGTACAAATGGAAATTGAACTGGCAAGAGCTCTTGGCCATTCTTTTCATGACTACATTAATTCTACCCCAGACCTGAGAAGAAATTTTAAATGAACATAACACACATCCAGAAAGTGAAGTGGTATTTTTACTAGTTGTGGATACTGCATTGTTTGATGCCTGTGCCTGTGAAACAGCTTATGCAAGACAGACATCATTCAAGGATAATGCAGAATGGCCATTTTAAAAGCATGTCTGATACTACATTGTGATTTATGAAGTTTGAGTAGCTTGGCACTGAGCTTTTCAAACATCGCCTATAGCTTGCTCATGTAACCCCAAAAAGCAAGAAACATTAGGGAACAACTCCTTTCTTCTCCAAAACCACTATATTAAGAAAATTATTTTCTCAAGCACAATTTTGAAGATCCTTTATTTGAGGGGAAATAATTGTAGATAAATCTCATTCTAATAGACCAGGCATAAGTAAAATATGTCTGGAGACCTTGTAACACATAGAGTTTTGGTCTAGGTAGTACAATAATTTTATACAAAATAGGAACTAAACCAAAATAGCCATTTTCTTTAAGTGAAATGCACTGTTAAAGCATTGTTTCATTTTGCAGAAATGTAACAGATAGGAAATCTAGGAAGAAAATCCTGCATTCTGGTGCTAATAGGTACACAGGTCTTTTGGCAACCACTTTATTCATTTGTCCTACGATTCTCACAATGCACTTACTGTATTTAATGGTACGATTCTGTATGGGAGGAAAAATCCTCACATTTGTTGCCTTTCTGCCCTGAAGAATAAGCCAGGAATACCTGAATTATTATCTTTTGTTATTTTTACTATGCAAGAAATATACAAGTAAGAATAGGACCTTGTTGTGCTAGACATTGCACAAACATAGACTAAAAAAGTCTTTCCCGTCTAAATATATGAGAGAGATGAAGAGCTGGGGAAAAGAGACACAACAGACTTTGTTGGCACAGCTACAGCTACTAAGCCAGATTCCCATGCTTATACTGAAGAGCACTTTTTCCACCAATGGTACCCTGGTGTTCCCAGAGAACCACCCATAGAAGTGTTGCTTACGCTAACCATAAGTCAGAGTATCCAAATCAACCTGTCAGCAGTCATAAAACAGGAAAATAGATTCTGTTACATTAAACTGAATAGCAACTTACTGCATGTGCATTCCTGTTCACATTTTTATATGAATAGTATGCACACAGTGTGATTATTACAGAGTAATTTACCCTGGATTTTACTTCCTGGTTAAGAGAGGGCATTGTACCCCCTCTCCTAAGCTTAGCTACCCACAGTAGACACCATTACACGGTCTCAAGACTAAGTAGCAAACAAATACTCTGGGATGAGACTGACTTAAATTGCGGACACATGACATTTACTCAGTAGTAAGTTACCCCACAGTAAAGTTACCACAGTTTTTGTGCTCAGAAACTACCTCAGAGCAGAGAAACTTTATAGTGAGGATGGGTATTTTAGGTTTGATCCAAAGTAAATTGATTCAAAATAAACACGAGGTGTGTCTGTACTCAAATTCTGGAGAAGATAAGGAAGGGGAGCAGATCCTGGTCCTCTGGAAAAAGAACTGGGCACTGTATATATGACAAATTGCATCTGGGAGCCTGGAAAATGTCATTCCAGTTTAATTAATAAGTGATGGTCTGAATCATTACTTTTTTTACTTTTATAGCCAGCACTCATTCAGTTTTCCTGGATATATACTGTAACTTAGAGTCAGATTCTATCACCCCTTAGTTATGAAGTTTTGCTCTGAGAACACTTTGACTGATTTCTCTGCTGCTATTCACTTAGAAAAGTACTGTACATTGTGAGTATGGACATAATCTGGCTCTTAGTTACTTCTGCTATCTTTAGCAAGCCAGGAAGCGTATTTAACTCTCTTTATCTCTACCCCAGTGCAACAACACTTTGTCATGAGTTACTTTTATGTGAAATAAACAACTGCAGTGCTATGAGTCAGTCTTTGGTGAAATAAAGGGACCAGGGATAAACCAAGCAATCATAGTCCAAGCAATCACTTTGGGGAGCATAGGGAATGCAAGAGTGAATGTATGTCTAGAGCTGGCCCAAAAGTAAATCAACATAATTCCTTTGCTTTCAAGGGAACTATATTTGAGTTCACCAGCTTACAGTTTGCAAAAACCCTGAGAAGATAAATATTGAAGGGGATGCCTGGAACACAGCATTTCAGAAGATCTTCTGCAGTAGATCTTAAGTAAATAATTTCTCTCTAAGGTATTATTTGACTGGTTTCTTCATGAAAAATAATCATGTTTCATTTCAGCTAAATAAACACTGGAACATTGCATGAGATCATTGTTAACCAAGAAGCTGCTCTCTTATCATAACTTATAGGGAAACAGCACTTTCCTATTTATATGTAATATAGGATATTAGTCATATATCAAAACATGGTGTAATTAATCATAAAAAATCCTGGCCATTGAAAGGGTTATATAAGAGAGCTGAACAAACCAACCCTTTAATAAATAGTTCTTCCATGAAACTCTATTCTTTTATGTTTAAAAACAAAAACAGTTATATTAGTTTCAGCCAGTTGCTTAGACATACGAGTAAGTATCTTCATTCTAGCATAAACAATACTCCTTAAGATTCTAACCATAAAAAGCATTGCTGCATAATACTATTATAGGTCAATTTCAACAACTTTGATTTTGACAAATGCATCATCAATTCATTGATTTAAATAACTCATCTGATCAAAACTGGTTACTGTAGGTGAAATGCATTCAACATTAAGTTTTAAGTGAAGTGGTTTGTAATGATCTATTTATCATCAGATATGTTTACTCAACACCTCGCTTCATTATTTACTAATGGAACCTTTCACTGGCCTGTAGTTATCTAGTATGATCTATCTCAGTGCTATCAAACATGGCTATTATGGCAAATGTTGGCTAATTTATTTTGTTTTGTTATCAATAAGTATATAACACAGCCCCTGCTTATTTAACACTATCATCTGAATGACTAAATGCATTTTTATTATAAAAATGGTTTTCAGCACTACTTTACTTTATTCCATTTTTACATTTTTGTTTAACTAACTGATAGCCAGTCTCTTTTAAAGCATAATAACACTGTTTTCTCTCAGCCTCATTCGGTGATTGCCAGGTTCCCTTTTTTATTTTTGTTCCTTTTTTAAAACAACAAACATTAAACATTATTTGCTGTAAATCATATTAGTTACAATGCAGTGCAAAAATAAATCTAATAGTCACCTTCTTATTGCAGGCACCCAGAAATTATGTTCTTATTACTTTTAAAGTATTACTTATATAATCAGAATCAGCTGAATGAATAATGTCACTTGAGATACAATGGGAACTGAAAAGAGAGAAACACTATTTCTATATTGTCTTAAAATCCCAAGTACAGTGTGTTATTTCAACAACAGAAAACAGGCTATCCATCAAAAAAGTCAGTGGGTGGGAGGTACAAGGTCATATAAGTAAAGATAAAAGTAAACACATAACATTATGGAATTATACTCACGTAATTTCTTAGAAGCCTAGCCACCTATTTCCTGCTGCCTTCCAGGGAATGGTTGTATATGAATCAGAGATATCGCCAAGTTTAAAAAAATAAGTCTTTTCTTACCTTTCTGCACCTCTAATAGAAATCTGGTATGTTACCAAAGAGCAAACTCTTGAGCAGTTACACAATGACAAAATGGCATTAAAGAAAGCAGACACACAATTTCAAATCAGTGACTTGGCCTTTTGCACACAAATTCCCATAAGGATAGCAATGCAGATTTTTAAAACTCTTTGTTTACTTCAAGCATGCTTGGAGCTCCTCTTCATTGTATTTGATTTTAACTAATGAAGCATACAAATGAACAGGAATGCAGACCTGCACATAAGGACGTTTTTAAAAACAAAATCCTTTTATTAACAAGGGATTCCAGTGATGAAATCAGAATGGGAAGGTCTGTATCTCTTCATTGTTTTGTTTGGATTTTTAGGCTCATTGCTAACTTGTGATAATATTTCCATTAGTAAGTATATTACTTTGGGGGTGATACAAAAGAAGGCCTATATATTGAACCTAGTAGAAACTCTACTAACTTTTTTCATTGTGAATGACCTGTGTTGTCATATCTTTTCTACATAAAAGACCAACAAGAACAGATACAAAAGTATAAACTTTTCTAAAGGTTTAAGTCATGTTATGGAAAAACATGTTGAAAAAATCTTCAGTTATTCAATCTTATAAGTTCTTTAAGGAAATTCAATTCAAGCCTGTCTAATTTTCATTAAGCCCAATATTGGTTTGATCTCCACTGGAATATAAAGGACCTTTAAATAAAGAAAAGGGTGAAATAAGTATCATATTTACTTAAATATAAGACAACCCTGATTACAAGACAACCCTCCCCAATAATTCTATATATGGAAAAAATATAAATTTGTTATACTCTTCCAGGTATAGAATTGAATTATTGGAAGTTTGTCTTGAATTTTTTTTCCTTCCCACTGCTATAGCAGAAAAAATATATCCTGGAGAGTCAGGTGGCACCCTTGCCCTTTATTCTCCAAAGTCTTCCCCCCCCACCAGCTACCACTTCCCCATCTCCTACTGTCAGACCCTTAGCACATGAAAATGAGGAGTTAACTTGAAAATACTGATGGATGAATGGACATTTTATTTATTTATGTATTTAACTTATGCAAGTGTTAGCACAAGTACTCTACAAACATACTTTTAGGAACACTTTTCTACTTCCTTATACAGAGTACAAACTATTCATGATCCCAGTTCAAAGCCAAAAGTCTCACAATTTATCATATATGGGCTTGGTCACAGCAGAGATAACAGCGTTTCATTATGACCCCATAGCCCAGCAGTGCACAGTATGTGCATGTACTTCAGCTATGCCCACCCCAAAAAGATTTATGTGCTAATTAGCCCCCTACTCATAACCAGTGCCAGGTGTTTTTGTTCTGAGTCCTGTGATCCTCCAAAAATTTATATGCAGATGAGGCACAGGGCTACCTGGTTCAGCTTCACCACATGGAGGGTGGGGTCAAACTAATCATATATGACAGGCTGAGGGAGGGGCTGACAGAGATTCTGGGTGAGCTGTTTGGGCCCTATTTGTTGATGTTTGCCAGAGATTTAAGACTGGTAAAGAAACAGGAATCACTGGAAACAGGAAAGAAAGACCCAGTTCACTTGTGGGAGTGAAGAGGAAATAAAAATGTATTCAATATGGTGGCTCACCTTGACTTGAAAGAGAGTCAGTGTTGAGCGGGACTGAGCACAATGAGCATTGCCAGTCTTTTTTTTAGATGGACTGCTTAAATCTATTTTTGTTGTAAGTTCCCATCAGCATCTCAACCTTTTTGGTTCAGATCAAATGTAGCATTTTGGCACCAAGTGGATTGTGTCAGGGCTGGCTCTGGCCCTCCTGGTTAGCCTGGTATTGGAGTACCTTCAGGTCTGGTGCCAGTTCCCTGTGGAGGGAACACATAGCAGGGTGTTTTTGGTTGTTTTTTTTTAAGGGTCACAGAAAAAAAGTTTTCCACCAGCAGAATGTTTCCCTATTATGGGTCATGACTTTTATAGTCATATTCAGTGCTGGCTGTATTTTAATCAACTTCATAGTTGATTTTCATTACCATTTAATGAGGGTTTTTTTGTGATTGTAAGACAAAGAGTGTTTTTCCCCACGTTGATTGGGAGAAAAAATGCATTTTATATTCAAGTAAATGTGATAATATAACAACCAATAATACAACAGATATTAAAAGGAGATACTTGCAGAAATGTTGCTGAAGTTAGACTTACAGAAATAGAATCACAGGTTACTGAAATCATTCACAATTCTTCCACTGAATTCATACCCTTTAGATTTAGCCCTACATGTTATGCCAATTACATTTGTAAATCAGAGATTAAACTCTTTATAGCCTCATCAGTTCAGCAGTTAGAACAGGCTTTTTTCTATAAACATAAGTCATCTGCACATCTAATCCTGATATGATTCTAAACAGGATTTTTCAGGTTCTAACTATTGAAAATTCTGTCTTGTCTCCTATACAAAGTATTTTAAGGCTCAAAACAGATGTTCAAAATGCCTGAGCCTGAATTGATTTAATCCTTGCAGGTTACTCTAACCTGGCCTGGCTAAATAACTTTGTAAGTAACTGACATGCTCTCTGGATGGAAAAAATGCCAGCATATGCCTGCATTGGCTCAGGCTAGAAGCTGGGAGGCGCTAAAGCAGCCCTCCCTTCTCTTTCCTTTCACAGTGCTGAGCCAAGGCAGGCATGGCCAAGCTCTGGCAGGAAGCTGTTATTAGGGAGGGATTCCCTCCCTCCCTGCACTTGATAACAGAGCATTTATCAGCTCTGTTATCCACATTTAGCACCCCATCAGAAAACAAAGCCTTGCTCATTAGTTCAAGCTCTTCTTAAACAGTGTTTTTTCCAAAGGAAGGAATATAGGGAGATTACCAGCAATTCTTAAGTGGACACTGCCTTATCTACCTTACACAACGTTAGTTAGCATACCACATGCTGCCTATGGTCTGTGCTGTGGGAGAGAGGAGGGTGGGATCTCTGTGTAAGCAGTGGTGGGAAGGGGAAGAGGGAGGCATGGGGAAGCCAGCAGTCCCTGCTGTGCCTGCAAATCTCTGCCAGAGCTTCAGCTGCAGAGGGGAGGAGCCAGCCCTGCTGTGGAGCAGAGAGCCCCGCCCACCCCAGAGAGCATGCTGGGAGAGTCTGGTTGAACTTAAACAAGCAAGGGGTCTGGGACAGACATTGCATAAGCCAAAATAAATTAAGTCCAAAGCTACATCGGATCCAAATAAGTTAAGCCTGATGCTACATTCAACCAGGTTTATCTCAAATTGGTTTCAGTCATTTTTAAACTGGTTTATGTGCACTGAATATCTGTTCTGTTACAGGTTTAAACCTGTAAGTTAAGTCTGATCGCTTAAACTAGTTTATGTGTAATGTCTGTCCATAGCCTAAATATAGGAACAATGTAATCGCTTTAAAAATACAAAGGGAGAAGAAAACAAAGGGAATTTTAGATATTCTAAAAATAAAAATCATTATAGTAATCTTGCAAGTCTTTTGCTTCTCATCTATCTAGCATATGCTAGACCTCTTTAGTGTGTATTTAATGTTATATGTTATGTATTGCCTACTCTTGAAACCTACCAATTGCTTATGGAATAACTTTGGAATATATTCAGTATTTATTTGAACTGTATTATGTAGCAGTATTTGCATTTTATACATTGTCATAAATGTAATAGATATTATGTCCTGAAATTTCAGCTGAATGTGGTATGACAGTAAAACAGAAAAACACAAATGCTATATATTTATTCTTCCTACTGTGGGAGTAATTAGGATAATGAGGCAAAGGGCAAGGTAGATTTGCACTTTATAGGATAAATCATAGCTTTTTGAGACGATGATGTTTTTAATTACATTTCTTCTGTAACATTTATGTATTTCTCTGATCACTTATTTTAATCTCTGTCATAGGAACCTGAGAAGTTGATCAATTTAAAAGAACCAAATACAAACACAGACTACACTGATTGCTCAAGCAGCTAATACATTTTTTTTGCTCCATGAGATTACATGGAAATAACCAAATTGTGGACAATTTCCCAGAAACAATCCTCAGTTTTGTGAATGACATAATATACAACCTATGCATGAAAAGCAGAAAAATTCTTCCCACTACCTAATATTCTACTTGCAATTGCTGGTGTCTAGTGTGAACTGCATTATTTAAACACCTATAAAACAATTGTTTAGAGAGTCTTCAGACATATTTATTAAGGGCTGTTGATATTATCTTCAATGAAGCTGTCTTGCAAGATGTAACTATATTCAGGATTTAGCTTTACTCCATAATGATGCATCTTTGCAGCACTTGGGTTATTCAGATTAAAACAGTTGCACAGCCTGAGGTCCCAGTGTGGACTGAATAAAATGCTAATTGTATCCCAATGATGGAAACTCATCATAAATAGTCTCAAAGGAGGTAATTTAATCTAACCCTCCATTCTGCACATACAACTAGGAATGTACTTTGTCAGCCTTTGTGGGTTTAACTACAGCTGGCTGGGTTTGATGCAGGAAAAAAAAGCCAATCTGTTCTTAGTAACAATTGCCTTCATAGAATTACAGACATACTAATGGGCATGCCCATGTAACTGCTAAGTGATGATTTTTACATACATATATACACCATATTTAGTGTCATCTTCAGCTTGATTGTAGTTCAGTATCAGTGTCAATGAGCCTATAAGAAATGAGAGTGAACTCTAATGATGGGATTTGATGGAGTTAAATCAAGGCTGAATTTGGCCTCTTAATTTTCTCTGAACATGGTTACGCTCCTTCACTCACAACTGTTATTTAGAAAAGAGATTTTATTGTGTATTGATGGTGACCACATTCAATGCACACGTTATGTTCTAAGACTCGGTAAGAGTCGCAGATTTTTTAAGAAAATGAAAATTCTATTTTTTACAGCCCAGAACTTATCTAGGAAAAATGTAAAAGCAATCTGACCAAAACCTACATAGATTACTGTAGAGTTACTCAGCTGGTTAACTGTAGAACCCGTTATTAACTTGGGACTTCACCTGAATTTTACACTGATTCAAAATTAGCCCTTAGGTAATAATATTAAGATCATTTGAGGTGCTACAAAAGAGCAAGAAAAGTCATTCTCCATGAATCATTCCACTGACTGCTTGAGAGATTCAGCTGTGAGATAAACCTGAAGGCTTCAACTGCCACAGATTTATTAACCTATTAATAAATATGGCCTACAACTTTTTGTTTGACACCTCTTTTGCTTGTACTATACATTTCCAAATAGTGTAGGAATATAGGTGTCAGAGAGTCACAGTCAGGGAATGAAGCAGATCCTTGGACTCCCCTGGAGGAAGGTGAGGTCAGTGTGGGGTGGGGAGTAACAGAGTGAGAGTTGAGAGACAGCTCCCTATGAGGAGAGGGGGACTAGAGTTCCCCAGTGGAGGGAGCTAGCTGTAAGGAAAGGAGAGGCAGACCCCAGGGGAATTTTCATAGACGTGTTATGAGGGCTAGGTGGTAGTCCAGAAGTAGAGTAGGGATTTTGTCAGGTTTTGTCAATTTTGTTTTACCGTATTCTGTTGTTAAACCACTGGATCACTTTTTTTTTCTGTATACTACACCTTTGCTTTTTCTGTTATTTAACTGAGGTGCCTATTGTAAATTGTGATTTCTGGGCAAATTTATATCCATTTTGTGAAGTGGGAGACCAGTAATCTTACACAAACATCCAGTCTGCATCTCTGGGAGCAGACACCCCAGGGTTTTGTCACAATAAGCCCTAAGGAGTAGATCAGAACCAAAGTCCACCTGATTAAAAGTTTTGTTCCTGAGCAGCTAGAGCAAGACGTCCCTATTCAGTCTTCTTCCTTCTGCTAATGATATTTACTAATTGTTTGTATCCTAAAACATATAGTATACTGTCATATAATTCAGACATATAGTTCAATATCTCTTCTGGACCTTGAATTAGGTCTAATTACTAATTAGGACTAAACTTGCTCTGATTATTCTCCCAATATGTATGATTTGGCTTTGGTATCCTATTGCAATAAACTCCTTTACAAGCTTTTGATTGCTTAGAACTGTACTGACTCTCTGCTATGTAGCGTATGACATTCATTGCAGAATTACTTGTGCTCAGTTTAGGGTCAAACAAGTTGGTTTGGCTTGCATTATCTCATTGCTTCACTGACTACCATAGTTAACTTCAAGTCTGGTTTAACAGGGTTCTTTAAAAAAGATACAGTTAAAACAACTGTAGAACAGGAGTCCATTAGTGATGAAACACAGCTGAGATCAGACAAAACAGTTTCTGAGCCAAATTTGCAATCTTTTAGTTGATGACTAAGAATGGAGAGTTTTTTAATGGTGTGGTACTTTCAGAAAACAGGATCTGAATACTTTCTGCTGTTGAAGTAAACAGTACAAAAATGAATATACTGAATATACTGTTTGTTTAGTTTTGGCTTTTAAAACTGCAATGGTATTAGTTATTTTTAAAGAAAATTCAAAATGTGTTTTTACAGTAGTCCAGGTAACCATTGGACTATGTGAGCTGTGTCACTGTCATGTCATTGTCACTGAGTTTTTCAGTCTGTTTCCCTGTGCATGCCTTCACATTACATCTATATAAATACTTGGCTAAAGAAAGTCTTCCCAGCTAAGGTAATAGTAACACTACAGGCAATTTTCTTTTGATCATTTGAAAGAAAAGAGGAAAGAAAGAATGAATATCACTCCACAAATATCAATAAAAGTTCATAGGTGTTTGCATGGAGATGCACCACATCACAGCAGAGACCCAAAGAAGGAAGTAAATTAGGGAGTTGAGGGAGCTTCCAGAGAACATCAGCCTTCCCCTCATGTTAATGACAAAAGAACTCCAATATTGATGCTGTAGTTAAACTCAGCTGTAATAGTTTTGCAGGATCCCTTTCAAATAAGATGGTATTAAATTGTCTAAGGTTTCAAACTTAAAATGACACCTTCAATTCCACTTGGAAACTCACAGACAAATGGTGTAATTTATAGAAACCACTGTTATTTGGAAATGGGACCTTTGTAACAACAACATTCATGCAAATTCTAGTAAGGGTATAGTATATGGTCCTCAACAATTTTCATGGCAGTTGTATTCACACATGAAGAGGAGAATAAGACAATAATCTGTAAAGGAGAGTTGTTAACATGGAAATATATAAACTTAGTTTCTCCCTTTTCCTCCACTATTGATTTATTCCTTCCTTGGTTGCATAAGCTCCTGTTGCTTTTTCCTGAATAAGCTCTGTGCTTTTCAAGAGGCAGCTGTAGGAGGACTGGAAGCTGTTCCAGGCAAGCTGCTGCCATAGAATACAATTACAAAGTAGACAGGGAGGTAGACTGGTGGACCTACCTGTATTTGCCAGTTTGGGATAAAACGCATCATCATGGTAAATGAAACACACTAAAATGGCAGATACAAATATCTCCAACACTACTGCTACTCCAGCTTTTGCTAATTTTGCTGTTATACTATTGAGGTCATGATACTATCTGGCCAACCAGAACAGAAAACTGCAGTGGGTCAGGTAGCTGCTAGTACAGTGTGTAGCCTAAAGCTGGTACATTTGCCAATTTATTTGGCACTTGAAATAGTACATGAAAACCAAAGATTGCACTGATTGATGCTGTTGGCTGATCACTATTTAACTGGGAGCTACTGGTGGTCTTACTGCTCAAGATTTGGTTCTGTGTTCACATACAGCAGTAACCAGAATCTTCCACAAATAGTGCTACAGCTTTTACCAGTAACTCAATAATAATAATAATAATAATAATAATAATAATAAAAAGTATATTGTACATTCCCACATTACTATGTTCTGTGCTGAATTAACATGATCTATATCCAAATATAATACTTCAATCTTGTTCTTAATTGCTTATTTTTTGTTATGCTGTCTCTAAAGTATGTTAGACTAAATATGGAGGTGCCTATGTAGGGCTCTCAGCTCTTAGCATTTTTGCAGGCAACTTCAACCATCATGTAATCAAAGATAAGTGACTTAGTTAACAATGAATGGGGCAGCTGGCCAAAAGCTCAACCAAACACAATGATCAAAGGGGCCGTGCCAGATGTTTTCCATCAGCTCTCCATATGGAGGTACCAGGGAGATCAGCAGGAGCACCACACTAAAAAGAAACCAGAGAAGCCAACTCTAGTTTCAACCATAACACAAAGAATTGAATATAAATACCACATTCCTTAGTGAGAGTCCCAAGGGACATTCTGTAGGTATTTCTAAAGCTTACACAAAAAAGCATGTCTACTATTGTCTGACTTATTTATATGCATTCTCCTGCTAAATACTTTAATAATAGCTTGTTACAATTTGTTGAAATATATCTATTTTAAATGGAAGCTGCTAATGAATGAGAGTCTGTACAAACAGTCAAAAGCTGTCATTTTCCCACCAAGTGTTTTGTCACTCAATCTTGGCTAATTTGAATTACATTCCTATGTGCATTTCTTTTATCGTTCTTGATTCCTGCAGTTTAAAATTATGATTCCAGAGATATGGAATTCCTGCGAAAGGCCCAAATCCACCTCCCAATTTTCTGTGGACAAGAAAACAGTTTTGTGTGGTATTTTTTATTTTTGTCTTCTGAGGAAGTTTAAAATACAATGCGATAAACAGTTGTTTATACTGCCCCTCAGTAGAAGACATTCTTGATGTCATTTGTATATAACTGAGCAGTAGCATTGCTCACAGCCCCAACACTTACGACATGTTGGACCCAATCATACCAGTGTGATGTTAATGGTTTTTCCTGGGATGGAACATGAACTGCTTTATACAGGTCTGTAGCAAGAGGAACTTGAGTCCTTTTTTATTACAACCCTGACTACCTACAGGAACATACTCATCATTTCAAGACACCAACCATTTACATGGTCACCAACCGATTCATACAATGAGCAGAAGAAGAGGTGACAACATTTGTGAGAATCCAGTGCCATACCACTGAGCTCTCCCCCTAAATGGTTTTGCATGGGCCCTCAAATCTGCTTAAACTGGCTTTGTTGAGCAGGAATCTGGGAGACTGCTCACAAGTAATTGAGACAGCTTAGTAACCTTAGATGTTTTTGTGTTCTTTTTTTGACTCTGGTTTAGTGATGCCTGTCTGAAATTCAGCCCTCACACCAGATCAGTGGAGTGAGACATGTTGAGCATACAGAAAGAGAGAGAGGGTTCTCTGGAAGCAACTAAAGGGTCTTAGGACTTTCTCCATGACCAAGAGACTAGTGATTCTGATGGCTAAGATGAGACTGAACATCATTTCCCACTTTATGTGGTCCTTTTCCTATGTAGCATATTCATAAAGTCAATGGTTCCTTCTGAAAACAGATCCTGGTGATTCTTTGCCCTGACTCATTTTATAGCCACTTCATGTAGGTTTAACGCATTCACTTAAATGGAGCTACTCCTGATTTACATTATTGTAATCAGAATTGGTATCTCAATGATAGGCGGTAAGTGATAGGTGAACCAGCAGTGCTAATCCTTATATTTGAGTTTGAATAAAGTAAACCTAATCTTGTAGCTGACTCAGGTGAACACTGATTTGCATGGCTAAGTGCTGGTGGGTACAAGAAGTCATCCTCTTTACACTGTCCACACAGTTGCTGCGTACAGTTGTGCTGCCTTGAGTGTGGGGACTGCTCATTCATAGCATCCACAGATTATGCAAACAGTGACAAAAAGACCAGAAAAGAGTGAGGCCTAAGTTCTCTTCTTAGATAGAGAATTTACCTGGCTTTGAACTGATAGGAAAAATATCACAGATATTCAATAGCATCTTGGGTTTGGGACCAATAGAAGAGAGATGAACCCAGATGATCTCAACAACATTGTTCAATGAGAAAAGAGATGCATCTCAGTAGCTACAGTGTGGAAGTTACAATTGCAGTAAGCGCCTAGGCCATGTATAATTAACATATATTGTAATTCTCTTGGGACTCTGGCCCACTGAAACTCTGACTTCTGAATTCCAATGATGAATAAGGTGGACAAAAACAGGAGAGAAAAGTATGAGGAAAGTATTCCATACTCCCGTCTGCTCCCGACATATATGCACATAGTTTGGTATTAATTAGATTAGCGTGCTCCTGAAAAGCATTTTTTGTCTTCATGAGCAGTATTTTGTCTTTATGAGCAGTAAATCAATGTAAATAACTATGCTATGAATTATGCGTTGACATGCAGCAATGTAAACTGTGAGCCAAGCAAAAATTAAACACTCAAAAGCAGACGTTTCATAGGCAAGTAAAAAATTACGTTGTCAGATGTATTGTGTCATCATTGTCCAAAATAAAAAGAGATTTGGGGTAGAGATTCCCTTGATTTTGCTTTGGGCTTAGCAAATAAAAGAACCTGTCTCGCTTTCTGGTTTTTTTTCAGGTATAGAACATCTGCTGACATTAGAGGGGGGTTCTGCAGAGGGCATAAAAGGAGCAAAATAGAAATGAATTAGGTAGATACACATGGAAGATCTTCCATATATGGAAGATATCTGCTTTTACTTAAAACTCCAGCTGGCTTCAGTGCAGTGGCACGTGGAGTGACAACACTAAGGCCCAGATTCACAGAGGGACTTAGGCCTGATGATCCTCAGCATTCCCATGTTTAGCTTTTAGGCTTGAAGACTGGGATACACAAACCTGAGTTAAGCACCTAAATTTTCAGTGCAGTGAGTGGAGAGAGTTAGGTGCCTAAGAATAGAATTGATAATACGCAGACTTGGTAAGTCTTAGACAGAGGCATCTCTTAAAACAGCTGAAATGAAACACTGAAGAGATGGGGGTGCCTGGGG
This sequence comes from Caiman crocodilus, assembly GCA_030014935.1. Taxonomy (NCBI): domain Eukaryota; kingdom Metazoa; phylum Chordata; order Crocodylia; family Alligatoridae; genus Caiman; species Caiman crocodilus. The sequence continues at coordinate 84,962,425 of JAGPOW010000261.1, read as the reverse complement.
GTACCTATATATGGGAGAAGAGGATTCACAGTCTGACACACCTTCCTGGATTTAGATGTTGAGGCTCTTCCTTTTGGAGGCACACAACTGTCTTGTTCGATCTTTTCTTTTAAGGCAGATCTGGTGGAGAATGTGGTGGTACAGGTAGAGAGAGTAGAAAACCTGAGGGTTTTTTTTTGTGTTTTCTTCAGCCTGCAAGGGTTCAAATACAAGAGAGTGCCTTAATGACTGAGCTATAGGCTAAGCTGGGAGGGGTTGGGGGCACTCTGCACCCCTTGGAACTAAAAAAGTGGGTGCATGACACTTCTTTGAGAGGGAGGGAAGAAGATACAATTTCCAGCCCTTTCTCCCAACTGTCTTTTACCCAATAACTAGTGCAGAAAACCTGAACAATGCTGTAAGGAGGGACCAGAACTCAGGACTTCCTGCTTCAGGCTGAGTGGGTTCAAAGCTCAGCCATGTTTCCTCTTTGGCCTTATCTACAGAGTGGTACAGCTTTAAAAGGAAGGATGTCTTTGCTTTTGGCCTGGTGCTTCTGTGCTGTATCTGTGTGGATGCTTGCTTCCTACTGTGAACTGTTGAAGCCTGCATAGATCTCACGGTCCCCAAGTTAGGCTACTCCCTTAGGAGAACAAACCACATTCCCTTAACTGAACAAATCAGAAACTGTGAGTTTTCAATTTTGGAGATGAATAAGACCTTTTAAGTTGACAGGAATTTTTCAGGAGGAAGGATAATGAGATCTGATCATAAAAGCAAAAACTAAGGCCTGATTTATTGAGGTTCTAAATCTAAAGACAGTTATTGGGAGCCACAGAGCTAAAAATCTCCAAAAAAGGTATCTCAAATTAGGCAGCTGACATTTGAGGCAGCCAAAAGTCACTGCTATGTTTAAAGATATGGTTAAACTAAAATATTTGGGTTTTAGTTTCCTCTCACATAAATTTTACTTCAAATGAAATACCAATGAAAGGAAGATCAAGAACAAGTCTCTTATCCTTGTACCAAGCAACAAATTTTGGCTCTTGTTTTCCAGGTTGTTCATTTTCTTTGAAACCCAGACATGAAATCATAAAACTGCAGTTATGTAGTTCCATAAACCATAAAACTACAATTATGCAATCCATTCCTGACTGGGTCATTTTGGCTGATCACCAGATAAAAGCAACATCCCTTTCTAAAGTCAGAAAAGTGCTTTTTTCATGGTATTGGTAATTAAAGACCTTGATTCCTACACTGATGGGAGGTACTGATCACTAGACAGTAAGTCAAAGGTTAATAACCAAGGTCCTGATTCTCTTGTCAGTTACATCAGTATAAATCTGGAGTCAATTTGTCAACTTCTCTAGAACAGGATCAGAAAGCAGAGGATCAGGGAAGAGGGCCTAGTTGTTCTTTTTAACAAACATGTGACATGGTGTTCTGTGAATGTTCTTCTGAGTGTTATCCTGAAGGTCCAAGGAATGGATGCATTGTAGAAAGTCTTTACAATGTTGTTCAAGGAAAGCCAGAGAGCCTACTGCTTCATGCAACAACGTCACTGCATCAACAGCGCAGTGTAGTACAGCTCTCTCAAAAGACGCAGCAGAGATTAAGCTAGAGGCTGTCCTCCCATTTGCTAAAATGTTTAGTGCATTTGTCTTCATATATTCAGCATTCCACAGGGCGGCATGCTGAGTTAATAAAACCTCCCCTCGGAACATGCTTTGGAAACATGGATAGAGTGTTTGACTGCCCATATGGCAGAAATATTGCTACCAGACAGCTGTGGGAACTTAGACAAAAATTGAAGGCAACACTAAACTCACGTGTGCGCATGTGTGCACATCCATATACTTTTTGTCTAATAACAGAAGCTTCCAAAAGATGTTGTGTGTCAAACACTAACATCCTCTTTTCCCAGGAGCAGCAGCTGGCAGTTATAAGTAATTTTATGTGATGAATATGTGATTTTGAATGGGGCATATTATAGGCTTAACTTTCAAGAAAGTTTTGAAACAATTGGCACACAAGTATAAAATGATGACAAAACATTCATTTGCATTGACCTTAGATAAAAGGACTAGCTGTTTGACATTTTTAAGAAAGAAATATCATTGTCACCACTGCCAAACCATCATTTCATGATTTGAATAGCAGGATCCACTCTTACCATGGCCAAAGAGCAAAACTACTTTCTTAAAATGAAATTGTGTATTTGTTGCTGGTCTCCAGCTACCAGTTAAACAACAAAAAAGAAGTTATCTTAATCACATAACTAGAGACAGTACGTGTCTAAACCCAACAATAACTGCACATAAAATAAATAGCACATTGTAAAATGACAGTATCAAGTACTTACTTACCATTGCTTTTATTAAAACACACAGAGCTCATTTTGAAAGAAACTTAATTATTTCTTCTCCTCCCAGTCACAAATCAAAACTACAGCCAGTAACAGATTAAAACTATAATACTATAGCCTTAGATTTTAGTTGTCATTTTATTCAGTCAAGCCAGAGTTCCCAGTTTAGCAGAAAATCTTCAGCAATTCAAGACATCAGACCAGACATTGTTAAACCAGTATGAAGTACCCAATGCCAGCTGTCCCTAAAGAGTCTTGTTTGACGGTGTAAATTTTTGGAAATCTTCTCTGTAGAAAGTGGTGTAATTCAGAGGTAGATATTTAGAAGAAAGGTCACATTTGCTGAAACAAATACAGCCACAATCAAATGGTAAGATCTTTTTCCTATTTCTAAGCTATGCAAATGGGAGGACAGTTACACACTACAGGGAAAAAACAAAACAAATGCAACCTCATTCATATGTAGATGAGATATAATTTACCGTACTATAACTTTTTAAAGGAATGTTTTCACTTAGATGATGTCTTTGAGGGACTAGTTTCACTTTGTGCAGCTGTATGTTTGCAGGTGTGAATCAGAGAATTTCTTGCAATATTTCAAGAAAAACAATCCTTGATCCTGACCTTTTTGTGGATCGTGGGAGAAGCACTTTAAAAAAAAGTGTCAACAACTTCCAAACAGAATGAATTTTCTGGTGACCAGTCTTTGCACCGACCCTTATGACCTTTCATAATTCAGTAAATAAGTGAATTGAGTAGAAGCTTAATTTATGTGTTTCTTTCCAAGGGATTATGTTGTTGTGAATCCTGGGTTGCAAACTAAATGGATCTGTTGATTTACAAGAGTTAAACCAGGCACTTGAATTTTCCATTTCTAATCAAAAACAGTGGCATAAAATTGAATAAGTTCCCCAGTGGAAACAAGTCATGAATAAAAATAAGGTGAAGAGTAACAGGTAAAGTGGTCTGAAAAGAGTCACAAACTACATCAGCAGAAAACAACTGCAAAACACAATCAGCTCGGATGAAATGCAGCAGCACTGTACCCGTTATAATTCTTCATGCTTTACCTGCTGATAGGAGAGTGGCTGGAGGAAATCTCTGGCACAAAGGTTTGTTCCATTATTGGTATCCTAGAAGGAGTGTAAGAATGGTAGGCTGTCAGAACCACGCTGCCCGAGTCCTTTATCTCCATTATCATAGGCACATGTCTCTCCTACTGCCTGATGACAAAGACAACTACCAGCATTTACTCATTTATTAGGTCAAATGATCCTGTCACAACAGCAAATGCATGGCTTGGCTCGGTAAGAGCCTCTAACTACTGTTTGCTGACAAGAGATCTGTGTAACTGAGACACAGCTCTTCCTCCTGTCAGAACAGCTGAATTAGCATATATTCAAAAACGCCGCCCACAACATAACTGTGGGGGAAGGATCTTTGTCTCTAGGAAACTGGAAACCTGAGATAATCCTCCCTGGCTCAGAGTTGCTGCTCTGGACTAGTTCTTGTTCAGCTATTTCTTCTTGGGTTTTGTGCTTTTTTTTTTCCAAGGAGAGACTTAGTAGAATTTCACATAACACGGTAAGAAGCAAATGAAGTGAAATCATTGCTCAGCTATGCAGGAAGAGGACAGAGCACTACTCTAACATGAAATGGACTCTAGCAAAGAAAGAGGAAACTGACATTTGAAATGCCTATGCAAAACATTAAAAAAGTATGCTCTGTTTAAGTAATCAAGGAAGTGCAACCCTGATTTCCTATAAGTCAGGTCATTCCTTAAAAATTTGACTGCAGAGGATGCCTTTACTTTCCACTGAACACAGACAAAACTTTCAGTGATCCTAAATACTCAACTGGACAGATAGTTAGTAAGGCAGTAGGAAAACAGTAAATACTTTTTGTGCAAAATATCACAGAAGATATTTACATTTTTTCCCCTGACCCATTACTAAAGCCCCCAAAACTTCACTTGCAAGGACGTTTTGTGTAAAGGAAGTGTCATATGAGTAAATGCAGGATACAGGAGTTTACTTTCTCCAAATGTTTTTAAACTCAACGTCTGACAATGAAATTTTAAAATCTCAGTGATCTCAAATCTGGAATGATAGTCTGATTTTAGAGCAACAAACAGAAAACTTAGATCATTTGTGCAGCAGAATGTAATAATAAAATATCCATTTTATGCAGCCCTGGGGCTTTTTTTTGGATAAAATACATACTACTTCTAATAAATGCTCAATTTAACATGGTGCAATCCACCTCCTGTTGAAATCCATGGAAGGATTACCTTTGATTTCAAAGGACATTAAATAGAACTTAAATGGTATTTTTCATCCATTTCATAGATGGCACCTTTCCCCTGCTCAGGTTTCATTATGTTGTATAATAAAGGAACAGTGGACTGAAAAAGTCCTAAAAACTCAGTTCCTCCTGAGGGAAACCAGTATCTGTATAGGTATTGTTTTAGACTATCTGGAAGGCTACTCCTGAAAGGTTCTCTCACAGGTCCTGGCATAGAACAGATTAAATTACATTGAGGGTTTCTTCAGCCCCCAAAGCAACTCAGGCTTGGCCTAAAAGCTACCTTATCACCCTCTATCTCCCTTTGGTAGTGAATCCCATGCTAGTATAAGTACTCAAAAGTCTATTGCAGCTTATGCATCTATACCTTAGCTTTAAATTAGTTAGCTTGAGTATCAGTGTTTGTCTAATAAAAGATACTGGATTTACCCAAAGAACCTTGTCTGCATATAGCTAGAGCATCATTTGCAGTTTGGTTTGAGTTGCAAAACTCACCATGGAGCCTGGATAAATACTTGAGTAGTTATCCCATTCTAAGCCACGTTGTACCATTAGAAGTAGCTTGTGTAGCCAGCTTAAAGCTAACGCAGATATGTTTATACAAGCTGCAATGCAGACCAGTTGAAGACTGTGCCCACCTCTGTTCGATGACCTGCTTTTGCACCGCCTTGGCACGGACGCCTGGCCTAGTGCACCAAGTAGACTTGTGTGAACTCAGGAGGGGTCCTCAATCACTTCCGGAGAAGCCCCCAAACTTTCCTGTCATGACTTTGGATACATCTTCAATGAAGGGGGTCCCCGTTGAGGATGCCTCCAGAGTTGTCACGTTCTTGGTGGATATACATGGGGCTTCAACTCCCCTACACCCCAGCCATACGCCAACCTTTGAGATGAGCCTCAGGATCTTTTGTGGCTAGCCCTTAAATGGTGTCTTCCTCAGTTCCTATGCTTCCTTCTTTGTGGGCGGACGCCTTGAGCTTCAACTAGACCCAGAAGGTTGTCCCCTCTGACGCCCTGAGCATTCTCTGATGGATGCTGTCAGTCATCGCCGGGTTCACACGTTGTCTTTTGTCTTCAAATGGGGCTTCTAACTCCCCAATACCTGGTAAGGTGTGCTGAGTAACCTGCTCTAGGCAGGGAACTAAAATAGAACAGACAAAGGAAAAACACAAGAAGACCCACACTGACAACACCATACACATTAGGAATGACCTGAAGTGAAGAAGAAAAAAGAAAGGTCAGAGGAAGAAAAGAAAAGTAAAGGAAAAGAGGAGGGGCAGCCACGGAGCTGAGGGCCCTCTGTTCCCCTTGCACCAAGTGCCCCTAAGTTAGTGCTTTCCTTGTGTTGGGACCTGCTCTTTCACCCCAGCCAGGGTTTTCTTTGTCTCCTCCTGGATTCAGCTCTGGTCTGGCATCTCAGCGCCAGACGCCACCAGTAGAAGTTCCTCTGATGGCCCTTGCTACTGCCGCTGCCGGCCTCTCTGCTTGCTCCTCTGATCCCCACTGGTCATCCCTGGCATGGGGATCTCCCTGCTGCAGCTGCTGCTTTTCTCTGCACCAGCTCTTCGGCTCCCTGCTGCCACTGGATGCCTTCAGCACAGCGGTCCCCTGCCATTTCTCCTGCTCCCAGCATCCCCCTTCCTGAACTTTTGGGACCATCTTTTATCTTCGCCAGGCAGCGTCTCTTGCTGACATCACCTGGCCTCAGCTGCAGATGGGTGTGGCTGACGAACCGTGCCGACGTCTCTCTCTGGCATCCTGTAAATGGTGAGATTTTCTTTTTTCTTTCACCTTGGGTTTCTCTGCAGGCATGGTCTCTCACTTGCCCGTTCTTACATCCCTGTGACAGAGGCATAACACAGAATTACAACCAGTAGAGCCTAAAAGGAAGCTCAGAGCAAGCCCTGAAAGTTTTGCCCATATTGTTATGAATCAAATCATGTCAAGTGGGCATATAGTCTGGTCTGGATGAGTGGTGCATATTACACAAGTCCAGAACAGAATAAACATAGTAAAATTATATTTGTACTTCATGATACCTGACAGTAGAGGGGTTTCAAAAGGAGACTGTTTCCTGAAGGCCTTGTGTACACCTATAAGATGAAAACCCCTAGTGGAAACATTAAGGGGAAGATTAGCAATAAAATCCCTATCTGATTGTCCTTGGGATTTTATACTGCAGGAATTTTGGAGTTTTGCTTGCTGTAGGGTAAAAAATACAATTCTCCATCCCAGCAGGGGTAATTTCAGTCTACTGTTACCCCTTTAAAGATATCCTATAAAGTTCCCTTAGAGATGCTAACATTGCTGCTGACACTTAGTAATTCCTTACAGCACCGGGAGCCAAATGGACAGCTTTAGGCAAGGCAAAAATGGCTCTTTGAGAAGATCAGACTTGATAATCCCAGACTGAAATAGGTTTATTAGCTGCCATTTCAGACAAACTATCTTGTCTTCTTTTCTCAACACCAAAGGAGTCTGCCATCTTCAGTGACAACAATGATGATGATTTTTAGATTCTGTTTGGATAAAAGCTACCCTATAAATATGCTTTTTATTATTACTTTTTGTGCCTTCTGTTCCCATATATAAACAAATATTGTATAATACAGACAATAGTTATGATCTTATTGGTAAAAAATAAAACAGAGGATTTTTTTCTCTTTGACAAAATAAACATAGTAGTAGGTTTCACTAGGATATTTATGAAGTACCAGGACATAAACTCAATGCTATTAAGGAAGTGACAGGCTTTGGCAAGGTAAGTTGATATTTTGCAAATCAATCTGCCGATGATCACTGATAAAACTGAACACTACAAATATTTATCTATATAATGGGTTTTGGGAATAGATGAGAGTCTGTTAAAGAGAATCTTAAAAATGCTTATACTTAAACCAACTAAAGATATAAATCAACCATGAAACACAGTTTTAACTAGGCTAGTAAGATGACATTCATGAAAAGATATAAGATACAGTGCATCATGTTCCCTAGTTAGTAAGAACTGGATAGACCTGCAAGCAAAGGGAAAATGTAATTAATATTTATAAATAAATGAAAGTAAAAATATTTGTAAGGCTTGTCACTGTATAAGTAGGGATCCTGTGATTTCTTGATTTTTGTGAAACCCTTGAAGAAAGGTGGTTTACATAATCACCACAAAAATTGGCATTCTCCATGGAAAAAAACCTAAAAATAATAGTCTGGCTCTCCAGTAGGAGCCAGCAGCTGCTATGGCCCAGGCTTGCAGCCTTCTGGAGGAAGCCACCAGCACAAAGGCTGTGGCCTGGCTTTGCACCCTGCTGTAGGGTTGGGGTGAGAGCATGAAGGGGACCAGTCAAGTTATGGCCACTGCCTCTTCTTTCTGTGGCTGATTGGCCAAGAGGGCTGCCTTTTGTAGATCCCTATTTATAAGAGCCTTCACCTTCAACAGTTACAAATCATTGGAATATTGTGATATACTAAAGTTAGCAGGTGTCAGAGAAGTACCACACATTCACTTGCAGCACTTGCTGATCATTGGACTGTAGTGACCTATTAAAGTTGGTACCAGTTTGGAGATAACTGTAACCCAGGCGTGAAAGGAAACAACTTTTAAATTTAATTTTTGTGCTTAGGTTAAAACCATTAGATTAGAAAGTTGCTAGTACTCAGTACCTTAAAAAATCAGGCCATGAAAATAGTTCAATATAAAATTAAGGGTCAAACATTTGAGAAATAGAACTGGAACTGCAACTTGAATATCTCCAATGTTACACAAATCTGGGTCATGACAGTAGAAGGGTACAAAAAAACCCCAGAAGCAACAGCCAAATGTAAACCAGAAAGAAACAAACTTTACTTAACTTCTTTGGACATTTCAAATTGTGTTAAACACAAGAACAATTAAACCACTGCTTGGCCTTTAAAATGGCCTTTAGTACGGAGTTATTTATATAAAAGTTTAAAAATCATATTTCGTAATATTTGCTGATGCTTTAAAAACTCTCAGTTAGAATCTAAGGCAAAACATGAATCTTTGTTAAATTATAAAAGCCATAATTTCCATTCCAGTTCCAACAAGAAACTAATCATGCATTATACTTCAGTTAACTCTAACACGGGCATTTTTTTTATTTAGTGGGTAACTATGGGTTCTTTTATCTTCAAAACAACACCAGCAGTTTCACAAAGAAAGTTCTTAAAAAGGAAGCTACAAGGCTGTTTTGTTTAGTAACTACTCACAATTATTTTTTCTAGAATATTAAAAGTTGTTCAAGTTTAGTCTATACTAACCTATTCATGTAGAATTGTTAGCATATTGACTGTACACAAAAACAGATGCTTGCCTTTATCTGTCTGCTGGAGTAAGGCTCTTCTTAGATTTACTCATATCCTTCCATTCATCCATTAGGCTCCCATGATATGTCATGGGCCATGTGTAGACCATGTCTCTCCATGTGTAGAGAGACCATGTCTCTCCATGTGTAGAGAGGCGTGCGTGCATGACACTTTAAAGTGAGCTAAATGCTTTTGCACCACTGTAATGGTGTCGGTGTTTGCATGCCTCAGTGGTGTATTGTGCATTCATTCCAGCCGCTGCAGGAAATTCAGTGGTGTAATGCACCTTACATGATTTGGGGTACAGCCATGGAGTGAAACACCAGCTCCATGCAGCTCTGCAGCAAGCCCTACAGGCGGCCTAGCAGCAGCCCGGGAAAGCAGCTCTACCCAAGAAAAGTGGTGAGCCCGATCTTTTCCCCACCGCCCACCCTGGAGCCTGCCTGCCTGCCTGAGCTGCATGGAGGCCTGGGGTGGGTGCTGCCAGGGAGGGGCACTGCTGCCATAGAGGGAAGCACCAGTTCCCCCACAGCTTGCCCTTCCCTCCCCACTGGACAGGCAGATAAGTCAGTGGGGTGTGTGCACGACATGGGGGGTTTAATCAGTAGGGCTGTGCAAAACAGTACCATTTTATTTCAACTTCCATTTTGCCATTTTGATGGGACAGTGTTTTGTTTCGAGTTTCATTTCTTTTTGAAAGCACTGTTCCATTTTGTTTCATCAAAACTGTTTTGACAATGATAGAACTTAGACCTAAGTCTCAGCCCCTTCCAGTTCCATGTTCCTAAGTTTGTTAGCCCTCTAATTTTAAAATAGGGTCTGAATAGAGGAAAGTAGATGAATATAGTGTTTCATTAAGCAGTTAGGACCAGGGTCATTTATAAGGTAAAATTAGGAGAGAAAGAGAGAGTCTCTTTGCTATACATCCAAGTATCACAGTTTTGAACAAATATCAAAACTGGTCCTGTACAAACATCATCATCAACTACAAAACCTAATCAGTGGGCCTCAGAAAAAATGTACTTTCAATATATTTATTTATATACAATACAAATCATGAAATCATGGCAATAATGAATAAACAATAAGAATCATAAGATGACATGTTACCTTTTATTTATTTTATTCCGGAATGGCACTGCTGTAATGCTTTAATTACATGATTAACCTTTAAAAACTAACATTTGCCAATTTCCAGCTAAATAAACACTTAAGCAGATATATAGTGCCTAATTTTATATTTTTATATATATACATATATATATATATATATATACATATATATATATATATATGTATATGTATGTGTGTATATATATATTATATGTATGTATGTATATATGTATGAGAGTGAAGCCCTGACTTAACTGCCCCAATGGCCCATATACAGGACACCTTCATTTTTATATATATATATAAAAATATATATATAAAAATATATAAAAAAAAATATATATAT
>JAGPOW010000261.1:84933324-84951895 GCA_030014935.1 Caiman crocodilus | reverse complement strand
TATATTTATATATATATATATATGTATGTATGTATGTATGTATGTATGAAAATGTAACTATATAAACGATCTTCTTAGTCAGTATTCAAGAATTAAATATTTGCTAGTTTGAAACATGCGTGAGTTTTCTTTTTAGGGATGCTACTAACTATAATGGAGGGATTTCTGGAAGCTGCATGATTCATACATTATGGGTATTTTCACTATGTGCCACTTTAGCAGCATATTTGAGCACCATACAAAATTGCTAAGCTCCAAAAGATTCAAGAAGAAATAGTCTTCTTTTTTTTCTCTCTTCCTGGCTACCTGGATGCATGGAATTATGGGATTTTAACTTTCAGGATTTTTTTTTGTTTTGTTTCCAAGATTTGTTATACCTTGGAAAAATCTATATATAAAAAATGTAGTTTGTCCTTCAGTCTGTCAGGGATGATTTCCAGCCAACCTCGTCTAATAAATACTTCCATATTGGGGTCAGCCTCCAACAGCCTTATAGTGTAAACTAGGTTCTGCTCAATTTTACTGGGAGACCATAGGGAATAAAGTAGTCTCCAAGGCTAAAAAAACCCAACAAAAACCAAACCTGAGCCAGACCAAGACTTTGTATTTTATTCGTGAGTAAATGTATGAAGAGCAGACCGAGTGAGGCAAAGGGGTTAGCATTAGTCTTTTATGATCTTGAGGCAGCTTGCTGGAGGCATATCAACTTCATCTTTCTCATTTTGATTACATTTCACTCTATAATCCATGAAATTAGAGTTGCAGTTTTAAAAACTGAAGACAATAGCATTAAACACTGTCATTCAAGTGTTCTCTGAAGAAGAAAGGATACAGAGTCTCCTGGGTAAGGATGGAAAACTCATTGTTGTAATTTGTATGCTCAGTACCACAGGGTCCATGTGAATATTTTGACAGTCTTTGGTTTGTCTTGAATTTTTCTTGAATTCCTGAGGGTGTTCCTCCCTTCTGATAAATAAACTTCTGTCATTCCAAGGCTTAACTTGGTTAAACTGAGCAATAGTATAAAGTAGACCTAACTGAAATGTCAGTAATTATTTTATTTCTTTCTATAGGGCACCTTGATAAAGAGGGTACCTTCGCTCTTGACCCTCAGTCCACTTGAGCAGACCCTCATGACTTCATATCAGCTGATTCTCATTCAGAATCCTTCTGAGACATTTCATGTAGATATTAAAAAAGAGTGAGGTGAAAAGTAGGGGTGCACTGATAGAGATTTTTTGGGCTGGTTCTTACTGATGGCTGATGTTTAGTGAGCCACATAGGTTGACACTGATCCGATTGCTAGCATGCAGCTGGGCAGCTTGGAGAGCAGCTGGTAAGTCTGCTGAAGCAGAAGGGGTGAGGGAAGAGGGAAGGGGTGTGTGGTGGGGGTAGATTGAAGCCCCTGTGATGAGGGAGGGAGTGGGGCTGGGAAAGGCAATGCACAGCTGGGGCAGATCATGGGATGGAGTTATGAGCAGCGCATCCAGCAGTTGCAGGGTGGGGGCAGGGCAGCTCCTGCTGCTATGCACACCCTGGGGGAGGCATGGAAGTGGTGCCCCTGGATCTGCATGCAGGGCAAGAGTGGGTTGCTACTGCGGTCTGGGACTGGGTCAGTGCTGGGCTCTTCCTGGCAGGGGGCTGGGCCTGACTGCACTCAGGGTGGGTGGATGTTAGCAGTTCTGAAAGGGAGCTACGGAGGGGGAGGCTACAGCCACCCCAAAATTTGCCATAGCTGCCCCATAGCCTGCCCTCCTAGCTCTGTCACCTCCTGCCCTGAGTGCAGCTCCAGCCCAACCTCCCTGCTAGGAAGAGCCCAGTGCTGCCCCTGGCCCCAGCAAACAGCCCACAGCAGCAGCCTACCCTCACCCGACACACAGATCTGGGGGCACATACCCCCTCATACTCTCCCAGGGTGCATGCAGTGGCAGGAGCTGCCCCCCTCCCTCTGCCCCTCAGATGAGCTGGTTGTGGCTCCAGCCAATGCTCCACCCCAGCTGTGTGGTGCCTGCCCGTGCCCTCAGTCACCACTGAGGCCTCAATCTGCCACCCTCCCCACACCTCTTTTCTCACAACAGATTTACCAGCTGAACCTGACTGCTTTTCACGCTGCTGATCTGTGCTCCTGGCTGCCTGTGCGCAGCGCTGAGGTTGCGCACGTGCACGGGGCATTTATCGGCAACATTATCGGCCATATAAATCAAAAAAAGCTGATTGCTGATACCATCAGTTTTCCTTATTTTGGTGCTGATCCGATATGGGACCGATGTATCAGTGCACCTTAAGAGAAAACTGGACCTTGTGGTAACTGTATGATGAAATTCTGCATAATAAGAAACAGATGTGCAAGGTTAAGACATGGGTTTTATATTATAGGTTTTATATTATAGGACCAAGAGGATCCACACTGAGAGCTTTTTCTCTTCACTTCTGTAAAGTTCCAAAGTCATGTTGTCATCTTCATACAGTCAACTGTGTTGAAAACTGTGATGAAATAGAATGACATTTAAAGAACATAGATCATTTAACTTTCAATGAAACCATAGCTCTGAACATACTTGTTAAAATATCTATAAACTTTAGCACATCTCTTGGGTGAATCTTACTCAAGTTATGAGGTTGTTGTGAAAAAATAAAATAGAGATCATTTTACTATGGATTTTGTTTTATAGATTATGTGTGCATAGTTGGTCTAAAACCATTGAACCAAAGGATCTTCCAACAGGTCATATTCCCATTTTCAAAAGCTAGTTTTGTAACAGGGTAATATTAAATACAAATGCAATAAGATTTGTATTGTGCAATAAGTAGAAGTGCAATAAGATTTGTATTGGCTTAAATCAGTTCTGAGCATGGCTCAGTAAAAACAGAAAATAATATCAATGTAAATAAATCAGTGCAACTTAACTAGAATGTCTCCATGTTCATGCAAAACTCTTCATTTGTTCTAAGAATTGCTGTGTTATAAACCTAAACTCTGCAGCTTCTTCAGCTTATTAATGACAAGAATAGAATGCTCTCAAATTAAATACAAAACTATTGAAATATACTTGTACAAATTAATGTGACCACTGTCTAACATACAGATTATGGAAAAGCATCAAAATATATTTCTATTACTATTATTAATAAACATTCACAGTTTCATAAAACCAAGTCTGCACATGCTTCACAATGCCATTAAACCTCTCAATACATCTGCATAATAGAGAAATTTTGTTAATTCCATTTTAGATATGACATGGAGACATCTCAGAACAGAGAAGTTAAATGGTTTTCCCGAAAGAAACACAGGAAGTCTGCGGTAGAGCCAGAGGTAGAACCCAAGCTGCCTGACTCTCAATCTTGTACTTGAACTTCCCTAAAAAAAGCAGATGAACTAATAAAGAGTTGACAGTGGAAAGGCTGTTGTGTAAGAAATGAACCTGCATGTATATAGGGTAAATTTTCATCCCATGTACCTGTTGCTCATTCTGCTTTCTAGAGTACAAGGTGTTAGTTTTGATTGAAAGTTTAGGGAAGTGGAGAAATGATGGCTAATAATTAGCAAAGCACAGACTTATCTTTTAAGAAACATAAATATTCATGTTTTTGCCAAACACCTGTGTAGACAGGCTATTTGAAAGATGCAGGATGGACCCTACGAAGAACCTTTTAAAAAACTTAAAAATGCTAAAAATAACTTTTCCACAGCTCCAGCTGGACAGTTGCATTACAACCAGGGGTTAAACAAGCAATGATAAAGTGCAGCTGATAGGAGGGAATTCCGCAGTCTGGAATCCCTGAATCAAAGGCTTGGGAGTCCTTTGAGGAATATTTCCAATTTGGCTGGAATAGGTCAAACAGAAGTCATTCCCCTAGGGATGGTGGGAGTCAGAAACTTTGGCTCAGACTTGATAGATACAACACTGTTTTGGCACAGGGAAATTTAGAGTTAAACCTGTATTGTCTTGCATCCTGCTGATAGAAACTTGTAGTTTTCTAGGGACTTACGTGCCAATTGTGTACTTGTGTACTTGTAAAGCTGTAGCCCTTGCAACAGAAATGGGCTCTTACGCCATCGCAATGGCATTTTTGTTAATAACAGTGTGCCTTTTTTTCTCTATTTGTCTGTTTTATTTGTTGTTTTTCCCCACATTTCACTTATCCTTTGACTCAGTGGACTAATATCATCCTTGGTATGTAACTCCATAGAAGCAAAACAAAGTCCCACCAGGGATGACTTTAATTCAATTTTCTAAAATTAATTTAACAGTGGAATATTTCACGAGATGAAGATGCCAGATCTTGAGAGGAGTTGTTTTTTGCAGGAAAGCAGAGAGTATTTGCATTAACATATATTAATGAGCACATGGAACTAGCATGAATTCTTTGGCCTCAGTTGTAGCTTTGGTTGTAGAGAACATACCTTGCTGATTAATCACGATCTAAATGGAAACTTTCACCCTCATCACCCCTCTTTTGTCTGCTTTTGACAAAATATTGACTAGCTTAATATTTCAGATCTTCTTAGCTTCTGAAGTTTCAGTCTGCCACATCTCCTACTGAAAAACTAACACTAGGACTTCTCCTAAAAGGAACTTGGAAAGAAACATGGAACAACAGGGAATGTTTCAAATTGGTATTTTGCATTTGCTTACTTTGAGGCAAATAAAAACAACTAGAAACCAGTAAATTGGTTGTTCTTGACCCTCCTCAAAGCAAAACAATTTTACGAGTGGACTCCAGGACTATAACTAAGCTTCTACATTTCTCATATACATAGGTATACTTAAATTATAGAAAAGATATGCTTTTATTTAATCACTCATAAAGTGCCAAGTTTTCAACCATAGGCCAAATTGGTATATATGAACCCTCCCCCCACCGACATCCATAAATTGGGCAGCCATTCATCTGATTCCCCATCCTTATACATAATCATCTCGTTTGATAATTAAAAAACATGGATTTTCAAGTGCAGAATGCAAGCCCAATAATTTTTGCTGAACAACCCTACAAGTACCTACAAGTCAAACTGTAGCTCCCTGTGAAACAAGAGATTTAAATAAGCAGTATTGTGCTGTTTTGTGCTAAGCATTACACATTTTTCAGCTGGTTATTTTAACTTTTTTTTTGTTGAGCTAGAAAAGCCGAGCCTTGCCCATTGACACACTGCCTATACTTAGAGAGAAAAATCAAGGAAATTACTCAAAGATCAGGAGAGAGGCTCTGACTAGAAATAACCCCAGAAAATGAGGGAAAGGAGGCAGGGAGATGCAAGACAGCTGGTATAGAAAAACTTTTGTTTTCAAAAGCAAATGAACTTTTGTTTAAAAAAAAATCTGACTTTCTGGTTTTGTTTAAAATTCCAGTCTCTAATGAAGAACATCTCTAGATTCAAGAAGGTTGATAGCAGGACAAAGTCAGGGACCTGCCTGAGAAGCTTTGAAACATTTATTATTTATGGGCCTCTATTGTTTCTATATGCTGAGATCTGGTATTCAGAAAGCCAGTAATTTCCTCTCCACCCTGGTAGTGATATGGAGTATTAACATCAATTACAAAATTTCTGTTCGTGTGTGGTAAGCCCTTCTACAGCATGGAGGCATATTTTTAATGCAGCACATGGGGAATTAATTTTGTAAGTTTATCTTTAATATTGTGGGCCCCACACTTGCAAACTTCAGTCTGCTAGAAAAAACCTTCCTGTATCTGTACATACTCTCCTTGAGGACAAAAGTACCCCGCATGCACTGAAGTATCTTCATAAGTGGCTCTCAAAGCAAGACCCAAACCCTAATTTTCACTTCACTTACTGTCTTCTTTTGAGAGTTTAAATGTGCACTAATTAATCATTTAGTTACACTTCCCAATTAGGTATCATCATACATAGTTTACAGATTGCTAACGTAAAATAGAATTGGCCTCATTGTCTTATCCCAGTATTGTTCAGTTATGAGTGTAAGACAGATCAAACTTGGGGCCTTGTTACACATTACACTGTGAGCTGCTGCAGTGTTGATCGGTGTTAGTGCTACCCTGAGTTTGGAGCAGTCTCATGTTCAAGCCAGAAGGGGCCTGGAGGACTAAATGGTAAGACTCTCCCCCACCCCTTCCCATTTCAGGCTTTCCCCCTGCCCCCTGGGGCTCCCCCAGTTCCTACACCCGACCCCCAGGGATCCCCTCCTGCCCTTCGGTGTCCCTCTTTCCCCCTCCTTTACTTGTGCCTACATATGCTGTCTATCCTGGGGGAGCAGGCAAGGAAGGGTTCACCTGCCTGCCTTACCCCTGACACTGCTGCCAATCTGCTGTTCTTCTCAGGCCTGAGCCCAGCCCAAAGACCACAGTGGAGTTCCTATTTCCCCAGAGGCAGAGAGCATGAGCAGTCACAAGTAAGCAGGGGTGGCAGGGAGGGCACTGAGTAGGGATCTGGGGTTCTGGGATGCATGGGGGAGGTGGCAGTGGGCCTAGTTTGGCCAGCAGGAGAGTGGGGTGGGTGGGATGTTTACATTAAAGTGGCTACCCATGCGTGTAACATGAGCTAAGTGACACAGATCAGAGATAAACCTAGGCTGGGGTGGCCTAACTTTAAACTGTCTAAAGAAAGCTTAAACTCGGTCTCAAGTGTTAATGTGTGGACAACTGAAGGTTTTAGAGCTCTAGGAAATGCCTACAATTATTGTGTAAAAAGACCCTTGAGCTCAAAGGGCATTTATACACACACCCATTTTCATTCTGTGAGACACCAGAGATTCACCGCTTTGGAGCAGACTTGTGCAATTGTATAAGCGACAAAACGTGTGTCAGCCCACAAACAATGGTGGTGGTGCACTTTTGAACTAAAGCATTTCCAATGTGTTTTAGTTCAAAAGCACGCCATTGACATTTGCTCAGTGCTGACGCACATTTTGCTGCTTATACAACTGCATGCACCACAGGGCGCTTTTCAAAGCACCCACTGCTGTGGTGCATGCATGTGTACAAATGCTCATAAAGACTTTTCTAGTGTCACACTGTTATTCAAAAGAAATTCTGGGAGTTCTAATGTTTTTGTAGTGATCTTGCCCTTGACAGGGCTAGAAAGAAGGCAGGGTAGATACTAAACTTTATAATTTTATAGACTAAGTGATATAAGCTAGAAAGCTCACCAGAAAGCTTGTTCACCTGTCCAGCCCAGTTTTGCAAGGCCTAGATGTTGGACTAAGCTCTCATAAGAACACAAAGTTAAGGGGAGAAGGGTACCCTTAGGGTACCCAGCTGAATGCTGGAACTGCTTATGTTCCTCTGTCTCAATAGTAATTATGGGTATCCTGTATGGTCAGGATTTCAGTCTTTTCTTTAATGCTGCACATACTTTCAATCTATTTTGTATTTTTGCTTTTATCAGGTCTCTTAAAACAAATAGGATTGGGACAGGGACATGCTAGATTGGAAATCAGCAGAGATTACCCAGCAGAGAGTGATTCTAAGATTATTAAATAACTATCAGATGTACTGTACTGTTAGCCATTTCCTGGTAACTGATATACATGGTGCCATCATCTTGTGCACAACTCTATATTTATATGTGAAACACAACACTTATGTTTGCAGTAGTTAGTAGGGCTGTGCAAAGCTTTGGTCACTGATTGAATTCAGCAGTGATTTGGCCTGATTTGGTGGCTGAATCTCTGAATCCAAACAGTATCAGGAGACTCTTTAATTTCTCTGATTCAAATCAGAACCCTCTGAATTGATTTGGAGACATCCAGGAAGATTCAATGATTCAGACATAGACACAGCTTTAAATGTTTTTTCTACATATCTCAAGGTACCAGGCGGCTCGTGAATGCTGAGATGCTGGGGTGGATGGAGCATCTCACAGCAGCGCAGAGGGGTCCCCAGTGTACTCAGTAGCAGACCCAGAATTGGATCAGAAGCACTTCTTGTCCACTTCCAGGTCTGTTGGGGAGCACATGGGGGATCCCCCCACCCCCTGACTTGGTGACTGATGCCACATGGGGGGGCATCCAGGGCCCCCCCATGACCTATCACTGAGCCGGGGGGATGCAGGGGAGAGGGTCCATTGCATGCTTGGCAGTGGACCCAGAAGTGGACCGAAAGTACTTCTGATGCACTTCTGGGTTCACTACCGAGCACATGGGGGGCCTCCTGTGGGATGCTCCATCTGCACCACCATCACATGTAGAAAAACCATTTAAATCTGTGTGTATGTCTGAATCACTGATTCTCTAAATCAGCATTGAATCTTCAGATTTGGATTTGGCTGAATTGAATCATGACAGTGATCCAAATCAACAAATTGAATCACTGTCCCCAATTTTGGCCAAATCCAAATCTGAATGGAATGCAACCCATTTCACACACCCCTACCAGTCAATTAAGATTACATCTATAATAATCAGGTATCCTGGTTTTCTCTGATAAAAAATTGCAAATCCTCTGATAAACCCCCCCAAATCCATGATTAAAATTAAAGGTCCCCCACAATGCCCCTGGCCCTTCTGGTGCCCCTCTTTTGTATATGCATCTGTGTATGTGCATGTGTTCACATGTGCATGTGTGTACCTGTGCACATATACATGTGTATGCATACCCTGTGCACATCTATGGGTGTACATGTGTCTATGTATATGTATATGCATGTGTGCATGCGTGTGTGTGTATGGACGCTGGACACACTCCCATGGGGAGCTGTCTGGGGGCCGAGGGAGTGGGGAAGTGTAGGGGGAAGACATGGAGTGGACCCTTAAGGGAAGCCACATATAGAGAAGCCGAGCTTGACTGGGCTGATAGCACCACTTGGGTTCCATGTGCAGCCAGCCTGGCACTCAGGCCTACAGCGGGGTTTGGCCAGGAGCGGAAAGGTTGCAAAACCCTTGCTCCCAGCTGGCTGCAAACGTCCCAGCCAGCTGCAATACCCCCACAATCTTGCAACCGCCCCCCCAGCTCCCAGCTTCCACCTGCTGCAAACCTCACTGCAAAACCCCCAGCTCCCAGCTGGCTGCAAATGCCCCAACTCCCACCTGGCTGCAAAACCCCCCAGCTCCTGAAAACCCCTCAGCTCCCAGCTGCAAAACCCCCCAGCTCCCAGCAAAACTCCAACCCCCCGCAAGGCCCCACTTATCACTTCATAGGCTCCAGAAGGAAAGTGAGCCTTGTGACTGACAAAAAGCCACATGCTCTGCCCTTCCCCCTCTCCCTCCTGGTAGGGTTGGGGCTATCTCACCCTTTTTGCAATCAGCCTTTGGAGGCTGGAACTCAGCTTGTGTCCAGAGCTCTTTGCAAAATGGGGAAATCCATGGGTTTCCCCACTAATAGGGAAAATCTACATGTTCCCTGATAAAATTGGAAAATCCATGGTTTTCTCTGTTTTTCAGGGGGATCCCTGACAATAACTCACTTAGAAAACACTCTGTGGTTAGTCAATGGGAACTTGGATGGTTAAGTTTTGTTTACATTATTAGATACTCATGTGATAAAAGGAATAACCTTCTTAACCTTCCTAATGGGTATAGTGTACTGAACTTATTCAAGGTTGGTGTAATCATAGTACAGTATGTAGGGTTCTAAATATAAAGTAGGTGCTACTCCAAACCACATAAAAATAATGCTTTGCTCACCAGATCATGGCCAAAATTTGCAAAGATGGATTAGAAAGATCCATGCCTTGCAACTCTTTTTTAGAGCCAGTTACTTCAGGTTTCTGACTGCTTTGAGTGATGAATTGTTTGCTGTTCCTCTTGGCTTAGAAACTGCTAACTTACTTTTTAGCAAAGGCCCAGAGCAGCAACAGCAGTTATCATACTCATGGAAAGAAAAACACCAGAGCTAAGTGTGCCCTTTCAAATGAAGCATATGATTAAAGAACAGATCAGGCAACATAAGATACTTTATGAGCAGGGACAGGAAAAGGGTGTCCAGCTCAATATGCCTGGTCTTTCCTTTATATTTTTTCCATTGTTTATCTTAAACTTATTTCCATTCTTCTGTACTGTATCTTTCTATGCCCTCCTTTTCTAGTAACATGTTGAGATAGTTCTTAAATTCATTCTTTGTTTCAAATACCTTCCCTATTAACTGCAACTGCTTTCTTGTTGTTGGCATAAAGTTTGAGAGATTGCCGAAAAATGGCACCTATGTTTTGAGCTCCACAGGAAAGTACTAACATGTTTGCCTACAGTTTTAAAAATATGAGGCAACCATTCTTCACCCCACGGGGTGGAAATATGTGCAGGCTTTAACCTTTATTTTTAAAATTCCTTGTACCAAGTTACAGCAGCCTAACAGCTACTTTGATACTTTCCTTAAACGGGCATATGTAGAAATCTCCGCAGTATGTGTAAATGGCATGGACTGTCTGTGGGCCAGATCTCATGTTATCTGGCTGATGGCTACCCCTGGGTCTGGCAGCAGGGAAGTGGTAGCAGCATTCATTAACCAGAGCTATGGCAATTAATGCTGCTACTGTTCCATGCCACTGAATTTCTAAACCCAGGGGGAGCTCCATTGGCTAGATGATAAGAGTTTGTGGAGTGAGTCCAACCTTTGGGCTGTAAGTTGACCACTGCTGCTCTATACTCTTAGCCATTTATTTCTGATGTAGAACTGTTTTAAGTGGTGTTTGAAAACCTAATTAAATTACATCCGCTACATTTCCCTTATTTATCATGGCAGCAGTATCTTCAGAGGATTCCAACAGGTTAGTTAAGGGTGACTTCCCTTGTTTGAATACACACTAAGCTTCCCAGCTACTAAAATATCCCCTTAAAATGCCTTCCAATAATTTATTTCCAAACAGTTCTAAAATTTCTGGGCTATAGCATTTCCTATACACTTTCTTTAAAATGGAATTACCCTTGCTGTTTTATGCAAGGATTTATTCTGCTTCTAGTGAAATTTATAACAAAGCAAAAAAATCCCTAACAAGCAAAATCAGAACTTCCTAGACTTTAAATACTGGAGACTACAAATGAGAGAGGAACAGTAGGAGAAAACGCTGGTCATACCCAGTTCACTCTTCCTTCCAGCATCCACGCTCTACCACTGTGTGACACAGGATATTGGACAAGACAGACCTTGGCCTGATCCAATAAATGGCAAATCTTATGTTCTTATATTCAAAAAAAGAAAACAAAACAAACAAAAAACACAATGCTCCTCTTGCCCCCCCAAACAGTCCCCACTCCCAAACCCTTCACAAGTTTCCTCAGTTCTGTTTCTCTGCTCCATCTAATACTCATGGGGTATATTTTCTAAGCTGGGTGTTTAATACCATATATTATTTCCTTTCTGCCTTTGCAACCTGATTCTTAGTTGACACAGTGTTTTATACAATTTTTTTTCTAAGATGGAAATAAAGTAGACCTTTAGCTCTGTTCCTATTATCTGTCTTTCATCCAATTTCTCCATTCTGTGTTTATGTGCTCCAGTAGCTTCTTTCACCACTAAGTCATTGTTTATCAGGGTAGATCATGGGCAGGCAAAATACAGCCTGTAGGCTGGCTCCAGCTCACCAACTAATTGTATCTGCCCTGTGGATGGGCAGCTGTGAACTCATGGGATCTGGCCCACAGGCAGCCAGCAGCTCTGGCTTCAGCTGCTACGTAGTGACTGGTGGGCTTGGCTGTGTCAGCTGTGGACCCAGATCAATCCTGCCGGCTGTGTCCATAGCCAAACCAGGTGGGTGCTGGCATAAACTGCGGATGTGGCTGGCCCGTCTGGGTTGGGTGGGGATCAGGGTGTGTTACAGGTTGCAGGGAGGGGATTGGGATGTGCTGCAGCACAAGGTGGGTTAGGGATTGGAGATTGCTGCAACTGCAGGTGGGCATGCTGTAGCTCCGGGTGGGGTGGGATCAGGGTGGCATGGGGTTGGAGGGGGGAGGGAGGGGAAATAGAGAGAGAGAGAGAGAGAGAAAGAGAAACAGGTGTGGCCCTCAAGAGGACACCAGCACTCATTAAGCATCTCTCTAGCCAAATAATTGCCCAGCTCTGGATTAGATCCTTCAGTTGGGGAAGTCAGTGCAGCTACAGCATTTTAACTCAGCTATGGAGCAATGTCAGTTTTACTCAGCTGAGGATCTGACCTATGTATTATAAAATGGCTTGCAATTTGTTTTTGCTGCATTTTATTTTAATTGTGTTACAGAAGTTCAAATATCCTTTCTGACCAGCTTTTTTCAGATATCCACAAACATAAATATACAAGAGGCCTTTCAGTGTCTAGTGCAATGATTTCGCTTTCTGTTATTTTCTTGTGCAGATGAAGGGCTTATTCAGCACTTACCTCCTACTCAGTTTAAACTCCTTTTTGGATTGACTCTGGCTTCTCACAATCACCTTTCACTTCCTTTTTTGTGCCTTCTATATTTACAGTTAGTCTTTGCTTTTCTAGACTAGTCAGCTCAATTTATATTTATTAATATAGCAAAAAAGTTGTGTCCCCTTTTTGAGAGAGTTTGTATTTTAGGGTGCATAGAGATGGAGAACGAGAAGAAATGACACCAGAGCATCCACTATTGCTTCCTCTTGCTGGGGCCAGAGATGTTATGGGACTACAAAAGGCTGCTTAAAAAAGATTAAGAGCTGAGTTTACAAATATGTGTTACCTGATTTGTATCACTCCAGACATGCCAAGCTGGAGTCCTATTTCAGGACCTGCCTCTCAGTCCTATTTCAGAGGCAATGAGTAAAGGATCAGGGCCATGGCATGTAACATCAAAAGCTCATCAGTTGCCACAGTTTAAGGTTTTCAGTTCTGGTACTACAGTGCTATGTACAGAAAGATACTCAATGTTGCATTTACTCACTGTAGAAATGAAGTCTAAGGCTGATGTATGAAATAGCGAAGATTATCTACTTGATCTGCATGGACCAACTTTAATTTTGCTGTTGTTTAATGGTACTGTAATCATGTGTATTAACTAAACAAATTGAAGTTATGAGAAAAAAAACATTTTTCAGACTAAGTCTGTTTTGTTTTAGTAGGAAATCCTTTCTGGCAGATTTACAAGCATGTGTCAGACAAATGTTTTACAACAAAAACATTTTGCTACAATCCCAGGCTGATAGAATGGCTAATTATAGTTTAAGAGCCCTTTTGTTCTGACTCCTTAGTGGTCTCTTCATGTGCTTACAGTCCGAGCTTCATTTCTAGCTGAAATTGAGTTCGTATGTGCTGGAGGAAAAAAATCCATCTCCTCATTCTTCTTCTCCAAGCTCTTTTCCCCTCCTTTACTTAGATAGAAACATGTTTTAGCAGCAGAAAATTAGTTTAAGACAGTACAGAGTGTAGTTGACAGAAGAAATAGCAGAAAATTAAGTTTAACCCTTGCAATACCAGGCTATAGTGTATCTACACTGTAGTCTACAGAGTAGTGTAGAAATTGGCGGTCTAACTGAAGGAGCAAAGCTGGGAATGGAAACAGTCTTTGCTGTTGCAGCATGGGGCAACAGCTATACATGGGGTAATTTATTTAATTTCTTTGTGGTGTAAATCAGCCTGCGTGGAACTTCATGCTACTGTGGTTAGATTTCTTCTGGTACTTAGGATAATTTGCTTAAATCTAGTGCGCTTATCACCACATTATACCCCAGTCTGCAGTATAGAACAACAGTGAGCACATCTACACATTGATTAATGTTACTGCTAATTAAATTTGGTACTTGTAAACATGGCATTTTGGCATTTTCCCATACCCATATACTTTGCACTGATAGGCTCCTAGTGTTCCCTGGCTCCTAGTGAAGACTTTTTATCCATGAAGGGAAGCACTGGAGTAGATTACCTAGGAAGGTTGTGAAATATGTGACTGGAAAATTTTAAGTAGAAGCTAAGTGCAAACATTTATCTAGGATGGTTTAGACATGAAGATCCTGCCTTGCAGACATGGTCGGACTAGATGACCTCTTGAAAACAGTTTTAGCCTATTTTTCTATGATTCTTAGCCACCTTGCCCAGATTTACATCAAGGAGTGCTGAATTTGGTGGCCCATCTTGGGAATGAAGAATAAGTGCCATGTCATGGAATTTTAATTGAGGAGAGAAAGAAATCACTAGGAGAGTAAGTAAATCATACTACAGTTGGCTGTGTACATGATTTAATGTAAGATTTGGGTTTTATGATATTTTCTTATTCTAGATTTGCAAACTATCAAACAATTTTCAGAATGTATAGTTAGATAGGATTTAATATCCAAAACTGAGCATAAATGGGTATTGATCTCTATATCTATAACTCATTAATTAACTCCCCCCAAACTCAGAGTATTTCAGGGCTCATTCTGTGTTTGTGTGTACCTTATATTCTTGTACTGAGTATTCCATGCAGTAACGGCTGCTTAAAACTAAACAATATGTGTTATCAGACTGACAAAAACCAAGGTGAGCCTTTCTTCTGATATGAACTTGGTTACGTTGTTTTATTATTAAATGCATTTCTGACTGTAGCTATGGGATACTCCAGAAATCTATTCAGTATTTGCCCTATGTGTGGTATGAATGCTGATCCAAATCTAACAAGATGATAACACCCAATAAGCTAAAAAAATGGTAATGCCTGAATTGTTTTACAATATCTAATAAAACTATTTTTTTTCTTTTTCTGTTTCAGATAAGTTGATTTCCTCTGAGTGGTTAGATGGAGGTAACAATTTAGAGCTTAACTGAGACTAATATAACATTCATAGATTCATAGATTGTTAGGGGCCTGAAGGGACCTTGCAGATCATCAAGTCCAGCCCCCTGCGCTAGGCAGGAAGACAACTGGGGTTAGGTGACACCAGCAAGGTGACTGTCTAATCTCTTCTTGAAAACCTCCAGGATAGGTGACTGCACCACCTCTGGAGGGAATTTATTCCACAGTCTAGACACCCTGACAGTGAAGGAGTTTTTCCCGGTATTAAGCCTGAAGCGGCCTTCCAGGAGTTTGTACACATTGGTCCTGGTGTTCCTTGGGGGTGCCCTAGTGAACAGTTGTTCACTGAGCTCCTGATGCACTCCTCTGATATAGCAGTAAGCTGCTATCAAGTCCCCTCTCAGCCTTCTCTTCTTTAGGCTAAGGGGACCCAGGTCCCGCAGCCATTAATGCTGTCCATCCAGAAGAAAAGAAGAGATGGCTTACAAAAACCTCAAGACAGAAAGCTTATCATTACTGCAGACAGAAAAGGAAAACAATTATTTCCTATTTAAACAACAGACTATATAAGCCTAATGCAAAATTGATTGCCTAACAAGACATATTATGAATTTATATCTTTATATAGTTTCATACAGAATTTTTCTATATTTTTTAATCTTTACAACAGGGTTTGACAATTTAGGGCTTATGGGCTGAATACAGCCAGTGGAGCCACTTTATACAGTCCACAGGGTTGTGGGGGCTTCTGCATTATTTCAGCAATGAGGGGCTTCACTTGTTGCTGGGGAGGGCAAGGGGAGAAGTGGTGGTGGTGGCAGCACTTTGGCAGGGAATGGTGAATGTGGCTCTGGCTCCAGCTCCAGCAGCATGAGCTGCATTGGAAGTGACTAAGCTCTGTTAAAGCAACTCTCCTCCACATTCCCAGCCTAGGGACGGACATTCTAAAAGCCTGAGCTTGAATTGATTCAATCTTTGCAGTTTAGTCTAACATGGTTAGGCTAAACCAGTTTTGTAACCAGACAAATCCAAAAGTTTGCTAAAAACATATTTTCCAACTATTTAGTTGGTTTAATAAAAGATATCAGATTCACCCAAAGAATCTTGTCTGCCTTTTCCAAAGGAACGAATGCAGGGACATTACCATATGAACTGTTGATTACCAGCAAAAAGCCCTAAGTGGACACTGCCCTATCTGCCTTACACAGCACTAGCTAGCATACCACATGCTGGCTATGGTGCTGTGGGAGAGAGGAGGGAGGGATCTCTGCTTAAGCAGTTGGTGAGAGTGGGGGGTGGGGCGAGGGAGGCACAGGGAAGCCAGCAGACCCTGCTGTGCCTGCAAGTCTCTGCTGCAGCTCCAGCTAGGGATTAGAGAGAAGGGGCCAGCTGTGCTGTGGTGCAAAAAGCCCTATCCATCCCAGAGAGCATGCTGGGATACTGAGGGTGTCTGGTTTAGCTTAAACCAGCAAAGGGTCTGGGACAGACATTGCATAAACTGGTTTGAGCCAAATCAGTTAATTCTAATATCAGGTTTATCTCAAACTGGTTTCAGTCATTTTCAAACTGGTTTATGGGCACTGAACATCTGTTCTGTTACATGTGTAAACCAGTTTCCGATCACTTAAATCAGTTTATGTGTAAC
This sequence comes from Caiman crocodilus, assembly GCA_030014935.1. Taxonomy (NCBI): domain Eukaryota; kingdom Metazoa; phylum Chordata; order Crocodylia; family Alligatoridae; genus Caiman; species Caiman crocodilus. Next base: position 84,935,632 of record JAGPOW010000261.1, on the reverse strand, counting down.
ATCTGTTCCTAGCCCCAAAAGTTGTTGATGCCTACTTTAGAAGGTTAGTAGAACCACTGTGTTTCCTATAGCTTTCTGCTGACTTACATGTCATTCTCATTAGGACAAAGATTGCCCATTATTACAGGTTGGCAGTAGAGTCGTAATGTTCCTTAATAATTTCAGTTGACCATATGGTGAACAAGCTGTCTAATGACTTTATAGAAGAAAAACTTTCTGAGGCTGTTACTTAATTGTCTTGTTCAGTCACATTTGTAAAATTTTTAATTAATTATATTTCAAAGCATTTCACTGATTTTATTAGTGTTTCTCTTCACACACCACATAGCTTCATTTGACATGGCAAAGCTATGTGGCGGCTTCTCTTAAGCAGATGCCAGTGGCTAAAGGAAACTCAGCCTGCAAAGATGTGGCAGTAATGATTTCTAGTCACAGAGGTTTTTTGCTTAGGGAAGGAGAATTATTTCACTTTAGCAATTCTTCAGTCCATAATGCTTCTTTGGGCCAACGTAAGTAGCACATGTGCTCATGTTCCTTAAAAAATGTATGCAAAATTATATGTGGAAAAACAGGACAAAAGTAGAAGAGTGACATCTAAAATAAAAAATGGCTTAAATTAGAAATGTGACTGTCTGAAGGAGAACAACTTGCTGGCAATTGACAAGGACTTCTCAGAGGCAACAGTATAGGATATGCTTTTCCATGGCAACTGTATGACATGTTTCCCTACCCTTTTGTTGTTTTACTGTGCTATATGTTGATTGAAGGATTCTACTAATCTTAAACCAACAGACCAAAAGGCTTTTTTCAGGGATTTCTGTACATCTGAATTGTCAATATGTGTCTATAGAGCAAGGCTTTTAGGACTGAAGTGTAAGTGGCCTCAAATTCAGTATGTGGCAATCCCTTTCATTCTGCTTTAAATTCCAAATTCCATATGTGGAAAGAAAAAAATACTCTTCATCCTTGCACATGACTACTTACCACAATAATCAACTATGAAAGATTCAGAATCCCTTTTTGGTAACCCCAGTGTGACATATCCTAAGCAAAATGCTTTACTTAGCCACATATCTACTTATTCCTACATATAGGAAGGGCAAGGGAGACAAAAAAGTGTTGGATTCTTATATATTTCAGATGCCCACCTGCTCAGAAAAAAGGAATGGATGAGCTGTATGCTCATACAGACAACCAAAAATTGAAAACACATCTGGTAAGTCTAATTATAGAGCTACTAGGCTTGACCATGTTATTTTAACAACTGCTTTCTGTTTGGGATTTCACAGATTCACATAGGACATATCCTCAAGTGATCTTACCAGTCCTTAAAACTACTGATCACAGTGTGTTATGACTTTAGCAGCATATTATCAGATTGCACTGATAACCAGGGGTTTGACCACGATGTTTTCCTCTTATGCAAATGAAAAATTAGGACTACTTCACTGTTGAGACATCATCACGAGCATAAACCACAGAAACACTCCATTCTTCGATAATAAGTATTAGAGAAGATTGTAGTAGTAAGGAAGGAAAGTTACAATTACATCTTGTGAGTGACCATGAAAATAAATATATTATAACACTCAGAACAAACCAAGGCTTGTAAAGCCTACAAAGAAGCAGAATTAAAAATACATACCCAAAGAGGACAGCTTTTTGTCTCTAGCTCTTTTTGCTAAAGTGAAAACTATTGTGGATTTTACGTTTCTTAGATTTTTCTGGAGTTTCCAAGACAGATTCTGAAACTATATTGAGAAATTACCTGCTTTCCACTGCCTTTTGAACCTGCATAATTGAACTTCATGGAATTTAAGCTTTGAACATCTCAAACATGTTGTGAGCTCACAAAGCTATTTTGAATTTTCCAAATGTTTTATTGCCTTCATTTGAAAACTTCTCACACTATGATTCACTTAAAATACAGAAACCAAAACAAAACTTGAGTTCCAGACAGACCAGTTTGTCCAGCTAAGAACCCCCAAAAAACTATGCTGTATAACAGCAAGGTTACCAAATGTTCGGGTTTTCCCAGACATCTTCTTTCTGAGTTGTCTAATCTCCGTCTAGGTGGGTTTTTTTTAAATCTGAACAAACATCCAGGATTTTGCTCTGCTCCACTGATGGGAGCAGGGGGAAAATGATTGAACGCACCATGTGAGTCTGTGTTCGCACACACATGCCCAAAATGCAGCCAGGCAGGGTGGTATCATAGTATCATAGTGTCTAGAGTCGGAAGGGACCTGGGCAGATCATCTAGTCCGACCCCCTGCCTTGGTAGGAAAGAGCACCGGGGTCAGATGAC
>JAGPOW010000261.1:84889334-84933224 GCA_030014935.1 Caiman crocodilus | reverse complement strand
CCGTTTGACCGACGGTCCGGGCTCATTGGCTGTCGCAAGGCCTGGCAATTCAAGGTCTCCTCCGCCCTCATCTTCCCCCTCCCCCGGCGAGCCTAGTTTGGTAGGAGTAGCCCTGGCAGCTGCATGCAGGTAAGTGTATGAGGGTCAGAGTTGGAGAGCCAGGGCTTGGGGAGTGTGTGTGTGTGGTGTGTGAGTGGGGCAGGTGCCTGCTGGCACTGGGCTGGAAAGTTGTCCGGGCATCGGGGCTGTGGCAGGGTGGGGGGAGGTGCCCACCCCTCCAGCGGGGGAAGGGACTCCAGCAGCAGGGAGCTCCATGTCTGGGCTGGTGGCACCAGGGTGGTGCCTGTGCTTGCCGGGGTGGGCAGCCCCAGGAGATGCTGCACAGAAAGGGCAGGGGGCTGGGGCATGACCAGGCCACCTGGTATGGCACAGGAGCCCCAGCTCAGGATGGGGTGCCACAGGCATCATCTCCTCCTTCTTCCAGCCTTCACCAGGACTGGACTCACTCCATTGTCACTGGCATGAATTGGAGCTGCTGTGCCCTGGCCCAGTTGGGATGGGAGCAGTTGGGGGCCCACTCCAGCAGCGTTGGGAGAGCAGGGGCTGCAGGTTGGGAGTGAGGGGCACCCACAGGTTTTGGGGGAGGGGCTGTGGGTTGGGAGTGAGGGACACTGGCAGGACTGGGCAGGTGGGGGCTGTGTGTCAAGAGTGTGGGTCACTGGCAGTGCAAGGGGGCTGTGGCTTGGGAGGGAGGGCAACAGTAGGGATGGGGCTTGCTGAAGTTTGAGAATGAGGTGTCCTTCTGACAGATGTCCTCTTGTTTGGAACTGGAAATATGATTACCCTACATAACAAGAAATAAAAGAACCCTCTATAAGGCACAATGGACTCAACACATACTCTCTACTGCATGTGTGAAGTATGTGCATATTCTGTGTTCAGCATGTAATGTTATGTGTACGCATACCATAATGACATTGTGAAACCCCTCCAGCATGTGACTGTTTTTATGCCAGGAGGATGGAATACAATAGCCCTGCGATCAGGCACAATGCAAGGGTGAATCCTGAGTTATCTTTATCCCAAGACAATCCTGTCTGTGCTTTTGGCTGTAGTAATAATTCTGCCCCTATGTATCACCCCATGGCTCATGAACATTAATGAAAGATATTCTATCGTGATTCTGTATCAGAAGAAAATTCAACTGCAAAATCCATTGCAAATTGATTTCTGTATTACAAAAACAAGTCTATGCAATTTGTTCCCGGCTGCCTTATTATTACAAAATAAAAATGATTCCCAGTTATTCCTGGTTAGCTTATACAAAAGTTAAACATAAACCAGAAACCAACACTGACTATCGTTAAGCATTCCTATGTCAAATACCTTCTGAAACAAAATGATAAAATTACAGCGCGTCATACTTGGCAGGTACAGCTGAACATGTTCTTGTTCCTTACTTCATGAGATGTAGTCTCATGAATATTTCCATCATCTGCATTATTTCACTATTTTTGTTTTGTGGATAGGCTCAGCAAACTGTTCATGGATCATTATTACAAGAGATAATGAACTATGGGAGAGCTAATGTGCTACCATTCAGTCTGGCAAAACATTAGAGCGAAGCCCAATTCTAAAGAGGTGACTAAATAAAAAGATACCTTTGTCCTCAGATCATTTCCCTCTTGGAGAGACAGTCTGAGACAGACCCTGCATAAGGGAAATGTGCCACCTTGTTTTCTCCTCGCCACTCAAATCTCCCTCTGAGAGCAAAGATTCCACTTCCGCCCTCCCCCCGGTATTTGTTAAGCACATTTGCAGTGGCTGATCTCTGTTAGACACAGAGACCACTTCCTTCCTAATATTCCTTGGATGCAAGCCAGTGCAAAGGGGGTTGTGGGGGACAAGAAATTCCTAGAAATACATTCTGTTCTCCTTTTTACTGAAAATGGAATTGTGGGTGCAGACAGAAGTTAGGTTTGTCATGCGATTGGCCCCCTGGAAGTACTCGACAGCCATGCTGTGACGCATGTGCACAGCTGCCGAGTGCTTTCAAAGTGGCTGACAATGTAACAAATTAACCCTCATCAAATGAGGGATCAGATGAAGGAGCACCTTAGGGACCTTGTGTTTCCTAGGGTTAATCTGTGGAGCAGTTGGGGCTGGGTCAGTCCCACCCCCCAGTGCTGTCTGCAGGAAGGGAGCAGGGAGGGCGAGTGAGCTGCAGGCTGCGATTTGCCTGGCCTGAGCTGAAGCGAGGGCAGGTGGATTGGCGTTTTCCCCACCTTACAGCCCCCCACCCTTCCCACCCTCACACCTCCAGCTTTATGTAAAGCACCACGTGTTAGAGAGGAAACCTTCACATCTGTCAGAACCCCGTGAGCTCTTCTATGTTGAGAGGTGTACCTTTTCTTCCTGTAGGAGGCTGAAGTTGCATCATTTCATTGAACCTGACTGCCTACGGAATGTTTCAAATCAAGTTACTATCATACAGCATTTATTGTTGGCAATTCCAGAAAGAATCTGCCTTGCATTTTAGAACTCTACCTGTGTTTCCATTTCAATTAAAACTGATAAACTGAGCAAATATTAACTGCAAATCAGGGCAAGATTACGGACATGGAATCCCAAAATATCAATCTTATGAATAAAACTTGTCCAGATGTTACGATCAGTTTTCACCTGTGCTTCACAATGTATCTCAGTCATTTGTGCAAGTTACACATGTGAAGACTGGAAAGAGGAACATGCACAACTATTAGGGCAATCTGTTGTTCATGCATTCACTGGCTCTCATTTCCCAGCTTTTTTTAAAGTTGTCCCCCTCCAAAATTTGATAAGAAAATGAAAACAACATATTGCATGAAGTGCCTCCTTGCGTAATCCATTCAAAGTCCCATTCTTGATAAGTACACCTATACCATGAACTCATAACCCACTCGATTCTACTGAGAGATAAAACCCAATATCTTAGCAGTCCACTTTGGCTGCATCCACACAAGTGTGGATGTTTGTTTCCCTGGGGACAAGAAGAAGTCCCACATGTTGTGCCATTGCTAGTTGTCCTTGGGGAATGCCTGTGTCCTCTGCCATGCAGCAGGTTACCCCAGGTGGAATAGGGGAGGTGGAGGCCAGCCAGCCAGCTGGCCCCAGTAGACTTACCTGAGGTCCTGGAGGCCTCCTGGGGCTGCAGCAATGGTGATTCTTCTGCTCAGAGCCAAGCCAGCACCTGAACTGTGGCTCTGGCCAGCCAGGCTCTGGTTTTAGGAGGCATGCGCTGCCCCTATACATGCCATCTCGGTTTTTTTGCATGTTTTTTTCTGATCCTGCGATTTCCTGAGGTCAATTTCCCGCCCACCCCACTGCCTGGACTGCTACCTTTGCAGCACAGAGAACAGATGAATGTGTGTGTGGTATGTGGTACTACAGAGGTGTCTGCAGTGCCCCGTAACACATGGCCGTGCTTGTCTGGATGTGGTGGTTGAGTCCAGTAGGGATTGGCAGAGATCAGGTCAAAGGAAAGAGTGCCAAGGACTAGCTGAACAAGACTTGGAAAAAAGGTGGCATTCCTGTGTTTCCTTTTTAAAATGCAAGATTTAAGAGAGCTATGATTGCAATTGTGTATTCTGATGTTTACAGTAGGGCTGTGCAAAGCTTCAGGTGCTGATTTGATTTGGAGGAGATTCATCCTGATACAGTGAGGGTTGCCAAAATATGGAATATGCTTCCAAGGGAGGTGGTGCTCTCCCTTCCCTGGAGATATTTAAGAGGAGATTGGATAAACACCTGGCTGTGGTCATCTGACCCCAGTGCTCTTTCCTGCCCAGGGCAGGGGATCAGACCCAATGATCTAATAGGTCCCTTCCAACCCTAAAATCTATTCAATCTAGGAATCTAATTGGGAAACCAATTAAAAGGTCTGAATCAATTCAAAGTCTCTGAACAATTAGGAAAAGATTTGGAGGAAGATTCGGAGATTTGGGCACTCCCCTCTTGCCACCGCAGAGAGCTGGACCCAGGCTCCATGCCAGTAAGTAGAGGGTAAGGGGGGCTGGAGGAGGGAGGAGGGAACCATGGGGGAGACCCCTGCTAGGCTTCATCACCTGCCTGCTCCCTTAGCCTCCCGAGTGCCCCCTGACCACTGTCCACTCTCTCAGCCCCAACAATGACTGCCTTACCTGGCCCCAGCATCCTGGCACTTAAAAAAAATAAAAAATCCCCACACTCACTGGCTCCTGCCAGGTGGGGTGGGGTGTGTGATCCCCACTACCCCCCGCTGCACCATGAAGTATGTGGGGGGGGTTCTGCCATGAGCCCCCATCCCCTGCCCACTTTCCCAGCTTCATGAATGGCTGCCTCACCCGGCCGCAGCATCCTGGATCTTAAAGAAAAAAAGAAAGAAAAGCCCCACACTCACTGTTGCTGTAGTAGTTGTTGGGGCTTCTGAGGGCTCATGGCAGAGCCCCCCCCACGCATCCAGTGGGGTACAGCAGGGATCACCCCCCACCTGCAGGAGCTGGTGAATACAGGGCTTCTTTTTTTTCTTTTGAAAGAGCTAGGATGCTGGGGCCAGGCGGGGCAGCCATTGATGGGGCTGGGAGAGCAGGCAGGGAATGGGGCCTGTTTCATTTTGAGATCACCGAATCATATCACCATCCCATGAATTGGCTGAATCCAAATCTGAAGTGAATACTAGCCACTTCGCACAGATCTAATTTACAGTAATGCTGTTTGTCTTTGTGACAAGTTCTGCTAATATATCAATAGGGAAATTTTACAAAAAGATGTGGAAAAACATAATCAATGAAGTTGTAAGGTTCTTTCATGAATGTAAAAATCCTAGAGCAGCTAGAGCAAAAAGAGTAACTGTATTGACTGCTGAATTTAAATGTCAATTATAGAAACAATGATGTTGTGAAAATCTGTAAGTGGTTTATATTTCTCTGGATTAGACAGGAGATTAAGGATATGGCAGAATGCCAGATGTGTATAGCACAAGGCATGATGCATGGGATAGGGCATAACATTCCTCTGGTAGCAATTGTGCCATTGCTGAGAGCCTCCAGCCTGATCCTAAAGATTAGGCAGAGATGGCTCTGTCCTGGATCTAGGGCTTCTCCAAGCCCCTTCACAGGTTTAAGAACCTGGGCTGTCAGGGCTGGTCTGACAATCAACTGATTTTCAAAGTAGTCCTGACAGTCCTGGGTGAGTTCAAGATCCTGGGCTGTCAGAGTGGGTCTGATGTTCAGCTTACTGTCAGCCCACCTTGGGACGGCCCATTTGCATGCATGGCTTTTAGAAATCCTAGAGCATTGGGACTCTGGGACTGGGGAGTTTCTCCCTCCTCTGAGGGTCCCCATGGCCTGAAACTTCTAAAAAGCATAGGTTCAGCCTGGCTTCCTGCAATCTGGCACTTTTCAGTGTCTGCAAAGGGTCCACAGGTAGCAGCAGAAAAGGCTGCCAGACTCAAGGGTTGCCAGGCTTTCAGCAGCCAGAGCTGCTCAGCTCCATCCCCCTAGGGAACCTCCCAACCTGCTCTCTTGGCAGCTGTTTTTTGGCATTAGGATCAAGGCTGTCCTATTCCCAATACCAAACTCTGTTCCTATGCCAATGCTGACAATCAGCTGCAAATATGTTCCACATTTTTTGTGAAATAACTTTGTGGCTGGTTTGCCACTTCATGGCACCATTAATCAAGTAACTGTGTAGCACTGTTATTATTTATGGTGTGATTAACACATTTATTACATGATAACTGTAATGTGTGCTAGAGGCATTAGTCTTTCATAAGAGTAGCAGGACAAACAAGAAATAAGCCATGCCCATCAAGGTTTTTACAAGAACGTGAACATACAAAACTGTTATTTACAGTCAATTTTTCTCCTTTTCTTTTTTGTAACAAAGGCTGTAGGCCGGAGGACTTAATGGTAGTGTCCAAAAATCAAACCCAGCTCCCCAAACAAGCATTGCTTTTTTCCAGTCTCCATTGCTTCTTCCAGTCACAGATTCTCTGTCTAGATTTTGTAGCACTGTCTAAGACATAAAAACTTCTCTTTTTTCTTGAAGATGTCCTTCCACAAGTTTCTTTCCTGGAGGGAAAAAATTCAGGTCAGAATCTCAGGGATAGAATCTCAGCAACTTCTGCACCCTTCACAGGCTATCCTTTCTCCTAAAGGAAAGAGTTTTTCTATACTCTGCCCATTATCCAGTGTCTCACTGGAATGAACTAAATCTGTCAAGAGACCTGTCTGCACCCACAAAGGTACATTAAGTTTTTCCTGCACACAACACTTAGGCAGCATGGCAGTAGGTAGTGCTGACTCTGAATGCTTCTCTATACATTTTAAAGAGCCAGTTATTTGACTGCAAAAAGTAACATGCTTGACCATACTATTCCTCTGAGAACAGCTCTAGAACCTAGTGACCTTTTTGCCTTATCTGCCCGACCTAAGCACAATATCCTGTGTCTGTAGAGTGCTATTTGTATTACCTTTATATCTTGTGACAGACTTTCCCCCTGCTTCATCCATTATTCGCAACTTGTTGCAGTGATTCCATTAAGTCAATACGTGGAAGAATCAAGGGTAAAAATATTGTATTGTTTAAGCAGCTGGGCAAATAAAGATCACTATATATAGGTTTTCTTGTGCAAAGATTTTTTTGTTTTTGTTGGTTTATTTATTTTTTCAGTTAAATTGTGTATTCTTAATGGCAAAGAGCACAGTTTTTAGTCATATATTTGTATCTATTACACATGGTCCACAAAACCCTCCCCTCATGTAATCAGTTTTAATTCACAATAACTGAATAGATTTATACTCGTACTGAGTAACGTCATCAGAACACAGCTCTCTAATTGCTGATCAGTTCTGTCTGAGGATTCACATTAGGATCTCACCTAATATATTATTCTCAACAATGTGCTTACCTTATAGAGTTCTGCTACAGATTTCATTTGCCTAAATTTTTAGTGTGAAACTTTACTACTGAAAAAATATAGTTTTCCTTTGCATCTAAGAAAAAGGCAAAATAAATAACTATGACATGCTGATGTTTTTCCTATATGGGGCCAGCCCCAAATAACTCAATGGGGTTATAACAGATGGACATTTGGAATGAGTCTACAAGCCTGGACACCTAAATTATCTCTATCTCATTTGGCACCTGCAGTAAACTACCAACATGAAAGCTGCACATGCAAACATTTGTTTACAGCCATGTTTCTACATTGACACTGAAGTGTTATCTCCCACTGCCAATAGACTACTTCTTATATCCTTCCTTTCCAAAATGCGACCCAGACAGAAAAACTAAATGGCACCAAAGGTAGTTTGACATCTTTTCTTTTCAGTTGTTCATTATATTTTGAAAGAGTGAGTAGGAAGGCCAGCACCTCAACTACTCTGCTTTGCAGTAATCTCTGGATCAGTCTTGAGGCACATTTTGAAACTAAGAATGCTCTTAGGAGATTCTTCTTCACTCCTCATTGTCATGAAAGATAGCAATTGCAACATGGAGGTTGAAAGAGGATTTTGAAAGGATGAAAATCAGAGGAGTAGAGCTTTAGAAATATGAACAGAATTGCAAATCTGGTTGCTGCCTCCACCCCACCCATATAATATACATACAAAGAATGCACAGAATGTCAGGCGACTTCTCTAAAAGACAGCTTGGGCTATGTACTTTAAGTGTTAAAGTACAGTGCAGCAGTTGCCATGACTTTTGCTAACTACTATTCATATTAATAAGAAATGCAGCTTATATACAGTATTTTTATATAGTGCCTAGTTCTTTCTAGGTTTCCACAGAGTAACAAAAGGGATTTGCTGTGTCTGCAATAAAAGTGAAATGCGAAGCCTGGAATCCAGTTGGCACGTCTTCAGACACTACCTAATACACAAGCTGTGCTAACAGTCTGCTGGTGTTCACCAATATGAGAAAAACAGTAATAATGACCCATTGAACAGCCCACCTCCAGTTTCCCCTCCCTTATATTTAGTCACTGTTAAAATACCAGGGCTTTAGTAAAATGACTAATTACTAAAGCATTTTCCAGTGATGATACAGCTGGATCCTGGCTAACCCACTTTCAACAGTCTTTCTTTCTTTTGTAGAGAATGTAACAGACATTCAGGCTTTGAAGATGGACACAGTTGAAGTAGTAGCTGGTGGAAGGTTCAAATATTGAGCTCGTTACAAAGGAATATTACTATTATTAATGTAAACAGACAGTTCTCTCTGTTTGTATAAAACAGATGTGGGGTATTCCCTCGAACATCTGTCATGCTCTTGGCTGGCTGCAGGCTAAAATACCTAATGTGCCAAATATGAGCATCTGTTTATGAGCAAATGTTAATCCTCCTGCCACACAAGTCATGAGGTACTATAGGAAGTTTCTCAGTTCAATTAGGAGATGTTGTAGAAGGCAATAATTCCTACACAGTGTGTCTCATTAAATAAGCACATACATGTATGCTTGTCACACCACTTACTCCTCACCAAGAGAAATGTGTGAATACTAAAAAAATTTTGTTCAAATGAAAGCTGCCAATTCACTGTAACAATTTTCATGACCTTTTTTATTTGGTTAACCACTAAGTTTCATTGACTTTTGAATCACTTAAGAAGCTCATAGTTTCATTTAGGTTATGTTAAAAGCATGCAAAACCATATATTCACATGCTTTAAATAAACTGGCCTAATGTTGTGTTAGAGGTGGTATACTTTAGCCTAACTTTTAGCAAGCTTGGACTAAATATTCAGCTTGTAAAGAAATGTAAGTCCAGTTGAGCTGAGCATGATTCTATACTGGTTCACACTCACTTGCTCAGTCTGTATAACTCTCTCCTTGTGTATCTCTCTCTCTCTCTCTGTATGTGTGTGTTTGTGTGTGTGTCCCCACAAACAGCATAGTGCCTCCTGCAAACTACAGCTACAAAGCACCATGTAACAGACTTAGGATCTTCAGTACAAGTAAAAGAAAAATAGCCCACAATACATTACAGGAAGAGAGCAGGAGGGACTGAAATGCCACCAATGCTACAACAGCCAAGCTGAGGGAAGTTATGGTATGAACCATGCACAGACTTGGAACTTCTATGTATAGTAAATGAAAAGAAAACCAAATTAGTATAGCATAACATCACTGACATACTACACTGTATCTAGGAGCACACATGAACTACATAATCAAATCTGGCTGGCAAGTGTGAAAAAAATTAGTGGTGGAAAGGTTTTAGCAGTCCTGTCTCCTAAAGCTATGAGGGGCATGGTATCTGAAGGAGGCAAGGATCAGGCTGTTTGATATTGGCCTCTAAAGCAAGCTGATGCAAGAGGCCATTCCTATCTTTGCTATGTGCTATGTAACAACACAAATAAAAGATCTTTGAAAATCTTCTGAACAGCTGTCTCTGTCATTCTGCTCCATAACCGATCAAGATGCACATTTTTATCGTGTTATGGAAGTGAGGCAGAAAATACAGTGACAGCCTTTTTTAAAGGTTATGAAAGGTCCATAAAAATTAACTAGGATGGAAAGCTGAGTAGTTTTCAGGAGAGACTACTGGATGAACCTGCATCATGAAGAGAAAGAAATCAAAGGCAATGCATTTCACGCTGGTATTTTCTTTCAGTATACGTATGCATTAATAGTTTTCAGTGACTGGCATCTCTAAAGTTAGAAAGGTCATTTAAGAAAGGCAATAACAGCTGCTAATTTAGGTTCACTAGAAAGACAGCCTGAGGCATTTATGCTAATTGCAATATGATGAGCCATGAACTCCAAATAGTCTTGGTGGATGGAAAGAGCAAGTCTAGAATGGAGTTCCTGAGATGTTAGCAAGCCTAACATGCCAACATAGGAGTCACCATGGCATAGATGGCTGGTAAATCCATTGTTGTGTGTCTGTTGCCATTTGTCTGCACATTTTGAGCACTTCTGTGATCCTTTTTAAGGACCTCAAGCCCCTAAAAACGAATGGCCTACTAGTGGACTAAGTAGACCATATACTAAGTTACAGAATATTTAGAGTTTACAAGGTGTTACACAGAAGCCTGCAGAAGGAAACTAAAGCAGAGCAGGAAGCTGAGAGTAGAGTCTGACTCTTATTCTTCCCTTACAGAAGGCTACCAAAGTAAAACAAATAAGCTGACAAAAGACCCTCAAAGTATTGAATAGATATAACTATTATGCTTCAGGGCATAAACTGACCTCCAGTGAAGGCTGTACACTTTGGGCACGTTATTCCAAAACAAGGTCCTACTGAGTTTCTTGTATCTGAAGCCCCTAGTAGTGGTCACTGTCAAACACAGAACATGAGACTAGACAAGCCACTATCTAATCCAATGTAGAAATATCTATGCTTTCTTCTTTCTCCAGGTGCAGGATCCATTTATCCGCGTCTTGCAATTAGGGTAGGTTCCATATTAGAAATGAATTAAGTGTTCTATAATCCTTTCTGGTCTCTAACTACTCTATATATTACATTCTTGAAGTGAATCTGTTTCAGAGAACAACTTGCTTTTGGCTACAAAAATACCACTGCTTGATACATGACACTTTTGACTGATAGTCCTGGCTACCAAATGGTTTTAAAGGGCTGGCCCTTTACTTTATTTCTCTTAGGAACACTGTCAGGCATGTTTGGCCAAGCTACACATGGATTCTGTTATTACATCGTGAGTATTTGGCCTGTGTAGTTAGGTTTCTGTCAGTATTTTCCATCATGAGTGCTTTTTTTTTTTTTTAAGGAAGTCTACTAAGTAGGCTTTATAAGCTGGCTCAGGGCTGAGACTTGACATCTAAAGGGCCTGGTTCTGTTTCAATTATACAAAAGTCCAGAGAAGCTAATGGAATTAATTGAAATTTATGATGGTGAAATCAGAATCCAGCCATTGGCCACAAATATACTTTCAACTGTTAGGGGGGAAATAAATCATTTGGGCCTTTTCATATTATTAGTGGACAAGAAAATAGTTATTATCTGGATAAGAATCATTCCCTCTCCTTCACTTATATTAATGTTATTCCTGCAAAAGATGGCAACTTCTGGCAGACAACTATTGCTGTTATTGTTGCTGGAAGCTTTTGAGGCAGTCTGCTGCTTATTGGCAATTAATTGCATGGTAGTTCAATACATAGTGGTAGAAGGCCTCCCCTACCTGCAGCCATTCACAAGAACTATATTTGGACCTGAGCACAAAGGAAGGAAGCCATATAACCCTCTCCACATAGAATCCAAAGTGAATTTACATTTTAAATGTTCACACATCTCTTTTCCTCTTTTAAGGGATGTGGCAGAGGCAGTTGAGGATTATGCCACTGGAATTATGGTCTCCATGAAAGCCAAGGTGAAAGTCATGGAGCCTGAGAGATACTGAAAATCACAGGGCCTTGATATAAACTCCTGCTACACATGTGACCCATTTGATTCTCTGGATAATCTTTTTGTTTTTTACATGGAAGATGAGGAAATTGTGATGAAACTCATGACATGTCCTCCACTTTTGCCTCTACATTCCATGGCTTGTCTAAGAAAGCAAACAGTCTGGGATAGTATTTCTTTACATGGAATTGATATACCCAGATAATTGTGGCCACATTACAGTGGTAACCCCACCCCCCGAAAACAGAACATTTTTCAATGGGCCAATTTATTTTAATAACTTCATGGTCCTGAACCCACAGGCTAGAGACAAAAGTTATACATAGACCAGTGTATGTGAGCAGAAACTGGTTTTAACCTGTAACGGAACAAAAGTTCAGTGCACATAAACCAGTTTCAAAATGGCTGAAATTAGTTTAAGATAAACCTGATTGAATGTAGTCTCAGACTTAACTGGTTTCGGTCAAACAAGTTTATGAAACTTCTGTCCCAGACTTCTTCCTTGTTCAAGTTAGGCCAGCATCCCATTTTGCAGCCCTGGGCTGGGCTGGGCTGGGCTGTGCTGTCTGCTCCAGAGTGCAGAGCTGGCCCTTCTCCTTTCCTCCCCAGGTGGAGCAGTGAGGGCTGTCTGCCAAGCCTAGCTGTGAATGTAGCCCAGCCTGCAAGATGGAAGGGAGGGAGGATGCCCCCCACAAGGCAAACCCCAGCTGAAGCCTGGGGCCAGAGAAGGGAGGTTAAACACCCACTCAAACTTACTTCTGGCTAAGACTGTGGATTACAAATCTCAGAGGCACCTGGAAACAGGAAAAGGAAGTGATGAGCAACCCTGCAGAGTCCTACTTCTGTGATTTTGGACTGCAAATCCCAGAGATCTTGGGGACAGCAGGCAGAGGAAGTGAATACACAGCCCATTCTGGCTACCTTCCAGAGAAGCATACTCTAGTGCCCCCCTGGCTTCTGGCCTGAGCCACTGCAGGCATGTGGCTGCATTTCCTTAATCAAAAGGTAAATAAATATCTGTTTCAATTTATCTCTGCAGCTTAGACTAACCTGCAAAGACTGAATCAATTCATCCACAGGCTTTTTGACTGTCCATACTTAACCCCAAAGTTTTGTCATAGATTTCCATAGCAGCAAGGCTAGTTTCCAAATGTCTGTGAAAAATGTCCTTTGTTGGAATACTGTATTCTGTTTACTTCCTGCCAATAGTTTCCCTGATGCAACTTAAAACTTGTGGTTACTGTTACAGTGCTTGATAAGGGTAACTGTCAATGACACATGCTCCTGAGCTAAGTACAGACAGTCAAAAAGCCCCAGACTGAATTAATGTAGTCTTCAGCAGGTTAGCAGAAGCTGCATAGATTGAACCAATAGGCAAGCAAATAGACAATCACTTTTGATTCTGGAAATGCAGCCATATGCCTGCTGTGGCCCAGGCCAGAAGCTGGGGGGTGCTAGAGCATACCTTTGAGCTCAGCTTGAGCAGATAGTTTGGGGCAAGGGTAGCCTGCTCACCCTCTGAGGTGGTGGGAGGAGGTAGTGAGAGAAGTGCAAAGCATCCTGGGATGCTGGAAGACTGTGAGTTAACTTGAATCTGGATGTTTCCAGATCAGAAGTTCAATAAACCAATTTTATCTAAATCAGTTAAGTCTGATACAACATCCATCCAGGTTTATCTTAAACCAGTTTCAGCCATTTTGAAAACAGTTTATGTGCACTGAACTTCTGTTATATTACAGGTTTGAACTGAATTCCTATCACTTATACTAGTTTATGTGCAACTTCTGTCCCTAGCCCTATTGCTCAAAAAGTGCTGTGCATACAGTAACTGGAAGGAAAGGTAAGGAGAGAATAGAGTGTGTATGTATATGAAAAAAATACTAAGTAGGAATAAGATACATCTCTGGGGTAAGCAGTGGATATTTGGAATTCTTGGGGCTTCAAGCATAATAAACTGATATGTCATTCTGATATATACTATATCAATCCATCATAGTTCAACCAGGAAAAATGTGCTGCTAAAGTGGAATCTTGTGCATGTGCCTGTGTCAAATTAATTGGACACTGGCATTAATATACCAGATGCAGGCAAAAACATACATTCCAGGGTTCTTGAAGCAACTCAGGTCACTAAAATATTTTGCAAAAGTACTGTGGACTGATTAAATTATTCAGCCATAGTACAGGGAGCACAATTGATCCCAGACTGCACTGAATATAATAGCAGATTAGTGCCAGGAATTTGCTGACTAATTAACAAAGGATGGTTCTAAGCCTTTCTGCACCAAACTGGATCAAGGTTTCCTTCCCATTGCATTACTTGATGTTCTAGCCACAACTAAAAAGAAAAGAAGAGGCTCAAGAAGAAATTTCATGAAAGCATTTGTGAAACCACAATGGCATCTTTACAAAGGAAGCAAGCTGATGTGGCAGGGTGTATTCAGAACTCTTCATTTCATGGAGGCAGATGTTCAACTCAATAAACTCTTATTTCTCTACAAACTCATAGGAAGAGTATTATGCAATTCATAAAATATACTTGTTCACAAAATCATTTCTGCTTGATGTTTAGCCTTCAGAGATGCAAAACAAACAAAACAACAGGCTGAATAAATCATCATTTCAAATAGCATTGTCTTAGAAAAATGTACATACTAGGAATTCCCCATTAAGATATATTGGAAGAGATGTTTAGTTCTCTTTCTGTAATAAAGATGCTTTCTGGCTTTTCTAAAAATTCTGATACTCAGACTGAAGTTATCTTAAGTTCTAGCAGGTCATCCAGGATTGCAATGGTCTTTCTTTACTGATAGACATATTCTGTAGAACAAATTATTACAGTATGTCAGAGTCAATTACTTTTGGTCATTTGCATGACATTTAGCAGAAAGTTTCACTTTTTAATATGATAAAGGCACAAATAAATGCTATGTGGCTTAGCAGATGAAGTGTCTGATTTTTATTTCAGAGTAGAATGTATGTCTCTGTTTTAGTTTAAAACTGCAATATTAGGCTAGACTTTCAAAGAACATTTTTCACATTTCAGAATCCCACAGGAAGCAGCTGGATTTTTATGTGCTAAACTTCCTTTTGATAATGTGCTTCAGTAGAATCTGTGAGGTGTTTTGTCCCTTTGATAAACTACTCAACAAACAAAGCAGTTATCAAACTATGGTGCATCATATTTTCAGGAGTTTTTGTAGACTTTTGAAGAGAGAGACACACAAAGAGTGCAGACAGAAGTGACAGTTTTAACCTGATCTGGCCCCAGAAAGTGGTATACAACTGTGACCAAACAGAAGTGGATGGCTGCAGACTGCTTTAAACTTGTGCCTGTGGAGCTTGTGTCACTGTTTTCAGAATGGGAGGGGGGGAAAGGGGACAGAGGGAATTTGGTTTGTGGTTTCTTCAGTCAGTGCTGGAGGGTGAGGTGGGTGGATTGGAGCTCCCTACCTTGACACTTTAAGAGTTTCATTCACTCAGCTGATAATGATGTACACATCATTATAAATCATTAATGTCGGGGGGGGGAAGAGGAGGGCTTCAATCCACCTACCCCACCTTCCAGGGCTGGCTGAGGAACCCCAAGAATGAGCTTCATCTGTTCCCTTTCCCTCCTCCCATTCTGAAAACAGCATCCAGGCTAGGAGCAGGAAGTAGCATTGCTAAAGAGACCAGGCTACAGCAAGCAGCAGGAATCCCCAACTCCCAGACCAAACAGTGAACTTCTGTTTGGTCTGGGGGATCATGCAAATCATAGCACTTCCTGAAAAATGCTATGGGTTGCAATGGGGAGCTGCTCTTCTGTCTGCACCCAAAGTGCTTGGTTTTTATTTTATTGATTTTTCCCCCCAAAATGTGAAAATTGGTCCTTTACTTCAAATTATTCGAAAACTCCTGCTCTGCAGTTGATGAAACATAGTGAATGCAGTGAGGTTGCACCAGGGACAATTTTGACCAATATGATGCTAAAGCTCCAGAAGCATGAGAATGAGCCTCAATCTGGATTTATCTTGAGACTGTACTCCCCCTATAGGTGGGTGCATAGTTATTTAGGCTGGTGAGATAAGTATTGGTTCCAGGACCTGGTGTGCCTTACCTTTTCTGACAGTATATTTGTTTTTATAAAGTATTTAAAATATTACTATTTAAAAAAAATGGAAAAGCAGTTTAGCAATATTCAATAATGGGTAAAACATAGGAAAAATATGCAGTAACAGCAATAAAATCTCCACTTTCACCTGCAGTGATACATATTGCAAGGGCCACCAGGTGTCAGGCTGCTGATGATAAACTAAGCTTTATTTGGACTAAATCCTATGTTATATGTGGTGTCTCATCTTTCCACCAGAAGGTTTCTATTCTATTATTTCCTTGCTGGCAAGGTACAGTCAATCTGTTTAACTGTGAACATGGCATACACTCCACCTTCTTTCTCATGGTTTGACCTGAGAATGTGTGAAGGAGCTCTGCTTATTTTCTGATTCTGAGAGGTTTAATCTTTATCCCTGCTTAAATAGTTTGTTTATTTGGTATTTTAAGAGTTTCATTCACCCAGCTGATGATGGTGGGCACATCATTATAAATCAACAACATAAATATTTCAGTACTACAAAAGAAACTATCTTCTCTTATCATCTAGTGAAGCAGTGTTGGACAGATTTCAAAAAAGGTTTTCATGCCAGATGGAGAAACACAGTGTGAATAGTCAAAAAGAAGAGTGTAATTGGTTTTCAGTTCCAAAAGGCTCAACTACAGTCTTACAGTTGGTGAAGTCATTTTTGGACAAAGAGGAGTAGACTTGTCTGTGTCTTGGACTGAGTTATTTCAGATCAAATTGACTATCTGTTGGCAGCTGTCATTGGATATCTCTTAAAGTTATTTTTTATAAATGATCTCAAGAAAATCTATAATCTTGAACACAGACCGTTACTTTGGGCAGCCGCACTTGTTAAAGCAAAAGCAGAAATGATGATCTGTATTAAATTATGGAAAAATAGGAGCAGCACCACTGAATGAAAATGTTACTTACTTTGATTTCAAATTAAAACCAATATACCATTTATTGCACATGCAGCTAGCTTTAAGCTTCAATGTAAAAATAGGCATTTTTGAACTTTTAATAGAAGACAGGTTTACAACAGAATGAAAAACAGCAATATTCTGTCAAAATATGTTTTTTTTTCCCTTAAATTTATAATGGAAACGCATAAACTATTTCAAGACAAAATAACCCACTAAACCTGCAGAGTCTATCAAGGAGGCTTGTTTAACCTTAACTCAGGACAGTGAAATCAGCAGAAACAAGAAGCCATTTCTAGAGACCATGAAATCAGTGAAATACCTGCTGGGCTTTAAGTAACTTGATGTGGAGAAGGCAGGCTTCAGCATTTCCAAAATAGAAACTCTGAGGTGTAAGTTATAAAAATATCTATTTAGCTATCTATTATTTTTGGCAGACAAAATTTCCTGCATATAAGATTGTTTGGGAAATAAGACACAGTCTCACCTGACATTTGTTCAAATATCAGATACATATAACAGATGATAACGTTTTGAGAGGAACATCTAGTCAGGCTAGGGACAGAAGTTACACACAACTGGTTTTAAATTGGTTACACAGAAACTGGTTTAAAACCTGTAAGGCTAGGGACAGACATTCATAAAGCCCGAGCCTGAATTGATTCAATCTTTGCAGGTTAGTCTAATCTGGCTAGGCTAAATCAATTCTGTAACTGGACAGAAATCCCAGAAATGCAGGCACATGCCTGCTGTGGCTCAGGCTAGAAGCTGGGAGGGAGGAGTGTGTGTGCTAGAGCAGCCCGTCCTTCCTTCCACAGCATGGGGCTGAGGCAGGTATGGCCAGGCTCTGGAAGGAGTTCTGATTAGCCCAGCAGGAAATGGAAAACAGTGTTTATCACCTAATTAAGAAAACAACTGTGGGATATTACCAGCTACTTGCTGATTCTCCCTGTTGCTTCTACTTATTGATTCAGCACAGACTGTAGCCAGCATGTTGTCTGCTAGCTAATACACAGACACCTCTCAATAAGACAGAGGGGAGGAGGGAATACTAACATAGCAGGGAGTGGTGAGGGGGAGAGCAGCCTGCAGTCTCTGGAGCTCCAGCCAGGGAGCAGAGGGGAAAGGCCAGTCCTGCTGTGGAGGAGAGAGCCCTGTCCTGCTTGAGGATAAGTTCTGCTAGCACAGGGTCCAAGTTAAGTCGAGGTAAACCTTTGGGTGCCTGAGGCCACAGGTGGGCCAGAGGCCAATTGGGAGATGCAGCTGAGGAGGAGCCATGCGGGAACAATGGGGTGAGTCAGAAGCACTTGGATTATGAGCAGCTGGGTGAATGACCCAGTGAGAGACCAGGGGCTGAGTCAGACCAGTGTTCTATGAACCACCCAGTGCTCCCTCAGATGAGAGTAGCAGGAGGCACCCAAAAGGCTGTGCACTTGCTGGCCAGGGAGTGATGGGAATCAAGCCTGAGAACTCCCCTGGGATAGGCAGAATGAGTGTGGCCCCAGGGAAAGTAGGGGTGGTATGAGTGAGGCCCAGGAAGGGCAATATGAAAGATACTGGGTGAGATCTGGTGGAGTGAAAGAGGCCTCAGTGAGAGGGAGTTGGTATGAGTGTGGCCCATAATAGGGCAGAACACGAGAAGCCTAACACTGTGCTGAGTTGGGTCTGGCCTCAGGTTGGAGCAGAGCACAGATGTTAGAAGCATCTGTGAGGCATGGGACATGTTAAAGGATGGTAGAAACATGTACTTTTGGCCCTTAGAAATCAGGGCCCTCGAAGGGCAGCCTCCCACCTTATTACCAACTAATTACTTAACAGCAAGGCATGGCAGTAAAAAGAGGTGGGTGGCATGCCCAAAGGTGGTGGGAGACCTCCCATATCACCACACAGGTTTAAACCACTTTCTGATCACTTGAACCAGTTTATGTGTAATGTCTGTCCCTAGCCTAACAGAACAAAAGTTCAGTGCACATAAACCACTTTTAAAGTGGCCAAAACTGGTTTAAGATAAACCTAGTAGTATTAGACTTAACTGAATTGGGTCAAACTGGTTTATGGAAATTCTGTCTCAGACCCCTTCCTGGTTCGAGTTAAATCACAGTCCCTCAGCATGCTTTACAGTCCTGTGCTGGGCTGTGTTGTTTGATCCAGAAAGCAGGGCTGACTCCACCCCTCTGCTCTTTAGCTGGAGCAGAGGTGCGGCATGGCCAGACACTGGCCCAGCATGGCCCCCTGGACTGCAACCAGGGTCTACAGCAATCCTGTCAGCAACCCTGTCAGCTTGCCCCCACCCCACCCCCCGCTCCAGAAGTTGGGGCATGGCCAGATGCTGGCCCGCATGCTGAGGGGAGCAGGGAGTGGGTTCATTTCCCCCTGCTAGCCCCTGCCAGTTCTTTAACAACTGCATGTCAAACCACTGCCTGCACAACAAAGGTAACTAGCACCTTGTTAAAAGGTTAATTCAGGAGCCATCAAGACTGCAGTGTAGGGTTAACAACTTTGATTGTTTCTCAATTATTGACCCACCTACCTAGCAGAATATGTTTTCCTATCCAGAGACTTATTGGAGGAAGGGACAAGATAGGACCCTTCTTAAGGAAAAGACTCCACCCACTTCCACCTCTGGCAGAAACTAAAGTAAGCAGTTGATAAGGGGAGGAGAGAGGGCATGATTCCCCTTAGCTCTCCCAGGCCATGGAGGGGAGGCAAGAGGCTGGGAAATTGGGTTAGTTCCTCATCACCTGTGAACACAGAGCCAAATCTTTCAGGACTAGACTGAGAGATGGGAGGTGTTGGCAAAGACCTAGCATAATCATCACTTGTATGTGCTGGAGATGGAACTAAGGGAACAGGAGAGGGTCCCAGACAGCTTGAACTGGCATGACCAAAGCAAGCAGAGAACTACATTTACATTATAAAGCAGAATCTGTAAAAGGTGGCAGACTGGAATAGCTAAGCAAGGTCTTTCTGAATACCTGGCTATAAGGAGGCACTCTGCCATCAGGATCACATAAGACTTTATCTTGCCTTTTTGGGTTTTTACATTCCATATAACTTTCCATTTTAAGTCTGCCACCTTCAGGGCCCCGTGCCCCCACATCCAGGCTTGCAGCCCCCTTCCCTTTAGCTGCTTGGGGTCTGGACCCAATATGGGGGGTGTAGGGGAGGACCAGGCATAGGGTGGGGAGAAGTCAGCCTGCTGTGGGCGGGAGCAGAAGGCCCAGGCCAGTGATGTGGTCTTAGGGGAACAGGAGGAGAGGACTCAGGGCTGACATGGGGAAGGAGTGGGTGGGGGAGGATTGGGCCTGGCTCCAAGATGGGGAGGAGGCCCACTCCTTCCCTCCCACACCATTGCCATGTTGGGTCAAGTTGGGCTGGTCCCACCGCTCCCTTGCCCTCCCCCCACACTGCTGCAGTGGGCCAACTGGTCCTACCCCCTTGGGCCCACTCCTCCCCCCACTGGTGATGTGTTGGCTCTGCATGTGGTGATGATGGAAGGGGGAGGGGTGGGCTGGGACCAGCTCCAGGGGCCTCAACCCTGCCCTCCACTCCATCATCACCACCTGCTGTCCTCGCCCCCCATGCCATCCATTCAGTTGCCGCCGCCTCTGGGGAGCATGGCGGGGTGGAGGGGGGAGAGGCTAGCTGCACTGGCCTCACCCCCCCTACATCCCCTGTGTCCATACCATCATGGTGACGCTCTGCTGCACCACCACCTCCTGTCCCATCACTGTATTCACACTCTAATTGGCTATTTCAGTCAGCCAGCCAGATTAAGGCTTTTATAATATTAGAATATTAGGACACACATACAGTTTGAAATGAAAATGCTTAAATTATCTCTAGCTACATTTTCCTGTAGGGTACAGAATATATTACAAAGCTCCATTGCCTGTATGTCTCTGATCTACCTCATTACCTCCTTCTCGCTCTCTCTTTTTTTTTTAAACAAGCACAGTTTGTTTAATTCTAATTCAGTGGTAAAATTTTCTGATTAAATCTCTTGAAAAAAATGAAAACTAAGCTCTCAGAAACAAAATTATTCTTGGTATTATATTCAACTTGCATCTTAACAAGCAGAGTGAAATGTCCCATGAAATGATCTGTCATATGCCAGGTGGATGTTATTAATTTTAGCCAATGCCACTTGGTATTTGTTCCATTCCCAAAATATTTTAATGAGTATCATGCAGATCTCTGAGGTATTATGAGGTGATGATGTTATAAGTTTTCATTTCAGGTAGAGTCACTAAAGAATGCAACTGAAAGACTTAGGTAGATTTTGCATTGACCAAGAGAGAGACAAGTTTTAAAAGCAAAAACAAGTCTAAGAGCAAAGCACTGATATATTTCATACATGCATTGAGTAAAGAGGACTTAACTGGAGATAAAGTCATAAAGCACAAGAAATAGGTGATATATCTACAAAATCTCACATACCTGCTGATACAACTAAAATAAGGTAAAAAAAATCTGCAAGGAACAGACAAGGAAAAGAAAGTTATTGAAAGCATCAGCAATTGTCACAGTCATCAATTGCCAGATCACTGCAAATATCACTATTTTTACTATTGCTAATTTAGCATCACACAGCACAAAGCCAAAATGTATGATAAGGGAAATACTAGTGCTTCTGTACTCAGCCTTGTGAGTGTAGGAGTGAATATGCAAATACGTAACTATGCTTGATATAATCTAGATGTTCCCAGACCTGCGAGCGGACTTAGATTCACTGAGGCTGTAAACAGATATCTCATCTGAGGTGGGCCTGACTATTTTAGGGTTTGATATGGATCAAAACAGGTACAGGTCTATCATTTATCCACCTCCCCTCTCCAATTTGCATTGCTGCTCCTCTGCCAGTAGGTGGTGAATGAGAATGCACACAGACTGGTCAGCTGAATGACCTACAGTAACCCCTCAGGCGCACATGGCCATGTCCCAGTAAAAAGTATTAGCACATTTTATCCCACATACCTCAAAGGGATTTGAAGTGGGACAATGGATTTACATGTCTGTAGGATCTGGGGAGAAAAAGTTTTCTGTCAGGACAAATGCCACATCTGTTTACAGCCTTAGTGATTAACTGAGTGGTTGAGCAATCTACAGGACAAAACAGTAGGCACTCTTAATGCATTAAGAATAAAGTCCATATAAGCTTGTAACTTAAAGCTATATGAATACATACATTACTAGCCATATTTACATCACTCCTTAGCTCTCATATCTCCGATATACCTCATTACCTTTCCCTAGCTTTCTAAATATAAAACTACATAAATAGTTCCATTTTCAAAATTCCTGCCATCATTACAACATCCCTTCCTTACAGACATGAATACTGAATGTTTTTCTCCTGATTTCTTGGTATTTATTAAACTGTCCACTGTCCCTATGCTAAATTGTTTGAACATAACCATAAATGGTAGTATTGTGACGTCTTAGGTTACTATGCCAATGTTGCCTGAAGTCATTAGGACAAGTCTTACATCTAGCAGACAGAATATCATGCTTTGGGTGAATTTCAACTAATTTGGAAGTAACAAACAGGGAGAAATATCCTAACTTTTGTATGTTTTCCCATTATGATGATTAAAAAACTCACAAAAAAAAGGTTTTACACTAGTTTTGGCTGAGCTGGCAATGCCATGAGAACAGCTTTTTGGACTATTTTATAGGCTAAAGACAGACATTCAAAAAACCTGAATTGATTCAATCTTTGCAGGTTAGTTTAACCTGGCTAGGATGAACCAGTTTATAACTGGATAGATATTCTCTCTGAACTGAGGAAATTCAGGCACATGCCTGAAGAGTCTCAGGTGAGAAGCCAGGGGACACTGGAGCAGTCCTCCCTTCCCTTATCAAGTGCTGAGCAGAGGTTGGGGGGCATGGCCAGGCCCCAGCAGGACACTTTGATTAGCTAGGTTTTCCTGCACCATCCCAGGCTTTTCCTGCTGGCTGCTCAAGGGACAAGGGTATTGCCATCCCCTTGTTAGCATTCTGAGGCAAGGAGGGGGTGTGCAGTGCATGCATCTGTTGATGATACAGAGCTTTTCAATCTCCCTCCCTGCTTCTTTATACTTTCTGCAGCAAACTGACAGGAAAACAAGCCAGCAGGGGACTGATAATAGTATTTATCACCACATCACTAAAACAATAGCCTCTCTCCATTACGTCAAACTCTTATAGATTCATAGCTGTTAGGGTCAGAAGGGACCTCAATAGATCATCGAGTCTGACCCCTTTCATAGACAGGAAAGAGTGCTGGGTTTAGATGAATCCAGCTAGATGCCTATCTAACCTCATGTTGAAGACCCCCCAGGTAGGGGAGAGCACCACCTCCCTTGGGAGCCCATTCCACACCTTGGCCACTCTAACTGTGAAGAAATTCTTCCTAATGTCCAATCTAAATCTGCTCTCTGCTAGCTTATGGCCATTATTTCTTGTAACCCCCGGGGGCACCTTGATGAGTAAAGCCTCACCAATTCCCTTTTGCACCCCCATGATGAACTTATAGGCAGGCACAAGGTCGCCTCTCAACCTTCTCATGGAGAGGCTGAAGAGGTTCAGGTGCCCCAGTCTTTCCTCATAGGGCTTGGCCTGCAAGCCCTTAACCATACAAGTGGCCCTTCTCTGGACCCTTTCCAGGTTATTCACATACCTCTTGAAGTGCAGTGCCCAAAATTGCACACAGTATTTCAACTGTGGTCTGACCAGCGCCCAATAGAGGGGAAGTATCACCTCCTTGGTTCTGTTTGTCATGCATCTGCTGATGCATGATAAAGTGCCATTAGCTTTTCTGATGACTTTGTCACACTGACAATGTTCATCTTGGAGTCCATTAGGACTCCAAGATCCCTTTCCGCTTCCGTGCCTTCAAGCAGGTCATTTCCTAGACAGTAGGTATGCTGGACATTTTTCCTCTCTAGATGCAGCATTTTGCATTTCTCTTTGTTGAATTGCTTTCTGTTGTTTTCTGCCCACATGTCCAACCTCTCCAGGTACAGCTTGTAGCTCTTCTTAAAGAGCATACCAGATGACCTGTTGATTAGCTTCAAAAAGTTCTAAGCAGTCACTGTTCTCTCTGCCTGTCCTAGTTAAATTGGAGAGACACACACACAGGCACCTCTCAGCATTAGCTAGCATCCACATGCTTGGGGTCTGTGCTGTGTGAGGGAGCAAGGGAGAGGTGAGGGATTCCTATTTGAGAAGGAAGCAGTGAAGTGGGGAGGGGTAGGGAAGAGAGAAGCCAGGCAGACCCTGCTGTACCTGCAGTCTCTGATGGAGCTTCAGCCAGGGAGCGGAGGGGAGGGGCCAGCTCTGCCTTGGAGCAGGGAGCCCAGGGAGCATGTCAGGATGCTGGGGGAGTCTGGTTTATCTTAAACCAGCAAGAGGTCTGGGAAAGACATTGCATAAACTGATTAGACCTAAATCAGTTAAGTCTGATACCACATTCAACCATGTTTATCTGAAACCAATTTCAGCCCTTTTGAAACTGGTCTATGTGCACTGAACATCTGTTCTGTTGCAGGTTTAAATCAGTTTCTGATCATTTAAACTGGTTTATGTGTAATGTCTGTCCCTAGCCATAAAGTTCCCATCCAGTCTTACTTGAAACCAGGAAGTAAAAAAAGCACATGAAAATTAGGGCACCATGTGGCAAGTAGCTTTAAAACAAAACTATTTTAGCACCAAACATTTATTTCAGGCTTTCGGTGAAAATCTGAGTGGATTTTATTTGTGAGAAGTATATGCTGATCTTTATGCCTCTGTACTTGAAGTTATTCGTATTTATTCATGCTTATGAACCTGGTTGGTATAACAGAGCTTGGCAGATTTCCTAACATAAATAACAAGTGTTACAGTAGTAAGGGTTAAAAATAAACTTGTGAAGAAATCTAAAACTTTATGATTTAGGCATAAACCTATTCCTCACTGAAGAGATTTGAATACGTTTTCTCTCTGGTTATTACCTCATAATTCCCCACTCCAGGATTCCTTGTAATCTTCTTTTGAAACATCTGGTCATGGTTAGAGACTGGATTCTGGACTTGATGGACCACTAGTATGATCTAGTATGATAATTCCTATTCTCCGAGATACAGTCTGATTTCAAAACCAAAAACCTCAACCCACACAAATCCATATCCATCTACCAGCTGCTATTACGACAAAAACATTTGCTACTTTTAGCTTTGGAACAAATCTGATTTGCAGCTTCAAGGTAATTTGTTCTTTTTAGTAACTGCTGCTGCCACAAATCAGTAGCATAAGTCAAAATATTGTAATAGCATTCTATCTGGCAGCTAAATGGCCATCACTATGACTTTTATTTCCTATTGGCAAAGGTAAATAATGACAATGAAATACTGAGTGCCTCTGATGCAAAAGTATTTAGAGTGATCACCCCCAAGCAGTTTGATACATGAAGTTATAAAGTGTAATATGAAATTATAGACTTAAGGAGACTTACAGAGACATGAAAAAAGATTTTTGTATTCAAACCTAAAGACATCAAATTTTCTTTTTTAGCTCTCAAAGGAAGATACCTTTGCAATACAAAATATGCATAGACAAAAGATTCAATTACTGTTACTGTGTGACATTCTATCATTTGGTTTCAAGATGTCATTTTTAACAGCATGTTAGACTTCCATACCCAATGTGCCACTAAAGCACAGTTCATATAAAATTCCTATCTGTTTTGACAGCTCAGCAGTGTCAAAGCTCAAGTGCAATTCAGCTCTCCAGAGTTTTAGCTGGGACTGGTATGTGGTTAAGCACCACACATGCACAGGAACTCAAATTACACCTCCCCACAAAACCACTTATGGAATATTCTGTAGCCATTTCTTATTATGTCAGCAGGCTGCACTGAGCATGCTCTGCTGATTTGCTAAAAAACACAGAGCTAAAATGTGATTCAAAGCTGTGGTATTTCAAGTACTACTGAACTGTCCATGAAAAAGGAGGCCGAAAGTTTCACTGGCTTATGTGATGGCTCACACCATACCCCACCCATGCAACGTCAGTGGCTAATGCGACACTTCCAAAGTTAAATAGAGAAACTTACACACTAAAAACCCAAATTAAATATAAAAATGAGTACAATAATAGACTTTATATTCCAGAAAAACACCTACAGAAATACATTATGTTTAAGACATTTTGTTGGGTTTTTTTTTAGACATTACTAGAAGCATTCAGAACAAAAGATTTAGATAGAAGAGGTATCTGATTGCAATTTGCAACATAGGTGTTGAGTGTATGATTTTTCATTTGCACTAACTGTGAAATTCCTGTTTCATATTCTTTTAGAACAAAACAGCCCACACTTCTATGTGGAGGCCTATAGGGATTCAGCATCTCTGAGATCACTTCCATTGATTTAATGTTAGTATGCAAATGGACATATCTTCTTTATTTCAATGCAGAACCTGCAAACTAGAATGGAGGAACACTTTCCTTGCTTTCGAAACTACTATTTGAATGATAAAATACACTTTGTAGATAAGATGTATATTTTTCTAGGTGTCCACAGGCACCAGTGTGCCTGAAGGGCCTTTTGAAATGTCAGCTTTTAACATTCAGCAGAGAAATTCACTGTATTGATTTTTTTTTTGCTCATTCTTAATCCAAACAACAGCATGATGAAGTTTTTAATTAATTACTTTTACAAAACATTCCGGTCTAGGCTGAGCCCTCTCATGCAGGTGGCATTCCTAATGAAATGACAATTCCTTCAAAGTGTAGCTATAAAAAGTCCTGAAAGTAAGGCTGACAAACTATATTCTAACCACTGCAGTGGGATTTGAGAACCCAACAACAATGAAGTGAAAAGGAAGATAATCCCTTTTATTATAGCTCCTCACATACCTCATAGTAGAAGGTAGGTTCCATGTGCCACTGATGACAGAAGCCGTGGAGTGTTATTCTTGGTGTGGCATAGTACCATCTTCTGGGCAGTTTATGTATTTAGCAGAAAATGAAGAGATGAGGAACTAATTTGATATAGTTATACATAGATTCATAGATTCATACATAGTTATACATGTAAGGGGCTGGAAGGGATGTCACAAGATCATTGGGTCCAGCCCCACTCCACTAGGCAGGAAAGACAACTGGGGTAAGGTGACCATCCAATCTCCTCTTCCAGGGTGATTGCACCACCTCTAGAGGGAGTCTATTCCACAGTCTGGACATCCAGGCTATGAAGAATTTTTTCCTAGTGTTAGGCCTGAAACAGTTCCAGGAGTTTGTGGCCATTACTCCTGGTTTTCTCCAAAGAGGCCAATTGTTCACCAAGCTCTTGATGTATTCCCCTGATAGAGCAGTAAGCTGCTACCAAGTCTCCTCTCAGCCTTCTCGTTTTTAGGAGACCCAAGTCCCTCAGCCTTTCCTTGTATGGCTTGCCATGCGAGTCTCTGATCATATGGGTGGCTCTTCTCTAGACTGTCTCAAGCTTTTCCACCTCCATCTTGAAGTGCAGTGCCCAGAACTGTATGCTGTACTCCAGCTGCAGTCTCACCATGCTGAGTAAAGCGGAAAAATCACTTCCTTGGTTTTACTTGAGATGCATTGGTTGATGCATGCCAGAGTATTGTTTGCCCTACTGGCTACAGAATTGCATTGATGGCTCATATTCATACTATGGTCTATAATTATGCCTAGGTCTGTTTCAGTCATGGTGCTAGTTACCGAGCCTGTAAGTATATTGAGGATTGTTCATCCTCAGAAGGACCACTTTATACTTCTCATTGTTGAACTTCATCTGGTTCTGATCTGCCCAAAGCGCCAGCCTATCTAGTTTTGCCTGTATCTGCAGCCTATTGTTAAGTGTGACCATGTTCCCCCATAATTTAGTGTTGTCCTCAAACTTGGACAGTGAGCTCTTCACCTCCACATCCAAATCATTGATAAAGATGTTGAAAAGCACTGAACCAAGCACAGACCTCTGAGGGACACCACTGGCCACTTCTCACCAGGATGAGACAGATCTGTTCATTGGAGTTCTCTGGGTCCTATCCCGCAGCCATCTTCCTACCCACCTAACAAGAGTTGTGGAGGCTTTCAAAGTTTGGAGATTATGTGAGTGAGGCACTGAATTGCACTACATTGTGAATGTTATTGTTAAATAAAATTTTTCACCACAACCTAAGAATTCTTACTTAATCTGAGCTAACATGAAGAGAGAAACCCATATGTTTACATGCAAATCTCTTAACATCATTGCACAAGTATAGTCTTCTTATATTGATTATACCTGTGTGAGGCTTATATTGGGTGCTTCATGTTCTCTCATTGCACATTCATACAAGTGAGAGTTGAGAATCTCACTCTACTAGATTGCTTTGGCACCCTGGAGTACCATGACAACTTTTAAAGTGTGTTGCAGGGTACCATGCAATATTAGCATTGTTAGGTGTGCTAATATTTACACACAATTTACAAGGATGTGCAAATATTTACACAAGTTTAACAAGAAAAACCCAAAGATTTCAAATCCTAGTATGAGAAGCATTCTGAACTGTTGGAGTTTTTTTGAGTTCTTGCCAAAGAATTGCTTTTTAATTTTTCTATAGTAAAAAATAAGTGAAAGCTAAGAGTTAGCATTTTCTGAGGGGTGACTTGAGTGTAAACAGGTGTGCCTTGATGAAAAAGGTTGAGAACCACTGGTGCAGAGAATCTAAGTTGTCCATATAGTTTCACTCATTTGTAAGATCAGCTCATACACATAAATTTAGTTCTCAGATTAGGAAGGACTAAAAACGTCAACTAAAGCTGTGTAAAAATGTGATGTTTAGTGCGGCACTGACTGGATGGTTATTAGCCAGTTATGTATTTGCCTTGAACTACACAGATGATGCCATCTATACATTGTGTGCTCTTTTCTGAAAACAGGAATTATTCAAGGCTTAAAACACAGTGAACACAGGAGTGATTAAAAAGACAAGGTCAATAATATGTGTGTTGTGAGTCTCTGTAACACAACAAGGAACCACATTTTTTCCCCAAGAAAAGGTGTATCAGCGTTTAAGTCTAATTTTTTCCTCCAGTGGGAGGGAAGGGGAAAGAAAGCATGACAGATGCTGAGAGCAGGTAATTGGTTGAATAAGAAAAGGGATTCAACAAAATAAACTTTGGAAGGAGTCTTTTACATAACTCTGAGAATCTATTTCCCCCAAGTTTTAGTACTAGCTGTATTGAGGTTCCTCATTGCAGCTGATATTATAATGAACAAAGATGACTGTCAAATTCACTTTTAATTTCTGGTCAAATTAATCTCTCATTTAACAAGATGGAGGGACTTCTAGTCCCATTTTCATTGTAAAAGCTTCTCCACTGGTATTTTAAATCCTGTATACTTTCAGTAAACAGCATCCCTTTCTCTTACACACACACACACACACACACACACACACATGCACACACATTTCTGATTTTAATACTGCAGCCTTTATAATCATTGTTTTGATTATGTTTATACTATTCAGCTTACGTAGTTTTAGAAAATTTTAAATTTTCCCTGGTAATAGAATTATATAGTAGATAATGAGTTTTGAAGTCCTCATTTAGGCTTAGGATTTGTGAATAACTTGTTAAATTTACTGCATTTTTTGCACAATAAAACTATATCTATTAAATGACACTATATGCTTTTAGTATTACAATGTCTAATGTATAACTCTTCCATGTTTTGCTTGTTTTACTCTGTTTATACTTATTTCACACTACTTGTATATTTGTATTGTGCAGTTTGTGCTTACATAGTAGTTTTTCCTCTAAATATCTCAGAGTTTTCTAAGGATTAATTAAGTATCACGGTCCCTGAGAGGGATAGCTCAGGATCAATATTTCTATTCTGCAAAAGGGAAAATTGAAGCACTGGCTTGCCCAAAGTTGCAGTGACTAAGTGGAAGAATGGGGAATTGAACTAACACTAATCCCTAGGCATATTCACATCCTACAGGCCTAAACTAAAATCCATTGATGTCCAAAGGAGACTTTCCCTGCAGTATATGAATCATGTGGAAATGTATGAATTCCTTAAAATCTGAAATATCAAGACAAGAAATACAAGTTATGTAACATTATAATGAAAGAACAAAGTGTAGCTATGCTTGCAACCTAATTTTTTATAAGAAACAGGAGAAAATAAAATCATGTGTCAAAAACAGATAGTAAGACAGAAGTATTACTGAGCCTTTTTGAGGGGTCTGATAATGACTGGGGACTAAAGGTGACATACAAATACCCCAAAGTATAGCATAGATTTTTTTTTTTAAAGAATTGAAAGATTTAAAACAAAATGTTAATGCCTGCTTAATATGTCCTTCTCACTCCTGCTTAATAGTATTTAATATCCAAACACCTTTGCTCTGTCTAGTCTCCTTTTTCAGGGAGAGGGGAAGGGAAAAGAGGGGCAGGATGTTATTGAAAAAAGGAAACAATAAAAACTATACAACAGACCTAAACCAAATCTGAATTCACAGACTTTTTTGCAGTCTGCATACTTGGGGTAAAGGAGCAGACGATCCATTTTAGACTTCTCTCTTAAGAGGAACAGGGCAATATAAGGATAGTAAGAGAAATACTGTAAGGTTCACAAACATAGATAGTGAGTAGAGTACTAGGAAATAACATGAAACAGAATAAGTGGCAATGTGTTAGTCAGTAGAGCAGATACTAATGGTAGTAGATTAGGTAGCAATGGCCAAAATTAAACAGAGCCATACAACAGCAAAACACTTTGCCAAGGAAAGATTTTCTCTTAAGTGTTTATTGTTTTAAAAGCATAAGCTAAGGAGGTTACATCATCAATACCACTGCCACGAAAACAAAAAGCAGAAAAAACCCACAAGGGTTTAAATCAGCAGAAACAAAAAGGAACTTTTATAGCTCACTGCAGTTGCCTAACCCTTCACTTAACCTACTCAGTACCACATACATTAGCTCTTGGGGTTGTACTTAGAAGCTTCCCTTGTGCAAGCCCTTAACAAGGATTTATCACCCTAATTCTTTCCATCTGCATGGAGGCTTGAGAATTTAGTACTGAGCAGACTATTTATTTGCCAAATCAAACTCAGGGCTTCTAGAACGTGGCACAGCCAAGAATTATAGTGCCAACGTCATGCTTCTCTCTCTTTTTAAATTGGTTTGAGAAAAAAAATCTTAACACAGTGGAAAAATATTTTAGAAAAGGTACATTTTTAAGGCTAATGAACTGTTTTTATACAAAGAACTCATTAGTGGCAAGAAGGGAACTAAGAAAAAATTATAAATACGATAAATAGATATTGACTATCTGATTCACCAAGTAATGGACCTCAATTAAAATTTCCTCTGGGCTAATACCGGTAAGTAACTAAACTGGTAGAGTTGGATATTCAGCTGACACAGATTAGAGACACTGCAGTTTACCTCTTCATTCCAGCTGATCATTTGTTTCTTAATCTCAAAAAAGGAGGAATCTATGTTGAAAGCATTAGTTTTAGTGTAAAACTCTTGGAGAAAATTGCAAGTTCTTGGAAACTGTTGCTTCATCGCTTTTGATAATCTTTTTTTTTGGCTTGCATACGGTAGGAAGAGAAGGTGGATTTGCACCATGTAGTACATTGTCTCTGTAAATAAGATTTTGAAAATGCTATTCAAAGTACAAGAAAAAAATGTAACTAGTGAAGACCATAAGTAATTGATATATTTTTTTTAATATAGATATATTTTTAAAAGAACATAGACATGTATCACTACAAGCTTCTCTGTATCTCAGCAGCACAAAGGGTCTAGCAACTGGCCACTGGTGCCAGGATCTCGATGTTGAGGAATTATTTCTCCAGGAAAAGCCAGAGCAGACCATTTAATGCCCCATATATGCTGGCATACAAACCACATTGGATGTCAGTTGGGGAGGGGAAAAATATTAGGACATTAATTCACAGCTGGCATCTGGGCCTTTGGGGACCACGGCCATCTGTCATAAAACGTGTCAGTTTGGAATGATTTAAGATAGCTGGGGTTGGGCAGGAAACATGATCCCCTTCATGAGGTTCCTTTCTTCTCCCAGGAGATCCTGGATCAGTGGAAAACATGGCCTATAACTTTTTATGCCCCATAAAATTTTCAATTTTCCTATGATTCCAATACTTGAAAAAGTATCTGAGATTAAAACAATAACAACAACAAAATAACAGCTCTAACTGTAGAAATATACCAGACAGAAAAAAATGTCCCTAACTCCTAAATACTCTTTAAATTTTTCTTTTCTTTTTTTCAGAATTCAACAGTTATACATTTTTTTTGTATTCAACTTGTAAAATGATGAGAATGGAATGTTTGCCTGGGTTGTAAGTACAATAGTTAGGGACCTACCAAATTTGTGATTTCATAGATTTTGCAAATTCTGTGAAATTCGGCATTGCTCACAAACTCTAGGAAATGCCCATGAAATCTGGCAGTGGGGCAACTTATGGAAAATAAAATCCTGGCTCCTCACAGTCAGCCACCAGTCCTTAGGACACTGTAGCAGCCCACCAAAGTGGGGATACAGGGGCTGCCTGCTTGAAGGCCTGCTGGCAAGATGGCTGCCACTCCTGCCCCTTACTGCTGATTGGCTGTGGGAGGGCTGCCTTCATATGGCCCCACCTGTCTCCACCAATCAGCAGCAAGGGGCAGGGATGCATAATGGACAGCTCTCACAGCCAATCAACAGCAAAGGTTGGGGGGGGGTTCACTGGGCCCCGTTGACCAATCAGAGGCATGGGGGTCTCTGGTGTGCTCTGCCCACAAAATGGCTCCCGGGCCTTGTGTTCTGCCCATGAAATCAGTAGGTAGCTGGCTGGAATTAGGTATGTTCCTAATAACTGTGCAGAACCAGATATGTTGGTAAGGGTAACAACCTTTCCAGCACAAAACCTAGTTTTCTGGTGCTGATTTCAGATAACATCTTTATGCTGGTTGTCTCAGGAACAGAATTCACATTCAGACCATTGGCAGCATATTAAAGTTTAATCTGAAAATTAAATTTAGTATTTAAAAATACAAGAAGGTTTCCTTCAGCATAGAAGGCTGCACACATGTATAACATAAGCAGAGGTCATACAGACTTTCACACATGGAAATTCATTACAAATACTCAATTGCAGCATCTTTGCTAGCTCAATTATAAGGCACCCTAAACTGCATACTATAGATCAGCTTAAGATTTTCAAACTTTTTTAAGCACATGTGATGCATTCAATTGACTCCAAGGGATGCATTTTTCTTCTCAGCTTTCTTCTTTGACAGTATATGGGAAGTAGAGTTGTATATACATAGTCTGTCATAAGTAGAAACATAAACATAAAAGGTCAAATATGACTTCCATTCTTCCAACACTCCTGAAACTGAAAACAACATAACTTTTATGTTGAAGTGGTTGTTTATTTTTCCCCCCAAATAAACTTAGTTTATATCACTTTTTGAAGAGAGTTATCTAAAAAGGAGAGGAATTGTTGAAAATGTTTCCAATGGCTGATCTTTGTACTGGAATTTAGTTTTCAGTCCACTCCATGATTGCTTTACCTTGGTCGAAAGGTTGATAAATTATTTTCCTCAGTCTATAAGATGGAATCCTAGTGAGTATGAGGTCTCTATTTCCCAGGAGCCTCCATATTGTTTTTCCCATGCTTATAATGGAAAAAAAATCTGTTTCAAGAGGAATGTTCTGATACAAATGATCCAATCAAAGAGTTCTTCAATATTGCCTATGTTTGAAAATGTTTGAATGATGCTCTGCAAGTAAATGTAAAATTATCCCAAGCATGCAGTTGTTCAATAAAAAGATATCAGTCACCCCCCCTCAAATCCTTGCATAATTCCTGGAACATCATGGTTACATCATCATGCCAGCATGAATGGTTTATAGCAGTAGTAGTCCAGGAAATACTTGAATAACAAGCGTTGTAGGGTGGGGGGTGGGGGTTGCTTTTGTTTTGGGGTTTGTTTGGTTTTTTTTGTCCAATATCTTTTATTTGATCAGCTGAAAAAGTGGTAGAGATACTGGATAAATTTTCTGGCAGAAAATGCTTTTTGACCAGAGGAAGC
Organism: Caiman crocodilus; assembly: GCA_030014935.1. NCBI lineage: Eukaryota > Metazoa > Chordata > Crocodylia > Alligatoridae > Caiman > Caiman crocodilus. The sequence continues at coordinate 84,899,736 of JAGPOW010000261.1, read as the reverse complement.
TCACAACCATTCAGTTAGTCCAGTGAAAGATAACATAAGATCGGAGCCTATGTCTAAGAGCTTAATTGAACTGTTGTTGATGGTATATGGTCCCATCATAACTGAAATACTTCAGTAGACTGGGTTGAATTCACTAGAATTGCACTCATGTGCTTTAAAAGAAACAAAGGAAAAAGTTCTGATAATTACATTGCAACCAATATGTGATTTAGCATGCTTTTACCATCTCTTATAGCTCTTTTTCCCCAGTCACACTCTAGTAATCTCCATTAAAACCTTATCTCACCTTTGTATCTGGCTACTTTGTCTTTACTGGTTACTAGTTTTTAAACACAATTTCCTATGTTGGTTAGCCATGGAAGTGGGGGCGGGGTTTGCCCTAAGGGCAGGCAATTATTAATATGAATTGACTTGAAGTTGTTCACACATCATCATTTGGTGGGGATGAACACACACGGTGCTTGTTGTGTGCCCCTGTTGTTCCTGAAGTTCTGTGCTAACAGCCTGTTCTGCTGGGCATTTAAATGGCGTATGGGAGGGTTTGTTGATATGACCCTTTGTGGAATTTAAAAATTCAGAATTGCATTATAGTATTGAACTATGAACAAAGCAGTGGAGTTCTTAATTATAAATCTCTTTGCAGTATTGACTATTAAGTATATTATTATATATACAAAGTATATAAAAAAACAATTCCTGAACAAGAAAGGTATATTTTTTCTGTTAATCATCAAATAGATCCCACATACACTAATGGGAATTTAATCACTTACTGGGGGTATCACATGACTCTAAGAACGAAATATCACCAAGCAGCAATAATTGCTTTTGAAGTTTAATAATAAAGCAAGAAAGGGCAAGTTTGAAACGCTGGTTAGGTCTCTATAATGTTCAGTACTACTCAGGCATTAGGTGGAGAGAAGATACATACTTTTATTACTATTACAAACATTTACCTGAGACTTCTAGAAAATAATGTAGTTCACTCTAGATTAGATTTATCCCTGTACACAGGCCAGAGGCCTGTACATGGGACTTACTTTGAGGGCATAAGTGGAACATAAGATCTGTAGAGGATGGTTCTCTCTCTGTTTTCAGAGGGGTATCACAGCTGTTATGATTATAAATTTGTGCTGGTACCTTAAGTCCACATATCAGAATCCATATTTTGCTATCCAGACTCTGTACAATGCACAGGAGAGTTAGACACCTAGAGTGGGCAGAAATTAGTATGATGAAAGGCCAGGTATTTATAAGCAGTACACTGAGCAGGCACTTCCTAAATAAGTCAAAATAAAACACAGAGGGCAGGGATGTCTTCTTTCCTTCTCCAGACCTTAGGCACCTGCATCTGTACTGCTTAAGGGCAGTTTCCTTGGCCCAGAATTCATATTCTATAAACCCCTCCTGAAGTTCTTTCTTACAACAGATTATGGGGCTGTCTCTTTCTTTAAAGGATGACTGGGAAAGAAGGAGGAACAGGAAAGACATTTCCCCCACCTTTTTTTTTCTTCCAAATGTTGCATGGAACAGCTTGTGGGCTCTTGGAGGATCAATGGTTCAATGCCCTCTTTTCCTGATGGAATTCAAACCTACATCTTTTACTCGGGAGAGTTCCTTGACAAGCAGAACGTAAGGGCTAATCCTATTAGTGGGTTGATGGGAAAATGGAGAAAAAGAATGCTAGAGAGCAAAGAGGCTCTAAGATCCAGGTGAGGCTCTCTAAGATCTGTCACCTTAGAGAGCCCTTTTACTGGATATACACAAATTAGGAATCAAACACAAATATTGAACAAGGAGGGCACTTAACCTATGGAAGTACCATAAAGAATAGTGCTTTATTCTTCTTTTGATATATCTTCAAGATTGGATTTTCCTGAGGAATCTCCCTTTTCAAAAGGTATTATAGTAATGATGCCACAATAGTATCAAGTATTGATAGTTATTACTGTCTACATGTAGCATTGTTCTTCAACTGTTATTGTCTACTTGGAAATTAACTGCTCAAATATCCATTGAAAATAGCTCAGTTTAATTCTGCTAAGGTGTGTGTAGTGCAGTTAGCACAATCATACCAATACTAACATCATATTATTTCATTTACGTAGTTACTCTCACAACAGTGCTTCAGTAGCGTTCCTTGTAAACAACATAGTTACTTGGCAAACCTACACATTGCCGTATGGTGATATTGCTACAGTGCCATTTTTTAGTACTTCATTTTAGTAGTACTAAAGCATGGCACAGTACAGACAGTTATTGCGCCATGGGTGTGGTGCATGGTTAGATTTTGCCACTATGTTACAGTAGCAGCACACTATACTGGGGGAGTGTGCTGCTATGGCAATGTAGCTGCCGATCACTTATAGACCCATGTGATTGTTATATCATCATTGTGCACCATACAGCAACGTAGTGTGTTGCTACATCACCATAGGACAACGCACAGGCATGCCCACTGAGAAAGAAGTGCTAGGCTACCCCTATAGAATGACATCTTATTTCACTTAGTCTTAAGTCATGGCCCCTTTGTAATTCTTAACACTCCCTTTTTTATGTTGCTCCATTGTTTTTGCTGGGCACATCTCCTTCCTCTGTCCTTGTTAAAATTTGGCAACAATAAGAGAAAACAGAAGCTACTGATAAGATGCACAGCTGGGGTTCTGTGCAGAAGGCCACACAATTCCACTTATTACACAGTATATTGTACTGGCCTTCCTGGATCTTCTTAGAAGTTATTTTTGGTTTATGCTCTGAATTGTGGCCTATTCATATTTATAACCAGAATTATATTAACAGTAAGAGACACAAGAGGCAGCCTGTTGAACCCTTTATTCACAGGGGTGAGAAGTCCCTCTCATGAATAGTCCTATGAAAGTGAATAGGATTATTTATGTGAGTTCTCTGAGACATATAAAGAGTTGACTTGCAGTTCTAGGTAATAATTCTAGGTAGGTCACTGAGACAGTTTTTAGCTGTGTCGGTCTACAGGCAAAAACATTCAAAACTCTTGGTAGAGGTGATATCTTTTATTAGACCAACTAAATAGTTACAAAAAAAATTCTTTATTTGCAAGCTTTTGGGCTCACATGTCCTTCCTCAGGCAAAGGAGATGTACAGATTGTAACATTTCTCCCAGGTAGAAATGAAACTTCATATTGGACAGGAGAATAGAAAGATGTTATAGGTTCCCCTCAGTGAAATAGCTCATTTTATGCAAATAAGGCACAAATAAAAGTTGGAACAGTCAGTTTACCTCCAAGGTGTCTGATGGCAAGTACGGTGTTGGAGGTGAACAGACTGCTCCAACTTTTATTTGAGACTAATTTGCATAAAATGAACTTTTCCACCCAGGGGAACTTATAACATCCTTCTGTTCTCCTGTGCAATATGAAATTTCATTTCTACCTGGGAGAAATATTACAATCTGCACATTCTCCTTTGTCAGAGGAAGGGCATGTGAACCCAAAAGCTTGCAAATAAAGATTTTTTTTTACAGCTATTTAGTTGATCTAATAAAAGATATCACCTTTACCAAGACTTTTGAATATAGGTAGGTCACTAATACTTGTCTTTTACTTGCATGTAATGAAGACACTTTTGGAAGTGGTCCTAGTGCTTTATTATTTCCCCCAAGCTGTTTGTTGGAATTTTCCTATCCTTTAGCTTTAGAGTTCCTAACTGAGAAGTACACTATGCTGTTTGGAGCAGGCCAGCATTGTCCTATTTGGAAAAGCTATTCTATTATACTGTGGCCCTGCTGGACTGAACCTACTTAATCTCCTCTGACTTTGGCAGCAAAACAATCCTGGGCCTGGGTATGACTTGGATAGAAAACAGCTTTGGAATCTCAGGTGCCATAGAAACCAAGGACTTATGGCTGAACATTTGGTGAACAAAGAAACAAAATGAATGTCAGGACTTCATTCAGCCCTCCAATTACTGGTGAGCCAATGAACAGGAATAAAAGGAAAGAGGGACTCTGTGACATTAATGACTGTTAGTAGTCCATGGAAGTGGATGAATGTAAATATATTTTACATGAATTTCTAAATATAATGGGACAGTGCCTCAGGTTCCCCAATGGAAGATATCTTACTAGTGCATACAATAATAATATACACTCCATGGGAGTTGATGGAATTCATTGTACAAGCATCAAATTTCTGCTTGTGACTAATGAGCTTCAGAAGTTCTTTATAAAGTGTTCATTTTTAATGTAAATGTTTCCCACAGAAATTTTTGTCTACCAAAAGCTAAATTTTATTAAAAATATGCATGTGCTTTTAGGAACATAAAACTAGAAGGACTTCATTGTCCTTCTGTGTCAGATTGAAAACTTCTGTATTTTGGAGGGCAAAACAGGCTGGCCTAAATAAAAAAATATGGAACATTCAGCTTAAGAAACACTTTGAGAGTGGAAGACAACCCACTTCACAGCCTCCAGTAACTGTTTTTCAAAAGATTGCCGTCCAAGTACACTTTACCACTGACCAAAAGACAGTGGAAGCAAAATTTGGCAGGATGAACATAGTCTTTCAACCCTCGAAACCCTCTGATAGATAGATATCTGGTTCCACAGGAAAATGTCATAAACTGGGATCTAGGTTTTCCAATTCCCATGGAAAAACAGAATAAAACACAGATTTCCCTTTACCAGAGTAAAACATGGATTTTTCATTTTAGTAGAGGAACCCATAGATGTTATAGTAAGCTTCCTGCAGGCTGCCAGAGGTCTAGCCTGCTAGGGGCTGGGAGGGAATGGGAGCATAGTAGTCAGTCAGGGAGCCCCATGTACATCTACATGCACATGGCCCCAGGCAGCCTAGAGAGTAGTTCCTACAGATAAGTGTAGTGGGGCAGGAATTGAGGCCCCTGTAGGGAGGGAGTTGGGCTATTGCCCAGCTAGGTGGTGTGCAGGGTTTGGGGTCTGAGGCCACAATGCACAGCTGTAGGCCCCAGTGGGGAGTTGAAGAGGACCACGGGGAGCTTGTCCAGCAGTTGGGGGAGGGTGGGGCCAGCTCCTTGCTGCAGCGTGCATTCCTGGGTGTAGAGGAGACCCGTGCCCCCAAATCTGTGTGCATGGGGATGGTAGTGGGACAGGCTGTGCACTGTGGGCTCAGGCTCCCACCCTACTGCTCTCCCCCAGGGCCTCCATAGCTAACAGGCATAACCCGGTGTTGCAAGGCAGAGCAGGGCTGCACAGGAAAGCTGCTTGCCACTGCAAGCTCCGCACTGCACTGACAATGCATCCCCTGTGAGCATGGCAGCTTTGAGGGGCCCAATACTGTGCTGCTACCTTCACTATAGCCACATGCTCAGGGGGCACATTACCAGGGCAGCATAGAGCTCACAGCAGCAAGCAACTTTTCAATCTGGCTCTGTTGTTCCCTGCCATGCCAGGTCATGCTCACTGGGCTGTGTTGGTCCTGGGGGAGGGCAGCAGGGTGGGATCCCAACCCTGCAGTGTGCAGACCACTTTCACCCCCACCCCATGCACAGATCTGGGGGGTGCGGGTCACCCCTGCCCCCTGGGGAGTGCACAATGCTGGGGAGATCTGCCTCTCTCCCCCAGCCCAGCAATGAGGGAGCCAGGCTCTGCTCCACTGCAGCAGCAGATGCTTCCAGCTGGGAGCAGGGGGCTGCAGACTCAGGTCCCTGGTCCTGTAGTCCTGGCAGCTGAGGGCCCCCTCCAGCAGTGCCTGGGAGTAGGAGCTGTGTGTGGGGGCTGAGGGGCACCACCAAGGCTGTGGGGGCTGTGGGGAGGGAGTGAAAGGCACAAGTCAGAGGACTGTGGGTGGAGAGTGAGGGGCATTGGGAGGGTTGGGAGGTGGGGGGGGCTGTGGGATGACTAATTTTAATAATGGATTTGGGGGTTTATTAGAGTGTTTGTGATTTTTTTATCAGAGAAAATCAGGATCCCTGTTCATAAACAAGCAAACAAACACAATTTTTTTTATTATTTACTTTGCTTCCCTGTTTCTTCTTTTGGCAATCACTGTGTATATGTTATGCAAATGTGAAGGAACAGTTTATACTATTTCAAGGTAGATGCTCACATTATCATGAAAAAGTAAGGGCTAGATTACAGTCCCATTCAAGGTAATGTAAAAACTGCCATTAATCAGGTCCTAAAAGATCAGAGTTTGTCTTGGAACAGTAAATATTTGGATCCAAAAACACTTTTAAATGATAATATTATATTAACAAGCATTAATAGATGTTATGCACTTAAGTGGCTGCATATAAGAATCTTTTCACCTTCCACTGAAACATAGGCATGCTTGATCACTTCACAATGACATTGCACAACATACAGGCTAGGAATGGGAGAGGAACTGAACCTATAGAAATTTGCACTGAAATCTGGCTAAATCTAATGTTCCCACTTTGTGAACACAGAAATGTCCATTCATCCTTAGAATCACTTAGGATTTGCTTTTAATCTTGGTCATAAGAAAGGCCATCCTGAATCACAGTGTCCCTCCATAGTCTGTTGCATTGCTGTTTTCATAGTTTCATAGTTGGTAGGGTTGGAAGGGACCTGAGCAGATCATCAAGTCTGACCCCCTGCCATGGGCAGGAAAGAATGCTGGCGTCATATACAAAGCAGTGATCAGAAACTGTTTTGTGATCTTGTCTACAGATGATATGGGCCTGTAAAAAGAATGACTCCAGCTAGGTGATTATCTAGTCTCCTTTTGAAGACCCCAGGGTAGGAGTGAGCGCCACTTCCGTTGGAAGTTGGTTCCAGATTCTAGCTGCCCTGACTGTGAAGTAGTGCTTCCTGATATCTAGCTCAAACCTACTTTCAGGCAACTTGTGGCCATTATTCCTAGTTATTCCTAGTAGTGCTTGGGTGAACAGGGACTCTCCCATTCCCTGCTGGTCCCCCTGTTAAGTTTATAGACAGCCACCAGATCCCCTCTCAGCCTTCTCTTGTGGAGGCGGAACAGGTTCAGGTCTCGTAGCCTCTCTTTGTAGGGCCTGCCCTGGTGCCCCCTAACCATGAGAGTGGCCCTCCTTTGGGCCCTCTCAAGGCTGTCCACATCCCTCCTGAAGTGCCCAGAACTGGATGCAGCACTCCAACTGCGGCCTGACTAATGTCACATAGAGGGGGAGGATCACTTCCTTGGATTTGCTCGTGATGCATCTGTGGATGCATGACAAGGTGTGGTTAGCCTTACTGACCGCATCCTCACATTCATCTTGGCTCAATAATGGCTCCAAGATCCTTTTCTGCCTCTGTGCTGATGAGAGGGAAGTTCCCCAGCCTTTAGGTATGCTGCTGGTTCTTTCTCCCTAGTTGTAGTATCTTGTTTTTGTCAGTATTGAATCCCATCCTATTCTCATCTGCCCACCCTTGTAACTTGTCCAGATTTAGTTGTAGCCTTCTATCATTCCTGCCTCTCCCCACATCTTAGTATCATCCATGAATTTGAACAAGATGCTTTTCACCCCCTTGTCCAAGATCCTGATGAAGATGTTGAACAGTGCGGGCCAAAGGACTGAGCCCTGGGGGACCCCACTGCCCACATCCCTCCAGGTCAAAAATAACCCATCCACCACTGGATCTGCTCACAGCGAACTGGTACCAGTTCCTCCAGTTCAACTGGAGAACAGCTACGTGGCCCTGGCGACCCTGCAGGAGATGGAAGGAGAGGAGGAAACCCTTGGGTAGGAAGCAACACCACGTTCTCCACACTCCAAACGGGTCAAGAGATCCATAAGAACCCAGAGGAGGAGGTGACAAGTGCTCGTCATAGGCAACTCCATCCTGAGAGGTACGGAAGGGCCCATCTGTTGCCAGGACTTCTCAACATGAGAGGTCTGCTGTCTGCCTGGAGCAAATATTTGGGACATGAAGGAAGTAATCCAGGCCAGGATTAAGCCCACCGATTACTACCCCATTGTTCTAGTCCATGTGGGTACTAATGATGCAGCCAGGAGAACCCCCGATCACCTGATGGCAGACTACAGTGCTCTAGGTGGTGTTCTGAGGGAGTTCGGTGCACAGGTGGTATTCTTTTCTGTCCTACCAGTGAATGGACGTGGAAGACAGCATGAGAACTGCATTAGAGAGACCAACTAGTGGCTTCGGCAGTGGTGTCTCAAGGCAGGCTTCGGCTTCCTGGACAATGACCCGCACATCACGACAAGGGACGTACTCAGTTGGGATGGGCTTCACCTGTCCCCCAAAGGTAAGCGTGTGTTTTCTTCTAGGTTGGTGGATCTCCTCTAGTGGAATTTAAACTAGGCTTGTTGGGGGGAGGGGAAGATGAGGATGGGGGAAGCTGTGGACCACCAAATCATGTGGCACCCACAAGGACAGCCCAACCTGAAGAAGGAGAACATTGGGAACCTGTGAGCCATGGGGCGGCCAGCAGTACAGCACAGGTAAGCAATAAGCAGGTAAGAAATAAGGGGCCCCTTGGGACTCGGAGCGGGGGGCAGCAAAGGCACAAGTCACAGGGCTCAAATGCCTATATATTAATGCTAGGAGCATGGGGAACAAGCAGGATGAACTAGCACTCCTGCTTGCAGAAAACACCTATGACTTAGTAGGGCTAACAGAAACCTGGTGGGGTTCGTCCCATGACTGGGTGGTACATATTGAAGGTTATAGGCTGTACAGAAAGGACAGGGTGGGGAAAAAAGGGGGAGGGGTTGCGCTTTATGTCAATGAGCAATATACATCGACCCTCATCAAGATGGAATCGAAGGATGGGGAAGTAGAAGGATTGCGCGTTAGATTACATGGGGGTCAAGGAGAAAGGGATTTGTGGTAGGGGTCTGCTACAGACCCGCACACCAAGGGGAAGAACTAGATTTGGGGCTCCTGAGGCAGCTCTCAGAGACCATAAAATCCAGAGGAGGCGGTAGGCACGGGATACCTAAACTACCCAGACATCTGCTGGGAGACACAGACAGCAAAGTCCCACCGTTCACCCATGTTTATAACCTGTGTACAGGACCGCCACCTGACAGAGAAGGTACATGGTCCAACTAGGGGGAATGCCTTACTGGATCTGGTATTGGCAATGGGGGATGATATGGTAGGGGACCTACAGATCGGTGGTCACCTAGAGGACAGTGATCACCTAATAATAGAATTCTTCATAAGATATTGAGTTGGTAAGGTAACTAGTAGGGTAAAAGTGCTAGACTTTAGGAAAGCTGATTTCATTGAACTCAGGTGATTAGTCAAGGATACACTGCAGAGTAGGAGTTTTGAAGTGATGGGAGCCCAAGAAGGGTGGCTGTGCCTTAAGGAAATGATCCTTCAGGCACAAGGGAGATCATCCTGATGTGTGGAAAAAGAGGGAAAGGGGCCAGGAGGCTTCCTTGGCTGAGCAGAGAAATCCAGGACAGCGTATGGGCCAAAAGGGGGGGCACATAAAAAGTGGAAACAGGGAGAGATCACCAAAGAGAAATATACCTCCTCTGTTCATGCTTGCAGGAAGGCAGTTAGAGAGGCCAAAGCTACCATGGAGCTGAGGATGACACCCCAAGTAAAGGACAACAAGAAATTTTTTTTTATATATATATGGAGTAAAAGGAAGGCCCAGGGAGGAATAGGACCCCTACTAAATGGACAGAAGCAATTGGTGAGAGACACGGGGGACAAGGCTGAACTCCTCAATGAGTTCTTTGCCTCAGTGTTCCTATGGGAGAGGCAGGACAAGGCTTTCAATGGGATTGTAGAGAGGCAGCAGCATGGGGCCAGACTACCATGCATAGACCCTGAGATGGTGCAGCGTCACTTGGAAGAGCTGGATGCGTTTAAGTCGACAGGCCCGGATGAGCTCCATCCAAGGGTACTGAAGGCACTGGCTGACATCATTGCACAGCCACTGGCAGGAATCTTTGAATGCTCATGGCACATGGGCCAAGTCCCAGAGGACTGGAAAAGGGCCAGTGTGGTCCCCATTTTCAAGAAGGGGAGGAAGGAAGACCCGGGCAACTATAGGCCAGTCAGTCTACCTCCATCCTTGGCAAAGTCTTTGAAAAAATTTTCAAGGCTCACATTTGCGAGAGCTCAGCAGGACAAATTATGCTGAGGGAAAACCAGCATGGGTTCGTAGCAGGCAGATCGTGCCTGACTAATCTAGTCTCTTTTTATGACCAGGTTACGAAACGCCTGGACACAGGAGGAAGGGTGGATGTCGTATACTTGGACTTCAGGACGGCCTTCGATACGGTATCCCACCCCATACTGGTGAACAAGTTAAGAGTCTGTGACTTGGATGACTCTACATTCCGTTGAGTGGCAAATTGGCTAGAGGATCACACCCAGAGAGTTGTGGTGGATGGGTCGATATTGACCTGGAAGGGCAGTGGGGTCCCGCAGGGCTCAGTCCTTGGACCAGTAGTCTTCAATGTCTTCATCAGTGACTTGGAC